>OY856415.1:57628834-58828834 GCA_963693085.1 Alisma plantago-aquatica
AACAGTCAGTTTTTCTCCAAAAATCAATTAGAAGCAAATCCCAACAAAAGGCAAAAATCAATGACGACAATGTCTTGCACAAACACGATATTCTGGCATTCTTTCAGTATGCTTAGTTCTGACTAAATAAAGGCAAAAGAAACTTAAGAAGTATGAATGCTGATTATAGTTGCCATGAAGTAAGAACTGTAACAAAGAAGAAGAAAAACAGCTCATATTAGATCGAGTTATTCAAGGGACACATTCATGCAGTTGATCACTAACTCTATCAATTTGTTACAAGGTCCATCATTGTAACGTGACTGCATAACTTGAGTAGTGAAGCACAGGTGAACAAATGATGTTATGTTACTTTTTTGCTTTTTAGCATATGCAATTGAATGTGGGGGTCTTGCTGTAATAGGACATAATGGAATGATACACTAAACTACATGCAGTCACTTTTGCTACACAAGTAATAAAATGCAAATGTGGTGCTGTGATGAGAAATATAGCAACAGAAAAATTGGGCTAAACCCAGTAATACGGCATACCTCCAGTCCATAAGAAGTAAGAAGTTCGAAATTAGTGTTAACGCTGATTGAGCTTGACAAGCTATAAGATTAGAGTTAAGAAAACTTTGCAACTCTAGCGAAGAAGAAGACCGCACTTTCTAATATTGGGCATAAAACAGAAGCAGGTGCTAACACATATTATATCAAGAAAAGTATAGGCTAAATTAGATAAAATGACTGTCACGAATTCTCAGGAGAAGAATATACCTATTCCTCACCGGCTCCAAGGCCGAGTACTTCAGCGGTAGACGCGAGAGTCTTACTTGCAAGAATATTTAATGCATTTTTCTTGCCCAAACTCTGACTCCTTGAAGCGAACAATCTAACAAGTTCCTCCAAACTTGCAGGTATAGGCTGCTTCATTAGCCAGTCACCATCAGTGAGGTTCTGGGTACTGAATGGGAGTGACCTGGTATCATCGTCTTGCTTGTTCGGAGTTGGAGCTTGAGCCCGAAGTCCGCTACTCATAGGAGAAGGAGGGGGAACCGTGGAAGACGACAATCCGGCTTTACTGATTACAGGATCAGAGGTTGAAAAAAGAGGTTTGCCGTTTCCTTCCTGAGAACTAGTTGCAACGGGTATTGTTTTGGGGGGCACCACGGACTTGCCAACTTCCTCGACCGGTTGAGCTTCAGTAGTTTCATCAGAAGTGGAAGAAGACGACACCAGAATAGGGGGGCGGCTGCGCCTCTTCGCGGGCTTGTTTATTATGGAAGGTTTTTCGTTCCGTTTCTTGCCTCCGGTGACACTCGCAGGCGTGCCGCCGGCCTTTGCATCCACATTGATACGCGCGGCCGAATCAGAGCGTACTGTTACGGCAGAATGAAGGTCTCCCCCCGTCGTGGCCTTGCAATGGGGCTGAGATAGCATTTCCACCATTTCGATAACGTGCTTGGAGCGGCCAGAGCTACGGTCGGGTTGGCCCGACGTAGTGACTGGCGACGGCGACAGAAATATTACATCGGGCGGGGTGTCGAAGAAAGAATCATCCTCTGGAGGAACGGCCGAGGTGTGGTCGGGACAAAGGGCTTTCCCTTTCTGGTGGCCAGGGGAGGCGAGGGGTTTGGAGTTGGACATGCCGGAAAAGTTCCCTCTCTCGTTTCTCAGGGCTTTAGGAAGAAGAAAAAGAGTGCAAAGTTCTGTTCAGGCGGCCCTGTAACCGGCTAACAGCCATGAACGCCGGCTGCGGTACTGAGCGCCAAAACGTGACGCTTTCGCGTTCAGAGGCGATTTCAGTTGGGACAGTCCGGAGCAAGAGGGACAAGGGAGGTTTAATGGTGCGACACTAGTCTCCTTCCCGATGAACCAGTTTAAAATAATCTACATATGACGTCTCTACTTCCTCTTCTTATGAGGGTGAACATGCTATTAATCTTTCAATTAATAGTTAATTTGGTTCCAAAAATTAGATAACTTGGAGATTCAGATTTTAATCATTGATTTAATTTGAAATAATAATCAATTAATTTGGTTAAGATTATTCGTTTAGTGGTTAACTGCATTAGTTAATTGGTTAACCAAATAACACTTATGTAACAATATTATTTGAATGTACTTGTAAAATTTTCATTTATCATATCATAGTAGTGATGCATATAAATATGATACTACATAATTCATAAAAAGATTTTGATTAGCACATAAACGAAAGTACGATCATATTATTAGGTGTGTAAATAATTTTCTAAGAATAAATTATGGTTATTTGGTAATTCGGTTATCTAAATAGGAAATAGTTTAGCACTAAATTAATCGTTTAACTAATTAATCAGAATAAATCAATCAAATTTATTGAATTAACTATATTGTCTGAATCAAATTAATTGTTCAGAATTAATTGTTTGCTTGATCAGACATTAACTAGATTCTACTCACCCTTATTTCTTATCGTAGGAGCAAAAAGTTTAACATGTATACTACGCTTCAATTAACGGAATAGGCATAATACACATAGAAATAAATTATTCTAACATTATTTCTATTTACAAAATTTATTTTTACAAATTTGTCAACCTAGTATTGATTGACGTGTTCAAAGTATGAACTAACTCTAATTATAGTCTAGACATCATTTTTTCAAACCTAACGAACTCAAACTGAGATATTATAATCCCAAATACAAAATCCATCTAAAGAACCAAATTTATTTTTGTTCATACATAAATTTTGAAACGGGAAATGACTTAACCGATAAAATCTAAATCTAAGATTGATTTTTCTAAGTTGACCAAATAATATAGCTACTACGTCGATATATACAATAGTTCTTCTCATGAACTAAGAAATGTATCAATAGTCGTCAATGGTTACATAGTTATTCGTCAAACTTGTATGTTAGAACCATACTCACACGATAAGAAATACTGTGAATTTGCATTGGATGTTAGTTTCCATGTCTAAATTTTGTCAACTCGATACCAATATGAATAGACAAGAAATCCAAACCATGAACTATCTTGATTTTAGTCCCAACATTCACTTTCAAACTCAAACCAACACGAATAATCAACCAATCACCGGCTAGGATTGATTTGACCTATCAAACGGGTGGGTCGGTGACGTGGTTTTTACTATACTAATAAATCCACCTATGGTTGAAATCTCTAAGTTTTTTATCAAAATCTTATGCGATAGTACCACCCGCAAGCAGACGGGTCTTATCGTAATATAGTTAATGATCGAATCCCAAGGGACAACGTTTTGAAGAACCTCGCTAGTCGTATCTAGTTGAAGCAAGACTAATATTTAGAATCGAGAGTAGATTTGGGTTTTAGTTAAACTAAATGCAAGGAAAGTAAAAGAGCAGGATTAAAACTAAGTTTAGATTAATGATGGGAATCACTCGGGTGGAATCGGATTTCATCACCGCTACACATGCAAATACATCCAGACAAAATACAACTATCCAAATGGAGTAGCAAACCATCTGTTAGGAAATAGAGTTTGCGTAAGCATCTTCGTGGCTCGATTTCTCGTTACCCACATATCACACACTTACTACTCTGAAGATATCCCTTCAGAAGTTCTCGCCCGGGCATCAACCGTGTTAATCGATATTCAAATCCGAAGTATTGAAGTTCTCGTAACAAAAGAATATAATACATCATGTAAGGCAGGTGATCAATCCACAAAGCACACATTAAACGATTAACAACAAAATGAAAAGTTATATACAAGCCATGGAATGTTATAAAATGGACATGTAAGAACGGGCAGTGGGGCTAGTCCCCGTACCCCAGCAAAATGGACTACTCACTCCTCGTGATAGAAATAAAAAGGACAAGAGAGAGGGAAGATTCCTCCAGGGTCATGGTGAAGAAGATGGTCATGGCTCGGTGGAGAAACGGGCTTCTACACGATGGCGGGGTAGATCTAGATGAGGAGGGGAAGAACACCAAGATGGACAAGGATGATCTTCTCTCTCCTTCTTCATTCTCTTCTCGTGCTCTTGCTCACAGGAGATGGAGCAGTGAATGGCTGATGGCGGAGTAGCAAGGACACCGCAGAGGCAGTCTTTGGCGGCAGAGATCATCTTTCTTGATTGGGCATAGAACGGCAGCATGTCGGCGTGGATGGAGCAGAAGCGACCCTTTAAATGAATGAGGGGGTCGTCTATTTATAAATGTATATCTAGAGAGATGACTTAGATGCTGCGGTCGTGGCTTTCAGTAGAGGTCGCTACAGTATTCCTCGACACAACCATGCCGAGTGTGCGCCCGACCGTGTTGCGGCCACAGTCGTGTTTCGTGGTTGAGGCGTCTGTCGCGGTCGCGGGGTTTTGTAGCAGTCAAGATGGTTGTGTCACGGTCGCAGTGGTGTGTCGCGGTCGCGTTGGGGTGTCGGTCGCGACACCTTGACCTCGGCCCGACCGTGACGAGCTGGGCCCGGTCGTGCCGAGTGTCGCGGTCCGACATTGTCATCTTGGCCACGGTCGTGGTATTGTCTTCTTACTCGCTATCGCGGCATCCTTCTTGGTCGCGGTCGTGACCTTCATGGAACAAACTCACCCCCACGGGGGGTGGGGGCTATTGTTATGGGTTGATGGTCCTGCCTTAATGAATCCTCTAACTGATGAGGATGATTTCTTATGAAGGGACTGGCCATCGAAAATATGGTCTAAATTATCAAAAGTTTCTTGGGTCTACTAGTCGGTTAGCGAGACCACCGTCTCCTAAGCTAGTGCACATAGTGTGATGCTTAATCCTATAATAGAGACAAATGAATTTGATCAAAACTCTAAATAATCATTTGAAACTGAGGAAAATTATATATGAGCAGATTCAGGGGGTATATGAGAGCTTTTAGTGCAAAATGGGCCAAAAATGACGACTAAAACTAAGATGAATATGCATTCATCAGTCTGTAGACCTATAAACAGAGCGGATACTACTATATTTGATATCTGAATCTGGAAAAAAAATCTGATCTAATATCCGATTCGATATTCGACAGATATCATGTAATAATATCTTATCTGATCTCACAAATAATATCTAAATTCGGATAAATATCTGATCTGAAACAGAAATCATAAATGTATTGTTATAAGTATATTAGATATAGAAAATATTGATATTATTATGCATATATAATCTAATATATATTCTTTCATATTTATATATATATATAATATTTGATAATATATGTATATATTTGTCAGATTCGAATTTTTTCAGAGTGGATACAGCCATATCTGATATCCTATCCGGAATTTTCGGATATGAAATTTAATATCCTAAACCCATTTTGGATTATGCGGATTTCAGATTTTTTTTAATTTCAGACTCGAATCCAGATCGAATATGTGGATTCCGGATATCCATTTATAGGTCTATGGGTCGGGTTGGGTTTGGTTTGGGTCGTTGTGCGTGCGGATCTAGCGGGTGTGCAGGTCAAAAAAGACCCACTTCTAAATGGATCGTACAAATGTTCACCCAAACCCAACCCAACGGGTCACGGGTCGACCCGCGGGTACCTATATGTAATAGAACTCAAAGTTCTTGTCAAAAGTAATATAAAAATATTTTTTGTATCATTTTCTTCATGTATGTCTCTTTTTATGTGCAACACTATATTTAGTTTGATACATTTCACGTCAATCATAATAAAAAAACTGTATATTTTTGTGATAAATTAGTGTTTAAAACACCAAAAATGCTCATTGTTTAATGTGAAATATAAATGAAGAACAATTTGTTTATGCATGAAGATGTTCAACACATACAAAACAAGTTGTTATCATTTAAATATAAGAGAAATTAGGATGACTTAACTATGTCTATTGGTATAAATTAAAAAAAAATTGTTATTATTATAAATACACAAATATTGACAAGACAAACGCAAAGAAAAATATTCATAAATATATTTACATGTAAGTTCAAGTATGTCAAATATATATGACATATAAGTCAAAAACACAATATATTCAAATACTCACTAAGTATATAATGACATCTACCAATTCTAATAAACACTCACCTACAATATTTAATTTTCAATTTATGTCTTTTTTAAATGGGTCACATGTGGGGGCTGTGGGTCAACCCATGAGACCCGCTTAATAAATGGGTTGGGTCGGGTTTGATCCATAATTAGATGGATTGTCAAAACCCCTACCCAAACCCGTATTAAATAGGTCAAACCGCGGGTGCCCATGGGTCAACGACCCATTTTGATAGGTCTAGGATTGATGAAACAAAAACTATAACCAACTTCATTTTAATATAAACATCAACTTTTAAACTTGAATGACTTGGATTGATGAAGTCTAAACCCATACTACTTTATATATCAATTACACGGTTATGTACCGTTATACACCATAATTCTACACCATAAGTGTGACACAAATTACACTATTAGGCATGCATGTTGTAAGACCTACACCTACTAATAACACTTAAAATCTATATGGTAAATTTAACTAAAAAAGAAATATGAATGTACCTAACTTTTTTTTATATAGGCCACTGAGTTATCAAGCACATAGAACACAACACGAACAAGCACCTAAGAGAAAGCACATAGCACAAGACACATCGTGATACCTGCTGTGTGCTTTCCACATAAACTTTTCACATGATTTCACATACAAATTCAGTTCACTTTGTTCTCATTTAGCCTCTATGCATATTATTCTTGCCACCTTTTTGTTATTTTTCTTATCACATGATGTGTATTGCAAATATGCTCCAAAAGGATCAAATTAGAGACAGCCCAACTCAAATTCATCATCATTGAGACTTCTCCACTCTTTGCAAACATTCACAATTGTAATTCTGCTGAAACAGCAAAGCACACGATGTGTCTTATTTAAGACACGGTGTGTGGATTTCTAGTTGACCATATACTTCAGACGCAGAGGAAAAGTACACGGCGTGTCCGCCACAAACACGACATGTACCTGGGAATCCAGAATTGATTCTTGCCTTTCTGGTAACGTACATGGCGTGTATTAATTCAGACACGTCATGTGCTTTACACTCAAAATAATTATCGGAGACAGGACACGACGTGTCCAAAGAAAGACATGTTGTGTCCCTGTCAGTTTTAGCAATTTTTTAAATATGACTCTTCTCATTTTTAAAGACAAGACTACCCTATGGAGCGGTTATCTTTGGTCATAATTTGAAAGTCTTTTGTCCAAGAGCAAGGCTAGAGCAAGGAGGACAATTTTGGGGTGGAAGAAGGTGGTTTCTTGCCAAAGAACCCCCATTCTTCTTCTCTTCTTCTCTATTTTCTTCTCCGGAGGTGCAGTAGAGCTTCTTCACTCCACAAGGCTTCTCGGAGGGAAGTTTGTTCGGTTTGGAGCAGCTGTAGGAGTGGAATTTTGTCCCCAAGCTGGAATTCTACTCTTCTTGGGTTACACCTTTGGTTCTCTTAGCTTTTCCTTCTCTAAACCATGTTGAACTCTGGAATTTTTGCATATTTTCTGTTGTACATCATTATGGATAAGTAGATATTTTTTCTTGGACATGGGAGAGTAGCTCCCATGTCATAGCATGTAAGTAACATGATAATTTCGTACTAAATGCTAAGTTGCTTATTTTTTCACCTTGTGAGTATCGGTTTCTTGCTTCTTGCATGTATGGCTGGCCACTTTATATGCATGTTTTATGCTTTCTTGCTTGATCTGAGAAGATAGGTAGGAGAGTAAGGAGGTACTCTCTTGGAAATTTGTTCTTTACCACGAGAGGTGGAAATTATGGAGTCGAGGAGTAGGTTTGTGATCCAAAATGAAATTCATACATGAGAATGTTGAATTGAGTTAGGATCGTTGTACTTGCACCGAGAGGTGAAGTGCAACATACAACTCTCCTTTAAAATAAGTGCTTAGTATGTTTAAATTTTGTGCTCCTATTTTATGCTATGATATGTTGGTGAAATCCTAAGTCCAAGATCCTTCCAAATATGAAATCAACCCTCTTCTAGTAATCCATTTACTATTTTGTTTAGTTCTAAAATTTTATCTTAAATCGACCAAATAACATCTTTAAAACGGTCTAGATTGTTAAACCTTAGCACTATTGCGTTTAATTAGTTACCAAGATCCTTGTGTTCGATCTCGACTACAACCACTCTCGTATACTTGCGGGAAATAGCTAGTTGAGTAAAAGGTATTTCTTAAGATTGAAACTCATTAGTGTAACAAACCAACACGTTTTTGGCACCGTTGCTGGGGAGCTATGGTTAATCTAATTAGAGTAACAAGTGCTAATTAGTATTCGAGACTAGATCATCATTTCCATTTTTTGAATTTATGTATACCTTTTAGTTGTGTTATCAATATCTCTTGCTATTTTTCAGGTTGTATGCGTCGCTCGCAAAGAGGTCTTCAAACATCAGCGTTGTTAGACCTTGAGATTGAGCGCACTCTTTCAAGCTTAAGAAGAGCAAGAAGAATAGAGCAACCACTACTAGGAGGTGTTCCACCATCACCATTACCATCTTGTTTGTCTTTTAAAGAAACCGCACAAGAAGATCCAACCATGGAGGACGACCATCCGTTGAAAGACTTTGTCATGCCGGTTGCCACAAACATTTGTGGATCCATTGATCTGCCTGCATGAACAATTTCTCTATTGCTCCTTCAATGATGCAAATGATCCAGCAGAACCATTTTGAGGGTACCGTCAATGAAGATTCGAATCTTCATGTGGCTGACTTCTTAGAGTATATGAACACGTTCAAAATCAATGGTGTATCTGCCGATGGAGTAAGGCTACTGCTTTTCCCTTTCACCTTGAGAGATAGATCCAAGGTGTGGCTTTTATCTCTTCCTAAGAAGTCCATCAAAAGCTGGGATCAACTTTTAAATGCTTTCTTTACAAAGTATTTTCCGCCGAGCAAAACAACCCAACTAAGGAACCAGCTCACAAACTTTTCTCAATCCAATAGAGAAACTTTGTATGACACGTGGGAGCAGTTTAAGGACCTACAACACATTTGCCCTCAGCATGTATTGACCAACTGGTTTCTTCTCCAAACATTCTATAATGGATTGTTCTACAATACCCGTATGACACTGGATGTCGCAGCAAATGGAGCATTGATGAATAAGTCTTATAGGGAGGCTTATGATATCATTGAAGACATAGTGCTCAACCATTGCCAATGGGGGTCGGATAGGAAAGCACAATCATCTTCTATAGCTAGTTCTTCAACCGAGAAGCAAGGAGGGAAGCATATTGTTGATGTCGTTGACCTAATTGTTGCTAAACTTGATGTTCTTACATAAAAGTTTGAGAAGATGACTACATTGCAAATCCAATCAGCTGAAGTGATATGTGAAGCTTGTGGGAATTCTGGACATACTTCTTCTTCATGCTTTGCTCCTAATGCAAATGAAGGGAGCCTAAAACAAGTCAATGTCGTTGGGATGCAGGGGAACAAGCAATACAATCCCTATTCCAACACCTACAATCCAGGATGGAGAGATCATCCTAATTTCTCCTACCGAAACACAAGCAATGCTCAGAACTTCCAACATGGACAACAACAACCACAGTAACAACAACACTTCAACCAACAAAACAATGGGAATCCTATGGGCTTCAACAACAATAGGGGTTACCAACAACAACAACAACCCCAAAGTTCTTCCTTGGAGGCCATGATGGAGAAATTTATCTCCACACAGATGCAGCAAAATGAAGAGTTCAGGGGCAATGACAAGCTCTTAAAGGATGAAATTGCCCAACTCTCCACTAAAGTGGATGGCATTTCCACTCATATAAGGATGTTGGAAAATCAAATTGCCCAGTAAGCCTTGATGCAACAAAAGAACACTCAATCTGGTTCTCTTCCAAGCCAATTGGAGGTGATTCCAAGACAGTAGGCGAATGCTATCACCTTGAGGAGTGGAGCTGAAATCCAAATACCTTCTCCACCCAAGGTGAAGAGTGTTGAGATTGCCGATGAAGAGAAGCTTGACACCCCTATGGGTGACAAAGGAAGAGGTACAGTTGAGGTACCACATTCTATTAAAGCAAATGCACCATTTCCACAAAGACTTGCAAATAAGAAGGATGATTCAAAGTTTAGGAAGTTTATAGACATTCTAAACAAACTCCATGTCAAACTTCTGCTAGCTGAAGTTATAGCAGAGATGTTGTCATATGCTAAGTTTCTTAAAGACATCCTCACCAAGAGGAGGAAGGTGGACCAAGTGGAAACCGTGATGCTTTATGAAAGAATCAGTTCTATCATTAAAAAAGACTTCCTGAGAAGCTAGATGATTTGGGAGCCTTCACTCTACCATGCAAGGTTAGTAACACCACATTTGACAAAGGTCTTGTAGACCTTGGATCTAGTATTAGTCTCATCCCGTCTACCTTGTGGCAAGAGCTAGATCTTAGAGATCTGAAACCTACAAAGATGGCCATTGAACTGACCGATCATTCCATCAAATATCCCAAAGGTATCGTGGAAGATGTGCTAGTGCAAATTGGTAAAATCTATATTCCTGGTGATTTTGTTGTGTTAGATATGGTAGAAGTTCCTTCCAATCCCATTCTTTTTGGGAGACCTTTCTTGAGAACTGTTGGATGCCTTGTTGATATTCATGAAGGCAAACTCACACTCCGAGTTGGCAAGGAAGCCATGGAGTTTTCTGTATATGATGCCATGAAAGCACCCTCATGTGTAGAAGAAATATGTTTTATGGACTCTGTTGATTCTGTTGTAGAAGAAGATCATGATGTTGCTGATTTGATACTGAACTATTGTGATGTTGATGAGGGTATGAACAATGAATCTGAAAATTATGGGGTATTTTCTATTGCTCAATCAGATGCCATTGAAGAAGACACTCCACTTATTGATGACAAAACCAAAGAAAATGCAGCCAGGAGAAAGGTCGAACTCAAAGCCCTTCCACCAGGGATGAGGTATGCATTTCTTGATTCCAACTGTACTTCTCCTGTAATAATCAATGATGAGTTAACTAATGAACAAGAAAATAAATTGTTTGTTGAATTGTGTTTGTACAAAGATGTCATTGGTTACTCTAACGGTGATCTAAAAGGCATTCATCCCTCCATTTGCATGCATAGAATAAACATGGAGGATGATGCCAAATCCACCATTGAACCACCTAGACGCTTAAATCAAAACATGCTTGAGGTGGTTAAAAAGGAAATCTTTAAGTTGGTTGATGCCGGTATCATTTATCCTATAAGTGACAGCCCTTGGGTTATTGCCATTCATGTGGTACCTAAGAAAGAGGGTGCAATTGTCATCAAGGGAGATAATGATGAGTTGATACTAACACGTATAGTGATGGGTTGGTGTATGTGTATTGA
Organism: Alisma plantago-aquatica; assembly: GCA_963693085.1. NCBI lineage: Eukaryota > Viridiplantae > Streptophyta > Magnoliopsida > Alismatales > Alismataceae > Alisma > Alisma plantago-aquatica. Next base: position 57,640,194 of record OY856415.1, read on the forward strand.
TTACCGACGTTTGAACAAAGCTACTCACAAGGATCATTTTCTGTTGTCATTTATCGACTTGATGCTTGAACGTCTTGCAAAACATTTGTATTTTTGTTACTTGGATGGCTATTTCAGGTTTTTTTAGATTCCTATCTACCCTCCCGACCAAGAGAAAACCATTTTTACATGCACATATGGAACTTATGCTTATCTTCACATGCCCTTTGGTTTTTGTAATGCTCCTGTGACTTTTCAGCGATGCATGATGACAATTTTCTCCGATTTTATTGAAAACATAATGGAAATTTTCATGGATGATTTTAGAGTTTATGGAGATTCATTTGATCAATGTTTATGCAACTTGTCATTAGTCTTAGCCCGCTGCAAAGAGGTTAACCTAGTACTAAATTGGGAGAAGTGCCATTTCATGGTATAATTCAGTGTAGTATTAGGCCATGGTGTATCTAACAAGGGTATTGAAGTTGACATGGCTAAGGTGGAAGCTATTGAAAAGATGTCTACTCCTTCTTCAATCAAGGACATCTGTAGTTTCCTCGGTCATGTAGGGTTCTATAGAAGATTCATTAAAGACTTTTCTAAAATTGCAAATCCATTATGGTCTTTACTTGCAAAGGATGCTCAATTCATATGCAATGATGACTAACGTACAAATTTCACCAAGCTCAAGGAAGCTCTTATTTCAACCCCAATCATTCAACCACCAGACTGGAACACTCCTTTTGAATTGATGTGTGATGCAAGTGACTATGCAGTAGGGGCAGTTCTGGGACAACGGAAAGATAAGAAGCTTCATGCCATATACTATGCAAGAAAAACCCTAGATGAAGCACTAATCAATTATACAACCATCGAGAAGGAGATGCTTGCTATAGTGTACGCCTTCGAAAAATTATGACAATACTTGACTACTTGGTAGGATCTAAGGTAATCGTGTATACAGATCATGCTGCCATAAAGTATTTGCTCAAAAAGAAGGATGCAAAACCTCATATCATCTGATGGATACTGCTTCTACAAGAGTTTGATCTAGAAATCTGGGATAAGAAAGGGACAGAGAATAATGTTGTTGACCACCTTTCTAGGTTGACTACAGATGTTGGAGACTTATTGCCTATTGAGGACCATTTGCCTATTGAGAAACTTTATGCATTATTGTCCACACAAGCACCATGGTTTGCAGACATCACGAATTTTCTTGCTACAGGATAGCTTCCATTGGATTTGACATACCAGCAAAAGAAGAAGTTGTTCCATGATGTAAAGTTCTACTATTGAGACGACCCCTTATCGTTCAAACATGGGAGTGATGGACTCATTCGAAGGTGTGTTGCTGAAGAAGAGATTGCCACTATTATTTCTAAATGTCATGCCTCTCCTTACAGAGGTCACTTTGGAGGAGATAAGACTGTAGCAAAGATTCTGTAGACCGGTTTCTATTGGCCAATATTGTTTAAAGATGTCAATTTGTTTGTCAAATCCTGTGATAAATGCCAAAGGACTGGAGGAATATCTAGACGCGATGACATGCCTCTTAACTCTATCTTGGAGATTAAGGTATTTGATGTATGAGGAGTTGATTACATGGGACCATTCCCATCTTCTTGTGGCTATCAATATATCCTAGTTGCGTGTGAGTACATCTCTAAGTGGGTTGAGGCCATCCCAACCCAAGCACCAGATGCAAAATTTATAGTCAAGTTATTTTAGCAAATCATTTTCCCTCAGTTTGGAGTTCCTAGAGCTGTAATCTTTGATGGAGGCATGCATTTTGTTGAGAAACAATTCAATAACCTTCTATCTAAGTATGGAGTCACTCATAAAGTCTCTACACCCTACCATCCTCAAACTTCTGGGCAAGTAGAAGTCTCCAACCGGCAGCTGAAAAGAATTCTAGAAAAGACATTGTCTAGCTCAAGGAATGATTGGGAATTGAAGATAAACAATGCATTATGGGCATATCGAACAACTTACAAAACCATCATAGGCACAAATCCATTTAAGGTGATATTTGGTAAATCTTGTCATCTTTTGTTGGAGCTAGAACACTGTGTTGTATGGGCTATCAAGTTCTTAAATTTCAACATGAAGAAGGCTGGTGAAAAGTGTCTATTGCAACTACAAGAACTGGAAAAACTCCGGCTAGATGCATATGAAAATACAAGGCTCTACAAAGAAAGAACGAAAGTTTGGCATGACAAAAGAATTCGGAGGAAAGACTTCAAAGAAGGAGACAAAGTGTTGATGTTCAACTCTAGACTCAAGCTATTCCCCTGGAAAATTAAAGTCCAAGTGGTCCAACCCTTTCCCTGTATTGAAGATATTTCCATATGGAGGATTGAGTTACAAGGCAAGAATGGAGCTTTCAAAGTAAACGGGAAACGTTGCAAGCTATATACCTCGGGAGATGAAGTTCACAAGGGAGCCTCTTGCTTCCTTCAAGATGCATGACGAACAGATTGAAGAGTCTCACTCCAGACTCTAAATGGAGGACCTCGTGGGAGTTGAACCCACATTAGGATAGATTTCTTTTCAAGTTATTTGAGTGAAGATCACTCTTTAGTTTCATAAATAAGCTTGTCATGGATGAATGTAATAATTTAGACAATTCTATTGCCATATCTGTTATTAGTTCTGTGCTGATGAGAAGCTATTTTCTACAGAAACTACAGAAGACATGGCATGTCTTTAATAGACATGGCGTGTCTTTAATAGACACAGCGTGTCACTACTCCCAGAAATATAGCAGCTGAGCCATATCTCCAAGTACACGACGTGTCTTTATTTGACACGCCATGTTGCTGTCTAGCAGATACAAAGTATTTCTCGACCTGGAAAAGTACACGTTGTGTTCTCATTTAAACACGACGTGTACCACAGCAGAAAGGGAAGAATAAGAAATCTAGAAAACAAACACGACGTGTCTTTATTTGAACACACCGTGTAGTTATCAATGAAATGGGGCATTTTGAATTTTTGGATCGGTACACGCCTTGTACTTTCTGAAACACGATGTGTCTTTTGTCACAGAAAGAGATTTCTGACGAGACACACAACATGTCTTTATTTGAACACGTTGTGTCTTTTGTCGAAAATGTGGGTTCTTAACCTAGCACATGGCCGCCCCTCTCACTCACACTTTCATTCGAGTCGTGTGAGATTTGAGCAGCCACCGTGCACCCTATCCCTTTGCTCCCTTGCTCCCTTGCCGCCATGTGCCCTAGCACACCTAGCAGCTGCCGCCGTATTTGTTGGACATGTCTTCTTCAACCTTGAGCCAGCCGTCGTGCTCCTTTACTCACAGAGTGTCTTCTTCGTGCTCAAGAGGATCTTCTTCAACCGCCATCGTTGCCCTTGCACAACTTGCGGTTGCCATCATCTTCTTCAAGCTCACTCCACTGCTCTGCCGCCATCATCCTATCCAAGCACCGGATCGAAGAAAACTTTTCTTCAAGCTCAAGCCGCCACCGCTGTGCCGCCGAGAACGTGAGAAAAACCATCGCCATCGACGCTGAGAAGAAGGCCATCGATCTCCTCCACCATGCAAGGTCTTACACCAAGTAAGACATCCAAGCACTGCTGACGATCTCCTTCTAATCTTCCACAAAAGGCTACCGTCCCCATCTACAGATTGCAGAAAATCTCCAGACATACGTCGTGTTTGCTTTTGCACACGCCGTGTGCATCGCTGTTTCAGTAAAGGTTCTGCCTCATCCACTGATAACACCAAATTTTGTGATGTTTTTGGCCCTTATTTCGTTATCAAATATGCCCTTTTAAACTATTTTCCTCTCCTTTTTGTCATGTTTTTGCATAAACATGCCACACAACGCTCTTAACTCAATATTATCATCTTTTGTAGAGTTTTCTTTGATTTTTAACTCATTTATCAGCAAAAAGGCTCGTCCCGACCCACGAATGTGTCAGCCTTCCTGCCAACCAGCCGGCCGATACGCTCACTGCCCGACAGGGCAGTACGATACACTGACGCGTGACACGAGGGTGCCGCACAAGAGGAAGCGTATGAGCGACATGCCATTTACCTGATAGGGAGCCGGAGTTGCCATGACTGCTGAAGCGTGTCGTGCGATACAGGCCACCCACCGGTAGGCGCCACTCGTTACAATGACCGACAGCCCGACATCCTTGTGTTGGGCGATACACATATCGGGCACCCATGAATCCGTGATAATAAGAGCTGATGAAGAACACGTGGCGTCCGGAGCACCATAACTTCCTCCAACCGCTGCCTATAAATAGCAGCTACATGACTTCAATGGGACGGGTCAGAATCTCTCGAAAGCCAACTTAGGAAAGTATCTGGAGCTAGCGTATCGTGCCTCAGAGGTGTGTCGGGCGATTCTAGGTGAGCACTTCCCCATCCCGAGAGGGAGGGAATGGTTCACTTAGGGTCGGCCCCGGGCACTGCTGTAGGCCGATATCGGCCAACAAGGACGCCCGATAGGAGTACCCGATACTGGAAGCAATACTCTAGCCCAACACGATACCAAGCCTGATACGCATCACCAGTCATGGTGTGTCGCCCGAGAGGGTGCCGCCCGACATGATCGTATCGGGCATAGGCGCCTCGCACGATACGTCCGCCCGTCATGAGTGTGTCACCTGAGAGGGTGTGCCACCCGACACGGGTGTATCGGGAAAGGCTCCCGCCCTGTATCGGGCTGGAGGGTCTGCTACTTCCTGTTGCCCTTCTAAATCAAGAAGGCGACATTTACCTTTACTTATTTCAGTCATTTACTCTTTTTACTTATGCAATGTAATCAAACCCTTTTACGCTAATGGAATTATAAGAGTATTAATTATCTGCTCTTTATGTTTGGTTCCTTTTGTTGGATGATTGCTATGTTTAACATCTGAACTCTAGCTTGTACGCTTGGATCACATTTCGCCTAGCTACCGAATCATGTTTTTCCCGTTGCAGCAGCCTCGAGAGAGGTGTTGTGGCTCTAGTGTTTGGTCCGATGCTGGAGTACGAGAGTGCCCAGGATCGGAGTTGCTTTAGTAACCTTTCCACTCTAACTTAAGTCCAGCAACCCAGAGAGGAGTGTTGATGCTTAGTTAGAGGTACCGGCTTTGAGAGGAGGGGTACATGATGTTTCTGCTGCCGCTTGTTTTACCGAAACTTTCTCCTTTGTTCCTTACTTAAGCAATAGTATTATCTCTCTATTTCTATTGCACGAAAACCCCTAAAAACTGATAAACCTCTAAAATATTAATTTTCCTCGTAGCTCCAGTTGGAGATAGATTTCTTCTATTTTATCGATCCCAGATTGTTATTCCCTTGGGGAACTTTTATCATCCCCTTACCCATACCGGAGTGTAACGTGTCGATTCCGCGTTCTCAACACTACCACCCTTGTCCCTGTGTTCGACCCCATAAACAAAGTTGTGGGGGCCTAGAAGGTTTCGGGTTATAAATTTAAAAGTCCGACTACTTCAAATCCGCTCTACTTTTCAGACGCGCGATTTAGGCCGATCAACTTTTTGGCGCCGTTGCCGGGGACAAGGCAAAATGGTACTGTTGACAAACCTGAATCCACTAACTACACTCCAGTGCCTCAAGCTTAGAAATGAGCTTGACAACACTCTCCTTTTCCTTTTTATATTTTAACCTGAAATTAGTAATTCTTATTATTAACACATGTTCTCTAAACTTGTTTTTTTCATGCTATTCAGCTACTCAGAAGGGAGGCGTTCAGCTCAATTTGAGCACCGACATCATCAGACATGCTGCCTCGCATTGAACCACCCCATTAAGAAGGTGAGGGACACGTGAGAGCTAGACCTCACTCACCTCCGCCTGAAGACAATGATCACTATGACAACAATGATCAACCTGAGGATCCAGAAACAAAGCAGTTCGAGGATGACCATCGCCGAAATAGACGTCGTCATCACCGGAGGTGCAGGAGGAATCCAAATAATCAAGAACAGCACCAGGGAGGCAGTGACAACGACGATTCCGATGAAGAAGAAAAGACCCTAAGGGAGTTAGCTTCCACCAAGGCTAACAATTCCAGATGTCCTGTTGTCGTCCCGTGATTCAACGCCACCAACTTCGAGCTGAATCCATCAGTCATCTCCATGATTCAGAACAAAAGCTTTAGGGGGAGTTCGAAGAATGACAATCCCTATCACCATTTCGATGCTTTTAAGAATATCTGTGATACCATCAAGATGCGGGGAGTCCCCCAGGAAGTAATCTATTACAAGGGTTTCATCTTTTCTTTGGAAGATAAAGCTCTATCCTGGTACCTGGGGCTGCGACACCAATCTCTTAACGGATGGAGTGTGCTGGCAGATGCCTTTGTAAACAAGTTCTATCCTACCGAGAAGACCGTCCGGAACAGACAAAGGATCACTTCTTTCATGCAAAAGCCGAGCGAGAATCTCCATGATGCCTGGGAAAGATACCAAGAATATCAGAGGGACTGCCCTCATCACAACTATAAGAAAGGTTTCTTGATAACTACCTTCTACAACGGTCTAACTCCTGAGGAAAGGGTTTCACTGAATGCAGCAGCAGGCAGTGACTTTCTGGGGAAGAAGCCGAGCAGGTCTGAGAAGATCATCAAGAACATGGCTAAGTTGCAAGCCGGCACTGAATATGATAGATCAGACAGGGGACAAGCTAAGAAGGCTAGTGAAGGACCTTTAGTTGAGTCCAAGGCTCTAGAGACTATCACCTCTCAGATCCAGAGGATAGCAACTGATGTGAAATAGCTGAAAGAATCTAGTAGAAAGGGGAAGAAGCAGGTCGAAAAGGTCATGAAATGTGTCACCTGTGGAGAAGATGGACACGGGGTAGATAACTGTATCTACACCTGACCCGACGAGTTGACCGAAAGTGAATCTGAGGCTGAGGAGACTGAGAATGTTTCTTTCGTTAATTTCAAGAGGCCAGACCATAAGTACCAAGGTCGTCAAGCGATGAACACCAGTCAAGGTCGAAGTCAAGCCAAAGAGCAAGGCCAAGATGAAGTTTCAAATCAACTAGACTTGGTTGGATAGTTATTTGATTTTGTGAAGAGACAAGATACCATCAATAACCAGCTGGCACAGAGTGCACTTTCAAATCCAGGAGTTCTGAACTCAATGCAAGTCCAGATGGCAGATATGCAGACGTGCCAATGAAAAATCGATCAATAGTTGGCCCAGATGGCCGAATTGATAAAGAATCCCTCAGGAAAGATACTCTCCGACACCGAATCCACCAATATGGTAGTGTTGAGATCTAGAAGGACAGTGGAGCATCATGAAGAAGCCAGACCAGAACCTGAATCGAGGACTGTGGATGCGAATCCCGCAGAAGATGACAATCGATGAGATGATGACAGAGAACCTGAACAGAGGTCCTTGGAGGAGTTATCTGGTAGGAGAAGCCCTTACGCTCCCAAGCTACCTTTTCCATACAAGCTGATAAAGGCACACCTGAAGAAGCACCACGAGAAGTTCATGGAATCAATCAAGAAACTTCATCTCAAAGTTCCCTTTTTGGATGCCTTAGAAGAGATGCTGACTTATGCTAAGTTTCTCAAAGACTTGATTACTAAGAAGAGAAGAGGAGGAAGAATTGAAACTGTGCATCTAGCAAGTACGTCCTCTTCTTTCATAAAATCAGATTTTCCCAACAAAAAGAAAGATCGTGGGGCTTTCACAATTCCTTTCACCATCGGAGACAACGTCGAACGAAAAGGTCTTGCCGATTTAGGGGCTAGTATCATCCTTATGCCCCTAAGCTTCGCGCAAATATTAGGTTTGACCAATATGGTCAGAACCAATATGATAATTGAACTAGTAGATCATACCTTTAAGAGGCATGTTGGCGTTGTTGAAGATGTACCAATCCGGGTAGGAAGTTTCTTCATTCCATGTGATATAGTTGTCATTGATACCGTGGAGGACCCATGTTGTCCTATCATCTTTGGATGTCCTTTCCTGGCTATAGGAAGGGCGTCGATCGATGTTTCTGAGGGAATTATCACTCTAAGGGTCGGAAATGACCACTTAGACTTTAAAGTAAAGGATGCAATGAGAGGACCATCCCTGTCGGAGTCTGCTTGCTTTGCGGACATCTACAACCAGTTCTGTGAAGAGGTAGAAGAAGACATCCTGATGGTGGACCCTCTCGTGAGGGCAATAAGCAGTCAAGATTATGACTTTGAAAGTCCAGAAGTTTTGGAGTTTCTCAGTTTTCTTAACCAGTCTGATGAAGACTTGAGCAACGAGGATGAGGTGGTGGAAACTGTTAAATTTGCCTCTCTCGAGGAGGTGCCGCAAGAAAGGTCACCCAAGGCCAAGCCTGAGTTGAAGCCATTACCAGAAGGGTTGAGATATGAATTCCTAGATGAAGAGGAAAGGAACCCTGTCATCGTCAACGCCAATCTTACAAAAGATCAGTTGGAATGACTTCTTGAGGAGTTAAGACTCCATAGGCGGGCTATAGGATAATTAGTTGAAGACATCAAAGGCCTTAGCCTTGCTTTGTGTATGCATCACATCAATCTGGAGGAATCTGCCAAACCTCTGGCTCAACCCCAGAGAAAGTTGAATCATATGCTGAAAGAAGTCGTCAAGAAATAGGTAATCAAGTTGAGGGATGTTGGGATCATTTACCCGATCAGCGACAGTAATTGGGTAAGCCCGATCCACGTAGTGCCCAAGAAGGGTGGTATAACAGTGGTTAAGGGAGATAAAGGCGATGAGGTGGCGGTTAGGACCGTCACAGGATGGAGAATGTGCATTGACTACATGAAGCTAAACCAAGCTACTAAAAAAGATCATTTTCCGCTACCTTTTATTGATCAAGTTCTTGAAAGATTAGCGCATCATGACTTTTTTTGTTTCTTGGATGGTTTTTCAGGATTTTATCAGGTCCCCATCTTGCCAGATGACCAAGAGAAGACAACCTTTACCTGCCTCTATGACACCTATGCCTTCAGAAGGATGCCCTTCGGCTTGTGTAACGCTCCCGCTACGTTTCAACACTGCATGATATCAATGTTCTCGAATTTTCTGGAGGATATCGTGGAAGTTTTCATGGATGATTTTCTATCTATGGAAAAGACTTTGATACCTTCCTGAAAAACCTCTCTTTGGTTCTGCAAAGATGTGAGGAGAAGAGTTTGGTTTTTAACTGGGAGAAGTGCCATTTTATGGTACAAGAAGGCATAATTCTGGGACAAAGTTTCAAGGCGTGGCATCGAGGTGGATGTTAGCAAGGTTGAAGCCATATCCAAGTTTCCTCCAACAAAGTCCGTGATGGGAGTGAGGAGCTTCCTCGGGCACGCCGGATACTATCGAAGATTTATAAAGGACTTCTCAAAGATTTCAAAACCGTTGTCCAATCTTCTGGTAAAAGATGTTGAATTCGTTTTCTCTGATGATTGTTTAATGGATTTTCAGGCTCTAAAGGATGCTCTTGTCTCACCACCTATCCTCCAAGCTCCAGACTAGGATTTACCTTTTGAGCTTATGTGCGACGCCAGTGACTATGCAGTAGGAGCGGTCCTGGGGCAGAAAAAGGATAAAAAGCACCATGTGATCTACTACGCTAGTCACACGTTGGACGAAGCTCAGGTAAATTATACAACTACAGAGAAAGAGATGCTCACAATAGTATTCACTTTTGATAAGTTCAGATCGTACCTCATCGGGGCAAAGGTCAAAGTATACACAGATCATGGGGCTATAAGATACCTCATGCAGAAGAAAGATACAAAGCCTAGGATGTTGAGGTGCGCCTTGTTGTTACAAGAGTTCGACCATGAAATAGTCGATAAGAAGGGTGCAGAAAATGTGGTCACTGACCACTTATCAAGGATCGTTGCAGAAGGACAGAGGGAACCACTCATTAATGACAATTATGCCGACGAAGCTTTGATGATGATCGAAACCAAGGAAGAGAACTTGCCCTAGTTCGCAAATATCTGTAACTATCTTGCCTGTGGAGAAATGCCCCCTGACATAACTTATAACCAAAAGAAGAAGCTATTCGCGGATGTGAAGAATTACTATTGGGACGATCCTCTCCTTTTCAGAAGATGTGCTGATAACTTGTACTGGAGATGCATTCCCGAAGAAGAGATCCTGAACATTCTGAAAGAGTGTCACGCCTCCCCTTATGGAGGACATCTGGGCGGTGAAAGGACTGCTTCCAAAGTGCTACAATCAGGTTTTTACTGGCCCTCTTTATTCAAAGACGCTACACAGTATGTAAAGGTCTGTAAAGAGTGCCAATTGACGGGCAATATTTGACGAAGAAACGAGATGCCGATGGAAAATTGGGTTGAAGTGGAGATCTTCGATGTATGGGGGATTGACTACATGGGACCGTTTCCCCCATCAAGGGGTTATCAATACATTCTGGTGGCAGTATATTATGTATCAAAATGGGTAGAAGTTGTTGCAACTCAAACGTGCGATGCTAAGTCAGTAATCAAGTTGTTCGAAAAGATGATTTTTCCTCGATTCGGTGTACCCCGTCCTGTAATAAGCGACGGTGGGTCGCATTTCGGAGAAAGACAATTTGAAGCGCTCCTACGAAAGTATGGAGTTAAACATAAGATCGCTACGCCCTACCATCCACAGACTTCTGAGTAGGTAGAGGTTTCGAATAGACAAATCAAGTAGATTCTGGAAAAGACTGTCAACCGGACGAGGAAGGATTGGTCAATGAAGCTTGATGACGCACTTTGGGCCTACAGGACTGCCTATAAAATGCCCATTGGAACCACCCCCTATAAGTTGATCTACGGAAAATCCTGTCATCTACCCCTTGAGCTGGAACACAAGGCCCTTTGGGCAATTAAATTCTTGAATATGGATCTAGAGAAGGCGGGAGAAAAGAGATATTTGCAGTTGCAAGAGCTTGAAGAATTAAGGATGCATGCTTACGAGAAAGCAAAGATCTATAAACAAAGGATGAAGGTGTGGCATGATGCCCACCTGAGGAGGAAGGACGTAAGTGAAGGTGATAAAGTTCTATTATTTAAATCATCAATTCGTCTTTTTCCAGGAAAGTTACAAACGAGATGGTCTAGACCATTCACCGTATCAAAGATATACCCATCCGGAATGATGGAGCTATATGACAAAGATGATCCGACCAAGGTTTTTCAAGTGAACGGGCACATGGTGAAAATGTACTATGAAGACGAAGCTTTTGTTAGGAGGGCCGAGATCAACTTGCAAGATATGGATACTGTTGAAGGTGAAAAGTGAAGGACCTAAAGCGGTCGAGCTGGCGACGCAAACTACAACGCTCCTCGGGAGGCAGCCCGAGCTTTTACTTTTCCTAGAATAGGATGTTATTTACTTTCTTGCAAGACAAACTTTATGAACATTTGGACTGTAAGAAGGCCCGAGTCAGTGCATGCACCACGTGTACTGACTCTTCTGTTTTATGGGTCACCGCTCTGTTTTATGGACCTTGATGAGTAATACTATCTGAGGCCGGGAGATTAACCTTAGGCCAATGATGTTTTACCCATCAACCGCCTTTTGCTTCACTTTGTTTTTAAGTTTTTCATCTAGTTTTTGCCCTGAAATCTTCGTATCAGGCAGCTGCTCAGCCGACGTGCGGAACGCGCTCGTATCGGGAGATGGTATATCGGGCATCACATAAGCTGTGTCGGACGACATGCCCGGGTGGCGAGAACCCGTATCGGGCAAGATGGGAATTTACCCTTGATTAGACAGATGGGACCGCTCGTCTCGGGAATGGCTTGTCTCAACGGCCGACGTGCGTCCCGTATTTACCCATTTTACCCCCAGTTGAGATTGCTATATATAGTATGGAGGTTTTACCGTGTCGGGCTACTGCATTTAATCTTCTAGCTACCCGTATCATGCAGTAATTTCTCCCTTTGCTCATGTGTCGTCCAGCTAGATTTTGCTCTCGTGTCGCGTAAGAGCTTCAGATAGTAAAGGTATAGCCCGATAGCCTGTTTGCCCGACACAAGCTTCATATTGCGCGCAACGTATCAGGTTGGCGACTTTAGTTGATTTTCCTTGTGTCGCCCGACACATGTGTCATGCAACATGTCTTTCGCTCGCGTTTGTCCGAGACGCCATATCGGGTGATAACCGTGTCGCCCATCCTTGTGCCACCTAGCTTGTTCTTGTTATTGGGCGACACATTTTTCTATCAGGGAAGTCCCTATCGGGCAGTTTGTTTCACACGTTTGTATCGCCCGACACACCCATGTCAGGCAACGTGTTTGACACGCAGCTTTTCTTTGTATCATCCAATTTTGTATAGCCTATGATGTTCTTTTGATGGACGACACCCGGACTTTGTATCGGGCCGAATTTTATCGTGCAATCCGTTTTTCTTTTAAACGCCGATATCAATTTTAAGTCTTGCCTACATAACATTTAAATGATCTATGAACTTGTTTGATGATAACAGATATGGCCCGTACAAAGCAAACTGCCATTTGAGTTGACAAACACGGCATAAGAATCGACACTGAGGCCGCAGCTGAAGCAACAACGGTCGGAAAGAAACGCCAGAATCCCAAGGCAGCTGGGCATTCAACCGTTGAGAAGAGAGCAAGGACGGAAGAAGTAACGACTCCATTTTCTTTCTCAGAGGATGCAGCCAGAACAAGTGCAAAGCTCTCAAGAAGGAAACACAAAGCTCGTGCAGATTATGACGATGATAACCGACCTATGGTAGACAGAGAGATCTTGAAAACACTTGTGGATACTATATCCAAAGAAGATGCCCCCCATGAAGAAGGTGGCTTCATGGCTGATGAACCCAAAATACCCATATTCAATCCAGAAGCCACTGGAGAAAGACTTCCACTAATTTTATCTTTTGGAAATGGTCCTAAACCACCGCAGAAGACAAACTATGATAAGGAAATGGACCTCTCCCGGGGGCTACCAAATCAAGAAAAAGTATTGGAAGAGATAAGTGGACTTCTCTGACTAGTTCAATAGATGATGAAAGTTTAAAGAAACTGAGATTGATGATCAGTCCTTTTGTTCTTGTTCACAATGGATGTATCTTAAAAAGTCCACCTGGTTCAAGGGAATGCCTAATAGTCTTGGGACTTCTTCCTCAACAAAGTGCATGACTGATCTCATTGAATCTTGCAATTCTGAACCCACATTTGCCTTTTAGTATAACTGATTGCAGCATCTTCATCCTGGGATGGATATCAAATAAAGAGATGCCTGACCAACTCCACCACATCAAATACCATAGCAAACAAGAAGAATATGTATGGGAGCTTCTATCTGGCGCAGGCATGCTCACCTGCTAACCCTCACTGGGTTAACATTACCCTACCTTATCTACTTCACAACTCTGGGACAGAGTGTGGAGTAAGTTTGGGGGGGTACCATGTACCAGTGAGGGAGGTATAAATTTTTTTCCTTCAACTCCACCTTTTTGTTCTTTCGTTCTTCTCTTATATCATGTGTACATATACATATGCATGCTAGTACAAAAATTTTGCATTTTTTTTTTGCTTATTTTGTCTCCATACATATGTACAAAGACACTATAGAGTAAAAACCTGATACAACTTCTTGCCAGTTTGTTTTCTATGCGCCCAAGGAGATGCATGTTTTGTTATGTCTTTCTGATAATGCAGCCTCAAACAACAAAAGACTACGACTTTCCACGCCAAAAATTTCAGAAAATGATCTCACAACAGCCAAGAGACGTGTATGCAGAAGGAAAAAGCTGCCCAAACAGCAAAAATTTCTCTTGTTTCCCCTTACCAAACAAAATCTTAAAAAGAGAGAATAGCCTTATGAGAGTGAATAAAAGCATGAGAGTTGTGCCCAATAAAAATAAAGAAAAAAAGGAGAAAAAGAAATATATACACACTTATTTTCCAAAAAGTACCCATCTATAGGCATGGTAGATCGGGGGCAGTGGTACGTAGGATGTGAAATCACTGCTCTAAAGCCAACTGGCTTGGACTGCAGGGACCACTCGCCTGCTAACGGACCCGTACTTGGATGGACTGATGGAAAATAAGAAGAAAAACCCAAAAATCCTTAAGCCTACCTAAGCACACAACTTTCTACCCCCAAAAGCTGTTTGGTGTGAAAGCTAACTTCAAATCATGCACCCAAGTCTCGCTGAAGCTCTAGAGAAATTTTTTGCTTAAATAAGGCAGGAGAAATAAAGTCTTTTGTTCGTGGTCGGGCCGTATTCTCTTTAAGACATCTCAACGCTCGCTCAAACCCATGGTCTAAAAACTATATCGGTCAAGAAGAAGCATCACAAAACAAAGTTTAAAGATTGATTGAGGACAATCAAAATGCTAAGTGTAAAGAAGCGAAACCACTTCCTTACTAAAAATTTGAACAATAAAACCTCCAATCCAAACACACTCAAAAGGTATGATGGAGTGGGTGTAAAATTTTCAAATCTTTGTATAATGGTAACAAAAGACCAAAGTATAGCAGCGGAAGAAAATATTTGACTATTCAATTATAAAACAAAGGGGTTATAACTTAAACTTACATCACAAGGATCCATGTATAGGAAATCTAAACCACCTCAAGATTGTCTCCAAGCTTCATCATCACAAACTAAGTCCAGGTCACCATGTCATGCATCCAAGTCTTCCACCTAGGGTTGGAAGCATACCCCAGCAAAAGAAGAAACAACAGGAGACACCAGCAAAGGTTGGTATGTGCATACTAAAAAAAGAAACTTTGAGCAATATAAGGATATAAAGGACATCAAGTGTAAAGGCTTCCCATGCAAGAGATAAGTATCACCCAAACGGGTATCAAGGGAAAAGTAGCATGACAAAAGGGATACTTGCCATAAAATAACATGTAAAAGGATTGTGCCAATATAAATCCACTACCATGGTAGGAAACAAAGCACAAATAGGGCACACACCCCATAATCAATATCCTGCATGCATGTGAGATAAACATAGCCCTAGAATAATATAAACACAATTGGCGGCCAACCCCCATAAAGTTGAAGCCTGATAGAGAAAGGAATACTGCCAATCTCTCAAATATATATAAAAACATGGGCCAAGAATCACACATCTTGCCCTGGGTACGAGGTTCCTTGTCGTCCCAAAAAGAGCAGGAAATATCACATCTGCTATAAACAAAACCAATGTACTTACACTACTCTAGTGCTACTGAATCACATAGCATGTTTAATGTAGAGGCAAGTAGAAAAGTATAGTCAGAATAAACAATGTTGCCATCACACAATGGTCAACACAACATATAACAATCCACTTCAAAGTGGGCATATATCACCAAGTAAACTTCCACATCACAGTGGGCATATATCAACAAGTAAAAATCCACATCACAGTGGGCATATAATATCAAAAGTCCAAATTGCCCAAGGCAACAAGATAAGATTCCAAGAGAGTATCCATGATCACAAGATCATTATTAAAATAAGGTACTTCACAAGAAGCATGATTTCAAAAGAACAAGACAATGTGTAGGCTAATGTCCATAGGACCAAGAGTAAGACAAAAATAGGATAATTGCTCAACAAGAATAATCAGGGATGCAAACATACCTCAACTTCATATCCAAATGATCTAAAGCCACTGCTAGGTCCAAGCCTAGGCTTCCAAAGCACCTATTAGCATATATGTGGAATTAGGGTTAGGTTTCCATTAATATACAAAACCCTAAAAACCACCTTTTTAGTTATCTGTGAATCAAGTTTACAAAACCATACTACATTATAGTATATGTTATTAGGAGTCCAAAACATATTTTATTGTATTTTTATGACTTATAGATAATTAGTTATGATTTTTACAAGTTATTATCTTATTTAATTAGATTCATTAAAACACATGTTATTAATCTTTGGATTGAGTTATCAAAACCTATACTATTAGATAGGTATTATTTTTCTGAATCCAACGAGTATTTTTCCATATTTTTCTGACCATTAATGAATTAGTTATGAATTTTATAAATCCGACCAATCATGTAATTACTTAATGCCACATAGGCGATAAAATCCACAAAAACAGACCAGGCCCGCATGACTTGGCCCAGTGAACGTCGGCCAAGTCAGAAGGTCAAGGTCTCATTTGACTCGATCCAAAACAAGAGACAAGAGGCGAGAAGACGATAATACCCTTTATCGGGAAACAAAGCAGAAGAGAAATGAACGAGGGTAAGAAAGGGAGATCACAACTGGCCATCTTGGCCGCCCGCAACCTCGCGCCATGGCACTGGGAAACTCCAGGCACGAAGCCACAGAGAGAAATGACATCCAACGAGCTATGATCTCAACTCCATGAGCTTCGCCCAAGCATCACGAAACCAAAGAACCAAAGGAGGACCGCACTGCACTGGAAAAACTCCAAAATAGGACCCCCCCATGAGCAGAACCAGAGAAAACAAAAGCTATTCGAGCCGCAAAATGCCGAAAAACAGAGACCCAAGAAAGAATCCTTGGAGGTCCACAAAGCGTCGAAGGCAAAAACAGGAGTCGAAAGACCACCACACTAACCCAAACGGTAACCGGAAGAGCAGCTTCATCTGGACTATAGGTCCGAGTGAACGGAGGCACAGAGAATCCAACTAAGAAAAGGAAACTCCTCCCAGAAGGCTTAGGAAGCTTACCGACTTGTCAATTGCACATGCGATGGTGCAGAGCATGCCGAAGAGAAATAGTTCGTCAGAAATCCAAGTCGAGCAGGTCCGGTATCACCATGAAGCGAACGACCAAATTGAAGTGAGGAAAGCAACAATCCTAGGTTGAGGGTGCTTCAGAGTACCATAGATATAGGGAAGCGAGGGTGTAAAGTTGTCTGTGAAAAAATATGGGGAGAGGGGAATTGGGGTTTTCATATATATAGGGCTTGAGGGGTCGATCGAGGGATCACCAGGTTCGGAAACGAAAAAGGAAACCAACCGAGAAAGAATTTCGGGAAACCGATGTCTGTGGACGGAGAATGGTGGAAGAGCAAATCGCTTTTACTGTACATGGAAACAGGGAGTCCGATCCAAGGTAGGAGACAATCTCGCTACCCTTGGATCCAAATGTGATAGTCACAGATGAGTCCGAAAAAGGAAAACCAGCGTGACAATTGAAATCCGACTAAAATTTCAATTAAAGCAAAGTGTGATCACATTATTTCCTATTTTTCTCTCTCTTAAGTTGAGGGCTCAAATATTATCCAACTTAAACCAAATTTTTCACAGAGGCCAATAAAGGCATGTAGATTCCAATTATGCACTTAGTTTTGCCTTTTGGAAACTTTTAATGGGTTAAATAAATCAAATATCATTTTCTCTTTCCTCCTTCATTAATGGTATTAGGATTATCCAAATTAGGTAAACCTTCATCCACAAGTTAACTTAAGTGTGTTGAATACAAATTTTCCTTTAATTCCAACTTTTGGTGTCATAAATTATATTATCGAGCATTAATGTATTTTATCAACTTTCTCTCTCCTAAACATACCATGTTATTGCAAAGTTGTCCAAATTAGATGAAAATTGACATGTAAACTTATTTTAATGTGTAGATTACGAATTTGAAGTCTATTCTTTATTTTGACTCTTTCTTACATGGGTTTTGTCATATGGCCCATTAGAGGCCCATTAATCATATTATGCATGTAATTACGTTATTTATCATTTTATTATCACCAAATGAATTATGTGACATATTATTTTACATTATTCATGCATTAGATTATTAGGATCACTCTAACCTTAACCTTGTTTGGCTAAGACCAAAAGGATCAAAGTTCTAGGGTAGGGTTCAAGATCTGGTATGTTACAACACTCCACCCCTTAAAATGATTTCATCCTCGAAATCTATAGATCAAAACATCAACAACTAACTATTCTCCACCCCTTAAAGGGTTCAACCTAACAAGTCAAACTAAACAACTTTTTAGATCTACCCACATCTCTTAGTTATGAAAGTTTTAGAGATTTATGTTTCTCATGTATCCAACTAATAGTCATACCATCTAGGGTTGAGTTTTAGGTCCTCGTGTCTCTAACCTATCAACCTACATGAACATCCAAAAAGTCATAGGGTAGGTCAACTACACCATTATATCAATCCTAATTACAAAGTAGGGTTAGATTCTACTCAAACTAGAGTTTCTCTTCATTGTGACTTAGTTCATGAAAACATCGAAACACCAGAGAAAAGTTTTGTACATAGAGTAGTATAGTAAAAATAATTTTTGTTGATGAAATCTTTGCGATGTAAACCAACATGCTAGCAAAAATCAATACGAGAACCGAGTCACAATATTTCCATATTTAGTTCTCCTAACATATTCTCATCCTCAAACCAACCTTGTTGCACAAAAGATCATCATTGATCAAATCTAGGGTCAACATCTCACTTAGAGCTAACTAGCAAAGTCAAGGGTTCTATAGGGAGACAAAATTGAAATAGTCGATTCCGACTACCATGGGCTCTGATACCATGTTGTAAAGAAGCGAAACCACTTCCTTACTAAAAATTTGAACAATAAAACCTCCAATCCAAACACACTCAAAAGGTATGATGGAGTGGGTGTAAAATTTTCAAATCTTTGTATAATGGTAACAAAAGACCAAAGTATAGCAGCGGAAGAAAATATTTGACTATTCAATTATGAAACAAAGGGGTTATAACTTAAACTTACATCACAAGGATCCATGTAGAGGAAATCTAAACCACTTCAAGATTGTCTCCAAGATTCATCATCACAAACTAAGTCCAGGTCACCATGTCATGCATCCAAGTCTTCCACCTAGGGTTGGAAGCATACCCCAGCAAAAGAAGAAACAACAGGAGACATCAGCAAAGGCTGGTATGTGCATACTAAAAAAAAGAAACTTTGAGCAATATAAGGATATAAAGGACATCAAGTGTAAAGGCTTCCCATTCAAGAGATAAGTATCACCCAAACGGGTATCAAGGGAAAAGTAGCATGACAAAAGGGATACTTGCCATAAAATAACATGTAAAAGGATTGTGCCAATATAAATCCACTACCATGGTAGGAAACAAAGCACAAATAGGGCACACACCCCATAATCAATATCCTGCATGCATGTGAGATAAACATAGCCCTAGAACAATATAAACACAATTGGCGGCCAACCCCCATAAAGCTGAAGCCTGATAGAGAAAGGAATACTGCCAATCTCTCAAATATATATAAAAACATGGGCCAAGAATCACACATCTTGCCCTGGGTACGAGGTTCCTTGCCGTCCCAAAAAGAGCAGGAAATATCACATCTGCTATAAAAAAAACCAATGTACTTACACTACTCTAGTGCTACTGAATCACATAGCATGTTTAATGTAGAGGCAAGTAGAAAAGTATAGTCAGAAAAAACAATGTTGCCATCACACAATGGTCAACACAACATATAACAATCCACTTCAAAGTGGGCATATATCACCAAGTAAACTTCCACATCACAGTGGGCATATATCAACAAGTAAAAATCCACATCACAGTGGGCATATAATATCAAATCTCCAAATTGCACCAAGGCAACAAGATAAGATTCCAAGAGAGTATCCATAATCACAAGATCATTATTAAAATAAGGTACTTCACAAGAAGCATGATTTCAAAAGAACAAGATAATGTGTAGGCTAATGTCCATAGGACCAAGAGTAAGACAAAAATAGGATAATTGCTCAACAAGAATAATCAGGGATGCAAACATACCTCAACTTCATATCCAAACGATCTAAAGCCACTGCTAGGTCCAAGTCTAGGCTTCCAAAGCACCTATTAGCATATATGTGGAATTAGGGTTAGGTTTCCATTACTATACAAAACCCTAAAAACCACCTTTTTAGTTATATGTGAATCAAGTTTCCAAAACCATACTATATTATAGTATATGTTATTAGGAGTCCAAAACATATTTTATTGTATTTTTATGACTTATAGATAATTAGTTATGATTTTTACAAGTTATTATCTTATTTAATTAGATCCATTAAAACACCTATTATTAATCTTTGGATTGAGTTATCAAAACCTATACCATTAGATAGGTATTATTTTTCTGAATCCAACAAGTATTTTTCCATATTTTTCTGACCATTAATGAATTAGTTATGAATTTTATAAATCCGACCAATCACGTAATTACTTAATGCCACATAGGCGATAAAATCCACAAAAACAGACCGGGCCCGCATGACTTGGCCCAGTGAACGTTGGCCAAGTCAGCAGGTCAAGGTCTCATTTGACTCGATCCAAAACAAGAGACAAGAGGCGAGAAGACGATAATACCCTTTATCGGGAAACAAAGCAGAAGAGAAATGAACGAGGGTAAGAAAGGGAGATCACAACTGGCCATCTTGGCCACCCGCAACCTCGCGCCATGGCGCTGGGCAACTCCAGGCACAAAGCCACAGAGAGCAATGACATCCAACAGACTCTGATCTCAACTCCATGAGCTTCGCCCAAGCATCACGAAACCAAAGAACCAAAGGAGGACCGCACTGCACTGGAAAAACTCCAAAATAGGACCCCGCCATGAGCAGAACCAGAGAAAACAAAAGCTATTCGAGCCGCAAAATGTCGACAAATAGAGACCCAAGAAAGAATCCTTGGAGGTCCACAAAGCGTCGAAGGCGAAAACAGGAGTCGAAGGACCACCACACTAACCCAAACAGTAACCGGAAAAGAAGCTTCATCTGGACTATAGGTCCGAGTGAACGGAGGCACAGAGAATCCAACTAAGAAAAGGAAACTCCTCCCAGAAGGCTTAGGAAGCTTACCGATTTGTCAATTGCACATGCGACGGTGCAGAGCATGCTGGAGAGAAACAGTTCATCAGAAACCCAAGTCGAGCAGGTCCAGTATCACCACGAAGCGAACGACCAAATTGAAGTGTGGAAAGCAACAATCCTAGGTTGAGGGTGCTTCAGGGTACCATAGATATAGGGAAGCAAGGGTGTAAAGTTGTATGTGAAAAAATATGGGGAGAGGGGAATCGGGGTTTTCATATATATAGGGCTTGAGGGGTCGATCGAGGGATCACCAGGTTCGGAAACGAAAAAGGAAACCAACCGAGAAAGAATTTCGGGAAACCGATGTCTGTGGACGAAGAACGGTGGAAGAGCAAATCACTTTTACTGTACACGGAAAACAAGGAGTCCGATCCAAGGTAGGAGACAATCTCGCTACCCTTGGATCCAAATTTGATGGTCACAGATGAGTCCGAAAAAGGAAAACCAGCGTGACAATTGAAATCCGACTAAAATTTCGATTAAAGCAAAGTGTGATCACATTATTTCCTATTTTTCTCTCTCTTAAGTTGAGGGCTCAAACATTATACAACTTAAACCAAATTTTGCACAGAGGCCAATAAAGGCATGTAGATTCCAATTATGCATTTAGTTTTGCTTTTTGGAAACTTTTAATGGGTTAAATAAATCAAATATCATTTTCTCTTTCCTCCTTCATTAATGGTATTAGGATTATCCAAATTAGGTAAACCTTCATCCACAAGTTAACTTAAGTGTGTTGAATATGAATTTTCCTTTAATTCCAACTTTTGGTGTCATAAATTATATTATCAAGCATTAATGTATTTTATCAACTTTCTCTCTCCTAAACATACCATGTTATTGCAAAGTTGTCCAAATTAGATGAAAATTGACATGTAAACTTATTTTAATGTGTAGATTACGAATTTGAAGTCTATTATTTATTTTGACTCTTTCTTACATGGGTTTTGTCATATGGCCCATTAGAGGCCCATTAATCATATTATGCATGTAATTAAGTTATTTATCATTTTATTATCACCAAATGAATTATGTGACATATTATTTTACATTATTCATGCAATAGATTATTAGGATCACTCTAACCTTAACCTTGTTTGGCTAAGACCAAAAGGATCAAAGTTCTAGGGTAGGGTTCAAGATATGGTATGTTACACTACGTTTGGGGGAGTTGATAACACCAAATTTTGTGATGTTTTTGGCCCTTATTTCATTATCAAATCTACCCTTTTAAACTGTTTTCCTCTCCTTTTTGTGATGTTTTTGCATAAACAGGGCACACAATGCTCTTAACTCAATATTATCATCTTTTGCAGAGTTTTCCTTGATTTTTAACTCATTTATCAGCAAAAAGGCTCGTCCCGGCCCACGAACGTGTCAGCCTTCCTGCCAACCAGCCGACCGATACGCTCACTGCCCGACAGGGCAGCACGATACACTGCCGCGCGACACGAGGGTGCCGCGTAAGAGGAAGTGGATGAGTGACACGCCATTTACCCGACAGGGAGACGAACTCGCCATGATTGCTGAAGCGTGTCGCGTGATACATGCCACCCACCGGCAGGCGCCACTCGTCATGATGACCGACAACCCGACATCCTTGTGTCGGGCGATACACATATCGGGCACCCCTGAATCCACGATATTAAGAGCTGGTGAAGAACACGTGGCGTCCGGAGCACCATAACTTCCTCCAACCGCTGCCTATAAATAGCATCTACAAGACTCCGATGGGATGGGTCGGAATCTCTCGAAAGCCAACTTAGGAAAGCATCTTGAGCTAGCGTGTCGTGCCTCAGAGGTGTGCCGGGAGATTCTAGGTGAGCACTTCGCCATCCTGAGAGGGAGGGAATGGTTCACTTAGGGTCGGCCTCGGGTACCACTACAGGCCGATATCGGCCAACAAGGACGCCCGATAGGAGTACCCGATACTGGAAGCAACACTCTAGCTCGACACGATACCTAGCCCGATACGAATCACCAGTCACGGTGTGTCGCCCGACATGATCATATCGGGCATAGGCGCCTTGTACGATACACCCGCCCGTCATGAGCGTGTCGCCTGAGAGGGTGTGCTGCCCGACACGGGTGTATCGGGCAAGGATCCCTCCCGGTATCGGGCTGGAGGGTCTGCTACTGCCTGTCGCCCTTCTAAATCAAGAAGGCGACATTTACCTTTACTTATTTCAGTCATTTACTCTCTTTACTTATGCAATGTAATCAAACCCTTTTACGCTAATGGAATTAGAAGAATCTTAATTATCTGCTGCTTTATGTTTGGTTCCTTTTGTTGGATGATTGTTATGTTTACCATCTGAACTCTAGCTTGTACGCTTAGATCGCATTTCTCCTAGCTACCGAATCGTGTTTTTCCCATTGCAGCAGCCTCGAGAGAGGTGTTGTGGCACTAGTGTTTGGTCTGATGCTGGAGTACGAGAGTGCCCAGGATCGGAGTTGCTTTAGTAACCTTTCCACTCTAACTTAAGTCCAACAACCCCGAGAGGGGTGTTTATGCTTAGTTAGAGGTACCAGCTTCGAGAGGAGGGGTACAGTATGTTTCTGCTGCCGCTTGTTTTACCGAAACTTTCTCCTTCGTTCCTTACTTAAGCAATAGTATTATCTCTCTGTTTTCATTGCACGAAAACCCTTAAAAACGGATAAACCTCTAAAATCTTAATTTTCCTCGTAGCTCCAGTTGGAGATAGATTTCTTCTGTTTTATCGATCCCAGACTGTTGTTCCTTTGGGGAACTTTTATCATCCCCTTACCCATACCGGAGTGTAACGTGTCGATTCTGCGTTCTCAACACTACCACCCTTGTCCCTGTGTTCGACCTCGTATATCTACTTCGACCCCGTAAAAAAAGTTGTGGGGGCCTAGAAGGTTTCGTGTTATAAATTTAAAAGTCCGACTACTTCAAATCCGCTCCACTTTTCATACGCACGATTTAGGCCGGTCAGCCACTTGCTATGTCCATCCTAGCACATGACGTGTCTCAGTCAGTCAGTGACAAAAATGGCACCTTTCAAGCAAACCTGCAACCGCAAGCATGGTGCTAGTTCCTCCCAAGCACCAGCGTACGTCTCTACAACTCAGTTTCGGGTCACTCCTGAAGAAGACCTGACGTACCGTTCTTTATTGCAAGGAGGGTACTTCCAACTAAGTTCACTTGCGAGCAGACACTGATGACTATGGGCTTCAAGGATTAAGTTCTCATGCGCATGCAAGACTTGGGGCTAAAGTACATCTTTTGTATGGTATCAAATACTTACCCCCGCCTAGTCTATGAATTTTTTTACGACGCTCACCACGGAGCAAGACCCACAAAGGAAGTTGGAGCCCTATGGTATTATTCATTTCAGGTTTTTGGGTCATAGTTTTAATCTCACCTTTAGGCATTTCTGTGATTTTTTGGAGTGCCATTATGACAGAGCAATTAGTTACCCACCAGATTTTCACAGCGACGAGTTTTGGTTTGAGATATTAGATGAGGAACACCATGAGGCAAAACAAGCCAGAGCGTCTGCTATCCATAACCCTATTTTCCGGTACATACACTGCCTTCTTAGTACCAGAGTGTTTGCCAAGAAAGAAACCCAGGGGTTGTTGGAAAGCAAGATCTTTTCTTCTTATGGGGAATGATGTATGATCATCCGATTAATGTCGCACATTATATTATTACACATTTCCTAGACATTAAGAAAGTGAAGAAGAGGGACACCGGTGACATCATGTGTGGTGGTTTGATTACTCTGATAGCATAAAAGCTTAATGTTGATTTGACAGGGCTTGGGGCTGCACCAGGTAGAAACCTGGTAGACATTCAGTACCTTCTTTCTATAAGGTTGCTCTCAAGAGTTGCCAACAGTGACACCAAGTTTTGGCAATTCTTCGATGATGATCAGTACATTGACATTCCAGATCTTGAGAATATCACTTTGGAGAACAAGGATAAGCAGAAGGTCATGCTGAACACTGATGAAGAAGTTGATGCAACTAGAGCTGCTGATGATACTGCGACACCCCCTTCTACTCCACCACCTCCCTCCACCAGCACACAGACGGAGTACTCCTGGGTGATGCCTGATGTCAGGCATCTATATGGATATGTGCAGCAGCAGTTTGATCACATCGACGGCTTCCTAGATCAGATGGGTACGTAGTATACTGCGATGTACGACATCGTTCGCCGCATGGATTTGTGGCACATTTTACAGGGTCACTACTCCATCCCGCATCCGTATCAGCCTCCGCCACCTCAACAACCCAAGTTCGTCCCTCAACCCACACTGATGGATGTTCCTAAAGATGATTTTGTCAGCCAGTTCTTTCCGCCAGGCCATGGGGGCGTTGGCCCCTCTTATTGATTTCACCCATGATAGGTATTCGGTTGTTACTTCCATGAGTTCGATTGATGCAGTGAGGACACTGTAGATTTCAAGCTTAGGGGGGTGCAAATGACCCGTAATGTAGTTTTTACTTTCATTTGATTTTGTTAGTGATGTTAGTCTTTTATTTCATCTTGTTTCACGTTCTATATTTATTTTCATGGCAAGTTTAATATGAAATGAGGTTATTTTGATGGAATGAACTCTTGTACCTTGTATGCTTGAACCATCTCATCCCTTGTACTTCTTTTGGCCATATGAAAGAATTAGTAAATAGCATGCATGAATCAAATGGAAAATGAAATTCCCCATGTACATGATCTTGGTTTGTAATTGTATCCTGAACTCTCAATTTTCACATCTTTGATTGCTAAATACATGTAACAATCTAAAATTTTAGCGAATAAAACAACTCTACAACACTATTTAGAATACATGATACTCTTGCCAAACCCTTAGTGCATATACAATCAATTGTTCAGTGAAAAATTTGCAAAATAATGAATGGAATCTTGTTCACTTAACTTTCTAGTTGACTCTCTTGTGTTATGCAAAAATCTTTTTTATCCTTTTCTCCCTTTACCCAATAAAAGATGGAAAACAACTCACATATCATGCTAGCCTAGTGTGAGTCCAATCCGGCAACAATGGTTAGGTGGCATGAAATCAAAAGAGGGTAAAAATAACACCCCAACTGGCACTCTACGTGCGCGTAAGCCTAAATTAGCAGCCGAGTGCTGGAATCCCAAAAATCAATTGTCATATCTTTTTGAGAAGAGAGCTCAACTGAGATTGTTAAAGTTAGCTAAGATTTCATCATTTACATCCATAATAGCAGAAAATATTGTGTTGCACATCCACTAGTTATTTGGCTTGATTATCCAAATCCTATTTAGTGTTGTTTAGTTGATTTTTTCGCTTAATTTGTGACCACTGTTGCTGAACTAAAACTTGTCTATCTTGGATGTTTAAATTGAGATGATGGCTATGAAAATAAACCTAATGTATATGGTTGGTTGAGTTTATTGCATATCATCATTTCTTTTAATCCATGCCTGAGCTTGAATATTCCTTCATTTGTGTGGCCGTGCTCTTTTTGCTTGAGGACAAACAATGGTTCAAGCTTAGGGGGATTTGTTTTTTGCTTTCCACCTCAACTTTTTACATGATTTCACACACAAATTCAATTCACTTTGTTCTCATTTAGCCTCTATTCATATTATTCTTGCCTCCTTTTTGTTATTTTGCTTATCACATGATGTGTATTGCAGATATGGTCCAAAAGGATCAAATTGGAGATAGCCCAACTCAAATTCATCATCATTGAGACTTCTCCACTCCTTGCAAACGTTCAAAATTGTAATTATGCTTAAACAACAAAGCATACGACGTGTCCTATTTAAGACATGGCGTGCGGATTTCCAGTTGGCCATATACTTCAGACGTAGAGGAAAAGTACACGACGTGTCCGCCACAAACACGACGTGTACCTGGGAATCCAGAACCGATTCTTGCCTTTATAGTAACGTACACGGCATGTATTAATTCATACACGTCGTGTGCTTTACACTCAGAACAAGTGTTGGAGATAGGACACGACATGTCCAAAGAAAGACACGCCGTGTCTCTGTCAGTTTCAGCAATTTTTGTAATAAGACTCTTCTCATTTTTAAAGACAAGACCACCCTATGGAGCGGTTATCTTTGGTCATAATTTGAAATTCTTTCATCTAAGAGCAAGGCTAGAATAAGGAGGGCAATTTTTGGGATGGAAGAAGGTAGTTTCTTGCCAAAGAACCCCCATTCTTCTTCTCTTCTTCTCCATTTTCTTCTCCGGAGGTACAACAGAGCTTCTTCACTCCACAAGGTTTCTTGGGAAGGAAGTTTGTCTGGTTTGGAGAAGCTGTAGGAGTGGAATTTTGTCCCCAAGCCGGAATTCTACTCGTCTTGGGTTACACCTTTAGTTCTCTTAGCTTTTCCTTCTCTAAACCATGTTGAACTCTGAAATTTCTGCATATTTTCTACTGTACATCATTATGGACGAGTAGATCCTTTATCTTGGACATGGGAAAGTAGCTCCCATGTCATAGCATGTAAGGAACATGATAATTTCATACTAAATGCTAAGTTGCTTGTTTTTCCACCTTGTGAGTACCGATTTCTTGCTTCTTGCATGTATGGCTGGCCACTTTATATGCATGTTTTATGCTTTCTTGCTTGATCTGAGAAGATAGGTAGGAGAGTAAGGAGGTACTCTCTTGGCAACTTCTTCTTTACCACGAGAGTGGAAATTATGGAGTTGAGGAGTAGATTTGTGATCCAAAATGAAATTCATACATGAGAATGCTGAATTGAGTTAGGATCGTTGTACTTGCATCGAGAGGTGAAGTGCAACATACAACTCTCCTTTAAAACAAGTGCTTAGTATGTTTAAATCTTGTGCCCCTATTTTATGCATGATATGTTGGTGAAATCATAAGTCTAAGATCCTTCCAAATCTGAAATCAACCCTCTTCTCATAATCCATTTACTATTTTGTTTTGTTTTGAAATTTTAGCTTAAATCAACCAAATAACATCTTTAAAATGGTCTAAATTGTTGAACCTTAGCACTATTGTGTTTAATTGGTTACCAAGCTCCTTGTGTTCAATCTCGACTACAACTACTCTCATATACTTTCGGGAAATATCTAGTTGAGTAAAAGGTCTTTCTTAAGATTGAAACTCATTAGTGTAACAAACCAACAATACCTAAGCTACTAATCTGACATATGGAAGGGCACACACCATGCCTAAGAGAAAGCACATAGCACAAGACACATAACGATACATAAGCTACCAAACAGACATATTGGCACACATCATGTTCTCTCTTTTTATAGGATTTTAGATTATAGATTATGGATATAGATATTTCAAATGTTACACGAGTGAGGACGCAACAAGGGCGACACCGGCAAGCTGCCTATGGATCTTGTTGCAAAGAGCACCGGTGGTAGTAGTCCAAGAGCCTCCACCGGTCATAGCCTTAAATCCCTCACTGAAACCAAACATGGTGAGATATCAATGTACCAATGGCGGCAGGTAGAAGGATGTATTTATCTCAAAGGAAGCTGATGATCTAGTGCTTCAACGATGTCAACAGGAGATTGTAGATGGAGTTGTGAATTAATCAAAGGTCACCGATGAAAGGAATGTGTCGAGTTGGGAAAACACTGTCGTCGGCTATGTTGTTGGGTTGAAACCTCACCGGACAACACTTCATATGGATCTCTTAATGAATGGGAAGACTAAAGGAAAGTTTGAGATCATGTCGCGAGGAAATGACTATTTTGTAATCAGTTCTCATATCCAGAAGATATGAGATTGGTGCTAGAGTGAGGACCTTGGTTCGTGGTTGGCAAGCCTATGATTCTTAAAAAATGACAGAGAGGAGAGCCATTGGATAAATTGAAGTTGGTTGAGATCACAGTGTGGGTGAATATCTATGACCTACCTCTGGAGCTCTGGGATGAGGAAATGTTTAGCATGATTGGGAGCTTCTTGGGTTCCCTGCTTCAGTTGGATTTCCTTACTAAGAATTTTAAGAGACTGGAATTTGCTAGAATCCAAGTGCTCATCCCAGCGTCATCTTCCTTTCCTTCTAAAATGACTCTTATAAGCGATGACAGAGCAAAGGACGTTGTTAATTTGAGTACAAATGGATCCCAATTTCCTACAAGGCTTGTAGTACTTTCAGGCATGGGCAAGGAGATTGTGTGAATGTAGGTGCGAAGAGGCCACAAAGGAAACAAGTCTGGGTAGAGAAAACTCAAGGGAAGGTGGAGAATGTCACATACACATTTTATGACTGTCCTCCAAATGAGCATGTAGTGGTTGAGCAGGTGAACAGTAATTTTCTTAACTCTTCGTCGCAGGTTGTTGAGGTGTATGCTAAAATGCATGCTATTGTCTTGCAAGAGAAGTTGAGTTCAATACCTTTTAAAAGTCCAACTATGCTGGTTTTCCAGGGTCAGGATGTCTGGACTACCCCTGTGAGCGAATGGACTCAGAAGTCAAGGAAGCATGGTCATCCACCTAGGAATGTTCCTAAAGTCCC
Organism: Alisma plantago-aquatica; assembly: GCA_963693085.1. Taxonomy (NCBI): domain Eukaryota; kingdom Viridiplantae; phylum Streptophyta; class Magnoliopsida; order Alismatales; family Alismataceae; genus Alisma; species Alisma plantago-aquatica. The sequence continues at coordinate 57,669,457 of OY856415.1, forward strand.
TCAACAAAAAGCGATTGGAATTCCTATTTCCCCTAATGGTTTTCGTGTGCTTGACTTCTTAGAAGTCGTTGAAGCAACTGTAACTGGCGGGCTTCTAGTAATCCTTCCTCATGGTTGAAAAACTTTCTATTCTTTCCCAAGACGTCTGAGGTCTAAATAAAGTTGGACGCCAGGATGTTGTTAGGGAGGCTATCTATCGTATTCGTCTTCAATTGTTTGCTTATTTGAAACCAAGATTAGACAAAGGAAAATTTCAAAGGTTGTGAACAGATTTTGGCCTTCTGCAAAATGGATTTCTAATCATGAAACACACCATGTAGAAGAGTGATTATTGCTTGGAATAGGGATGATATTCATATTGACATTGTTGGTCAAGATGATCAATTCATTCACAGTCATGTTACAATTGAGGGCTCTTCTTTCTTTCTTTCTACTATTTATGTGAATAATCTTGAAGTGAAGAGAAATGTTGTTTGGTCTAAGCTGATGGATATTTGAGACTCAGTTGGGACTTGGGAAAGCTCTACGGTTCATCACATGTGATTTCGATTGTGTTCATTTTTCTTCTGACAGAGTTGGTTCAACTGAGCCTTCTTATAGGTTCATGGCTTTTTTCAATGATTTTGTCAACGAATCTAACCTTTCTGAAGTCTCTCTTTTGGGTTCTTCATTTACATGGGATAATAGGAAAGAAGGTGCTACTTTAGTTATGTTAAGAATAGATAGAACCTTCTATAATCTCAGTCTTATTGACATGTTTCCTCATTTGTGGGGGGTTATTATTCCATCTATCCACAGTGATCATAGAATTCTTTCCTTTCATTTGGAGGGGAGTAGTTTCAAAAGGAAAACCCCTTTTAAATTTATTAATGCTGAGACTTATCAATATGATTTTCTTAGTGTTGTTAATGAGGTGTGGAAGACTGAAGTAAGTGGTAACCCGATGTTCAGGGTTTGTGAAAAACTAAGGAAACTTAGGGGAGCTCTATGTGAGTGGAATAAGAAGGTTGTTGGCAATATTTATGATAATAGGAAGCTTAAAGAAGTTGAGACATGTGAGGCTCAACTTGATGCTGACAATAATCCTAATGACTCTATTTTACAAACTCTTGCAATTGAAAAGAGGATATTGGCTATTGAAGCTTACAATGCAGAAGAATTACTGGTTAGACAGAAGTCTAGGGTGCAATGGCTCAAACTGGGAGATAAAAATTCTATTGTTTTCATTCATCTCTCAAGACCAGAAGGCAAAGAAATAGTATTAGAAACATGGTTATTGATGACTGTGACACACCGATCACAAAAACATGATTTACTTAAGCGGAATCATTCGTTAGCAACGGATTACCGAAAATCACTAAAAATTAAAACCATTTACAGAGAGGTACACACATAGGAAAACTCTTTCACAAAGAACTGAAGTAATTTAATTACATACTAGTTCATAAATGCATGTCCTGTATCATCTTTTTTTTGAGAATTACAAGCATCAACTGCCCTGTTAAAACTAAACACAGGTAGTATAAAATCTCGAGGCACTAAGCCAAAAACTCAAAAGAAATAACTACTACTCCGAGGACCTGAGAGTACAGAGACGACACATAGGACTCTATGTACATCTATACAAGGCATATCAGCCAATGTCTCCACCTGAGAAATCATTGATGTCCCTGCTGTTGCTGTTGCTGTCCTTCACCTACTGAAGGATTCCTGCCTCCTTGTCCGCGTCCACCTAAAAATGTGGTTCCTACGGGGGTGAGACAATTGTAAATTGCCCTAGCGAGAGATATAACTCTCCGCCAGAAACATTATTATTGCAGTTTAATAAGATAAATCTGAACAGAGGAATTGTAATTGTTTAACAACAGTTAATTCATTATCTAACAGATTAGAACATTATTTTTATATAAAGCATTGCAACTTTAACCTGATAGAGAAGCATGTCACTTATCCAATAAGGAATATGAAGAACATGTATAACATTTATCCGCTCTACTAAGCAGGATAATATCAACCAATGTTTCTCGTAATTCCACTTTATGCAAATACACTACACGGCTGATTATATTTTACACATCATGTGTCAAACTGCAATTATCTTGCCAGAGTATATTGATATCATCACTATAGAGTTATAGCCACATCATATACTCTCTTCAGGCTTAGATCACATAACTAATGCATGACATTGTTTTGTGGAGTCATGGCCTGTAGCCATACTCTTTTAACAAAGTATTGGGATCTTAATCCCTCATCTCATCAAGTACATTTCCATTTCTTAACAAGTTCATCATCATGATTATAGAATATGGGTATTCTAACCTTTAGTTCATCATAGAGTACTTGTTACCACTTAACAGGTAACTTAATACCTTCAGGTCATCTGACCAAGGCAATCATCATTCTTGCTACACAAGCATTCCACATAGTTCACAAGTTTCATACTCTTATTACCCCTTAATAGGCAACAAGGCATTTTATGGCTTATGAAGCCCATAAACAATTTCAATAATTAAAACATCATATGGCACACAGAGCTCATAAATTTCAGGTTACCTCTCACTAAGCAACAAAGCATATGAAGGCTTATAAGGCCTATAAAACATTTTCAATATACAGAGCATCATAGCCCATACCTGGCTATGCTCATCATTCTCAACATACCTGCATAATTAGTACTTTTGATAACAATTATAATGCTTACATATCAACACCATGCAACACAAAGTAATACCACTATTCCCTTTTTAGGGTTAGGATTCCTCTTACATATCATCACCCTCCATTATGGTTTTCCACAAATAACCATTTAGATTCTTAAGATCATGTTGTTAATGATCAAACCTTAATTCATTGCTCCACACAGCTAGGAGCCAACATTTATAACATAAGCATTTACTCATTTATTCTCATCATTTATCATTAAATGAATTATCAACACAAAGTATGAGTTTCTCTCTCATCTTTACCAGAATATGATTGCATCATACTTTATTCACTTGGCTTAACCTTTTCTTAAGGTATGTTAGCCTACACTTATCCAAGTACATTACTTCATAATATAACAATTGTCATGATACATTTCATGTGTCACTCATCCAAATATATTGGATTTAAAATACATCAAGGTGTATAAATCTTAAGATGTTGGATGTGATATATATCATGTCTTGATGTATCACCTCCCTCCTCACCTTTATCTTACTTGAATTCATCCACTTAGCTTGTATTAGGGTATTTCCCATCCTAATACTTTATGCATCAACTCATCACATTTATCATGTAATGTATTGGTCATAAGTCACTTATTTAGAATATACAACCATTGCCGGTGGTATGGACTCATCTTTGAGTTAGGAACTATTAATATAAAGATGTCTATTATCAACCTCTTTAGGTATTTCTCTTATCAATATATTAGTTACTATTCCATTATTAGGAATAGGGTTCACATAACATCTTTCCACATTTGGGTTTCACATAACATCCTTCTATATCAGGGTTTCACATAGCATTACTTGAAATTTGGGTTTCACATCACATTACCCAGTGTTAAGGCTTCACATAGCATTAGGGTTTCATATACCTTTACCCTATTTTAGGGATTAGGGTTTACCATTCATATCCTAGTAGGGTTTCCCATACCTCATTATTTAAATTAGGGTTACATCATCACCCTAGATTAGGGTTTCACTCAGCTTTGCTCTAAATTAGGGTCAGGGCTCAATAATCTTTTCAATTAGGGTTTCATGATCTCATTATTATGGATCAAACCCTAATTACATATTTTATTCATAATGAGAGGATTAGGGCTTAATTATATAAGCATTCATCTCTCTCCTTCTCTCTCTCATCCACTCTAGGATGTTAAGTACTCCAAGATTGATCTAGGTCAGCTCTTCATTTAAGTACACACAGTTAGGGTTAACCATTATAATCACCTTTGGACTACATCATTATCAATCGAGTAGCTAACTGACCCTTAATCATATTAGGTGTCCAATTGGTTTGACCAATTTTAACTTTAAATAGTCTTGGTCACTTAGACCCCAAACGGTCTTGGTCACTCAGACCTTGAATGGTTTGAAACCATTAAAGCAAAACAAAAATGAAACAATATGGACAATTTACACATGAAACCACTTGGGTCTCCAAACGGTTTGAGACCGTTTGGTCTCAAATGGTCTTGAGACCGTTTGATCCCAAATGGTCTTGAGACCGTTTGATCCCAAATGGTCTTGAGACCATTTGGACTCAAACGGTCTTAAGACTGTTTGGTCCAAACTCTCTCAAAACTAAATGGACTGAAAAGGTCTTTCATCACTTTATCAATTCAGGGTTTCAATCATTAAACCATCTATCAATTGAACTACTGATTTATTCTTCAATTGAACCATTGAATCACCTTTCAATTGGACCTTCAATTAAGGTTTTGAACCCAATTGAACTAGGGTTTATAATCAAGAACCCATCAATTTGGGTTTTGAAGTCGAGAAACCATCAATGATTGACATTGTGGAACTAATTCAATTGAAATCATTGGATCATCATCAAACCATGACATGACCTGACCTCAAACGGTCTTTAGGCCATTTGGATGACCTCCAAATGGTCTTGAGACCGTTTGACTCAAACCTTTATTGAAATTTGTGAAAATCAATTAGGGTTTGCATCATTGAACTGATCATCAAATTAGTTATTAATTGCATTTCAATTTGATATCTCTGGATCTTCAATTACTCAACCATACTCAACCCTAGACCTCCAAACGGTCTTGGTTGACCTCCAAACGGTCTTGAGACTATTTGGGTGACCTCCAAACGGTCTTGAAACCGTTTGGGTTAGTCAACCCAAAGTTTTAAATCAACCAATTGAAATTTCAACACTTAGCCCAATTAGGGTTTCTAATTGGAGGATTGTCCATATATTGAATTAATCAATTGGATCTATTAGATCATAATACATCATGTACTAGGATCCTAACCTCAAACGGTCAACCCATCCAAACAGTCAACCCTTCTAAACAGTTTGGAATCCAAACCTCCAAACGGTTTGGTAAAATCGTTTGGACCAAAATTATGAAACTGTTTGCAATAGATATTTGTAAAGGTGTGTTATTATGATGATGTAATCATCATCAAGCTATAAACACACGAAGATTTCTATGATTTTCATGGTGATTTTATCAATCAATCAAATAAAATTTCGTGAATAAAGAAGGAATCAACAATTGCTAAAGATATGGAATCAATAACAAAGTTCAAGGGTTCAAGTTATATAAACCGCCTTCAATTGAGATTCAAAGCTTCAACCTCCACGTCTTTAATGGTGAAAGAAACACCTTTCACTATCCCAAGCTCTTCATTAAGCTTTGAGTGAAAAGGAATGGCTAGAATTGAAGATGGGATGGAGATAAGAAGAAATCATGCATTGATTTTCAATTTCTACCATGGAATCAAGGTGAAAAGAGGTCATGGAGCTTACCAACAGGTTGGGGGTCGTCCTCCTGATCCTCCAAAGCTTACTTGGTCGTTTTGCAAGCAAAGAGTGGAAGTGGTTTCGAAAACGTCTCTCAATTGAGTTGTAAAAGGTGTTTTTATAAGAAATTTAATGAGAGAGAAAATATTTTATAAAATCCTTTTAATTCCAAAATTGGTGCCACCTCTCCCCCATAAATTCCTTGCATGCTAAGCCATCTCCCCCTCCTTATAATTCCTCTTCATTATCCATGATTTAAGGAAAAGCAAATTAAGCACCTTAAATCATATAATACTAATATCCCATTTTTAGTGGATATTACTTTTGATTTAACTAATGTGAGTGGGTTCTCCACTCACTTGGATATCTTCGTGCCTTTGCAAGGAACATGCTCTTCCAACCTTATCTAATTTCAACCATTACCATTTTGGTTGAAGGGCACTTCGATTAACACATTTATTTTTGCATTAATTTGAAGTAAAGTTCCAATTATGCTTAAATCTTGATTATTTTAATATCAAGATTCTCTCTCTTCCAAAATGATTCAAATGAGGCGCCCCTCTCAAATTATTTTCTCTACATGATGCCAAGAATCATGAGGGACCCTATTGAAGTTGCATTTTGCATATTGAACCCTAGGTTTTGGGTAAATTACGCTTTACACCAAAATTAGGTTTTAATGCACACACATTACTCAACGGGCTCTTTCTTGTTATTTAGGCTTGTAGAAGCCATACAACTGCATCATACTCACTCCTATGATGCTTCAACATATGAGGAACATTTTTCCATACACAATTTGCAATTTAACCCCTTAACTTGGGTAATTTGCACTTTAGTCCAAAACAAGTAAAACATTATTTCAACATTATTCAAAAAGGACTGAAAGTGAAATATAAGTTCCTCTTGAGCCTTAATTACTTTTCAAAAGATAAGAGAAAGCATATAATCAACTTTATTAAGCAAAACATCTAGGTTTAAGCATAACCCAGATGAGGGATGTTACAAATTATAAACCCCTAACAAGGATTTCGTCCCCAAAATCCCAAGAAAAAGAGAGACATATTTTATTCATTTATTATACCATCAAGTCTCCACGTAAAATATTAATGTCATGGAGATACCATAGATCTATATTCCACATAAAGTTTCTTCCATTAGTTCAACCTTATCAATGTTTATGTTTATGCAGAGCATAAAACCCTAACATATGATGTCCATATTATTTGATGTAACTTAGATTGATTTCACAGTTGGCCAATATAGATAACCAACACAAATCATCTATTATTTCTCAGATACCAGAATCCTTACTTTGCTATTCATCATATGTGTTGAGAACACATCTCATCCTTATCATATTCATTTCTCGGTTGTTACCACCAAGGGTACACATGCACAGGGTATTTCTTTTATTTTAGGACATTGCCTGTTCCATATATCATTATCTTGGAACCAAAGTCCAAAGCAAACAGATACTTTTATAAGTATCCATCATCAGATTATTTCTAATCCATGTACATCAAAGTCATAATACTTACTTGATTGCCATGTTAATGAAAGTAAGAAACATAAAGGAAAATACCCCTATCATTACCCAAGGTTTTTTATCAAAGGGGAAACATATATATATATATATATATATATATATATATATATATATATATATATATATATATATATATATATATATATATATAACAGAGGTAATCCACTCAACAATCTTTTATTTGTTTGGGAAAGTTCACTTAGCAATTCCTCATTAGTTGGGAAAGTTCACTTAGCACTTCCTCATTAGTTGGGAAAGTTCACTTAGCACTTCCTCATTAGTTGGGAAAGTTCACTTAGCACTTCCTCATTAGTTGGGAAAGTTCACTTAGCACTTCCTCATTAGTTGGGAAAGTTCACTTAGCACTTCCTCATTAGTTGGGAAAGTTCACTTCGCACTTCCTCATTAGTTGGGAAAGTTCACTTAGCACTTCCTCATTAGTTGGAAAAGTTCACTTAGCACTTCCTCATTAGTTGGGAAAGTTCATTTTAGCAATCCCTATATTATTTGGGAAAGTTCACTCAGCAATTCCTATTTGGTTTCATTATACTCACTTAGATTGTTTCAGAATGACTACTTGATCAAAGTAATTAGAAAGATAATAATCTAGGAGTTCCATACTTGCCCTATCCCCAATAATCATATACCTGGACAGGGTATACAAGTATTGAGATTAGGTAGTATGCACTTTATTTACTATCATATTCCTCATTTTTCATATCATTATACACATAGGATTTTTCATTCATGGATTTCCTTCAGGCATCACTTCTATATCTCATCTTTTATCACACAGATAAGAGAGATTATAAAGCATTTTAAGAAATACTAAGAAAAATGTAAATTCTTATCTTCCTTGTGTCCCTATAGGACTAGTCAGAGGTAGTTAAAAAACAACTACTTTCTTATTTTTAACACATATAATCATGAAATAAAATATCAAAATGAATCTTTTTCATCTGACCTGTCACAACCTGAGGGTTGACTATTACATCAGATTGATTCATTGCATAGAACCTCACAGTTGCTTGTTGTTGACCATGTGCTTGATTGTTAGGTGTTGATGAACCAGCTTGGGATGCTCGTCCACATCCTCTATTGTTACTAGAAAACTGCCTCCTTTGTGAGCCTTGCTGACTCTGCCTTGGAGGTAGAGTCACAATTGAATTCCCGTCTGGACAATCCTTTGCTAGATGTCCCAATTGTCTACATTGGTAACAGATCCTGGTCATAAGATAGGGTCTGTGAGATCCAGTCACTGATGTTGATGCTATTTTGGGGGCTCTACTTGGAGCAATACTGCGGTCCCTACCCTTACTTGACGTCCATTGCGTCTGGGTATTGAATCTCGATGATGTTGTCGATGCAGAAAATCTCAGCTTCTTAAAACTTTCGGATCTTTGCCCTTGAAACTGGGTGCACACCTTCTTACCACTGGTATGTCGTTTCTCGATTTTAGACCTTTCTAGCCTCCTTATCGACTCCAAAAAAATGGCAAACCTCTCCCTGTTCTCTAAAGCAGATACAGGAGTGGTCAGTTCAGCATTCAATCCCTTCTCAAAACATCGAATTCTTTCCTCATCATTAACTGCCATGTGCAGACAAAACCGTAACAACTCCATGAACTTAGCTTCATACTCACTAACGTTCATCTATCCTTGTCTAATCCTCTCAAATTGAGAGATCTTCTCATCTAGATATGTCTTAGGGAAGTATCTACTGACGAATTCTCATCGAAATACCTCCCATCCAATTTCTTCACCTAGCCTCTTATCTTCTTCTATAATCCACCAGTGACCAGCACTCCCTTTTAGGAGGTACACAACAAGTCTTACCTTCTCAGCTTCAAGAATATCAAGGATCCTGAAAGCCTTCTCCAGCTCCGTCAGCCACAAATCAACATCTTTTGGATCAACTATACCAGCATAATCTATGGCTCCAACCCGGCGAAGTCTCTCAAAAGTCTTGTTGGCTCCATATCCCTCATTGTGGGCTGGTGCCCTAGGTGCAGGTGGTCACATCCTATCCGCCATATGCATCATAGTCGCCATAAACTGCCCAAACAAGGTATGTAAAGTTGGATTCTCTAATGCAGCTTGATCAAGATGAGGAATCTCAAGTACGGGTGCCTCCCTAGCTTGATCCCTTGCACCTTTTCCTGGTGCAGCAACACTGCTCTCAACAACATGTTCATCATGTGATCCAGGCATCTTCAAGTTATTCTTCTCCTATATGAGTAGAAGACACTATTAGATAAATTGGAAGACACTAGAACAGACTCAACAACCTTAATCCTATGTCTCTATAAACTCAGCAAACCTAAAGCTCTGATACCACTAAATTGTGACACACCGATCACAAAAATATGATTTACTTAAGCGGAAGCATTCATTAGTAGCGGATTACCAAAAATCACTAAAAATTAAAACCATTTTACAGAGAGGTCCACACATAGGAAAACTCTTTCACAAAGAACTAAAGTAATTTAATTACATACTAGTTCACAAATACATGTCCTGTATCATCTTTTTCTGAGAATTACAAGCATCAAGTGCCCTGTTAAACTAAACACAGGCAGTATAAAATCTCGAGGCATTGAGCCAAAAACTCGAAAGCACTAACTACTACTCCGAGGACCTGAGAGTACAGATATGACACATAGGACTCTATATACATCTATACAAGACATATCAACCAGTGTCTCCACCTGAGAAATCAATGTTGTCCCTGCTGCTGCTGTTGCTGTCCTTCACCTACTAAAGGATTCCTGCCTCCTCGTCTGCGTCTACCTAAAAATGTGGTTCCCACAGGGGTGAGACAATTGTAAATTGCCCCAGTGAGAGATATAACTCTCCGCCAGAAACATTATTATTGCAGTTTAATAAGATAAATCTGAACAGAGGAATTGTAATTGTTTAACAAAAGTTAATTCATTGTCTAACAGATTAGAACATTATTTTTATATGAAGCATTGCAACTTTAACCTTATAAAGAAGCATGTCACTTATCCAATAAGAATATGAAGAACATGTATAACATTTATCCACTATACTAAGCAGGATAATATCAACCAATGTTTCTCGTAATTCCACTTTATGCAAATACACTACACAGCTGATTATATTTTACACATCATGTATCAAACTGCAATTAGCTTGCCAGAGTATATTGATATCTTCACTATAGAGTTATAGCCGCATCATATACTCTCTTCAAGCTTAGATCACATAGCTAATGCCTGACATTGTTTTGTGGAGTCATGGCCTGTAGCCATACTCTTTTAACAAAGTATTGGGATCTTAATCCCTCATCTCATCAAGTACATTTCCATTTCTTAACAAGTTCATCATCATGATTATAGAATATGGGTATTCAAACCTTTAGTTCATCATAGAGTACTTGTTACCACTTAACATGTAACTTAATACCTTCAGGTCATCTGACCAAAGCAATCATCATTCTTGCTACACAAGCATTCCACATAGTTCACAAGGTTCATATCACCTCTTATTACCCCTTAATAGGCAACAAGGCATATTATGGCTTATGAAGCCCATAAATAATTTCAATAATTAAAACATCATATGGCACACATAGCTCATTAATTTCAGGTTACCTCTCACTAAGCAACAAAGCATATGAAGGCTTATAAGGCCTATAAAACATTTTCAATATACAGAGCATCATAGCCCATACCTGGCTATGCTCATCATTCTCAACATACCTGCATAATTAGTACTTTTGATAACAATTATAATGCTTACATATCAGCACCATGCAACATAAAGTAATACCGCTATTCCCTTTTTAGGGTTAGGATTCCTCTTACATATCATCACCCTCCATTATGGTTTTCCACAAATAACCATTTAGATTCTTAAGATCATGTTATTAATGATCAAACCTTAATTCATTGCTCCACACAGCTAGGAGCCAACATTGATAACATAAGCATTTAATCATGCTCATTTATTCTCATCATTTATCATTAAATGAATTATCAACACAAAGTATGAGTTTCTCTTTCATCTTTACCAGAATATGATTGCATCATACTTTATTAACCTGGCTTAACCTTTTCTTAAGGTATGTTAGCCTACACTTATCCAAGTGCATTACTTCATAATATAACAATTTTCATGATATATTTCATGTGTCACTCATCCAAATATATTGGATTTAAAATACATCAAGGTGTATAAATCTTAAGATGCTGGATGTGATATCTATCATGTCTTGATGTATCACCTCCCTCCTCACCTTTATCTTACTTGAATTCATCCACTTAGCTTGTATTAGGGTATTTCCCATCCTAATACTTTATGCATCAACTCATCACATTTATCATGTAATGTATTGGTCATAAGTCCCTTATTTAGAATATACAACCATTGCCAGTAGTATGGACTCATCTTTGAGTTAGGAACTATTAATATAAATATTTCTATTATCAACCTCTTTAGGTATTTCTCTTATCAATATATTAGTTACTATTCCATTATTAGGAATAGGGTTCACATAACATCTTTCCACATTTGGGTTTCACATAACATCCTTCTATATCAGGGTTTCACATAGCATTACTTGAAATTTGGGTTTCACATCACATTACCCAGTGTTAGGGCTTCACATAGCATTAGGGTTTCATATACCTTTACCCTATTTTAGGGATTAGGGTTTACCATTCATATCTGAGTAGGGTTTCCCATACCTCATTATTTAAATTAGGGTTTCACTCAACTTTGCTCTAAATTAGGGTCAGGGCTCAATAACCTTTTCAATTAGGGTTTCATGATCTCATTATTATGGATCAAACCCTAATTACATATTTTATTCACAATGAAAGGATTAGGGCTTAATTATATAAGAATCCCTCTCTCTCTCCTTCTCTATATCATCCACTCTATGATGTTAAGTACTCCAAGATTGATCTAGGTCAGCTCTTCATTTAAGTACACACAATTAGGGTTAACCATTATAATCACATTTGGACTACATCATTAGCAATCGAGTAGCTAACTGACCCTTAATCATATTAGGTGTCCAATTGGTTTGACCAATTTGAACTTCAAATAGTCTTGGTCACTTAGACCCCAAACGGTCTTGGTCACTTAGACCTTGAATGGTTTGAAACTGTTTAAGCAAAACAATAATGAAACCATATGGACAATTTACACATGAAACAACTTGGGTCTCCAAACGGTTTGAGACCGTTTGGTCTCAAATGGTCTTGAGACCGTTTGATCCCAAATGGTCTTGAAACCGTTTGGAATCAAACGGTCTTAAGACCATTTGGTCCAAACTCTCTCAAAACTGAATGAACCAAAAAGGTCTTTCATCACTTTATCAATTCAGGGTTTCAATCATTAAACCATCTATCAATTGAACTTCTGATTTATTCTTCAATTTAACCATTGAATCACCTTTCAATTGGACCTTCAATTAAGGTTTTGAACCCAATTGAACTAGGGTTTATAATCAAGAACCCATCAATTAGGGTTTTGAAGTCGAGAAACCATCAATGATTGACATTGCAGAACTAATTCAATTGAAATCATTGGATCATCATCAAACCATGACATGACCTGACCTCAAATTGTCTTGAGGTAGTTTGGATGACCTCCAAATGGTCTTGAGACCATTTGACTCAAACCTTTATTGAAATTTGTGAAAATTAATTAGGGTTTGCATCATTGAATTGATCATCAAATTAGCTATTGATTGCATTTCAATTTGATATCTCTGGATCTTCAATTACTCAACCATACTCAACCCTAGACCTCCAAACGGTCTTGATACCATTTGGGTGACCTCCAAACGGTCTTGGTTGACCTCCAAACGGTCTTGAGACCATTTGGGTGACCTCCAAATGGTCTTGAGACCATTTGGGTTAGTCAACCCAAAGTTTTAAATCAACTATATGAAATTTCAACACTTAACCTGATTAGGGTTTCTAATTGGAGGATTGTCCATATATTGAATCAATCAATAGGATCCATTAGATCATCATACAACATGTACTAGGGTCCTGACCTCAAATAGTCAACCCATATAAACGGTCAACCCTTCTAAACGGTTTGGAATCCAAACCTCCAAATGGTTTGCAAACTGTTTGATCTCCAAACGGTTTGGTAAAACCATTTGGACCAAAATTATGAAACTGTTTGCAATAGATATTTGTGGAGGTGTGTGCTTATTATGATGTCATCATCATCAAGATATAAACCCACGAAGCTTGCTATGATTTTCATGGTGATTTCATCAATCAATCAAATAAAAGTTTGGGAATAAAGAAGGAATCAACAATTGCTAAAGATATGGAATCAATAACAAAGTTTAAGGGTTCAAGTTATATAACCCGCCTTCAATTGAGCTTCAAAGATTCAACCTCCACGTCTTTAATGGTGAAAGCAACACCTTTCACTATCCCAAGCTCGTCCTTAAGCTTTGAGTGAAAAGGAATGGCTAGAATTGAAGATGGGATGGAGATAAGAAGAAACCATACATTGATTTTCGATTTCTACCATGGAATCAAGGTGAAAAGAGGTCATGGAGCTTACCAACAGGTTGGGGGTCATCCACCTGATCCTCCAAAGCTCCCTTGGTCGTTTTGCAAGCAAAGAGTGGAAGTGGTTTCAAAAAAGTCTCTCAATTGAGTTGTAAAAGGTGTTTTTATAAGAAATTTAATGAGAGAGAAAATATTTATAAAATCCTTTTAATTCCAAAATTGGTGCCACCTCTCCCCCATAAATTCCTTGCATGCGAAGCCATCTTCCCCTACTTCGAATTCCTCTTCATTATCCATGATTTAAGGAAAAGCAAATTAAGCACCTTAAATCATATAATACTAATATCCCATTTTTAGTGGATATTACTTTTGATTTAACTAATGTGAGTGGGTTCTCCACTCACTTGGATATCTTTATGCCTTTGCAAGGCACATTCTCTTCCAACCTTATCTAATTTCAACCATTACCATTTTGGTTGAAGGGCACTTCGATTAACACATTTATTTTTGCATTAATTTGAAGTAAAGTTCCAATTATGCATAAATCTTGATTATTTTAATATCAAGATTCTCTCTCTTCCAAAATGATTCAAATGAGGTGCCCCTCTCAAATTATTTTCTCTAAATGATTCCAAGAATCATTAGGGACCCTCTTGAAGTGGCGTTTTGCATATTGAACCCTAGGTTTTGGGTAAATTGCACTTTACACCAAAATTAGGTTTTAATGCACAAACATTACTCAACAGGCTCTTTCTTATTATTTGGGCTTGTAGAAGCCATACAACTGCATCATACTCACTCCTATGATGCTTCAACATATGAGGAACATTTTGCCATACAAAATTTGCAATTTAACCCCTTAACTTGGGTAATTTGCACTTTAGTCCAAAACAAGTAAAACATTATTTCAACATTATTCAAAAGGACTGAAAGTGAAATATAAGTTCCTCTTGAGCCTTAATTACTTTTCAAAAGATAAGAGAAATCATATAATCAACTTTATTAAGCAAAACATCTAGATTTAAGCATAACCCCGGTCAGGGATGTTACAATGACTCTATTTGTACGGATGAGCCTACTATTGAGAACCATATTACTGAGTTTTACAAAAAGTTATTCTTTGAATCTTCTTCTCCTATTCGAGAATGGAATATTTATTGGATTTTTCCTCAACTCAGTGATGATCAATTTAACCCTCTATGTGCTTTTGTTACTCAAGAAGAAATTGATGTTGTTATTCAGAATGCTAATGGAGACAAATCTCCAAGCCTTGATGGGTTTATTTATCACTTTTATAAAAGTTGTTGGCATTTAATTGGGCATGATGTGTCTAAGGTAGTGTGTAATCTCTTTTCTAGTGATAAGATTCTTCAGGAGGTCAATAAAATCTATATTACTCTCATTCTGAAGATTAAGAATCCTTCTTCCGTTAAAGACTGGAGGCCTATCTCTTTATGTAATGTATTATTCAAAATCATTTCAAAAGTCCTTACTAATAGGTTGTAAAACACTCTACCTTGCCTGATTAGTCATGCACAAAGTGCATTTATAAATGGAATATCAATTAGTGACTCCACTCTTCTAGTGAATGAGTTGAAAAATAATATTTTCAAAAGTTCAAAATAAAAAATGTGTGTCAAGATAGATATCATGAAGGCATATTTTTCTGTTGATTGGTCCTATATCAAAGTGATTGTTAGCAACATGAATTTCCCTTACTATTTTATCCAATGGATTGACTTGCTTCTTAGTTCAACAAGTATGCAAGTTTTGATTAATGGAGTTCCTGGGGAGTCCTTAAAACCCGGTAGAGGCACAAGGAAAGGAGATCCACTTGCACAATACCTTTTTGTTATTTTTGTGGAGGGTTTACTAGTATTATGAATCATAATCTTGCTCAGAATAATCTTTAGCCTATTACAAGAGCTCATGATTTCTCTATTTCCCATGCAATCTTTACGGTCGATGTGGTTATCTTCTCTGAAGCTGATCCTAAATCCATTTAAGGAGTCAACAAAGTTCTTTATGAGTTTAGTAGTGCCAATGGTATGCGTTTTAGTCTTGAGAAGAGTATTTTCATATGTAATCCTATTTCTAGATCTCAAGTGGAGAATTCTAAGTTGAAGATAAAGATTGGAAGATTGCCTCTGAAGTATCTATGACTTCCTCTATTTATGGGTAGACTTTCTAGAGCTTTATGCTCTCCCATTATTGATAAGATTAAAAGCAGGTTGGAAGGATGGAAAGATCATCACCTCTCTTATGCAGGTAGACTTGAACTCATAAAGTCTACTCTCTCATTCTTTCATATATATTGGGCTTTGTATTTCCCTTTTTCCATAACTGTTTCTAATGAGGTTGATATGTTATGTTGCAATTTCCATCTGGGTGGTGCTTCATTTGATAATACTACCCATATGATTGCTTGGAAAAATGTTTGTAAAATGAATGAGAAAGGAGGTTTGTGTATTAAACTTACATTTGATATTATTTATGCTTGCGTTGTTAAGAATCTCTGGAATGTTGCTCTAAAAAGGATTCAATGTGGGTAAGATGGATCCATTAAAGATACATTAAATGTGATTCAATTTAGAGAGTGAGTCACGCATCCAATTCTTCTTGGATGCGGAAATATCTTTTGAGGATAAGGAATTAGATCCTCAGTAGAGTGTCTCTCGATGTAGGTCTTTCCACTCTCATTTGGAGAGAGCCATGGTTACCTGAAGGTAAGTTCCTTGATGACATGTTGGATAAACGTGATATCCTGAAACTAGGTAGAGGAAAATTCACAAAGATGGAATGTATTCTGGATAATGGCCATTGGATCAGTAGTAGATCCAGACATTGCATCAGAATTGTTGACTTTATCAAGGTTTTTTTCAACCCTTCTTCTAAGTCAACTGGTTCAATCTACATTGACAAAGAAGTCCATGTTAAGTTGAAAGACTTCTAGAATCAGATGCGTACTAAGTACCCACATGTCAATTGGTTCAAGTGGGTGTGGAAATTTGATGCTCCTGTCAAATGTAGATTTTTGTTTGGAGTCTTATGTTAGACAAATTGTTAACTCATGATGAGTTGAAAAATCGAGGATTTTGCTTTGCATCAAGATGTGAGCTTTGTCATTGCTGTATAGAAGATACAAATCATGTTTTTGTTAGTTTCTCATTCTCTGAAGAGCTTTGGAGCTATGATCAATCTAAGAGTTTTATCTATTTGAAACCTAGTTCCATTCCTGAGTTTGTTTCTTATTCAGATAGTAAAAGCTCAGTGTTTAGTTGATTGCTCATGCTTTGTGGAGTGACAGGAGCCAAAGAATCTTCTTGAATGTTGATTGTTTTGCTGCTCAGATATGGAGAAGAATCAAGAAGGACATTGAGTCTTTGACATAGTCTTCTATGTAGATAGGCATTTATTGTTCTTATATTACCTTTTGTAAAGCTTTTTCTTTTCTTAGGGGTTGCAGCTTGCAGTGCCATCTCTTTTATTTTTGTTTTGTAATTTTTCAAAAAATGAAAAAAGGAAGGCGACATGCTTTAGGAGACCCAAAAAATATTGCACGACATTCATTTCATTTTTTCCCTAAATGTACACATACCAAATTTACATAAAATATGATAACGGTTCACAAGAAAGCGTGTTTAAAAAATATAATAAATGTATACTTAAAAATGTGATAGTTGAAACCTTTGTGGTGATGTAGTTGAATTGCTAGTTCGTAATGGTTGAATTTGTGAAGTACATAAAATATGGCAAAATAAAATTAAAAGAGTACTATATCTTTAATGGAAAAGTATAGCAAAAATTTAATCTTTGAAAACTGTTGTCTAACCACTAAAGGATTATTTTAGAATTATTTTGGGTATGTGTTCACTGGTGTTTTATTTTGGATATCTTAGCACGATAATGATCTAGTTGCTTACTAGTTTAGTAGTGGTAGGTGGAAAAAAACTTGAGTTGTTTTACACTTTAGGATATACAATATATGATAGAAGGTACATATGAATGAACATTTAGTACACAAAATATGACAAAAGGTGTAACAGAGAATATTACTATCGGACATTGTTATCTAACTGCTAGTGGGGTTGTCTTAGAGTGTCTTTTGGGGTTTGAATAGGGATAATCATTGAACCTACGTAAATCAGTCCATCTCATGTTCCAATGCACATAAATGACCTAGACCCGATCTAGATAATTTACATGTGTGGGTTGTGTCAAATATTTTGACCCAAATTTTCATATAAGTTGGATCAAGGCCGAGATAAACCCATGCATGGAAGTCCATATACATGTCTTTGAGAGGGAGATCGATATACACCAATCATAGGCATGATGAAGTAGTGCCTACTTTTATAGTTAAGAAAAGTGAATACTAGCACCTTATATCTTACTCGACGCTACCATGGAGGGTACATAGAGATCACTAAATCCTCATCCAGTTGGATAGCAAAGAGACTACATAACCAGACGCCTCTATAAAAATGTACCTTTTGTAAGATGCATATGACCACAAACTTTTCAAATTATATTTGATGTACAATACATTGAGTCATTCATGTCGATAAGACTAAAAGAAAATATACTATACTTCATTTAAGTTTTATGCACCCCTTCTATATTTAGCATGTTTGCATTATTCTACAACATAATCTAGCCTTATCGCTTGGATATATACTTCCATCAGATGTATTTCAAAATCATCTCAATCAAACATTTATACATCATTCTTTAAAATTAAATGTGCATTTACTATATAGTGGTAGTTTCCTAAGTTATATAATGGTTGGATGATTTTTAGTTATATTTCATAAATATATGAGATATAACATGTGATTTTGAAACATGTCTTATCCAAACAATATTCCTTTCATCCATTAGATTCTATTTATAAGTTGTAAGTGTAGTAAGTTACAAAAGATACATATACATTACATGTATTGGTCGGTTCATGATGAAATTAGTTCATACTACTTTGTATACCCCTAGTCCATACATGAAATTATTTAATTTTCATACTTTTGCTGCAAAAATTAGCTTGTACTTGCTTTAATTACCCTCTTTGCTGTCATTTTGACTAATTTAGGCTGATTTACTACATATTATATAAACTTTGGTTCATCTAGAAACAAGGTCACTCTCATCAACACCAAGGCCCACACAAGCCCAGAAAGTTCGAGTGCAACCTTAACATGCAGTTGCACGATATGCACGGTTTGCACTCTCATATCAGCTTCATCAACTTCAACAAGTTAGCAGTATAATGCACGTACTCAAGTGCATGACATGCACAACCCTAGGGGATGGTGGCAAAAATAACTCCAACATGCACCATATGTGCACGTCATGTGCCGCTCCAGTAGTAGCTCTCTTGTCTACACCACCATGCACGACCTGCCTGGCCAATGACACGTCATGTAATCTTTCCAGCAATTGCTCCCTAATGATATCATGTATCACATGTACCTTAAAATCCACAAAGTGCTAAGTAGTTTTCAAGATCTATCTTGCAAACTACCAATATGCACAACGTGTATGACAAGGTGCACAGTGTGCAACCTCATATAAGTCTAAACAATATAAGGAGTAGGAGTGCAAGTATTAGGG
The DNA here is from genome assembly GCA_963693085.1 of Alisma plantago-aquatica. Lineage (NCBI taxonomy): Eukaryota > Viridiplantae > Streptophyta > Magnoliopsida > Alismatales > Alismataceae > Alisma > Alisma plantago-aquatica. The sequence goes on from OY856415.1 coordinate 57,688,599, forward strand.
GAGATATCTCATTTAATTTTTCTCTAACTTGAGGGAGAGAAAGGGAGATGCCTTCACTAATGAGGAGGCTAAAACTAAGAAGAGTGAAGGATGTGGAGGTAAAGGCAGAACCAGGAGTTGGTGGTTGGGGGGGCCAAAAAATTATATACCCAATACAGAATTTGAACTCATGATGTCAAGTACAACAAGAAACATGTTAACCAGTATACCAAGTCCCTATGTCTTTTGTTGTGTCAAAAAGCATATATATATATATATATATATATATATATATATATATATATATATATATATATATATATATATATATAGAGAGAGAGAGAGAGAGAGAGAGAGAGAGAGAGAGAGTCATGCTAGAATACACTCGAGTGTACGGATCGCACAAATACACTCAAGTGTGTTTGCATATCAAGACTATTTTTTTCAAAATATAAACCATTGATCTTAACCGTCATACTATAACTAGGCTACATACAAATTTTGAGCCCATTTGGATGAGTGTAAGTCACTCATCCAAGGGCAACAAAATCGACGCGCGAAACTAATTTGAAATGCATAATTTTTGCGGTCTTCATAACATGAGCTATACATATCCAAATGTGCTCAAATTTTGCGTATGAGTTGTTCACGAGATGTTTAAGAAGATAAATGGATTAGATTTTCAAAAAAAATATTGCATCATGAAAAACTACTTGAGTGTATTCCGCTCCAGATACACTCGAGTGTATTCTAGCTTGACTCTCTCTCTCTCTCTCTCTCTATATATATATATATATATATATATATATATATATATATATATATATATATATATATATATATATATATATATATATATAGCAGTTGCATTCTACATATATTGAGAAAAAAATATAATGTCTACACAAAGAATCAAACCCAAGACCTCTTAAATACGAGTGCAGCTACAAACCACTGCACCATGTCCATATCTATGACAAATATGTGGTAGACATGATATATGTTATCAAGATATAACATATGTATACATACATATATATGTATTATATTTTAAATTGGGGGGGGGGTCGTGGCCTCTGCCTTCCCTTGGTTCTGCCCCTGTGTGAATGCCATTTTTTGTCTCTCTCCAACCATTTAATGCACAAAGAGAAGACCCATTCTAGAGGAGAGCCCCTCTACAATAGTTGTATCTCATTTCTTTCCTTATCTAGCATTGGTTTCTCTTTTTTAATCTATGTATACTATTGAATTTATGGTGTTCACCTTTGTTCGAGCATCGCCCATCACTATGGAGTAAGCTCCCATGTATTTGGCACCTAAATGGCACCAGTTGGTCATGTGATGAACAAAAACTTCTGTTATTCCAAATTTTATCTCTTGTTTATCTGATTATTTCTAACTACACATGAGAACCGATGATTGTGATTTTTTACATTCTAAAATCCATATCTTCTACAAGATATGAGTTTTGACATGGATAATTAGAGCATTAACCTCTTACATGCAAATTGGTAAAATTTTATGCATGTTATTCTCTCTTAGTTCAATAAAACAAGATGGATTTATGACTCGTTCAGAGCGATCAAGGAGAGCTTAAATATATCTCTAGGTTAATTTGTTGAAATATAAGTAAATCTAGCTACCTATGTAATTGTTAGGTGAAAATCATTGATTATAATGTTTTACAATATGTGGACATGAGAGGAAAGGGAGAAAAGACCCACCTAGGTGTACATTGTGCCCTAGGTTGAGAATCTCCCCTTCACATCACAACAAGCACTTGTCACATATCGAGAAGTCCTGCAACCACCATTTGTCACGTTGAGCAACCCTTGAGCACTGCCACACGTTATCTGAGTTGCCCTATGAAAGAAAGGAGAAGAACCCCCTCTCAAAGTTGTCATTACCACCAATTAGGGAGCAAGGAGATTGTTAACTACAAGTAATGTATGTGCCTTCATGCTGCCACCACCGTAGTGAACAATTAGCTCACACATCCCAACCTCACCACAGCCCCTTGGACACAATTTTCAACCTCACAAGTTGTTAGAGCTATTTTTCATGATCCCACCACCAAAGTGAATGACGTGAATGATTCAAAGAAGGCAACTCTCATTGAGACAGTGCATTCTATACATCATTTAGTGGAGAATGTGGACCACCATAGGACAACCAAAACTCTACCCCATTTTCATCTCCTTTGTCTTCTCATCTCCTCCAACACCATGGTAATGAGAAAAAGAGGAGGTAAGAGGACTCAATGAGAGCCATCTCTCACTTAAGAATTGAATCCTGACCCCAAGGTGGAGGAGGAGGGAAGTAAAGAATAAGAGGAGCAAGGGTCCTATGTTATTGTCTCCTAAGTTCCACCCAGACATAGGATGAGCTCAGAGACTTCTAGAAACTCATCACCCATCACATCCACGCCACCAAATTCTTATATGAGGAGACGCTAGTGGAGTTTGACTGGACTAATGAGGCGAAGCCCCTACTCTAGAACATCTCAGCTATGAAAAGGGTCTCCAACAGTAACATATAGACTTATTGGGATCTTATCCTTTGATTTTTGACAACTTTGCAAGAGTGGTACAACCAAGGGACTAGGGTGATTGGTTTTGAATTGGGAGACACACAATTCTTGTTGTGGGAAAAATGAATTTTCAAGGTGTAGAATGGATTGCTTCCAGTAAGTCAAATAAGAGTATTTGGTCTCCTATATATAGGAGCAAGGAAGTATATGGGATAAATAGAAATAAGGAAAATACAATGGTCCTAAGCCCAACTAATAAAATATACCAACACACCCCCTCAAGTTGGAGAGTAAACATTTTGAAGTCCTAAGTTGACTCCCATTCACTTGAATAAAGCAGGAGGAAGAGGTTTGGTAAGGATGTCCACAACTTGATCACCTCCCCTAATGTGAGGAGTGATGGTCTTCTTGGCTTTGACTAGGTCCCACACAAAATGACAGTCATCTTCAATGTGCTTTGTGCACTTGTGGAAGACTGGGTTATTAGCTATTTGTATAGCCACATGATTATCACATTATAAAGTAGCTAGAGTTTGAAAATGAATTCCAAAGTCAATATGGATGGGACCGATTGTAGATAACAACATGCATGAGCCATATCCCAATATTCTACCTCAGTGACTGATCCAACACCACTTGCTTTTTACTCCTCTGAGAAAGTGGGTGAGTGCACTCATGACACAATAGCCGGAAGTGGACTATCCATCTTTAGAATCACCAACCCAATATGCATCTGCATATCTAGAGATAGTGATTACCTTGGAATTTAGATGTTTATAGAGAAATCCTCATCATGGAGCACTCTTGAGATAGCAAAGAATGTGTTGAACAATGGACCAGTGGGCTTGGAGCGGTGCACTCATGTGTTGGCTAAATACCCCAACAACATATTGAATATATGGTCAAGTAATATCAAGTAAATCAACTTCCTGACTATACGAAAACACTTCTCTAGATTAGGAAAGAGTTCTCCTTCATACATAAGCTTTGTATGATAGTCAATCGAGGTAGAGACAGGTTTGTTTTCTGCTATGTTAGCCTCTTGAAGTAGGTCCAAGACATAGAGTCATTGTGATAGGTTGATCCCCAAGGCTGAGTGGAGGACTTCAATCGCAAGAAAGTATCACAGTGTGTCCAAGTATTTTGTGTGGAAATGTGCTTATAAAGACTGCTTGGTCTAGGATAACCCCATCATATCATCGCCAGTGATGACAATGTCATCAACATAGAAAACAATAGGAACATGGCCTTTGAAGAAGTTGGAGAAGAACAAGGAGTAATTTGTGGCTGATATCTGAAAGTTAAGTTGTGTAAGGACATCACTTAACTTGTTGAAGTAGTACCGTGGAGAATGCTTGAGGTTGTAGAGAGATCGTCAGATATGACACAATTTGTGAAAAGACACTCCCTCAACAACAAACCCAGGTGGTTTTACATGTAGAATTCCTCTAGCAGATCTTTGTGAAGAAATGCATTCTTGATGTCAAGCTAATAAAGAGGAAAATCAAGGTGAGATGCAAGGGAGATAAGGATGAAAATGGAGGCAATCCCTATCACTGGAGAGAATGTCTCAAAGTAATCCATGTCAATTTTTTGGGTGAATCCTTTAGAAAATAGGCATACCTTGAGTCGTGCAACCAATTCATGTAACTTATGATTTACAGGGAAAACCCACCCACAACCTATGATATGTTTGCTTTTGTTGGTGAGTTCACAAGCTCCTATGTCTTGTTGTCATGGGGAGCCCACATTTCTTCTGTCATGGAAACTTTCCATCCAGGATGATGTAGAGCATATGTTGGACACTTAGGGATATATGTTGTATCCATGCAGTAATAAAGGATGAGACAGAAGAATAAAGATGTGCTAAACAACAAGTATTGGAAATGAGATGCTTGATGGTGTAAGAGTGTATACCTCTGCATAGTGCCACCAACCGATTGATTGGTCTAGAATGGATGATGATGTTGTAGATACAGTGTATGATTCATCTTCCATGCATTGATTTGGTGTTGTTGATGATGGAGATGGTGATGTTGTTGGTGGGATGAATGGATCAGTCAATGAGACCATAACATTAATATGATTTATGGGGGTGAGGATAATGAAAATAACATTTTATCCTCATGAAAGGTGACATCAATAGAGTTATATGTTCTTTAAGATCTAGATTCAAGACATTTGTAACCTTTTTGAGAAAAAGCATAACTAAGAAACATTTTTCAAATAGCTCGAGGGAAAAGCTTGTCGACATTTGGATCAAAATTATGAAAGAAGGCTACACAACTGAAAGCCCGAGGTGATGGAGGGAACAATTTGGACTGAGGTTAAATAATGGAAAAAGGAGTGTGTGATGCTACCCTATTTTACGTATTCATCTTATGTCTTATCACACTTAAATCACATCTAGACATAGTAGATTGCAAGCTATTTACCCTAATAAAAAAATCTATATCAAATGCACTTATGGACCCACGCCTTGTATGTACGGGAGAGAAGGAAGGTGTTCTAGGATTCCTCCACTCGTAGAGGGGTTCAAAGAAGTCCCTAAAGCTCCCCCAACCTACACCTAGTGGCCAAGAGTCAAGCTAAATCAAAGAGGTCCATGGATCATGAATTTCAATGTTCAAAGTGTAAGCAAATACCCCAACACAACGGTGGTGACACATAATGACCGTGCTACAAATGTGAGAACTACAACAAAATCATAGAGTTGACAAAGCTACAACAACCTCAACAGAATGACCATGCCAGCCAGAACAACCATGTTTCCTAAAGTCAGATCATCCATGCCAAAGAGAACAACCAAGTCCTCAACTTGCCACCGCAGTCGTTCTACCCAGCATGACCATGCACCTAGCCCCCACCATGATCATGTTTCCCAACACGACCATGCTACCAACCTCCAATTTCCCACTTTCAATCTGACATTTCCACTTCCAGCAAAATGGTCATTCCCTCCCAGAATTTCTGTGCTACACCTTACCCACCACATGTAACATCCTCAACATTTAAACTTACAGAGGAATACCTAATTGAAAATCTTAATTTTCAAATTTAGGGATTTAATACATAAATTAGAATTTTATGTGACCTGTAGACCCAAATCTAATGCTTTAAGAAAATTCAATGTCTACTCTTTTACGATAATAGTTAATTCAATATTTGTTAACATTGAGGTATAATGCAGTACACGTCTCCACATTGTAGACTCATCATCATTAATATACCTATGAACTCTAAGTGACCATAAAGGGTAGGAGAAATCAATTAGAGGCCAATCATAATCCATTTAATGTACATGAGGTATTAGATACATTATAGTAAAATTTCTCATCTTTTGATCACCATATTTTGGAAAATAACTATGTAAGAACGTTCTAGACCCTATAATACACCTATGATCAAAATTTGAGATCATTTTGACCCTTCTAATTATTTTGTAAAGGTTTGTCTAAGTTTTAGAATTTAAGTTAAACAAATCAAATGTCACATGTATAATGTTGGTGTCACGTGGCCCCTAAACCCTATGTGGGTTAAACTTTGGGTTGTGACAACTGAAGTGTTGCCTCATTCACCCAAGTTCAACGTTCTTTAGACTCTATAGTCCCCGAATACTTCCCCCTCTAATCTCTATCTCTACTAATCCCTGATATGAACTAACCTCTTCCTCACCATCCCCAAAACTTCGTGAATCACCTAACCCGACTTTTCCCGAATGTCATGGCCTAAAAGTCTTAATTGATGAGGGCCTCCATGTTCCCTCCAAACTTAGGGTTCCAGTAACCAGATGATCCCTATCTCTCCTTAGATGCCCACCTATACAAGAAAACCTACATAAACGATATAAATGCCCTCAAAAACTCATCTACATCACCATTTTCATCAATTCGTCGTATGTTGATCCTTTGGACTTAGCCTTGCTCCTGCCCCCTCTGGCGGTCGATGATGAGAATGTAGGGAAATATGGTGATAGAGCAGGCAACAAAAACAAAAATTTAACTAACATATTCCCCTTTGAATAGTCACATCAACAACTATGTAATGGGAAGGATGGTTTGCAAGGTTATGCCTAGTTCTAGATCAAGTCCAAAGACAATTCCCTCACAGTAGCGTGTGCCTTTCTTCAAGTTACACCTAGACAGTGTCAACAATGGCCTCATTGTTGATCACCATTCATATTGGTTGACTTTATCCTCCGAGGGGAAGAAAATGGCCTCTTTTCCTCTATAGTAGTCCACACAGACCACCAGGAACTCTTATCATTCTAGATGAACAAACAAGAAGGAGTTCTCCCTTCTAGTCAGTGTACTAAAACTGACTTGCTCTCCCAATTGTCTCTCCCTTTGATGAGTAGGACTTGCTTGGGTTCTCTCAGTTACCAAAACCAGAAAAGACAACAATTGTCAGAGTGATTGATGATGTATGAGAAGCCCCCAGTACCCCTCTATTTATAGGGACTTAGGGTCATGGTTCCCAATGTGAGCGGGAGTCAAAGGGGATGGAATTTCATGAATTTTTGCACCCTGTGAACGGTGAAACGGTAGATTTAGAGTTAAACCAACTGGTTGGCATGTGATTCGATCAGTTCAACCCTTGAATTGGCCATTTAAACATGTTTTTCCAATCACAATTGTATTGGTAATTAATATTTGATTAATTCACAACATGACATCAACACTAATATGTGGTCTGACCAAATTAATCAACCAACTGGTTGGTTCACAACCTAAAATAGTCAGCTCATAGACCTGAGCTACTTAGTTCACTTGTTGAATTGGTCATCTCATGGTTCTAATTACCAAACTTGGTTCAATTGACCCGACACTCGAATGGATTGGTTCAACACTTGAATCGGTCGGTTCATAGTCCAATCGGCCAATTTTCAACCATTGTTGTATAAATCAAATACCCAAGTCTTTACTAATCAATTTTAAACTATATTCATGAATATAATCCTATCCGAAGTGTATCCTATGTGTGTGACCCTATAAGTTCCAAGTTACTTTGGCAGTGAATGTCCAAAAATTTTTATGACATCACAAGCATTAAGTTCTAGAAACACATCTTTGCTACCCAAGTAATTTGGAAAGTTTGGAGAACAACTTCAACCCACAAATTATGATTGGTGTTATAGTGTTTGTATAGTTCCTTTATCACTAATATCTAGACTGAACTTGAGGCATGGAATCGTCATCCTCTTTAATGTTCAATCCATGTTCCTTGAACTAGAGCAGATTGTCTGAGATATATGTAAGCTCAATATCACATATTGACTCACATGAGCATGATCATGCATTTCTCAGTCTCTCTTATCAAGTGACCTGGATATCATACTCCTGTAGGAGGGAAAAATCCCATCTACACACTCATAGTCATCCCCATGCGTGACAATGCACCCGAGCACCACCTTTATGGCAACCCTTGTTCAAGGTCATGGTGGATGATGTCAAAGTACATCGAATGACATGTGATGAGTGTAGTGATTTTTGGTCTGAGAACCATAATCACCACCATCACTATAAGTGATGACTCTGACTACCAATCATGGTTTCCATGCATCACTCTTAAGGTGGGTATGCCTGATACACAATTCTCTAACAAATATATATGTGTTTAGTTTGATACCAAATTTCATGACTTAATGAGATTCTGTCATCAACCAACACACACTCTAGTATTATGTGCAATTGATGTCTATAAGCCTTCCACAATAACAACCGACTAGGGACATAACAAGAATGTATATACTCTTGACATCCGTATGATCATCAACCTGAAGACATATGTAATTAAGTAATATCATTCTATAGACATTTTTTTTATGTTACATCATTATATCATAACTAAATAAAATAGAATACATTGGAAGATTGCCTTTATTATTAATCAAATCATTTACAAAATATTCCTATACAATCATCATATGATCGACTCTCTCAGCATAAATACCAACAGACTGCCACTTGTACTTAGATCCAATCACCCATGAACTTAGTCCTAAGTGATCTAACATGTCCATCATGCTTCTGTTGTGAAAATGATTTTGTCAAGGGGTCATCCACATTGCTCTCGGTTGGTATACTTCAAATCTCCTCATTGTACGGTCTCTCGTATGAGATGGAACTGCCTTTGTATATGCTTGGAACACTGATGCGATCTGGGTTCCTTAGCTTGTGTGATAGCTCCATTGTTGTCACAATATAGATCAATTGCATCAGTGATGCTTAGAGCCACCCCAAGTTCAGAAATCAACTTCTTGATCCAAACAACCTCCTTTGCTGCATTAGATGCATCAATATACTCGACCTCTATTGTAGACTCTGCAACTGTCTCTTGCTTGGAACTCTTCCAACTCACAGCTCCATTGTTGAGGCAAAACACAAATTTGAACTATGATTTGTAGTCATCTTTATCAGTTAGGAAGATTGCATAGGTGTGACCCTTTACCACTAACTCTTCCTCACCATCATAGACAAGGAATTGATCCTTTGTTCTTCTCAAGTACTTAGGGATGTTCTTCACGATAGTCTAGTGGGCATCAATGAGATCTGACTGATATCTACTCATCATGATCAAGGCATAGGAGACATTGGAATGAGTACACAACATTGCGTACATGATGGATCCAATTGCGTATGCATATGTAATCCTATTCGTGTGTTCCCTTTCTTCACAAGAATTGGGACATTGAGCTCTAGAGATAGTGACACCATGAGACATGGGAAACTTTCCTCTCTTTGTGTCCTCCATGTTGAACCTCTCAACACTATGTCAATGTATGTGATTTGACTTAGTCAAAGAAGCCTTCTAGATCTATCTCTCTAGATCTTTATTCCCAAGATATAGGATGCTCCGCTTAATTCCTTCATGGATAAGGTATTTCAAAGCCAGGTCTGTACCATCTGTAAAATAAGGATGTCATTCCCCATCAATAGTACGTCAACCACATACAATACGAGGAAACAATAGTGCTCCCACGAACCTTCTTGTAAACACATGGTTCATCTTCATTTTGACTAAAGCCAAACTCTTTGACTGTTTCGTCAAATTTAGCTTCGAGATGCTTGCTTCAATCCATAGATTGACCTTTGTAGCTTACAAAATTTAGTTTAATCCTTTGGATTTATAAAACCCTCAAGTTGTGTCATGTACACATCCTCAAGAAGATTCCCATTAAGGAATGTGGTTTTAACATCCATCTACCAAATCTCATAGTCATGATAAGATGCAATGCCAAGCATGATCCTGATGGACTTAACCATGACAATTGGAGAAAAGTTTCATAATAGTCAACACATTAAACTTTTCTGAAACCCTTTGCAACCAATCAACCCTTAGAGGTTTGTACATTACCATTCATGTCGGTCTTCTTCTTGAAGACCCACTTGCACCCTATGGTTTTTACCCCTTCAGGTGGATCCACCAAGGTCCATACCTTGTTTATATACATGGATTCCATCACAGATCTCATGAACTCAACCCATTTCTTGGATTCTAGTCCTTTAGTAGATTCTAGATTTGTTGTTGGTTCATCATCTATGACCAACTCACCATCTTCTTGAGTCACAAGAAAACCAAATCTTTCAGGCTCAAGTCATGTCCTACTAGATCTACGAGGTCCTTGTGTTACATGAGGAACTTCAGATTCCACAACTACTTGTGAGTCTTCTTATTCCTCCTATATCTCTAATGGTTCAATGTTTCCATGTTGCTCTCAAACTTCTTCGAGTTCTACTTTCCTCCCACTGATTCCTTTAGAAATAAATTCCTTTTCTAGGAATACATAATCTCTGGCAACAAACACTTTGTTGTCAAATAAAGAATAAAAGTAATATACTTTGGTTTCCCTAGGATATCCAACAAAATAACATTTATCTGATTTGGTTCCATGCTCTTTGGGAAACTACTTTCTCACACAATATTAACAACCCCAAATCTTCATAGAATACACATTGGGATGTTTCCCATACCATATCTCATATGATATATTTGGATCCAGTTTAGATGGTACATGGTTTAGTGTAAATGTGGTGATTCAAGAGCATAACCCTATAAGGTAGTTGGACGATTAGCTAAACTCATCATAGATCACACCATATCTAGCCATTTTGATACCCCATTATGCTGAGATGTTCTAGGTGGAGTCCATTGTGATACAATACGACAGTCTCTCAAAAGGTCCTCAAACTCTTGCCTTAGGTATTATCCAACTCAATCAAAATGAAGTGCCTTAATACTTTTTCCAAGTTGGTTTATACTTCATTCATGAAATCGTTGAACTTTTAAAGGGTTTCTAATTTATGATTCATTAGGTAAACATAACTATACCCACTGAAGTCATTAGTAAAGGTAATGAAGTACTAATAACCACCTTTAGCATTTGTTCTAAAAGGGACACATACATAAGTATGTATGAGTCCTATAGATCTCTAGCCCTCTCATTATTTCGAGTGAAGGGAGTCTTTGTCATCTTGTCTAATAAACAAGACTCACATATTTCTATTGATTTGAAATCAAAAGAGTCTAGATAACCATCTTTATGGAGCCTAGATATGCGATTCTCATTTATGTGCCCTAGACGATAGTGCCAAAGATATGTTTTGTTTGAGTTATTGATTTTTAATCTTTTAGTATTTACTTATAAACATGTGTCTTTAGATCTAGCAAATAAAGACCATAATACATCAGGGCACTGTCATAAAATATCTCATATTTTGAAATAGACCATAAAAAAATTCATACTCATCCTTATCCATACAAGATACAAAAGTAATGTTTCTATTAATGACAGACACATAATACCAATTCATTAACTCTATTACAAGACCTGTGGACAAAAGATAAATTGTAGGTTCCAACTACAGTGGAAGCAACTTTTGCTTCATCCGCATCTTGCAGTTCAACCTCACCCTTTCTTAAAGGCTTACTTCTTTGCAAATCCCACATATTCCAACATATGTGAGATCCACATACAATATCTAGTACCCATGATGAATAAGTATACAAATTTATCTCAATAATGTATATACCTAAAGTGGAGATATTTATCCCCATCTTCATCTTCTTGAATCCCTCCAAGTACAAAGGACATATTCCTTATGATAACTTGGAACTCCACACTTTGAATATGACTTATAATTTCGACCTTACACTTGTTCTCACTATCAATTTGATGTTGTTATGCATTTTGATGAACATAGAGCCCATCTAGTGTGCATGTATCACCCTAGTGACACTCAAGTTGACAAAAATCACTTTTGCCTTCATGTATCACATCATCATCTTTCCCTTAATTTTTATCCTATTTGTGTACATCTGTACTGTTTCTTATGTTCATGTTGTAGAAGATAACCTCACACTTCCAATGCATCTTATTTTACTCGATTATGAGCTAGTATGACTAAGTTGTGCTACTTTAAATTTATTGAAATGTAGAGCTTTTGTTGATCTTTTTAACCTAATGTTGGCCTTAGGCCTGGCCTAGCATGAGCCTGCAGCCCATACTTTTCCAGCTCAGTCGAGCTCATTCTCAGGGGCATGTGGAGTGTAGGATCCTGTGATGCCTCAGATCCACCCAAGATCGGACAACCCATGGATCATCCCCTTTCCCTGCCTTTAGCGTTGCTCTACAATAGTCATGCAGGTCATCCGACCCCCGCTCATGGATCCTCTTTCACGTCCTCACTTCCCCCTTGGGTCCCCTATGTCTGCCTTTCGGCTTATTGACCTGCTACCCATGCCAATGAGGCATGAGCAGGGCAGGTAGTGCGCTGGGCCAACCTCCTTTGTCGACCTCCAATGACAACATGCCATTCATAGCCCTAGCCTCCTCCACGCTCACCCCTAGCACCTATAAAAACCACCATCTGATCCATCATCCCTCTCTCTTGCTTTCTCATTTCATGCTCCAACCCTAATACTCCTCTAGATGCTCAATGACGCCTCCACATCCCTTCATTAGGGTTTAGAAACCCTAGCCTGGGGAAGAGGATGAAGCATAGGATGTTGGATGGAGGGCCAATGGTCTCGATCACTCGCCCCAAGAGCATCTCATTCCCCTATCTTTCCCGCTCTCACTCTCTATCTCTCTCTACCTCACGAGCACCCTAGCAACCAATGATAACTCACTAGCACACCTTCTGGGCCCACACTCGCATGCTTCACCCCTTGCTCTCTCTCTGCCTCGGTCACCCTCTCTCATGTTGCTGAATGTTCGGGCTCACCACGCCGATGTCTCATCCACTCAATGTGCCAAAGTCGGCCCCACAACCACACGTTAGGTGATGCACACCCAGTCGTCGAACATCAGATGTGGATGCCTCATGCCACTAGCACACGACGTTGACCACTGTGGACCAGTACGCAACCTGAGCCCAACCACTGCTCCCTCTCCTGCACGGTCCCAGGAGGCAAAAAGCCCACCTCCCACACACCTCCCAAAAACCCTAATAAAGGATTAAACTTCAAATCCCTCTATCTCCTCGGTCCCATAACCAAAATATATGTTGTAATATATCATTTTGATAAGAAAAATGCCATCTTGCTCATGATATTGTTATATCTTACTTATTTTGCACCATTTTCTCCTATTTTATTAAAAAAATTCCACTTATGATCTTTCGAGGTTAGTTCACAATTTACCATGCTTAACATGTATGATTAATGATTTATTGCACACTATTCATGAAAATCAGTAACATTACCCCTTGGAAATGAGATGTAATGTTTTGGACCACCTATATGCACCCCAATGCCATTTTGGCCTACCATGACTTAAAATGGTTCATATATGTACTTAAATGATGTTAGTTGATCTTATGTGAAGTCATGGACCTAATTGCTCTCTATGATATGGTTGAATCTCGAAATTAGTAACCTTTCATATGTCATGTGAAACAATGAACTAAGATCTCATTCTAAGTAGTCCATGTTTGACTCATGATACCTCAAGTACCTATTATGTGCATTAAATTGACCAAGTAGACCTAGTTTGCTTCCACAGAATGAAATATGACTCTTATGCTAATATCATATTCTATCTTGTTCAAGTAAGCTCATCATTCTTGCAACACTAAATACTAGCTTGATCAATCCTATGCTCTTCTATGATCATAAGACTTGGACATATGATGCTAGTGCTTGAAATGAACATTATATGACTAAATGTGATCTCAAATTAGTACACTTTGTTGATAAACTAATTCTCATGCTTCCTCTTTGACAAATCAGACTATACCTCTATCTTGTATCATTTATAATGTGGATAGTTTTCCTAGACCTATACCTTAATGTTGATACCTTTGTTATGTTGAATCGATACATGCATACTGGGAACTTTGGAAATGATGTTTGATCTAATTGAAATCTAGGTCCGAGGGAACATCCAAATGAATCATATAATGTTTATATTATAAAAGTCATATTGATATAAAACCCAATGTTATATCTTAGGCATCTTAGATCCCCTTAGGCTGGACCATCTCTAGAGATCTTATCATAACTTTCTCACTACTCACAAGGTATGCTTAATATCTTGATCCTACTATTTTATTGGCTTTTTTGTATGTATGCTCGTATGAATGCTTGGTTAGACAATTACTTGTTTGAGCTCTTGTTTCCTATTAATACTACTTTCATGTTGATTATACTACATTGACAAACCTTGAATACAATTTAGACAAATCCATTATATATCATGGTGTACCTGCCTCAATTTTTGGGGTAAGGACACCAGGTTTGGCGTCTTTCTTGATATATCGAGATAAGGCGGACCATTATGATATGAGGGTTACCTATTGGCGATGACCTTGAGGTCCCTTAAGGATAGGGTACCTGATCTTTAGCACCCTTATACACTCTTCCAATGAGAAGTTAGTCAAAAGGCCTATAGTTGATATAATGGATAAAGAAACCTAAAACATACTTTCTATAAAGGAAAATTGTTAAGTGTTCTTGCCTTGTTTCTACTTCTTTCTTATTATGATGTTTCTAGCCAAGCAACTTTCATATTTCTCTTAAACTATGGTTACATGTTTGTCATAGCATACTCAAAGAACTCACATTGATATATTTTGTTTATCAAATTTGTAGTTTCCAAATGAAGATCCACTGCATTCAAGACTCTAATCTCCATGAAATGAAACACCAACGGGTTATCTTGGTATAGAAATGGGTAAATATCTATTATCTCAATGTTTAAGTATCTTGTTATCTCTTGATTGTTACTGCTTTTACATATATATTGCCTGTGTGAAATATTTTTGCCATTCTACGTATGGACGCCCAAGTCCACTCGCTATTTGTCTATGTAGCCAGTAGGATTTTGGACTTAGGGTAATAAACGACTCTGTGACAAATGGTATTAGAGCCGTACACACATGCCACTATATGTGTTTAATGCATAACATATCTTAAGAACCCAGGGAGGTGTTGGTATGCATTACCAAAGAGCCAATGATATGTTGTTTATAATGGCATAACATGTAAATGATTTAAGTAATAATAAAGGTAATCTTCTGATTTGTTCTATTTTATTCAGTTATGGGATAATTATGTAACATAATAAATGTCTAAATAATAATATCACCGGATGACATATGTCTTCAGGTTAAGGACATGAACAATGAGATCATATGGATGTTAAGAGTATGCACATTCTTGTTATGTCCCCAATCAGATGTTATTGTGGAAGGGTAATAGATAGCAATAACATATAAGATTAGAGTGTGCTGGTTGATGACATGATCTCATTAAGTCATGATATGTGATATCAAACCAAACACATAGATACTTACTAGCATTGTATCAGACAGACCTACCTTGATAGTGATGCATGGAACCACTGAATGGTAGTTAGAATCATCTCTCACAGTGATGGTGGTGATTGTGGTTCTTAGACCTGAAGTCACTACACTCATCACATGTCATTCAGTGTGCTTTGACATCATCCACTATGATCCTAAATAAGGGTTGTCATAAAGGTGGTGCTCATGTGCACTATGACACATAGGGATGACTGTGAGTGATGTAGATGGGATTTATCCCTCCTATAAGAGTTTAATACCATGGCCACTTGATAAGCGAGACTGAGAAAAGCATGGCCATGCACATGTGAATCAATATATGATGTTGAGTTCACATATATCTCAGTCAGTCTGCTCTAGTTCAAGGAACATGGATTGAATGTTGAAGAGGATGATGATTCCATGCCTCAAGTTCAATTTGGATATTAGAGACAAAGGAACTACACAATCACTATAACACCAATCACAGATTGTAGGTTGAAGTTGTTCTCTAACTTTCCAATTACTTGGGTAGCAATGATGTATTGCTAGATACCAATCATTGCATGTGATGTCATAAATTAGTTATGGACATTCACTGCCAACATAACTTGGAACCTATAGGGTCATACACATAGGATGCACTTGGAATATTAGTTTATTCATGAATGATGTTTAACATGATAACTAAAAGTGTTTACGTAGTCAATTTAAACAACATTTGTTCAAAATTGACTGAATGGACTTTGAACTGACTGGTTCAAGTGTTGAACTGACTGGCTGGAGTGTCAGGTCATTTAGAAATGACACTAGTTGAACAATGCCTGAACTAGGGCATGAACTGATTGGTTCATGGTCCCAAATGACCGGTTTATGTGATGAACCGCCCACTTCAATGGTCAATTTGATTGGATCAAGGATTGATCCTGATATCATGATATGCATTAATCATGCATTAAATACCAATATGATTTAGCATAGGAAACATGCATGAACCGATCGGTTTAGGACAGGAACTGTTTGTTCATGTAGGAAATGACTGATTGATGAGTGAACTCACTGCTTTGTTGTTCGTAGGTTCCAGAAAATTTGTGAAAAGCCATCTCTTTGACTCCCAGATGAATTGGAAACACTGACCCTCCTATAAATATATGGGTATTAGGGGTTTCCCAGTTATAACAATAAGCTCTGACAATTGATGTCTTCTCCAGTTGTGGTAACCAAGAGAACCTGAGCAATTATTCCAGTCAAAGGGAGGAACAATGAGGGTGAGGCAATTGGGAAAGCAAGTCAACACTAGCAAATTGACTAGAAGGGACAACTCCTTCCTGTCTGTTCCACGAGAGTGACAGGAGTTCCCGGTGGTCTGTGTGGACTACTCTAGAAATGAGGAGGTTGTTTCCTGCCTATAGGAGGATGACATCAATCGTCACTCATGGTACCGGATCAAGAGGCCGACGACAGGCATCCATGTGCAACTTGAATAAAGTTGCATGCTACTGCAAGGGGATTGTCACTGGACTTGCTCCAGGACCAGGTATAACCTCACAACCATCCTTCCCATTGCATAGTTGTTGATGCAATCTACTGTCTTTAGGGAATATGACAAGTAAATTTTTTATTTCCACTGCCTTACCTGATGTCATATTTCCTTACAGTGGTATCAGAGCCACTGTAAAGAAATATGACATACTATGTTTTTAGATTTAATCGATATGATCAGATTTTGTTTTATCATTTATTTATTGCATATGATGCGAATAATTAACCTTTCTAATGTGCATATCCAACTAAACACCACAAATGATCCCTATATATGTGTGTGTATATATATATATATGCAATACATATGTGTCACATTAAAATCATTTTAATGGTGATTGGTAGCATGGTTATGGCCTATACCCCCAGACCTTTTGTCCATGGTGGATGGTTTTTGTTCCCCTTTATATATCTAGGTTTGCATACCAAACCTCTATCTTATTTTCCATATGTAAAACTGTTATTTCTTTTCTTCCTATACTCCCCTCGAATGTAACTTGAGGTTTCATATTTATAATGTAATATTAGGATATATTTTAATTTTTGTTATGTCAAAGAAGGTGTTATGCGCCAAGCGAGCCGTCCAGCTCATCAGGCAAACCGATCGGTTCAGGAGACGAATCGATCGACTAGAGGACTGAGGAGGCAATGACAAGGGGAACCAATCAATCACCTGGTGGCCCAACTGACCAGGTGGATGAGTTCAGACACCACAATGAGCAGAGGCCAGATGACCGGTTTGAGCAACCGACTGACCAGAAGCCAACCAACCGATTCAAGTGTTGAACTGATCATCTTGGACTGGTTTAGCATAGATCGTCATCAACAACATGTTGCTACATATGATGTGGACCGTAGGTGGTAGTAATTCCTTGTGGCTCTAAGAAATTACATTAATATGCCCATAACCATTGTTTTCATTTATTATTACATGTTTCGTTGTGGTTATAGCATGCATATGATACATAGAAATATGTGGTGATTTGAAATTTATATGTATTTATATAAAATCCCTCATATAAAATATTAAGTCTTAGATGTTTTCCATAAGAAACACACATATAAAGCTTACTCGACAAGTGTGGGCATGCCAAGCATGGTGTGCTATCGATCTCATAGAAGTCTGATGGTAGTTGTATGGGCCTACCAAGCAGAGTGCATTCCTATCGTGTTGGCTTTTAGGTCAGGATTAACTAGGTGATCTTAATGAGATTAAGCTCCTTGAAGCATGCATATGACTATGGCAAGGAGTTGCATGTATCATATATCCAAGAGTTGCATAAGATGCAATTGGAAAAAGTTGCCTACCTTAGTAATTGATTATGGACGATGCTGGCGTTGGCTAGGTAATAACTCAATTATTTTGGGTCTTGGCTCACTAGAAGGTTATATGTTGCAATCTTCTGAATTGATACAAGAGGGTTATCAATTTGAACAAAATAGTGGGAGCGATAATTAATCAAATGCCTAATTAAACATCATTAATTTTTTTAAATCAAATCAAATCAAAATGTTTAACAAATTGGAAATTTCTCTTTTAGAATTAAATGATGACACACAACACGTTTTCCTTGCGATCGGTCCTTGAGAAGGACAAGTTAAATGGGAATAATTTCCAAGATTGGTTCAGGATGCTGAGAATCATTCTCACACAAGAGAGAAAGCTTTATATCCTAGAAACACCAGAGCCAGATGAACCTGCTCCCAGTGTGCCTACAACTAAAAAAGATGCTTACAAGAAGCACTCTAAGGATGTCCTAGATGTCAAATGCCTGATGCTGTGCTCCATGAACTATGACTTGTAGAGACAATATGAGAATATGGATGTGATTGAGATGGTAACACATCTTAAGAACATGTACCAAGATCAGGCAAGAAAAGAGCGATATGATGTCTCTAGGTACAGTTCAACTACAACATGATAGAAGGAGATCTAGTAGGTCCCCATGACCTCAAGCTCATTGGGTATGTGGAAAACCTTACTAAACTAGGATTTCCCTTGGGTCAAGAGTTGGCCACATATGTGATTCTGTAGTCACTACCAGAGTCATATAGCCAGTTTGTCATGAACTACAACATGAACAATTTTTACAAGCTATTGTTAGAATTGCTTGGCATTTTGAAAATAGTTGAAGCACAAATGAAGAAAGACAAGCCCAAATTTGTGATTATGATCAAAAGAGGAAAGGGAAAGTCCAAGGGAAAAGGAAAAGCTAAGAAAAGTTCTACATCCAGCTAGAATCCCAAGTCTTCTGCACTGAAGCCAAAAGGAGGGGTTACCAAGGGAGGAAATTGTCACCACTATCACAACCTGGACATTGGAAAAGAAATTGCCTTCTCTATTTCGAGGAAGTGAGGAAGAAGGAGGAGGAGATAGAGATCTCCACTTTAGGTGTATATGTTATTGAGATAAATTTATTTACTTATTCATCTTAGGTACTTGATACCGAATCTGGATCTCACATATGCTCCAATATGCATGATCTGAAAAGAAGTAGGCCTTTATAAAAGGACGAGGTTGAACTGCGGGTTGTAAATGGAGCAAGAGTTGCTTCCACTATAGTTGGAACCTATAATTTATCTCTGCCCACGAGGCTTGTAATAGAGTTAAAGAACTGATGTTTTGTACCCACCATAAATAGAAACATTATTTCTATATCATGTATGGACAAGGATGGATATGAATTTCGTATAAAGAATGGTCAATGATCTATTTCAAAAGATGAGATCTTTTATGGAATTGCCCCAATGTCTTATGGTCTTTATTTATTAGATTTTAGACAAATGTTTATGATGTAAATACCAAAAGATTAAAACTCAAAAACTCAAATAAAACATATCTTTGGCATTGTCGTCTTGAAAACATCAATGAGAATCACATTTCTAGACTCCATAAAGATGGAAATCTAGACTCTTTTGATTTCAAATCGATAGAGACATGTGAGTCTTGTTTGCTGGGAAAGATGACAAAGACTCCCTTTACTGGTAACAATGAGAGAGATAGTGATCTATTAGGACTCATACATACTGATGTGTGTGGCCCTTTTAGAATAAATGCTGGAGGTGGGCATCACGACTTCATTACCTTCATTGATGACTAGTGTTTCAAAAAGCGGTATGCGTTATGCATTCAGAGAGGTCACCTTGTAGAGTATATGCGGTATGCGGGAGTATATGCAGAAGTATATGCGGTTTTGGATTTTTTCAATTAATTATTATATATATATATATTAATCATGATTTACATATTTAATTTGTGCAATTGTGTATCTAAATAGTACAATTACAAGAATAATGGATGCAATTATGCAAATATGCAATCATCACAACTTAAATAAATACAAACATGCACTATAATCTAAATTTAAACAAATATAAATGAATGTAAATGTATAAAAGAAGAAATCAAAATATTTATAACTAAAAATTGGGGTATAATCGGCCTTGTATGTGGCCGTACAACCGATTATGCGGCTTGGACCGCTTTTTGGACCGATTTTCATTATGCGTTTTTTTGGAGGTCCGCACCTTGTATGCGGTCGCTTATGTGGGCACATACACTGATTTTTAAAACACCATTGATGACTTTAGTGGGTATGGTTATGGTTACCTGATGAAACATAAATTAGAAACTCTTGAAAAGTTCAAGGATTTCATGAATGAAGTACAGAACCAACTTGGCAAAAGTATGAAGGCACTTTGTTTCGATCGAGGTGGAGAATACTTAAGCCAAGAGTTTGAGGACCTTCTACGAGATCGTGGTATTGTATCATAATGGACTCCACTTGGAACATCACAACACAATGGTGTGTTAGAAAGAAGGAATCACACATTATCATATATGGTGCAATCAATGATGAGTTTTTTTTGATCTTCCAACTTACTTCTGGGGACATGCTCTATGAACTGTAGTGTTTACACTTAATCATGTACCATCTAAATCTGTTAAAAAGACACCATATGAGATATGGTATGGGAAACGTCCCAATGTGTCTTTTATGAGAATTTGGGGTTGTGAAGCTTATGTGAGAAAGACATTTCCCAAAAATCTTGGACCCAAATTGGATAAATGTTAATCCTAGGGAAACCAAAGGATACTACTTTTATACTCCACCTGACAATAAAGTGTTTGTTGCCAGGGATGTTGAATTCCTAGAAAATGATTTCATTTCCAAAGGAATCAGTGGGAGGAAAATAGAACTTGAAGAAGTTCAAGATCAACAAGAAAGCATTGAACCCATAGACATACAAGAGGAAAAGAGAGAATCACAAATTGTTGTGACATCTCAAATTCCTCAAGTAACATAGGAACCTCATAGATCTAGTAGGATACGCCTTGAGCCAAAAATATTTGGCTGTCTTGTAACTCAAGAAGGCCATTAGTTGGTCATTAATGATGAGACAACAACCTACCTAGAAGCTATTAAGGGACCAGAGTCTGAGAAATGGATTGAAGCCATGATATATAAGATGGAATCCATATACACCAACAAGGCATGGACCTTGGTGGATCCACTTGAAGGGGGTAAAACCCATAGGGTGCAAGTGGGTCTTCAAGAAGAAGACCGAAATGGATGGTAATGTAAAAAATTACAAAGGTCGATTAGTTGCAAAGGGTTTCAGACAAGTTCAAGGTGTGGATTATGACAAAACCTTTTCTTCAGTTGCCATGGTCGAGTCCATCATGATCATGCTTGCCATTGCAGCTTAGCATGACTATGAGATTTGGCAGATGGATGTTAAAACCACATTCCTTAAGGGGAATCTACTTGAGGATGTGTACATGACACAACCTGCATGTTTTATAAATCCAAAGGATGCAAATAAATTATGTAAGCTACAAAAGTCAATCTATGGATTGTAGGAAGCATATCAAATCTAGATTTGATGAAACAATCAAAGAGTGTGGCTTTAGTCAAAATGAAGATGAACCATGCATTTACAAGAATGTTAGTGGGAGCATGATTGTATTCCTCATATTGTATGTGGATGACATACTATTAATGGGGAATAACATACCTACTTTATAGATGGTAAAGACTTGGCTTGTAAATACATTCTGAATTGAAGGACTTTGGCTAAGCATCCTACATCATAGGAATCGAGATCTATAGTGATAGATCTAGAAGACTTCGTGAACTAAGTCAGAGCACATACATCGACAAAGTGCTGAAGAGGTTCAACATGGAGAACTCAAAGAGAGGCAACCTGCCCATGTGTCATGGTGTTACTACCTCTAGATCTCAAATTACCAATTCTTGTGAATAAAGGGAACACATGACCAAGATTCAATATGTGTATGCAATTGGATCCATCATGTATGCAATGTTATGCACTTGCCGAGATGCCTCGTATGCTTTGAGCATGATGAGAAGATGTTAGTTAGATCCGAGTGAAACCCACTGGACTATTGTAAAGAATATCCTTAAGTAGTTGAGAAGAACTAAGGATCAGTTCCTTATCTATGGTGGTGAGAAAGATTTGGCAGTACAGGGTTACACCGATGCAAGCTTATGAATTGACAAAGATGACTATAGATTGTAGTCTGGATATGTGTTTTGCCTCAACAACAGAGGTGTGAGCTGGAAGAGTTCCAAGCAAGAGACAGTTGTGGAGTCTACAACAGATGCCGAGTATATTGCTACATCCAATGCAACAAAGGAGGCTATTTGTATTAAGAGGTTCATTTTTAAACTTGGGGTGGTTCCAAGCATCAACGATGCAATTGATCTATATTGTGACAACAATGGATCTACTGCACAAACTAAGAAACCCAGATCACATCAGCATTCTAAGCACATATAAAGGAGGTTCCATCTCATTCAATAAATTGTACAGTGAGGAGATGTGAATATTTGCAGTGTATCAATTGAAAGCAATGTGACTGACCCATTGGCAAAAGCACTTTCCCAACTGAAGTAGGAGGGTCATGTTAGATCACTTGGGATTAAGTTCATGAGTGATTGTCTCTACATGCAAGTGGGAGTCTATTGGTATGTATGCACAAAGAGCTAATCATATGATGATTGTAATGGCATAACTTGTAAATGATTTGATTAATAATAAAGGACATCTTCTAATTTATTTAGTTTTATTTAGAATGAGATAATGATGTAACATAATAAATGTCTAAAGAATGATATTTCTCGATGGTGTATACCTTCATGTTAAGGACTTGAACAATGAGATCATAAGAATGTTAAGAGTATGTATGTTCTTGTTATGTCCCTAGTCAGATGTTATTGTAGAAGGCTAATAGACAACAATAACACATAAGACTAGAGTGTGTGTTGGTTGATGACAAAATATCATTAAGTCATGAT
The DNA here is from genome assembly GCA_963693085.1 of Alisma plantago-aquatica. Lineage (NCBI taxonomy): Eukaryota > Viridiplantae > Streptophyta > Magnoliopsida > Alismatales > Alismataceae > Alisma > Alisma plantago-aquatica. The sequence continues at coordinate 57,711,758 of OY856415.1, forward strand.
ATGTGAAATCAAACCAAATACATAGATACTTGTTAGAGAATAGTGTACCGACAAACCCAGCTTGAGAGTGATGCATAGAACCATTGAATGGTAGTCTGAATCATCTCTCATAGTGATGGTGGTGATTGTGGTTCTTAGACCTGAAGTCACTAGACTCATCACATGTCGTTCGGTGTGCTTTGACATCATCCAATGTGATATTGAACAAGGGTTTCCATAAAGGTGGTGGTCAGGGGGCACCGTGACACATGGGGATAACTATCAGTGATGTAGATGGGATTTGTCCCTCCTACAAGAGTTTGTTGTCCTGGCCACTTGATAAGCGAGACTGAGAAAAGAATGGCCATGCGCATGTGAATCAATATATGATGTTGAGTTCACATATATCTCAGACAATCTACTCTAGTTCAAGGAGCATGGATTGAATGTTGAATAGGATGACAATTTCATGCCTTGAGTTCAATCTAGATATCAAAGACGAAGGAACTATACAATCACTATAACACCAATCACAAACTGTAGGTTAAAATTGTTCTCCAACTTTCCAATTACTTGGGTAGCAATGATGTCTTTATAGATACTAATCATTGATTGTGATGTCATAAATTAGTTATGGACATTCACTACCAACATAACTTGGAACCTATAAGGTCGCACACATGGGATGCACTTGGAATAGGATTTTATTCATGAATGATGTTTAACTTGATTACTAAAGTGTTTATGTATTCAATTTAAACAACATAGGTTCAAAATTGACTGACTGAACTTTGAACCGAGCGATTCAAATGTTGAACTGGTCGATTGGAGTGTCAGGTCAATTAGAAACGACACTTGTTGAATAATGCCTGAATCAGTGCATGAACCAACCGGTTCATGGTCCCAAATGACCGATTCATGTGATGAACCGCCCAATTCAATGGTCAATTTGATTGGATCAATGATTGATGTTGATGTCATGATCTGCATTAATCATGCATTAAATGCCAATGTGGTTCTGAATAAGAAACATACACAAACTGACCAGCTCAGGGCATGAACTGTCCGGTTCATGCATGAACCGACTATTTGGTGAGTGAACCAACCTATTTGCCATTCGCAGTGTCTGGAAAATTTGTGAAAAGCTGTCTCTTCAGATCCCATATGGATTGGGAACCCTGACCCTAGCCCTCCTATAAATACAGGGAACTGAGGGCTTTCCAAATACAACAATAAGCTCCAACATTGTTGTATTCTCTAGTTGTGGTAACCAAGATAACCTGAGCAAGTTCAACCCGTCAATGGGAGGAACAATGAGGGAGAGACAACTAGGAGAGCAAGTTCACACTAGCACTTTGACTAGAAGGGACAAATCCTTCATGTCAGTTCCATGAGAGAGATAGGAGTTCCCGATTGTCTATGTGGACTACTCTAGAGGTGAGGAGGTTGTTTCTTGCTGCTAGGAGGACGACGTAAACTATCATTCGTGGTACCAGACTAGGAGGCCAACGACGATGGACATTCAGGTGCAACTTGAAGAAAGTTGCATGCTACTGCAATGGGATTGCCACTGGACTTGCTCTTGGACTAGGTATAACCTTGCAACCATCCTTCCAATTGCATAGTTGTTGATGCAATCTACTATCTTTAGGGAATATGGCAAGTAAATTTTTTGTTTTCACTACTTTACTTGATGCCATATTTCCTTACAAGAGGACTAAAATCCTTTCCTCAAAGCTTATAGAGTCTTCTAGCATCTCATCTCTTCTTTAAGGACCATCTAAGCCACCCAAGTAGATGATGATTAGTTTGTCTTCTCATCTCTTCATGTGATTCTTCTCTCTTGATTATTAATCACATGACATCTTCATTATGGGTAGCTTATGCATGAGAAAAGTAAAACTTATCTGAAATTGTGAAAGTTGATCTAGAGGATAATGTCATGATCTGATATTAAATGAAAGACCCTATTTGATAAATGAAAGTACTCTTGAAAGTGATACACTCATGTACAAAGTTAATGAAAACTCAATGATAACAAATTAGATATAACTACATTCAATGTTTGAGGTAAATTCTTGATATGATGGAATAAGGTGGAACTCATGTTTTACACCTCATTTTTGATGAGGTCCCTATTAATTAAACCCATGTTTCCCTATTGTTGATCAACCCCAAACATAGTTAAGAAAAACTTTCCCCCTATTTGACATGTGCAATGATCGAGCCACAAATTACTATATCTTTAGAACCCTAGATCATGATGTGTAGAGTTGTCACAAGAGGAAAATCCCTTATTAACTATTATTCCTCTTTGTAGACTCAATTTGAATAATAGATCTCAATATCTCCTATTATGCCCAAACTCTTGGGTTCTCAATCTGACTTCTCGATTTTCAAAAGCTACCCCTACCTTGACCATGAAAGGAAGGGAATACAATTATGACATGGACCTCAAAAAATCTTAAAATATGGTTGACCTATTAATGATCTTGATGTTTGACTCCTGATCTTCTGAAATATGATTTGATAGTTGATACTCACCCTATTTGGATATGCTTGATGAATCATGATTAATATGTACTAATGTGCTGGATTAGGGTGGTAGTTGACTTATGACTCCCCTAACCTAGGATGCTTCTCTATTATGACTACCTCGAAATTTTCATCGCATTGATTTATTTTGAGATTGTAAAGGTAACCCCTTCCATGCTATTATGACCTAAGTCTCCAATAGGTCAAATCCATGATGATATTGATACTCAATCTTAATCATGAATTTATGATGATCTTGGAATATGATGTCATTGACAATAGTTAGTGGCTAAATTCCTAGAAAGACCTAGGTTTATATCATTCATCAACGATGAATACCATGACAATGAAATTGATATTAATACCACAAAATGTCGCGTGATGGTTTCTTGATTGATGTATATGGATGAATGATCACCCTAAGGTGTAATTAGGCATCTAAAACCTAGCTTTAAAATGTTTGGACCTATGAATTTGATGTCCAAACTTGACTTTTGAGATTGAATTATGAAATCTTTACTCATGATTATTGATCTTGATATTGATTTGACTCCTATAACCACGTTAATTGGATCTTGAGATCACCCTCAATATATGACTGATGAATTTCATGTTCCCAAATCTCAAATTTCACAAATAATGATTACGATGCTTTGTTCAATTTATGACTTAGGGGTGAGCTCCATGTGGACTCAGGTGGGACCTTCCATAGATTTTGAGCACACAGTCACGATCTTGAAATTATGATCTTTGTCTTAAATTGTTGAAATATGAAATCTCAATCATAAATGTATAACCTTTATGGAAGTCATTCCTTACTCTTTGAACTATATTCTTTTGACCAAAAATGTGATCTTTCCAAAATTGTGATCTATGTAATGATACTTCCAATTTGATGATCTATGTGACTATGTGTTGATTATGATGCTTGATTGCTCGAGATTGGTATTGTAGGTGGTGATGATACCATGGGGAATAGTATGATAATTTTGAAAACAAATTGGAAATCTCAAATCTTGATTATGGATTGATTTAATTTTGGGGACAAATTTCCTTTTAAGGTGGGGAGGTTGTGATAACCTGGAACTCCAAACTTTGAATATGACTATTAATTTTGACCTTATACTTGTTCTCACTATCAACTTCATGTTGTTATGCATTTTGAAGCACATCTATCCCATCTAGTGTGCATGTATCACCCTGGTGACACTCAAGTTGAAAAAAATCATTTTTGCCTTCATGTAACACATCATCATCTTTCCCTTAATTTTGATCCTATCCTTGTATACATATTATAGGGAAATACGAAGATAGAGTAGGTAGAGAAAATGAAAAATTTAACTGCCATATTCCCCTTTAACCAATGAATCACATCAACAACTATGTAATGGGAATGATGGTTTAGAGGATATACCTAGTCCTTGAGCAAATCCAATGACAATCTCTTCATCGTGGTTGTGCCTCTTTCCTGAAGTCACACTCGAACAACATCTACTTCAGTCTCCTAGTTGATCACCATGGACAATAGGTTGATGATGTCTTCCTAGCAAGAAAAGTATCCATGCCTCTATAGTAATTCACATGGACTACTGGGAACTCTTGTCATTCTAGAAGAATGGACAAGAATGAGTTGTACCCTCACGTTGGTGTACTAGTCACCAAATTGCTCTCCCAAAATTTTTCTCCTTTGATATCCCTCCCTTTAGTGGATAGGACTTGCTTGGATTCTCTCGATTACCACAACCAGAGAAGACAAACAATTGTCAGAGGCAATTGAGTTATGTCTGAGAATCCCCAAGTACCCCTCTATTTATAGGAGGGCCAGGGTTCCCGGTCCGAGTGGGAGCAGAAGGGACTGGGATTTTATGAATTTTCACAAACTGTGAGTGAAAAAACGATCGATTCGTCAGCGAACCGACCAGTTGGCATGCGAGCCGATCAGTTCACCTAGTGAACCAGTCATTTTGTCATGTTTCCCAATCATAATTGTATTGGCAATTCTAATCCAATTAATACACAACATGATGTCAGCACTAATCCTTGATTCAATTGAATTGAACCAGGAACCAGGTGTCTCACTTCATGAAATGGTCATCTCACTAACTTGAACCAATCAGTTTCCTAAGTGAACCGATCATTTTGCACCCTAGTTCATCCAAAATTCAGCCAATGCAATTTTCAATCAACCTAACACTCCAAACAGTCATTTCAACACTTGAACTGATCGGTTGGGAGTCTAGTCAGTTAATTCATTGCTTAAATTGAGTACCCAAGCACTTTAGTAGTCAATTTAATTATAATTCATGATTAAAATCCTATTCCAAGTGAATTCTTATGTGTGTGACCCTATAGGTTCCATATTGTGTTAGCAATGAATGTCTGTAACTCATTTATGACATCACAAGAAAAGAGCGGTGCCCAGTCACACATCATTTCTACCCAATTAAATGGAAAGTTTCAGAACAAATTCAACCTACAATATGTGATAGGTGTTATAATGATTGTATAATTCCTTTGTCTCTGATATCTTGATTGAACTTGACGCATGGAATCATCATCCTTTCAATGTTCAATCCATGTTCCTTGAACTAGAGCATACTGTCTGAGATATATGTGACCTCAATATCATATATTGATTCACATGTGCATGCACATGCTTTTCTCAGTCTCTCATATCAGTGGCTAGGATATCAAACTCCTGTAGGAGGGACAAATCCCATTTACATCACTCATATTCATCCCCATGTGTCACAGTACATCCAATCCTCATCTTTATAGAAATCCTTATTTAGGATCACGGTGGATGATGTCAAAACACACCGAGTGACATGTGATGAGTGTAGTGATTCTAGGTCTAATAACCACAATCACCACCTTCACTATGAGAGATGACTATGACCACCAATTATGGTTTCCATGTGTTTCTCTCAAGGTGGGTATGTCTGATGCACTATTCTCTAACAAGTATCTGTTTTCTTGGTTTGATATCACATATCATGACTAATGTGATTCTGTCATCAAACAACCCACACTCTAGTCTTATGTGTTATTGCTGTCTATCAGACTTCCACAATAACAGCCGACTAGGGACATATCAAGAATATACATACTCTTAACATCCGTATGAACTCATTGTTCAAGTCACATACTTGAAGACATATGTCATTGAGTAATGTTATTCATTATACATTCATTATGTTTCCTCATTATCTCATAGATGAGTGAAACAAAATGAATTAGATGCTCGCCTTGATTATTATTAATCAAATCCTTTATATAATATGAAATCACAATCATCATATGATTGGCTCTCTGGGCATACTTACGAACAGACTCCCACTTGCACTTAGATCCAATCACCCACAAATCTTAGTCTTAGTGATCTTAAAATGTACATCATGTTTCTTCTACATAAGTGCTAATCCAGTGGGTTAGCAACATATTGCCTTTAGTCAGTATATTGCATGTTTCACATCTCTTTGTTGTACGACATTTCTTATGAGAAAGAATTTCCATAGTATGCTATCTGATATTCCTTGCATAACCATGGACTGCATAGGCTTCTTGTGGTTGGTCCACCTAAGCTACACACTGAGTTTTTGGATAATATCTTGCCAACATGGATTTACATGCATTGTAATTTTCAGTTTTTAGAAATTCACAGTAATTCAACTAATGATCAGAAGAAGATGTACAAATATGATTTGGAAAGGGCTTTTCGAGTAGAAGTTGATTTTGTGATTTTCAAACCCAATTAGTGTATCTCAGAGCATGTTTTACCTAAGAGACTAAATTAGAGTTTATATGTTAATCAATACAAAGAGTAATTTGAATCATGATAATTTTAGGACATTACAACTTCTACAATCCTCAAGAGTACTGAGAGAAATTCTTACTAATTGGTAAGTGGATCATGCTCTCTGAGTAATAAGTATGGGTCAAGGGATTTTTAAATCATTTGTATTTATGAAAACTAGTTACAATGGTATTACATGCATAGTTCTAATCAATACTTGCAAGATAAGTGGTTATAATTCAGATTATGAATTTTTAGTATATATTCTTATCTAAGATGATAATGATAATATGCCCATCTTTTTTGAGCCAGATTTAATGTTTCAAGTTATTATGTTCAAGAGTAATGTTAAGTATAAGATAATCAATTCATGTTGTTCCTTCCAAGTTATTCACATTTTTGGGCACAGATCAAGCTCTTGAGAGCAATGCCATATTCAAGCTCTAGAGAGAAATTCTATTCATCAAGCTCTTGAGACCAATGTCATAGATCAAGCTCTTGTGAGCAATGTAATTAATCTAGATCCTGAAAGAATGAGCACTTTGATGCATGTATATTCAAGCTTTTAAGAGCAAGGTTATGGTATAAAGATAACATAGTCAATCCAAGATAACAATATCAATGACAAAGAGACATATAGATGAAGATAAATGATATGAGAAATATCTAATATTTACAATGTTTAATCTATCTTTTCTATAAGTATAGTTATATTACAAATTGTTTAATATTACTCGATTCCACTTACTCTGATGTGTTTCCATTTTGCCTTGAATGGTTGGGGGCGCGCTGCCCGTAGTTGAGGAGCAAGTAAGGACTAAAGAAGAGAAAACCAAAAATTAGAAGACCTTGTGCAACATGGTGGGGTTCCATCTACCTAGAAGATCCAATCATTTATATTAGAGTTTACTTTATGGTGTAAGTCATGTTTAGATGTTAGATGATATATTCAAGAATTCAAATATACTCATTTTGCCTTTGAACAATGTATAATTCAATATCAATATTAATGCATGGTTATTATTTACTATATTTGCAATATTTGTTATTCTTGTGACATCCCTTTGATCTAAAGTCCCTCATGTTATGGAAAACATGGGAGTTGCTTTAGAAGACACGTGTATTCGTAAAGGGGGTGTTACACATGAACGTGCTGCCCAGCATGGCTGTGCTGCCACCCAAACCCTATTGCTTTTCAGCACTGTTCTATCCATTCCCCCACTTAACCTAGTGCTTCCCTACCACCTATATATGTTGGTATGTATGCCTAGAGAGCTAGTCATATGATGATTGTAATGGTATATATTGTAAAAGATTTGATTAAGAATAATAAAAGGCAATTCCATTTATTTTGTTTTATTCAGTTATGAGATAATGATGGAACATAATAAATGTCTAGAGAAAGATGATACTCAATGACATATGTCTTCAGGTTTAGGACCTGAACAATGAGAACTTATGTATGACAAGAGTACATACATTCTTGTTATGTCCCTATCAATTATTACTATGGAAGTAATATAGACAACAATTATACATAAGACTAGGTGTGTGTTGGTTGATGACAAAATCTCATCAGTCATGATATGTGATATCAAACCAAACACACATGTACTTGTTAGAGAACAATGTACCATACAGAACCACCATAAGAGTGATACATGGAAACCATAACTGGTAGTTAGAATCATCTCTTATAGTGTTTGTGGTGATTGTAGTTCTTAGAACTGAAATCACTACACTCATCACATGTCATTCAGGTGTACTTTGACATCATCCACCATAACCTTGAATAAGGGTTGCCATAAAGGCGATGCTCGGGTGCACTGTGAAACATGGGGATGACTATGAGTGATGTAGATGGGGTTTGTCCCTCCTACATGAGTATGATATCCTAGACACTTGATAAGAAAGACTGAGAAATGCTTGGTCATGCTCATGTGAGTCAATATATGATCTTGAGCTTACATATATCTTAGACAATTTGTTCTAGTTAAAGGAATAAGGATTGAATGTTGAAGAGGATGACGATTCCATTCCTCGATTTCAATCTAGATATCAGTGGCAAAGGAACTATATAAACATTCTAACACGAATTACATATTGTAGGTTGAAGTTGTGTGTCCAACTGTCCAATTACTTGGGTAGCAATGATGTGTTGCTAGATACCGTAATTTCATAAACTAGTTAGAGACATTCACTGCCAACATAACTTGGAAACTATAGGGTCACACACATCAGATGCACTTGGAATAGGAGTTTATTCATGAATGATGTTTAACTTGATTACTAAAGTGTTTAGGTATTGGATTTAAAAAACAATTGATGGATTGGACTCTGAAACAAATGAGGCAAGTGTTGAACCAATCAATTGGAGTGTCAGGTTGATGGAAATTGCATTGGCTAAATATTGGATGAATCAAGGCATGAACTGACCGATATACTTAGTGAAATGATCGACTCAAGGTCCCAAATGACCAGTTCCTGTGATGAAGCACCCGATTTATTGATCTATTTGATTGGATCAAGAATTTATGTTGACATCATGATGTGCATTAATTGAATATTAATTACCAATACAATTGTGATTGAGGAACATGATGAAATGACAGGTTCAAGGGTTAAACTGATCATCTCACATGCCTACCAATTAGTTCACCTATGAACTGGTCATTTTTCTGCTCGTAGGATGCGAATATTCATGAAATTCCATACCCTTCGACTCCCGCTCAGATTAGGAACCCTGACCCTTACCCTCCTATTAAATAGAGGGGAACTGGGGGCTTCTTAGACACATCAGTTAGCTCTGACAATTGTTGTCTTCTCTGGTTGTGGTAACTGAGAGAACCCAAGCAAGTCCTACCCAATAATGGGAGGGATAGTAAGGGAGAAAATTGTGGGAACAAGATAGTGCTAATTCACCAACTAGAAGGTGACAACTCCTTAATGTCCCTTCATATAGAATGATAGGAGTTCCCGATGGTCTGTGTGTCTATTATAGAGGCGAGGAGGCCATTGCCTGCTACTAGGAGGATAAGGTCAACTACTAGCTGTGATGATCAACTAGGAGCTAATGACATTGTTCGGGTGTGACTTGAACAAAGGCAGACACTGCTGTGAGGGTATTTTCGCTGGACTTGCTCCAAGACCAAGTATAACCTCACTAACCATCCTTTTCATTAAATAGTTGTTGACACGATCTATTGTTTAAAGGGGAATATGGTAGTTATTTTTTTTGCTTTTGCTACTGACTTTGTCGCCATATTTCCCTACCATATATACATGGGTGGCAGATGTAGCTGCCCTTATCTACCTCTTATCCATTCCTAACACTTCCTACTCACTCCTTGAGAACCCACCTACCTCCACCTCATTTTCACCTTCCTCAACCCTAAAACCCTAGTTTTCTAGGATTTTGGCCACTTCCACCACTCATTCCATGTTGTCTTCCCACCTAGGATGGAGTAGGTACTACTAGAGGTGAAGGAGAAGAGTGCATCCACGAGCTCGTATGGATAATTTCTCCTCTTCTTATTCTTCTTTTGCCATTTTTTTGTACTACGGTTAGCTAAGACCCTTAGGTGGATTGTTTGAGGGATAAAATGTGACTTTTATACCATGTTGGAAAAAAATAACTTGTGAACTTTATATATTCATTTTGTGATGACCGTCTTCTACTTTTGTCTTACTTCCCATATTTCTTCTTGTGGTTTGTGATTAAAAACATGGATTTCTTATTGATTTGTGCTTGAAACCACCTAGGTCTAGGAGAAAATAGCATATGTGAGACTATTTTGGGATTCGCTCCTAGGTCCAACTAGTTGATCCCTAGCTATAACCCCATCTTTTAATGCATATATCCCTTATATTATTCCTAGGTGTGAGATCTAAGTACCTAGTGTAGGAGTTCTTAGTACACATTTATAGGAGTTTCTTAAAAGCTAGATGGTGAGTGATGTGAGGTGAAACACCCTCACCTCCACTCTCCATTCCTACCTCTAGCTCCCAATTTCCCTAAGAACACCTAAACAGAAAACATAGACTTGTTAGATCCTATTAGAATTTCACCTAAGCCCTTATCCAATTAAGCCTTTTAAGGTTGGATAGGGTGTGCAAGGGTGTAGTTCCCCTTCACACACCATATACCACCCATGGACACCTAGTAGCTTAGGGTAATTCTATAACATATATCTTGTTGTTTGGTTTAACAATATAGAATGAATGGATAGAATTTGCATGATATGACATCCCAACTTGGATTCTAGTTACATTTCACCAAACTTCCTACACCTCCATCTATTACTTAAATCCCTAATTTTCTCTTGCTACTTCATGCTTGCTTTGTTACTTGCTTTAATTTCCTCTTTAGCTAGTTGCTTTGATCTTGATAATTAGGACTTACTAGTGTAGCTAGTGTATTTTAGTGCATTCTTGTGCTAACTTTAGCTACTTAGTGTAGTGTTAGATTTGGTTGCCTAAATTGCTATTTTAGTGTAGTTTTATATCTTGCTTTGCTTTTCTTAGTCTAAATTGCTCTCTTCTTGATTTGTTTCCTTTCTTGCTACCCAGAATTAACTTGTCTAGGGTTAATTAGGTTTCAATTGATTGTTCCATTTAATTTCTTGCTTGTCAACCTTTAGTGTAATCAAACAAACCCCCAATCAAACCCTTGAACCTAGACTCCACTTTAGGAACTTATCTTAATCTAGATTAGCTCTAGTGCCCCCACTCTCCCTGTGGATCAACCCTTTTCTTGCCATTTTCCTATACTATATTAGGACCCCGTGCACTTGCGAGTTAGTGTGTTAGTATGAGTGAGTGTGTTAGCGTAGGTCCTTAAAAATATTGAAAGATCCTAGATATGCGTACCTTAGGGTAGACACACCAAGATTTATGCCATTGTTGCCAAAGAAAGCACCATCGATCCCTAGTAGTTGTGGTGTCACTCTCCCCTTAAGCACCATCTTTTTCCAGTTTACTTGGTTTCATTTGGGAAACACACCCGTGTGCTTCCTGAGAACAAAGGAAGGTTGACAATTGATAAGAAAGTAAGCGGTAAGGAACACATCAGACCAAAAAAATCTTAGGCAAGTTGGCATGAATGAGAAGAGAGCGTGTAATGTCAAGTAAATGACAATATTTACACTCGATGATGCCATTTTTTTGGAGAGTATGCACATGATAATTGATGAATCATCCCTATGTCATGACAAAAGGAGGAGACACCTTTTGGGTATACTCAAGGGCATTGTTAGTTTGAAGAATTTTAATAGACATTGAAGATTGAACCAAAACCAACTTGTCAAACTCTCTTATTTATGTAAAAATTTCATCACATGTTTGAAGTAAGTAAAGACATGCCGTTCTAGAAAAATCATCCACAAACTTAAGAAAATATCTATAGTCATTATAACTAGTAGTCCTGAATGAACCACACACATCAATAGTAAATAAATCAAACACATGAGATGATTGTTTACAAATACGACTCAGAAAGGAAACACGATGGTGTTTTACTATCTGACATGCATTACAAGGAATAGAAGAACACGAAGATAACTAACTATCTAATAGTTAAATCTTATCTAAAGGTAATTGGCCATGACATAGATGCAACTAAAGTGGCGTGGAGGCAAGTAGAGCTCGTGGTAGGCTGGAGGGTGGGGTGGATAAGTAGTAGAGATCACTAGAGCATATTCCATGTCCAATCATAGTTAGATTCCTCTAATAATTTAAAATACAACTATATGAACTAGAAGTTACCAAACATCAAAGAAAATCAACAATTTTTGCTACAAACATTCAATTGTATGTGAAGTTTGGAACAAAGTGGATGGCAACCAATTTTAGAAGAGAACAGTGCCACACCGAGTGACTCGTTTCACTGGCCCATCAACCATGGTAACAGAGGAGCGAGGGATAAATGAATTGGATGTGGGCATATCAATCATATTCTATGATGCACCCAAATCCATAATCTAGTTAGAACTGGCAGCAAGCGTGGACACCTCAAAGTTACCTTGAGATGTAGTGGCTAGGTGGGAAGAAGAACCGATAGTAGGTAAATCCCTGACTTACAAATCGGAAGAGGGAGATGCAGTCATGTTGTTGTGGAAGGCAGAATCCCATAATATTGGGCATCTTGGTACTCCTCATGGGATAATGAGACATGAGAAGTTTGAGAAGATACATGTGGTGAAGGAGGTGCACGACCAATTTTCGGGGCAGATTCTTGACCAATGTGGGTTGGTGCTTGAGGAACATGGGTAGAGCTCCTGCCACATCCTTTCCCATAGTGAGTTGGACACCCATGCTTTTAGTGGCATACGTCTTCAATGTGACCCAACTTACCACGATAAGTGCATTTTGGGCATTGGCCTTGCCGACAACCATGACCTCTGTCTGCAAAAACCATTGTTAGTGGAAGTTCAGATGCAGTAGTGGGAGAGATGCAAGACGCAAGCATCTCAAACTGGGCCAAGCCTACATATGCTTGGTCCATAGATGAAATGGTTGCACCAATAAGGAGTAGTTATAGGATCACAATAAGGCGGGGATGAAGTATGCTGAGGAAGCATCCAGTGAGTAGAGTTTCCTTCTCTTTGGTGACCTAAAATGAGTTCATTGGAGAGAAAAAATTCAGCTAGTTTGATGTGGCCTACATTGCATCATAGTACTTTGACAAGGCATGATCCCCTTGCTGCTCAGAGAAGATCTTGTTCATGACATTGTAGATGCACTAGAAGTTGTCCTATTGAAGGAAAAATTGCTTCATTTCATCCCACATTATTTTAGCACACCTATGCCACAAGTACTTGAATGCAACATCAGAATCCATGCACCCCTAGATCCAGGAGATAACCTGGATATTCCATGTACTCCAGCTGGTGTCGATCACGTCAGGGGAATCTTCACTGATAAACTAGAGTTTAGCCTATGATGCAGGAATGTTTGAGCATCATTCATCCAAAGAAAAAAAAATCATAATTGAGTTTGATAGCAGTAATATCAGACATATCATTATAGATAATGGTAGGTGTTGGCTTGGCAATGTCACCCTTGATATGAAAATAAAAATACTAGAATACGGAGAATGATACATACTTTTGATAAAGGTACTAGAATGTAGCACGATACAAATAGAAAGTAAAGGTCCCAAAATGTAGAATGACAAAAAAAATACAAAAACAATACCAAAATGAAAACTCAATAGGAGTTGCACTTCCAGAATGGAACTTGATATCTAGAAAGTGCTACTACCAGAATGAAACTCGGTAGAAAGAGGAGTGGCACTACTGGAATGGATCTCACTAGGAAATAAGAAAACACTACAGTACAAATGGCATGATAGGATAAAGAATATTGAGTCCCCATTTTATAAGAAAATCACTCAACCATGTGGATTAGGCAAACTACATGGAGAGGAATGAAAAGAAAATATTTGCCCCTTTTTGTTTAGGTTCTTTATAAATCATCACATGGTCTTTTGAAACTTCCTTTGTTATATGTTTATAGAAACTTTTTAGATCTAGAACATACAAAATAAGGAAGAACAAGAAGATAAGGGTCTTCTAGAACACTATAAAAATAGAGACCACATCAGATGGTGGCCTGGACTGGAAGTACCTAAATTTGAATGAATGTGCTTATAAACGTCGTACTTCCGTGGCTTCTTATGGTTAGATCCTGCTCATATTGTGGGTGCGGATGAGCGTCGCTGGTGCTGCTATGCAGCATGACCACCACCTGCCTTAGCAAGGGGAAGAGAGGGGGAGAGGGGGGAGGGAGGTAGGTGACAACATGGGGGGTTGGTGGTAGGAGGTAGCCACTGGGTAAGGGAGAAGGAGGGTAGGACAGGGAGAGTTGAGTAGAGGGGAGGGCTTAGGGTTTTTCTCTTGATACCATGTAGAATTGATTGCTTTCAGTTAGTCAAATAAGAGTACTGGTTCTCCTATATATAGGAGACAGGGAGTACATGGGCTAAACAAAAATAAGGGAAAATACAACAGACCTAAGATTAACCAATCAAATATACCAACACAAGGAAAATCAGTTTGATGAGAGCATAACATCAAATTTTACCCATAATTTAACTATAAAACTTTTCTTCTAAGACTACTGATGGCAAGACTTGCAAGGTGAGGAGAGTTATGGAGATATACATCCATAGTGTTGTTATTTATATTCTTGATTACATTTTGTCAAATACAATTTTCAAGATGAAAGAGACACAAGGTATGGTTTCTCATGATGAGATCTTTTTTTGTAGTGTGTGGTGCTGATGAATTGATACTCATCCTAGATTTAGTTGCATTTATAACCTAATTTTGCATATATTTCCATCATTTTAACTTAGAACTAGCTTTCATATAGGTTTCCTTAATTTATTATAGTTTATAAGATTTTGAACGAAATTCTTGATTTCCATGGCAAGCTTGAGATTCATTACATGGTGGAAGTGTAGGAGGTGGTGGTCCCACTGACCGATTAGAGGGCCCAAGAAACTTTTGAATAATTATACCATATTTTCAATGATGTGTTCCTTCATCGATTGTTGAAGCCATCAGATTACATTAAACCTACCAATCCATCAATTTCCTTCATTCTAACCTTCCATTAGAAGATGCTCCATCGGCACAAGCCATCGACCTTACACCAATAGCTCCCCCAGGGGTGGGTTTGTTCTACCTAGTCTTTCCTTTGGTTGACAACCAGAGGAAACCCAAAGGTCACCTAGCAATGGTCATCCTACATTTGAATATCGAAGAAACCTTTGCGCTCCACCTTTTGGTGGGATCACTGTGTACATCTTCTGATGGATGCCCTATACTGTCAACCAAAGGTTTCTCGCACAGTCTTCTGATGGTACTTTAGTGTCCACCTTCTGAAAAATGTGATGTGTTCCCTTTCGAAGGCACTTCTGCTCACCTTTTGATGAGTCATCTTCTTTGCATTTCAATGACCGTTATGTGACCAATCACATATTGATGGCTCAACTAAACATCACGAAGCTCCTCTCATACCGATGACATTACTATAGACTACAACCCCTTCATCTTCATCGCACTACCACTGACTCTTCACCTCCATGGCAGTCATGACTTCACTCTAAGGCAGATGTGAGGGTTTCATACCCTTCCCTATGCCTATAAATATAAGACAAAGACCTACAAAAAGAGGATCCACCCTTTTATACGACAAGGCTGCTACAACATCTCACAACCTTTGACCTCCATCTACCTATGACCCTTCCATCGATTTGCAAATGCCAACCAAAGGTCCCTTGGTCATCACCAAGGCACAAAGGTCCTGACCTTGATAGATGTCTATTCTATGGCACCTCCTTCCATCAATTGACGAACTCCACCATCGTCTATTTGCATCTTCCGCCACACATCAATAGATTTAGTACACAAAAGAAGAATATTGATGACCCTAGTGCATCCCCAAAGAATGTCCACGGTTGTTCTTTCTTGTCCATCGACTCCATCATTTTAAATTTGAAGAGATACTTCTGCACACCACGACTATGACTCCTTCTTCTGTGATCATGGCATTATTCTTCTCTTCCCTTGTTGTTTCTTCTACTGCTGCCACGAGTGAGTAGTCCTCTTATTAGGGTGTGGGAAGTAGCCCAGCTACCCAAATTTTCTCTTGCATCTACATCTATTTTTGTATGGACAATTGTATGTTTGGAATAAATAATTTTATGCTTGTATGCTTGTCTGATCAATAAGTTTGCATGTTTTTCATGATCTTGATTATAGAGAACTTCGAGCTCAAGATCTAGGATATCGATTAGATTCTAGTTAAACCCTTGATGAGAATTTTAGATAGGTGTTTTTCGAGGTGATAGATGTATGATCTCTAGGTAACGTTACAAATAGTTTAGAGGGATATTTGTCCATGTTTTAATACTAACACCGAAAGGGGGATTTCCTTGGTCTCAACATATATTTGTTCTTGCTTAACAAAATGTTGTAAGAAAGTGAATGATAGGTAGTAGTAGTGAAGCCCATTCCACCCTAGTATTTTCATCCACTGATTTATCAACCCCTTTAATTCATGATTTATTAATTGTAACTATAGTTTAATAATAAAGTCCAAATCTTATATTAAATGCTAGTTCTTGAGTGGTTATCTTGATCAGATTACTTCTTAAAAACATCATCCTTTTGGGTTTGATCCTAACTATACTACAGCAAGATCCATCCACATGTGGGTGGTGATTATTATACTTAGTCTAGGTAAACTCTAAGGATTTCACCCCTAGTGAATTTTCCAGTACAATATCATGCATGTCAGATGCACAACAAAAGTATCTATGTAGGACACTTTTTGATGGATAAGTTGTTAATAAATGCATATTCATCACCTTTTCATTGCAATTTCTAGTCTAGTTTCACTCATTTCATTTAATTATTGCATCATTTTTTGCCCAATCCATCATTTTTGATCTTTCTCTTTGATACTAGGATTTTGATCAATTGTCTTGCTCTTTTGTAGTCAAAAGTACACATCAACCTCAGAGCAATCAAGAATTCCATATCTGAGCCCATGTTACAATTCAGAGCAAGTTTACATCATAACTAAAGCTTGCTAGTACATTATGGCAGGTAGATTGGGATAACATAACTCTTGATCACATCATTCTACCCATTCCAAGGCTCCCTCAGATGCACTCTAGATCGAGAGATCTATGATGTATATCGACCGATTAGAAGGCCACCAAAAATGTCATAGACTTTTTGATTTTCCAGCATCAAAAGATTGGGCATTCTGCCACCCAAATCAGGCGATCATCCTGTTGCACAAAGCCATGAAGAAATGTCGGATTGATTGATCTTCTCTGAAGATCGACCAATCCAATTGAATCCTAAATTTCTCCCCTGATATCCATTACTTAAGAGTTTTGGCAAACTTTTGATCGGACGATCTCCTCCAAAGTTTGGCAGATCATGGATACTCTTCATAAAGCTTATCCAGAGATGTGTGGCCAATTAGAAGACCAATGGTCACAATAAAATACCCAACCCCATGTATCTAGCCTAATCCTCCTTACTTCAATTTTTTTTAATAATGATGGCCTTAATATCCTTATCTTGAATTAGAATTTTATTAGTATTTATCGAAATAAAGAAACATGGTGTTTTAGTTGATAACTATTTGAAACTTAACTATTGATTAATTCAAACAATGTTTTAAATAGGGATTAGTTCTATAAATTTACCACTATAATATATTTTATTTTAAAATTATAGTTCTAGATTTTTCCTATATTTGGATGATAAATAAAAGGATTAAAAAGTGAATATTGATTTTAATGACTAAAATGAAAAGATAAATACATTAAAATTTTGCTTAACGTACATGTCATGTTATATTTATATATATATTTAAAAAATGAGGGCACTAGTTTTCTGCTTTACTCTTATCTTATAAGTAAGTTTCTTATTGTTGAGAAAATTAACATAACTTGAGAAACTTAAGTTGTTATTTCTTAGAGGAATTATAATAAAAGTCTAAGTGGACATATGAATGAAAACCAATATTAGAATTGATTTGATTTGGAGCAACCTGTAACAAAATAGGTAAACTTAGTTTCTACTTTATAAATGTATTTACATATACAACTATGTCATGATTCAATTAAAACACCCAATAGATCATACAAGGCATTAATAGACACACACACATATATATAATGGGTAATTCACACAAGTGGAACAATTTGTTTTCCCTTTGGTTAACAAATTGTTTTATGGAAAATAATGCATTATGTGTGTTAGATGTGTGAATTTTCTTGCATCATTATAGAATTCCAATATAATTCTCATTTCCAAATGTGATGATTATATATGAATTTAATGACATTATTCCATTTAACACAATATATATGTATGTATGTATATATATATATATATATATATATATATATATATATATATATATATATATATATATATATATATATATATGGCTCATCTTTAATACCCGCACACCCTTCCTGTCACTTTTTATTTAATTTTTTTTCTCATAATTTTAGAGGAGCATTTTATCTAGCTCCCTAAAAAATTTCATCCAAAAATAATATCATTTGCCCCACCAAAACAAAAAAATACGTCCATATATTTACTGACTGTATATTTTCTACGCAGTTAATTTTTTAGTCATATAGTTACTCTTGTATCAATACAATTACTATTTTGATCTTAGAGTTAATTTTGTGTACCATATAGTTACACTTTTCGATGTGCGGGTAGCTAAAAGTCATGCTACCCACGCGGGTAATGAATGAATCCCCATATATATCTCTCTCTCTCTATATATATATATATATCTATCTATATATATATATATATATATATATATATAAGACATGAAAGTCTTCTCTCTCTCTCTCACACATAAAAATAGAATGTAGGTAAAATTATCCTCTTGAATCTACCATAATGGAAGTAGACTGCCATTGTGAAGTTACAATACATTGAAAATATGTCGCAACATAAAATACATCTAACAAATAAATGAGTACCAATTGAAAAAAATATAATAATATTGTTTGTATGATTTTCTTAAAATAAACTTCCTTCTTTCCTCCCATATTCCTCAAAAATGTAAAAATGTCAATGTAAGGAGTGGGACCCAGGAGGGGATCCACTTCCTACTGAATTTGAGGAATAAATCCATCTAATGCACAGACCCTATAAGGTATATTGGAATAGGTATATTTTTTCCATTTCTCAAATAATGGTATACAAAATGAACAAAGTATAGAAGCCTAATAATATCTCATGACTATATTCAATTACAAAAGTTTATATAATATTCTCCACTAGGGGTTTGCATGAAAACAGCAACTTCAAGATTTGAGGGATATCGGGGTATCTCAAGTCTATCTTCCATGAAGCATCATCTTCATAAGCCAAGTCTACATTTGCATATGATGTCCTCCATGTCCTATACCTAGGGTTGGAAGCATACCCCAGAACAGAAGACAAAGTAGATGTTGTCAACATAAAAGTCGGCATGAGCATATTAATTGGGGATTGAGCAACATTAGTAAAAAGGACATCAAATATAACAAGGCTTCCCATATAAGAGAAAAATACGATCCAAGTGGATATCAAAAGTATATGAATTTCATAAAGATTATAATCAATAGTAACTTATTTCTTGCCTTAAAACACTGTCACAATAATAATATCACAATAATCAATAGTGCATGTAAACAACATACACTAATGTTATTTCAAGCAAGGCTGGGACACCATATGATCTCAACCAAAATGTATTGGGTGAAATACACATACCCTGGGAAGAATACACACGCCCTTTATATACATACAAGTGGAATACATACACTTGGGATGGAATACACACGTCCAAAAGTATGGTTGTATAGATATACCACTACTAGAAATAAAATTAGTCTAAACCATGCACACAAATAGATTAAGGGAAGTATTAAGTTTAGTCAAGTTGAAACAATAGTATGAGAACATGCAACATTATCAAGTAGGGTCAAAGGACCCGTAAAACAAATGTCCATCAATTTCCACAAGCAAGATACATCATAAGACCACAAAAGTTTATCACATTGGAAAATAAGATTCCATTTAGTTCAATATCAAAATAGGATTATAACATGTATAAAGATGAACAATGTACAAATTAGAGTCCAAAGAGAATATCCATCAAGTTGAGTAGGTCACAACAACCACTCATGAATAAAATTTCCATAAAAGAGAGAAACTATGCAGGGTATATGTCTCATAAGACCAAAAGGAAAAAAAATTAGGTGATTTCTCAATATGAGTAATAGGGATGAAACATACCTCACATGAAGTCTACAACATTTTTTTAGATAGGTAGAGGTAAGGTTCACATGCTCCATATACTATGTTCATAACATCATCTCATAACACATCTCATATTTTAGATTCACGTCTCTCTAGGACATCAATATTTACCTCAACATAATATCCAAAAACAAGGTGGTTCAACTCATCTGCATAGGAGTAACCTAGTCTAGGTTACTTATCTTATCTCTCATAAATATTAGAAGGTAAGGCTGTGATAAACTCCAATTTTGTGATGTTATCTTAGTAATTTTCCTCAGTTTTCCACACTCTTTCTCAAATAAATTAGATAGAATCCTTAACTTTCCTCTCTTATTGCAAATATACTATTAGATTAACTTTTCTCCTTTTTACTTACAGAAAAAGACACAAAAAAATCACAAAAGCCTCACATGGTCCCAAGACCGCATGAAGCCAACCGGTCCCGAGACCGCATGGAGTCACACGGTCTCAAGACCGCATGAAGCCAACTAGTCCCGAGACCGCATGGAGTCACACTGTCTCAAGACCGCATGAAGCCAACCGGTCCCGAGACCGCATGGAGTCACACAGTCTCAAGACCGCATGAAGCCAACCGGTCCCAAGACCGCATGGAGTCACACGGTCTCAAGACCGCATGAAGCAAACCGGTCCCGAGACCGCATGGAGTCACACGGTCTCAAGACCGCATGAAGCCAACCGGTCCCGAGACCGCATGGAGTCACACGGTCTCAAGACCGCATGAATCCAAACGGTCTCAGAGTCCAAACGGTCTCAGAGCTCAAACGGTTTCAGGGTCCAAACAGTTTCAAAGTAAAATTTCCCAAACCGTTTGGACTTCACTTAAAGCCTATAAATAAGGCCCGAGGGGTCCTCCCAAATTATCAAGTCTCAGACGTCCAAAGGCTGCCTCTGCTGCTCCAGAACTATTTCATCCTTCATCCTCCGCCCCAAGGCTCCCAGTCTGAGATCCACACTCCATCCAGAAGCTGCTTTCTCTCTCATTGCCAAAGAAGGTGGGAAGAGAAGACCGCATCATCGAGCAACCTATGAAGTTTGAAGATCGTCTCTCTCTCTCTTTCTCTAAGGGGTTGACCTTCCTATTTCCTTTGTGGGGATGATGTTCTCTCTCTCTCTTCTCGCCTCCTTCTTTGTCCTTGCTATGAGTGAGTAGTCTCGTTCACTAGGGTGCGGGGAGTAGCCCCACTACCCATGTTTTCATTTCATGCAATGTAATCCATGGTTTGCAATAGAGATATACTTTCTTTTCAGTTCGACATCAATCGTTTAATGAACGCTTGTTGCTTGATCACCAACTTGTGTTATCTTTTATCTTTTAGTATGAATTGTCTACGTTTGTACTATTAGATTTGAATCTCGATTGAATGTTGGTTCTTGATGCATGTATCCACCATGCATCTGTTTCGGTATCTAGGAGTGTTTTTCAAGAAGTGGAGTAAACTCACTTCCATCGTTGTACTTTCATACTATGAAATGGAATCAATTGACGTATGAAAGTACAACCTTGATAAGTCGAGGAACACACTTTGCGAAGGGAATGATGTAAAGTAAGTGACCATTCATTCGAGGATGGATGGCATTGCAACATTCCCACACTTCTCGTAGTTAGTTCTCCGAAAGGAAGCTAAACCTACAAAGATACTAACTGTTTAGACTCTTTTTGCAAGTTATGTTTTTATGCTGCATGTTTTGATCCATGAGTAGTGGCGGTGAAAGCCGACCACATCCTAGTGGTTTCTTACTATTGTTAACAACCTTAAGTTTACTTTCTAGCTTTATTTTACTCGCACTTAGTCTAAAAACAACCAATCCAACTTTCCAATCTAGATACCAACTGTCAAAAGGTGAAGTGAATTTTTAACGTTTTCCATCTTGTTGCTCCCAACAAAACCATTGTCCTGTGGATTCGACCCTTAACTATACTACGATAAGACTTCCACGTATCCTAGCGTACGTGGGTGGAGTTCTTAATCTAGTATAAGCAAGGCTAAACCATAATCTCGGATTCTCCCCTGATCCAGAGTATGACTCTGAGGTAGAGAGAAACTTCCACCGCCACATCAGACTTAATCGCCAAAGGGCTAGAGAAATGGTTGAAGATCAATGCCAAGCTGCATTAGTAATGGAAAGGGTCAACGCTGCCATAGCCTCTCAGAGAGCACAACTCATTGCTGACATCCGTGCTCAGATCCAAGCGGAGATCCGAGCTGAAGAATAGGCCCACATTCGAGCCGAAAATGAAGCAGCTAATCAAGTTGCCCAGCTAGAGCTCAGAAACAAGCAATTGAGGGACTATGCCATCCCCAAGAATTATGAAGACAATCATCCAGTCCGGCCACCAATCATCAACATACCTAATTTTGAAATCCGGACACAATGGATTCAAATCATGCAGGGTATCTCCTTCTCTGGTGGTTCTGGAGATGACTGCATGGATCACTTGAAGAGATTTAAGGCACTTTGCCGACTTGTCCCACAAGCCGGAGTTGCCTTTGACGCAATAATGCAACATCTTTTCCACTTCAGTCTATCTAGAAGGGCTTTGAGTTGGTAAAACTCACTTGATAGGGAACCAATCATCACCACATGGGCTCCCTTGGAGGAAAAGTTCATGGAAAAGTTTTTCCCTCATTCATTAACCTACGAAATTAGGGGGCAGATCAACCACTTCACCCAACTTCCTGGAGAATCACTCGCAGAAGCATGGGAAAGATTCAAGGAGCTTCTAAGAAAGTGCCCTCATCACGGTATCTCCCAGAATCAATTAATAGAAACATTCTATAGGGGGGTGAGTGATGATATCAAGAAATTTCTGGATTCCTCTTTGAGAGGAAATTTTATGAGAAAGAACTACGAGGATGCTTGGAAAATTGTTACACTTGGAGCTGAGAACCAATCCAATTGGGGACGATCATCCGGTAAGGGAGTCCTAAAAGTTTATAAGGCTGAGGAATCAATGGAAATGAAGGCTATTGTTGAAGCTTTAAAGACTATATCTCATAAACAGCAGGCACTTGAAACTTCATTTGAAGAATATGATAAGAAGAAAAACCCCCAAGTCCAACAAGTTAAAGATTCTATAGGAACTTGTGAAGCCTATCACGCATCTGATCACCCTACACTATCATGTGGCCTACTTTACAATGTGATGATGGATATGCAACAACCACAACAACAGTATGAACCAATCATCAAACACCCTGAAGATCAGATGCCCGAACAAGTCAATTCCATCCATTCCATACCGGGACAAGTTTACTATAATCCAAATCAACCAAGAAGCCACCCCAGTTTTCAATATGGGAATCCTGCGGGGACTGCTAACCCATAACATCAAACACAAGGCGGATCCTCTAATAGATTGCCACATGGATTTCAAAGTAACTTTAACCAAAAGTAAGGAAACCTCAAAACTAATTTCCCAAGATCCAACTATCCTAGAAACCCTTCCGCCTACTATCAATATACCCATCCCCCACTGCACCCACAACTACACCCTCAACTACATCAACCGCAACAACCCCAGTTAACACCTCCTCTGCAACAACCACATCAAGGACAACAACAACTCACTCAGAAAAATGCCCCTTCCTAGACAACAAACGAGATGACTATGATCAGGCAGATGTTACAATCACAACAAACCATGCTTGCCAATCAGCAAGCTCAGCAGAAGGCTGTGGAGGCTCAACTAGCAAAAATTTCTGCCCAACTCAAGCCACCAGTAGGTACCTTTACTGGTCAACCAGAGTCAAACCCTAGACACGATCAAAATAGACCAGAGCAATTGAATGCTGTCACTACAAGATCTGGTCATGTCTTTACGAGAATCTCTCATGATGATAATGATACACCTGTCTTTACTCCGAATGCAAGCCTGAATCCAGGAATTGAGAAATCTGCAGAGACTGCAAAAGGCAAAGAAAAGGAACAAGCTCCCAAAGAGCCAGAAGTTCCACAGTATAAACCTAGGATACCATATCCAGGAAGATTGAGAGAGACTAAAATGGACACGAGGTTCAAAAGATTCAAGGAGGTGATGAAGAAACTTTATTTCGATATCCCGCTCCTCGATGCTCTCTCTGAAGTACCATTTTGAGCTAAATATTTGAAAACTTTTCTATCAAGGAAATACATTACTGAAGAACAAGAGACAGTTAAACTGGCTCAAACCACCTCCGATATCATTCTTAATAAGATGCCCAAGAAAAAGAAGGACCCTGGTTATTTCGATATTCAAGGCTGTATTGGAAATGCTTCGAGCAAAAAGGGATTAGCTGACCTAGGGGCTAGCATATCTATTATGCCCTACTCCATGTGTAAAAGATTGGGCTTTACTGATTTACTACCCACAACGATGACAATTCAGTTAGCTGATTCCACTATCACTGCACCTCTAGGTTTTATTGAAGACATTCCATTTAGGATAGGAAAGGATTCTTATGTCCCATGTGATTTTGTCATTATGGACATCAAGGAAGATCTCAGATACCCAATAATATTTTGTAGACCCTTCCTTGCCACAGCTAGGGCACTCATTGATGTTGAAGCTGGCACGATCATTCTGAGACTGGGAAAAGAAGCCATTCAGTTCTGGGTCCTCAATAGCATGAAAGGTCCCAACATTCAGGAGGAAGTTTTTCTCTTAGATGCAATACATCAAATGTCACAATTGGAAAATTCTGAACCATCTGATGAGTTAGAAAATGTCTTAATAAATCCAGAAGTCAAATTCTCAGCCAACGAATTACTTCAACAATTCCTACAACACTTAGAAAAAGCTGAAGAAGCACCAATAGCCACTTTTGAGGAGCTCAAATCTGTCACTATTTTAGAAACAATAGAAGCACCTAAGGCTCCCGAGATGAAAACCCTACCAACGGGACTTAAGCACGTCTTCTTGGATGAAGAGAAATTATGTCCAGTAATCATCAATTCCACTCTAATGAAAGACTAGGAAGAAAGGCTTCTCATTGAATTGAAGAAACATAAGAAAGCCATTGGGTACAAAATAACTGACCTGACAGGTGTAAACCCAGCCTTATGCATGCATAGACTGCCTATGGTAGAAGAATTTAAGCCTTCAAAAGAACACCAGAGAAAGCTGAACCCCAATCTTAAAGAAGTGGTTCGTCTTGAGGTCCTCAAACTGCTGAAAGCTGGTATTATCTACCCAATTTCAGATTCCCAATGGGTCAACCTTGTCCAAGTGGTCCCCAAAAAGGGAGGGACCACTATCGTGTTAAATGATAAAAATGAGCTCGTACCCATGAGGACTGTCACAGGGTGGAGAATGTGTATCAACTACAAGAAACTAAACAAAGCAACATGAAAGGATCACTACCCGCTTCCCTTTCTTGACGAAGTCCTCGAACGCCTAGCCCATCAAAAGTTTTTTTGTTATCTTGATGGTTATTCTGGATTCTACCAAATCCCTATACATCTAGAAGACCAAGAAAAAACAACTTTTACTTGCCCCTTCGGGACATACACTTTCAGAAGAATGCCATTTGGGCTATGCAATGTGCCAGCCACCTTCCAAAGATGCATGTCTGCTATTTTTACAGGGCTAACCGAGTCCATAATGGAAGTTTTCATGGATGATTTTTCAGTTTATGGAGATTTCTTTAACAACTGTCTACTCAACCTTGCACAAGTCTTACAAATATGTGAGGAAACGAACCTCATCTTAAATTGGAAAAAATGCCATTTTCTGGTAACTGAAGGTGTCGTCCTCAGACATAGAGTGAGTGATAGAGGGATTGAGGTAGACAAGGAAAAAATTGATGTCATCTCGAAACTTTCACTGCCAAATGACGTAAAAGGAGTACGAGCTTTCTTGGGTCATGCTGGGTTTTATCGAAGATTCATTAAAGATTTCTCGAAAGTAGCCAAACCCATGACCCAATTATTGACCAAGGACGCTGAGTTCAATTTTTACCAAGAATGTCTACAAAGCTTCATAACTTTAAAAATGCTCTAGTCTCTGCGCCTATCCTAAGAGCACTCGAATGGTCGCAACCATTCAAAATAATGTGTGATGCGAGAGACTATGCTATAGGAGCGGTGTTAGGACAAAGAATTGACAAAAAGCCTTATGTAATATACTTTGCATCCAAGACTCTCGATGAAGCGCAAAAGAACTACACCACCACAGAAAAGGAGTTCTTAGCTGTCATCTATGCGTTCGAGAAATTCCGCTCCTACCTAATTAGATCAAAGGTCATAGTCTACACTGACCACTCCGCCATATGATATCTAATTCAGAAGTAAGATGCAAAACCCCGACTTATACGCTGGGTATTGATGCTTCATGAATTTGATTTGGAAATCAAAGACAAAAGCGGAGTGGAAAACGTCGTCGCTGATCATCTCAGCCGTATTGAAGTCAAGGATGATGATAAAGTACCTATCTGAGACTCCCTCCCTGATGACCAGCTAATGCAAATCACCACCAGATTTCCCTGGTATGTCGACATAGTAAATTATCTGGTTACAGGAATCATCCACCCTTCCGCATCTTACCACGACAAAAAGAATTTTCTGCACGATGTTAAGCAATACTACTGGGACGAACCTTATCTCTTTCGCCTATGCGCAGACGGACTTTTTCGTCGCTGCCTACCCGAAGAAGAGATTACTCTTGTCTTAGAACATTGCCATTCTGACCCCACTGGGGGGCACATGAGCTCGAAAAAGACCGCTATGAAAGTTTTACAACCGAGTTTCTTTTGGCCAACAATAGCAAGAGATTCCCATGACTTCGTAAAATCATGCAATAAATGTCAACTTTCTGGCGGTATAACAAAAAGGAATGAAATGCCCCTCACTATGTGGTAAGAGATCGAACTTTTCGATGTGTGGGGGATAGACTACATGGGTCCCTTTCGTCTTCATATGGATTTTCCTACATATTGGTTGCAGTGGATTATGTTTCGAAATGGGTAGAAGCTATACCCACAGTTTTCAGCGATTCCAAACCAATCATTAAGATGTTTAAAGATATCATTTTCCCAGATTCGGAGTCCCCCAAACTGTCATATCCGATGGAGGGACCCATTTTCTGGAGAGAAGCTTTGAAGCCCTCTTGAAGAAATACGGAGTCAACCATAAAGTTGTCACACCTTACCATCCACAAACTAGTGGTCAGGTTGAAGTTTTGAATAGACAATTGAAGGCAATCCTAGAGAAAACTGTCAATAGACACCGTACCGACTGGTCCACCAAGCTTCCCGACGCCCTTTGGGCTTATCGAACAGCTTATAAAACACAAATTGGAACAACCCCGTTCCGTTTGGTATACGGGAAATCATGTCATCTTCCAGTAGAATTGGAACATAAGGCTTGGTGGGCTATTAAACAACTGAACTTTAATTTTAAAAGCGCTGGAGAAAACAGACAACTGCAGTTGCAGGAACTAGAGGACCTCAGAATGACTGCATACCAAAATGCCAGGATTTACAAAGAACAAACCAAGATGTGGCATGATGGCCATCTACAAAGAAAACACATAGCCATTGGAGACAAAGTCCTTCTTTTCAACTCCAGACTCAAAATGTTCCCCAGGAAACTTCGTACAAAGTGGTCCGGGCCTTTTACTATCAATCACATATACCCGACTGGAGCCATCATAATCATTGATGACAATGGAGGAGAAAGGACCGTCAATGGCCATAGATTGAAAAAATACAATACTCCAGCAGATAAAATTCCAAGACAGACTGTTGAGATCAGAGACCCCACAGTATCACCATAACAAAATCAAAACTTCGTCGAGCCAGCGACGTAAAACCCAGACGCTACTTGGGAGGCAACCCAAGATCTATCTATCACCGTTTATCTTTTATTCTTTCTTTTCCTTTGTTTAATTTAGGTTTATCATCTTTAATATGAAAATATAAAAATTCACATAAACAACCAAAAGAAACATAAAAATATAAAAATAAAAAACATAAACCATCTCAAACGGTCTTGAAACCATTTGGAACCAAACGGTCTTGAAACCGTTTGGAGCCAAACGGTCCTGAAACGGAGCCAAACGGTCTTGAAACCATTTGGAGCCAAACGGTCCTAAAACCATTCGGAGCCAAACGGTCCTGAAACCGTTCGGAGCCAAACGGTCTTGAAACCGTTCGGAGCCAAACAGTGTTGAAACCGTTTGGAGCCAAATGGCTCTGAAATCGTTTGGAGCCAAACGGTCTTCAAACCGTTTGACCTTGGGAATTTGTAAGGTCAACCCCCGAATCCTATAAATATAACCCCCCTCCTTCTTTCTTTCGATTCTCAAACCCTCTAAACCCTCGCAAGCCCTGTTTCATCTCCCCCACTCTCACTCCCATACAGATAGCAATGACGGTTCTCTCCGCTACCTTCGCTGGCGCTTCCGCGTGTCTTCACGACATCCACAACTTCATTTCTAACGTCCGTTGCCTCACCGTCGTCACCTTCCCTCGTGCAGCAAGGTAGACCTGCGCCACCACCACTGTAGGCACCTCCGTCATTACGCCTCTTTCCGTCTTTACCGTCGCCACCGCCTACGCCACCGATGCATTTATCTTTTCTGACGATGCACGCATCATCACCGTCGTCCGTTTTTTCCACCGATTTCTCTACCGACCACTGCGTCCCCGTCGTTCCACCTTCCAAATGATCTTGAAACCGTTTGGAGCCAAACAGTCTTGAAACCTTTCGGAGCTAAATAGTCTTGAAACCATTCGGAGCCAAACGGTGCTGAAACTGTTAGGAGCCAAACGGTCCTGAAACCGTTTGGAGCCAAACGGTCTTAAAACCATTTGGAGCCAAACCGGTCTTCAAACCATTTGGTCTTACAAAACCGCTTGCATTCCGTTAAAACATAAAAATACACAAACACATACATAATCTAATTTCTTTCTTTGCAAAATACTTCTAACACATGACTTCCTACTAATTCTTTCAGAAATGGCCTCACCAACAAAACAAGCCATAGGAACCACCGACACTCCTTTCTGGATAAAGGAGCAACTTATGGAGGACTGTGCCAAACTCCAGAAAGTTGTAGATACCTATAAAGAGACCGGAAAGCTCCCACCAAAGGTCAACATCATAGCGGTCATATGGGAAATTGATCGCATCAACAAATGCTAAGCTGAGGAGCCTGAAGAAGAAGTGGAAGAAATCTCTTCCAGTGATGAAGGCTCCGAACACGAGCCAAACTCCGAGGAAGAACCCCCAACTGAAAGATCCAAGGGGAAACGCAAGGTCCAAGAAACTGTGGCCGAACTACCCTAAAAAAAGAGAGCAAGAAAACAAGTCTGCCCCGCCACTGCTAGGGAACAAACCCTAGCAGGCTATATCCCATCAACCGCTACCACCACCCCCACTACCACTCCCGCAACCACCTCTACCCCTATCTTCTCAGTACTCACCACCACCGCACCACCACCAGAAAACCTTTTCATCCATACCCTCCCATCCATCGACAAAATACTAAAACCAACAAAGTACGTTTGCTCACACGTACTGCACAAGATGGGGATATACGACAGAATCCTCACCATGCTTGACAATGCCAATCTCTCCAGACTGTTCTTTGTCCCTGAAATTTCATACGTCAAACCCACAACAAAATTCTTTACATATCTCACTAAAGAATCTGTAGACAT
Organism: Alisma plantago-aquatica; assembly: GCA_963693085.1. Lineage (NCBI taxonomy): Eukaryota > Viridiplantae > Streptophyta > Magnoliopsida > Alismatales > Alismataceae > Alisma > Alisma plantago-aquatica. Next base: position 57,741,574 of record OY856415.1, read on the forward strand.
TATGCACAGGGCAAGGGGCGGAGGTGACCGCAAGCTGGTCACCAAACTTTTTGGCAACAATGTTGTCATAACAGAAAATCTTTTGAATGAAATTTTTATAGACAACACAGCAGATAAAAAATGCCAAAGCATCCAGCACGGAGAGCTCCAAATTCAACAGACATAACTTTTGGAAATCCCTAATAGGGATCCCAACATATGATGCAAAGACATGCAAGGCCTCCAACATTCATTCTGGGCTAGTGCGCACGCTTCACAAGATTCTCACCAGTGCGCTCTTCCCTAGAACAGAAGGAGGAAATGTTATCACCACTGACCTCTTTCTCCTATGGTCCATTCTGCATGGAATGCCGGTCAACATTGGATGGCACATGATACAAAAATTTTCAGCTTACTCCATAGGAAAAGAAATCTGCATGGGCGGGCACATAACTTCCATTATCAAATATCTCAAGATGGACAAATTACTCTCTAGGTGCACCCATATCAAGGGCGACATCCTTACCAACGAGTAAACTTTGAAAAATTCTTATATTATCAAAGAAAAGGATGTGAAATTATACTACATCTTCTGCCCAACAATTAGATCCTGTAGGACTCTGCTACCGCTTCTGGAGCTTGCAAACTACGACAAGGAAAAACTTCTCTTTACTGACAAAGAGATTACCAAACTCCTAGCTCCAGTCAAAGTATAAGAGAAGACAATCAAAGCGGACTAGAGAGAGCTTAGCATTACCGCCCCGGTAGATAGGGTAACAAAAATACCAGTAAAACGACCATCTAAGGCACGTTTACAACCACCACAGCTATCAGGGATGCCAACATAAAAACTACAACTGGAGACAGAACGCCCCCATCCGGAGGAACTAATCACTACCTCATCATTAGACTCATTCATCATGAGCCTACATGATGAGCTTACCACCCCCACCCCCACCACATTACCATCCACTACCATCCCACCATCTACCACCCTCCCATCTTCCTCCACAACAATCCCTCCACCCACATCTTCCACTTCACCATCTTTCTCCCCAGGCACCCCTTTTTCCGCTCGAACACCCGACTTCACATACTCTGCTCCCATCTCCACCCTTTTCTCCTCAACATTTTCACTCCCACAATTCTCACCCCGACAATCACCATTTTCTTCATCCGCTACCACCCTGACACCGCTGGTGACTCCATCTACGGTCACCATGCAGTTTGCGGGACCACCAACAATGTCTCTTTCGCAAGGCACTACCACCTTTCCACCCCGACCCCAGCCACACCACCTTTCCACATCTGGGGTCCATTTCACAAACGTCGGTGAGGAATTCAGACGTCAATTCGATGCTATTCGAAACCTCCTCACCGACCCTTCTAACATTTTACAATCTATTTTTTCTTGTGTGCAGGGTCTATCTACACAGGTCTCCAAGATTGACGCATAAAACCTTGCCTTGCCAGGCATCATCTCAAGCATCCACCAACAGCAGAAAGTAGCGGCCATGAAAGTCGGTCGCCTCGATGACCGCCTACAACAACTGCCACAGTTGGTGCTTGAAGTGAAAGGCCAACAAGACGATCTGGATAAGCAAGTCGACATGATTTCTGCACAAAATCAACCTTTGCCAGAAACTCTGCGCGAGCTTAAGCAACAACAAACTATTTTAAGCACGTACTTGGATGACATCAACACCACCCTCACACAACTAAATAATCACCAAGAGGAGTCATCCAACACTGAAATTAACCAACTACGAACTCAAGTGACAGATCTCTCTGCCCGACTCCTCTCCGCCGAGGCTCGCTATTCAGATCTCAAAGAATCCCATGACGCACTGCTTGAAAGACACGAGCATGTGCAAGTGGCTTTCGACGAGCTACAAGCACTCCACCGACAGTGCAAGAAGCCTCCATCAAAGAAGACAATAGACAAGGCGGCAGACGAAGGAGATGATGAAGAAGAAAATGAAGATGAGGATTCTAATCCTCGACTGACTCCAATAATAGCACCTCCTCAGATGATAAATCTGACGACCCCGACAATGATGGGGAGGGCCACAGCCGAGGAGCTACACCAAAGCAACAGAAAGATCACCACAAAGGTGCACTACAGCAAAATTGCCCATTAGTGGCATTTATTCTAGTGGAATTTATAAAAAGAAGCCACTATCTATCTAATGTAGAAGCATTTTTAATTAAAATGCCACTAAACCACCTATTATAGAGTTTATAAAAAGACTTAACATTAAAGGCATTCTTATATTTAATTAGTGGCAATTTTAAATTGTCAAACCAAATGACGCGCGCGAAGTATTATTTATCGGAAATTTTCATTTCACTTCTCCCGCTTTTCCTTTGTGCTCCCACGTATGTAATAGCTAGTATCACGGTGACTGTGGTGATTGATCTCCCCAATCCTCGTCGATATTCTTTCAAAACTAACAATACATGGAGGAGATATAGCCTCCTGGTCGATCGTCGCTCGCCCAAGCTAACAGCGTCTTGGAGGATCGAGTGCATCGACTGACTGGTGGCGGCGTGTTGATCGTAGTGTGGAGGATCACTTTCGACTACTGGCCGGAGAAGTGCCACATTGCCGGCACCGAGGAAGCCAGGAGTCTACTTTGTCGACGCCGAGGAAGCCAGTTTAGCCACATTTGCTACATTGGCGCCAGGTGATTACAAATATATTCTCTTTCCCAACCATTATCACCATCATAATCGACTACTCTGTATTGATTCACACTAGTAGAGGAAGAACCGTCTTTGTAAGATATATTCCTACCTCTACGATTTTCTTGCCCCTCCCTTAATTTTGCTATATTCTTGCTTTATTTTGGATTGATTTCAGTTTCGAGCAAGATCTGGACTGAAGTTAGAGTTCCTGGTTTACTCGTTATTCCTAATTCCATGACTGACTTGGTTAATTGCACTAGCAAGGAGAATCATTGTTTGGCAATGTGCATCCTGTACTGGTTATGGAGGGAGAGGAATAATAGAGTTCATGAGAATGTGGAGATGCAATCATGGGTTTGGTGATGGGTATCTAAACACCACTTTCTTTAGTGGTCTAACTCTTACTAACGGACTGTTCATCAATGTAGATTTTGATATCAAGGAGGAAATGACAAACAAGATAAGGTTAGAAATAACTCAAGAATTGTAGCCAACACCAACTTCAATAGTTATAAACATAAGATAGAAAAGTATTCAAATAATCAAATCTCATTACTTCCATTAATTTAGGGGACTAAGACTTAAAGAAGTATAGGATAACAGAAATTTGATCATGGGCATTACAAATGAGTCGATGTTTTAGTTGCAACCAGCACACCTCTAAGACACATGGATTTTAATGAGGCCAAGAATCACTAAGATTTATGCATAACAACTTCCAATGAAGTAAAAATTAAGATTTTATAATCTTTGGAATGGTTTTGAGACAAGGAACCTCCCTGATATTAGACCTGGTATGCCATCCTGATTCCCATGTTCTAATTAGAAGCTAATTTTAATGAAGTGTAATTATTCATGGTTATGGTATATACATGAAATTAGGTTTGATTAGGCTTAGCTATTTTTAGTATACATTGTGATATGTCATTACCCACACCAATTTTCTTCTATGTTTTTATATTAGTGTATATAAATAGGTTACGAAACAATGTCATTTTATTGCTATTTGTTTCCCTTTAATATAAGTGAGAAATCTAATATATTCTCAAAAGCACATAGGCCAAGAATGATTAAGCATCTCATCTTCATCACAGTTAATTTCTATACCAAAATACACGGGTTGATCCAATTATATAGTAGAAACTATACTTCAAACGAAATTTCTAAAAAGTAGGGGCTTACTAAGCATCACTGACTTCTAAAGGGGGGGGGGTAGTTTGAAGATGATACAACTAAGAAATAGAAAATAAAAATATACCATTTCCCTTCACCATGAATTGGTTACATGTGAGCACAATTATATTCTATTCATTCGATTCCCCTTGTCAAAGGGGGGGCGGTTGCTCCTCTTGTCATATTCTGTTCATTCTGATTCTGAACTTTTGGATGCTATGCTTCTATTCTTATGCTTGGTCAAGGTTTAGTACTTTTCTCCCACCTCTTGTCAGGCTCTGCTGGTTGAAGCTTCTATTGGTTTTGATTGGAAGGTCTTGTATGCTGTTTTCTTTTGAATCCTTTTTTCTGATGTGGTTTTGAGTGATGTTCTACTTTTTTCTTCTATTGGTTATCATTGGCTGATGGATATGTGATTTGTCCTTGGGTTGGTTTGTCTTTTCCCTATTTGATGTCATCCAAGGATGGGATTCTATGCTGGCTCTTGCCTATGGAAGTGCTTGAAATGGCTTCGTATGGTTCTCCTTTTTCTAAGGCTCTTTTGGGATTCTTTGAAATGATATTCCTATCCTTTGAAACAGGAGTTTCGACCGACCAAAAAAGGAATATAGCCATGATTGAGTACCATGTTATGAAGAACATACACCTTGGTGTTCAACTTCATATTAGGGATTGTATCTTTGGTATTTGGTTGTATAGATTCCTACTTTCTGGCTGTATATGTTCTAAAGGTTTCTAGTAGGTGAGCTTGTAGAAGTTGAGGTTGTAGGTTTGGAAACCATGTTTGTGGTTTTGAGGTTTACGAATTATCCTTTGATACTGGCGGATAGGACCCAGGCTCCTGTTCATTTTCTGATTCAGTTCAAAATGATTAGAATGTGCATGGGTCCTTATTATAAGTATGTTCTTTTATCCTTTTAAAAAGTATTTCAAACATAGTGTCATGTACTCATAAAACTAAAATGGCAGGAATCTATCCCATTTACATATAGGTCAGAGAATAATAACCTCACATAACTCATTTAGAAAATTTACAATTTTTAGATGAATCCTTCTTGTCATAACATTTGTGGTATTATCAAAATAATAAGATGATAAGATATCTTGTAGTAGTGTTTTGATAAACACAGAAGTACAAGACTGTAGTAAAATTTTGGAAAGACACCGATAACCTCTTTAAATAGGTCTCACACCTTCTATAGTAGTGAATCGATACTCCAAATTAAATATGTCTCACACATGTACAAAATAAGCCAGACACCATTAACCTCTTTGATAATCTAAAATATGAGTGTTGATTCAACAAATAGATAATAAGTGTCACCTCATTGTATGAAATACCAAGATACATAAAATTATAGAAAATACTAGTTACTTCATTGAAAATCTCAAAGAAGGATTAGTGAGCATTGGACCAATTGCAAAGATATAGCCTCTATATAGGACATGATCTCATCTATTAGATTTATTTTCAAGCTATCATGTCTACCACAATAAAGTTGGTTATGACAAGCAATAAAATGTTAACTGATGTTATACAACTTTTTCTAAAAATATATAACATCATTATATGTACTTACACTTTGTTAATACTAATATTATGCAGTCTCTGTCCACCCACAACAGTCACTATGAACTGGGCCTCTATGCCAATGTTAACGTTCCCTATTGAAGAACAATTGGACATCATCCTAGATGATCGTTCCTTAAACCAACTAGCCATACCCAAACATTGGCGTTTTCAAAAAGGAAGACACTACAAGCCTGGTGAAGTGACCCTAAATTTTGGCAATTATTCACATGTTATCGAGGTTGAGTATGATTTGGCAAGAAATCTTGTATCAAAATCCGGTTGGCGTGATTGGATTAGAAAGATGCTAGTGGGCCGTAGAGATAGGCTTTTTCTCCGTCCAGTTGGCCATAATACCATCAAAGTTTGGATAACCAACATCAACTGTGAGACCCCCGATCATCTATGACGGTATGAGCGCACGATGGAGGATATCAACTCGGACGAATCTGATTATGAGGCCCCTGTCAGTTCAGATTTATCTAAATATAGTGAGGAGCTCCACAACACAGCACAATCATCAAAAAGGCCACGGTAGGTCCAATTAACAAATATAATTGTCAAGACTAAAAATTTGTGTTTACACTTTTTGTCTGAATGCAATCAATCCTCATAGCTGCTTTCTTTTTTGAACTTCAGGAGAAGATTGCCACAATGATAAGTCCTCGAAGTTACTGATGCAGGACCATGTTGGTGTCGTATTTAGTTGTCTATCTATCTAGACTTGTCTGTATTAATAGTTATTTTAATTATGCGCATGTTTAGGGGTACACCAACCCCTTTGTTTAGTTACTGTTTAGGGTACACCCCTGTGTGTGGATGTAAAAAGAGATTAATGAATGGAACTAAAAGTTGCTACATGAATGCTTATAACTGAAGTGTGTGTTCCCATGAATGTTCCAAATTAACAAATCCATCCTATCTAACGACACATTCAAAACCAAACAACAAAAATAAATATGCATAACCTATTATGTTACAAATTACTGATAAATTTCATTATAAATGTTCTTTATAGAATGGATAAGTCTTGGATAGCAGAGGATGACCGAACCAGCAGTAAATACTTATGTGGAGTATCAAAATTTTTGGATTTTGCTTTTGAACATTCATCGATTGGAGACAAGATTGTATGCCCATGTAGAAAGTGTGCTAATGTATACCAGGTCACCAGAAAGACTGTATTGAGCCATCTACTGTGGCATGGCTTCTTACCAAGCTATATTTCTTGGGCTTTTCATGGTGAAGATGCCGATGTTCAAATGGATGCTCCTACTGATCAGGGAGATTTCCTTAATGCTGAAAATTTACAAGATATGTTGCATGATACTTTTCCGAGTTTCAGTGAAGATGGAAATACAGAAGGAGTGGAGCCATCTAGTGATCAACATTTCAATACTAAATTTTTTTATATCTTTTTAAAGGATTCTGAGATAGAATTATATCCCGGGTGTAAGAAATATAGCAAACTTGCTTGCATCCTAGAATTCTATCACCTGGTTTGTCTTAATGTCTTGAGTAAGAAAGCATCATCTATGTTTCTTATGTTCTTTAAGAAGATGCTACCAGAAGGAGAACACTTACCTAATTCATTTTATGAGCTAAAAAAGATGATTACAGGGTTGGGCTTAGATTATGTGAAGATTCATGTTTGTCCAAATGGTTGCATGTTGTTTTAGAAGGATTCTGCTGATAAAGACGTCTGTGATACATGTGGAGCATCAAGATGGAAACTGATTACAATCCCAGATGATGATGACGAGCTTGCAAAAAAACCCAAGAGAATACCTATCAAAGTGCTCAGACACTTTCCACTTATACCCCGCCTAATGCGGTTATTCATGTCATCAAAAACCTCACCCTTAATGAGGTGGCATGCAGAAGAATATGAAAAAGATGACAAGTTAAGACACCCGGTTGATTCACTTGCATGGAAAACATTTGATGTGATGCATCCCGAATTTGCTGCAGACGCTAGAAACATTCGATTGGGACTTGTAATTGACGAATTTAATCCTTTTGGGACAATGAGTACTTCTTATAGTACATGGCCTGTTGTGGTTATTCCATATAATTTACCTCCTTGGTTGTGCATGAAGCAACTATATTTTATGTTGTCCCTACTCATTCCTAGACCAGCTTCACCCGAAAATATAGATGTGTACTTGTGTCCATTGATTGATGAGTTGAAAGAACTATGGGATACTGGTGTACATACATATGACACTGGAACCAAGGAATTCTTTCAGATGCGTGCTTCTTTATTATGGACAATTAGTGATTTTCCAAGATATGCACATCTATCTGGTTGGAGTACTAAAGGCTACAAAGCATGTCCCTATTGTAATAAAGATACTGTCTCACATTGGTTTGCACATAGCCGTAAAGCTTGCTACAGAGGACATCGTAGGTTTTTGCCAACTAGCCACAGATTCCGAAAAGAAGCAAAGGCATTTGACGGTGAGCAAGAATTTAGGTGTCCACCTAAACCTCCTTCTGGAGCTCAAATCTTGTCACAATTGGAGGACGGAAGAACTGTAATTGGTAAGAAAAGGCCAAGAGGCAAGGATTCAACACACAATTGGGAAAGGAAAAGCATATTTTTTGAGCTACCATATTGGAAAAGTAACATTGTAAGGCACAATCTCGATGTCATGCACATTGAGAAGAATATATGTGAGAGTATTGTTGGAACATTGCTAGGTTTGAAGGATAAAAGTAAGGACAACTTGAATGCAAGGAAGGATTTGGAGGATATGGGAATCAAATTTCCGCTTCATCCAAAAACTGTTGGTAAATATACCATCCTACCTCCAGCTTGCTATACAATGAAAAAAGATGAAAAAATATTATTTTGCAACCTCCTAAAATCTGTCAAAGTTCCAAATGGGTATGCGTCTAAAATATCTAGATGTGCACGGCTGAAGGAATAAAAGATGCTACCAATGAAAAGTCACAATTATCACGTGCTGATGCAACAACTTTTGCCATTAGCTGTCACTGTGTCCTTGCCCAGTAAGAATGCTAAGTCATGTATTATTAATCTTTGTCGCTATTTTCAAAGGTTGTGCACTAATGTCATAGATCCCAATGATTTTTCTGCATTGGAAAATGAAATAGCTGTTATACTTTGTGGGATGGAAAAGATATTCCCTCCATGTTTTTTTGACATAATGGTGCATCTATCAGTCCGTCTCTCTTATGAAGCTAAGATAGCCGGCCCTGTTCAGTATCGTTGGATGTATCCAACTGAAAGGTAACATTTCACACGTCATGATGACTTTACCTATTGGAATGTAATTTGTCATAATATTTTCCTCAACTTTGTTTTCAGGTATCTGATGACCCTAAAAGGATATGTTCGTAATAAAAGATATCCAGAATGATCAATAGCAGAAGGTTATATAGCTGAAGAGTGTCTAACTTTTTGTTCAAGATACTTGGATGGAGTTGAAACAAAATTAAATCGGCCAAATAGAAACGATACCGACGAAGCAAATTTGGAAAATGAGCCAACACTTGACATTGATGATTGGTCTATTTTCTCGACAGTAGGTCGTGGTATTGGTAAAATGGTAACATGTGTCTTGGACGAACATACATTGAAACAAGACCATAAGTATGTACTATTCAATTGTGAAGCAATTGAACCCTACATTAAGTAAGTTAGTGTCAACTGTCTTCTATTAATAAAATGCTATAACATATTCCAATAACATATTGCACATATTTTGTATTCAGGATGCACTATGATATCATTAGGCAAAAACATCCTCAGAAGTCCTTAAAGGAGGTTCAGAGAATACATAGTAACTCATTTGATGGATGGTTTAAAGAACATGTAAGTTTAGTTGTGGTAATTAAATTAGTTATGCTTCATGAATAAAGTCTAACAAACTTTTCTTTTGTTAGATTGAGACACTCCTAAGAACAGATATGGTAGATGATAAAATCAAGTTTCTTTCTCAAGGTCCACATCAACTGGCCATTAAGTACAAGGGCTATGTTGTCAATGGTCACAGATTTCATACCAAGGCAAAAGATGTAAATCGAACAACACAAAATGGTGGAGTCTTTCTGGTAGATAAGACTGATTGTTATTCTAAAACCACTGACCGCAATCCAATTACTAGAGATGTAACCTACTATGGTGTTTTGAAGGATGTTATTGTGCTCAATTATTATGAACACTTTAAGGTGACATTATTTAAGTGTGATTGGGTGGACATCTACTCAACGAGGGGAATCAAGCATGATGAACATGGGTTGACTCTTGTTAAGTTGAGACACCTTCAAACTACATGAGAACCGTTTGTAGTGGCATATCAAGTTGGATAAGTATTTTATGTAAAAGATGTCACTACAAAAGGGTGGCAATTTGCTGTAAAGATTGCCCCACGGGATACGTTCATCATGGAAGAACAATCTTGTATTGAGAATGTCGAAGCTTATGTGCAAGGTGAAACTGGAGATGGGCCATCAATGACATCAGAGGATGAATATACTGATAGTGACATAGTTAGATTGGATATGGAAGGAATTACTATTGCTAGTTCAACAACTGAAAAAGACCAATCCCGAATTCAGCAGGATGATGAATGTGTATCTCAAAGTGATGATGATGACTATTTTGAATGAGAAGATTACAAAATAGCAGCCAATGTTTCTTTTTATTTGTCATTAATATTTGACTTAAATAAGCCTTTTTTGGCTCAATGTATCTCTTTAATTTTCTGTCTCACATTGTGCTCTAGCTAGGTGTATCAATTTTGCATGTCTGACATTATTCTTATTCATATTTATCCTTGTCTCTACTGTTGTTTATAATTATATTTGATTAAATATCTGTGTTTCATTTTTAAATATTATTAATAAAATTGTTATTATGTTGTTCAATATTTTTCTAAATGTGACCATTTTTATGTGACTTGATATACTCAAGATGAGAGAATAGTACAGTGACAACTTCCATAACATGACAGACGCAAGCAATGATAAGAACAACAACAATGACTCATGTATGGCGACTCATTTGCCTAGCATTACTCGACATGGTTGTTGGCAATCTTTGAACATGTCATCCTCAAATCGCTCCAAATTTTTTTTAGCTTCCCTTCCAACTGAAATTCGTAATGATAGAGCAAACAAATTCAATAAAACTGCTGCTAGCTTTGCAAAAAATGCCCAATCAGTCACGTCTCCCCAAGACTATAATATGGTTGGTGGTTCGAAATCCTCTCAAACATGCACAACTGAAAAGGAGATGGGAACAAGATTCCAAAATCAGCAAAACAAAGAAAGTGGTGATAAAGTTACAAGATCAAGAATTTCACATCTACCCCGTGTGCCTAATGTCAATGCTTCCATGTCTATTCATTCAAGAATTGTAGAGAATAGAGCTGCCAATAACCAAAATAACAATGTATTTCCTGATAACATGGAGCAAAATGACATCTCTGATCACCATGTTGAGTCATTGAATGTTACAACAACACCTTCTGATGGGCTAGGTAATCATTTCATTGATATCTTTGTATTTATAGTGCTAAATTTAATCATATATAATTTTGCATATATATATTTTATCCTTTATGAATGAATGCTTAGGTCAAAAACATCAAGCAAACAAATTCAATAAAACTGCTGCTAGCACTGCAAAAAATGCCCAATCAGCCACGTCTCCCCAAGACTCTAATATGGTTGGTGGTTCGAAATCCTCTCAAACATGCAGAACTGAAAAGGAGATGGGAACAAGGTTCCAAAATCAGCAAAACAAAGAAAGTGGCGATAAAGTTACAAGATCAAGAATTTCACAGCTACATCGTGTGCCTAATGTCAATGCTTCCATGTCTATTCATTCAAGAATTGTAGAGAATAGAGCTGCCAGTAACCAAAATAGCAATGTATTTCCTGATAACATGGACCAAAATGACATCTCTGATCACCATATTGAGTCATTGAATGTTACAACAACACCTTCTGATGGGCTAGGTAATCATTTCATTCATATCATTGTATTTATAGTGCTGCATTTAATCATATATAATTATGCATATATATATTTTATCCTTTATGAATGAATGCTTAGGTCAAAAATATTGAGCACGTGGCCGAACACAATGTTTGAATGTTTGGAAAAGAAAGCCCGACGATCCAATTCCCATTGAGAAAAATCAATTTGGACAACCAGTAGGTGAAAACCAATGTCACTTATCAAGTTTTCTGATAACCATTGTAAGAGATCCCAATCTTTGTCCACTAAACTATGAGGAATGGATACAATTTCCAGCAAATAAAAAAGATTCTATATGGAATTTTGCGAAGGTATATTATGAAATTTTATTTTTAAATGGTTAAATGAAGCATCTAATTGATATCCTTTATGTCGGTAGAGTAAATTCACAATGGATTCAGATCTGAAGGAGTGGACAATGAAGAGACTAGGAAAGAAATGGAAGGACCACAAGTGTGAGTTAAGGAGACTATACTTTGTAGAAGATAGTCCATATGAACAACAACTTGAACAAGTTGTTCCCCGCGTGGACAAGTCGCATTGGAAATTTCTTGTCGATTATTGGAGGAGTAATAAAGGAAAGGTAATATTATTTTTTTCTATTCGTTGATACTTACAGTACCAAACAGATAATTACTATGCACAATAATGCAATGTTTTCCACAGAGGAAGTCTATAACTAACAAGACAAGCAGAAAATTTCAAAAGGTTAGCCACACAATAGGAACCAAGTCGTTTGCATGTCTGAAATATGATGTAAGTTAGTAATTTTTGTGATCCATTTAGATAATTTGATGGCATCCGTTAATTTGATGTTTACAATAACCTTGTTTTAACGAAAAAGATGGAGAAGGAAATAAGCGAAGAAGTGGATCCCATAATGTTTTTTGAGAAAACTCATCGTAAAAAAGATGGGAGCATAGTTGATGTTGAATCCGCAAAAATTTTGGTACAACACATAATATCCTATAGTATTATGTTACATATACTAATTTCATAGAGGTATATATTTGGTATAAATTGCATCTCGTATGATTTTTTGTATGTAGGAATTTTTTTCTGAGGTGGGAGAAGAGCTGCGAAGAAAACAACCTGATGTTACTTCAGATGAAATTTATAGGCATGTTATGGGAGAAGAGAGACCAGGATATGTTCATGGTTATGGACTTGGACCATCACCTTCTGATATCTGGGGCAAGAACCGTAAATCCCGAGAAGCTGAAGAAGCACAAAGGAAGCATTTCCAGGATAAGCTTGAAGAACAACAGTTGGAATTTGATGCAAAACTTCAAGAATAAAAGGATGAATTCAACCAAAAATTAGAGGAGTTACTTGCCTTAACTAGAGCAGGAAACAATCAAGCACAACATGTTGGCACTGGCCAAGTATGAATACATTTTATACAAGATGTGTGGTATCAATTATTTTCCATGTTGACTTTTATGGACTTATGACAAAAATAAAATAATTGTGCAAACAAACTTATCAATGCAAACTCCACTCCATATAAGACATTCATCATTTAAGAAGGGACACGTATGTTTGTATTACTATGAATTGCACTTCATTTTACGTTTATATAAATTTGTTATGTAAACTGTATTTTTTTGTAGGATGTGTATCTGCTGAGTTTTATAGATCCAGATGCTAGAATTGCATTCGGTCGAGTCTCTGAGGTTGACCCCATGAAAAGGGTGGGAGGTGCAATTTTAGGCTCATCATTTGTTGCTGTTTTTGTAGAGGTTGCTTTGTTGGGCAACGATCCTCTAGTTAGACCTTATGATCAATATCAATCTGTTGATGATGCTGTTGGCAACATCATAGCATGGCCGAAAACACATACATTGCGAAGGTGAGCATAAAGTATTGCTTATACTGTTACATAATTGAAAACAAAAGTAGTATCTAAAGTCATTTCCATTTGTTGCAGGACATGAAGTTTAAATTTAATTGCATTCTTGGATACTATCTAAAGAGAGGAGAGCTATAGTTGTTTTTATTTAATCCAATTTGTTATTTGTACATGCCGATCCCAAGTAATGGTGTTTCATGTCCATTTTCATAGACAATGTTGCCAAATAACAATCCTATTTTGTTTTGTCCTACTTTTAATTTTGTTATGGAGAATCTTAATATTATGGATGATACACGCATTATGATTAGTTTGTGGTTTTTAGCTATGAGAAGTATTTTAGCTTCTTGTTTGTGGGTACAATTGAAAAATTTAGTTGAAAATGAGTTACGATTATTTGATCCATTTCTTTCCATTTTGTAATTACTCAGCTAGTAAATGGATTATTATGGTTTGGATTTTCAAAATTTACAACTAATGTGGATGGGTGATGTGGACTGAATAATTCTTTTTTAATGTAAAAACTACTGTAGTAAAAGGGTAATTGTCCCTTTTGTATGGCAGCCACACATCGTATACCATGATTTTCTATTTCCCAACCTATGCGGGTTTGATTCTGTTTGATAATATCTTGGAATGCAATTGCTTATATAAGTAGGAATGCATATTGCGGGTGCTTCATATTTGTGGGCTTCATATCCAACTTGCATCATGTCAGATCATGGGGTGCGTTACTTCTACGAGTGTTGTTCTGTTTTCTCACTACGTTGTTTTTGAATGTTTTGTTTTTGGTACTAAGTATAATATAGCCTGGTGTTTTTGCATTTTGCAGAGGCACATGAAGTCATTGTCAACATTTCAGAGGTCTGCTCTGGTTGAGAAGTCTAGGCAGAAGCCTCAAGAAAGAATGGGTGTTCTTAGTAATGTGGGTTCCTCCTTGTTCCCTTAATTGTTAAAACAACATTTGTATATTTGTCTTTTTTCCTTTACCCCCTCCATCTAAAATAATACCCTTTCTGTAACATGTGGTTGTGATGCTGGCCCTAAAAGCTAATAACTATGGTAATGATCCTCTGCTAACTGCAGCTCTGTACTTGGAGATTAAAGGCCAATCTGGAGAGCTGACAACCCTTGTATTGATGGCTTGTCCGACTACCCAGGGCTCCCATGGGACACATCCATTCCTAGTATAGTAGTTCACACTTGGGAGATCTTTGGCATGGATGGAGGATGCTCATGGCTGTGGTGAACTTCTCTGTGCAATGTGACACCCATAGGCATATTCAAGATCTCATTCGCTGTGGAAACATGAAGGGCATTGTAAGTAAAATCTTTTAATGTATTTCGTTTAAATTAGTTAAACGAAATACGTAAAAAGATTTTACTGACAACGCACTTCATGTTTCCACAATGAATGAGATCCTAAATAAGCCTGCGGGTGTCACATCGTGTAGAGAAGTTCACCACAGCTGAGCATCCTCCATCCATGCCAAAGATCTCCCAAGAGCCAACTATTATACTAGGAATGGATGTGTCCCATGGGAGCCCTGGGCAGTCAGACAAGCCATTAATAGCTGCTGTAAGTTTTGAATTTTGACTCCTTAGCATATGTATGGGTTTTTCGTCCCATTATTTTTGTTGGGCTCAAATCTATATGTCGTTGTGTTCATTTTTCTTATCTGGGGTGTTCTATGTTGCTCTACTTGTGTCTTAGGTGTGGTTGTACAAGGTGTGGAGAGTGGTTGTACAAATGCATAAAAACTATTGTTCACTAGTTATTAGACTGTCGTTGTACAAGCTGTGGTTGTACAAATGCATAGGATTGAAATATGGATATGGATCAAATGAAGCACAAACTTCCAGTGCTCATTTTACTATATACATGCCATATATTCTACCTTGAATAAAATAATGAAGGTGAATGAGATTCTCCATCAAGATATATTATTTTTCTCCTACTTAAAGTTCATAAAATTGTTTGATATGGTACCATTAAAGATTGAAACTCTTCTAAACTCACTGCATCATGAATTTTATGAGATATGAAGTTAACCATTTTATCAAATGTGGTAATATTCTCCTTATATCATGAGTGCTACCATTCCATTATGGATGAATTACATATTAGTAACCATTGTATCAAATGTGGTAATATTCTCCCTAATTGTTTGTGTCTTTACTCTCCAGGGTTTAGGAAATACAAAGATTATTCAACAATGATCATTGAAGTGATATTCACTTCCATAGCTTTCCCAAGTTCCTGGATCATTGCTCAAGCTGAACTTCAAGCTATGCTCAGTGGCATATAAAATGTAGTGTCCTTCAGATTCCAAAATGTGATATTTAGATTGGATGTATTCAATTATGGAAATTGGATTAAATTTGTTTTGAGGACTTTGTGCCCCTCATTTTTAAAGTATTATACCATGCTTGCAAAGGTGAAAGGCTTGGAACATGCACATCATTCAACGGAATTTGATTAGGAATGTTCTTCCATTCTTTCTCAACACCGTAAAGTCTTAAATAACACAATTTACTAGTTACTTACATCTTGGAAGACATATCAAACAACATATGCACATGCCCCATATTTATTGCCTAATTCACTGATGTCAGTACATATTTTACAAACTAATTGTTGTATATTGCAGGAACTACAATAATATACTTAGACATTTCAGTTAAGGTGTCTATTTCACACATGTTTTTCTTTAAACTTCTAGGAGGCAACATCTATTTATCCTACCCTCTAGTTTAAGGTTTTTAATCCTATTTGCTTATTGTGAGTAGAGTCTACTCAGAGTTGTGATGGTGTTTCTAAATGTAGTAGTTCCTCACCTCATATCTTCCATGACCCAATTGCAAAACTGATGGGCAATTCAACAATCCGACTCCTGAGAACCACTAGGATTGGGAAAAATACTATAGAAAAATGATGTGATTGGCTGTCAAATTCCTTACACCTTCATAAATAGGTTGTTGTTTTAATTCCTATTCTAATCTAGTTGTTTGATTGCTAATGCAGTGTATATAAATCTGAATGGTGTGCTTATTATCAACCTTGTTATATTGTTCACTTATACATTGGATAATGAACCAATGACAAAAGAATTATGTTCTACAAGCTAGGAACATGCCAACCAACCATCCACTCTACACATCTGAGTTGTATAGATAGCTAAATCTCTATTCTGCTATGTCTAACTTTGATGGTTCATATACTAGAGCTGGAATGTAACATGAACATTGCTTTGATAGAGATGGAATGTAAATTTCTTTTTAATTTGATGAACCAATGTACTGTCATGCTAACTGTAATCATGAACTAGTGAGATTTTTTTATGAACATCGCACTTCTATTGCTGCAACTTGCAAGAGGAATTAACAATTCCTAAAAGTTTGTTTTGGTAATGGTTTTTTCTAATTTCAGAGCTAAAACCCGAGAAGAGCATGAAATTGCATTAGGTCCTTGGAGGAAGCTATCAAAGGAAAATGAAATTGCAAAGCAAGAATGAAAGTTTGGCTTGGCCATTTGTCAGTTAGTCTGTTGGTGGATTCGACATGGATGTTGCAGCTGCTCTGTATTAGGCCACTTGTTGCACCAGAGATTTAGAATCTATAGCTCTTCCAGTTCTGGAGATCAGTGTATCTATCATCTCTGCCTAGTAGATGAAATTGGAAATCCCACATGTGGTCTTTTTGGGACTTCTGTTGCAACCATGGGGATGTTGAGTACTGCTGCATATGTATTGACTATGGATATGTTTGGACCTATTGCTGATAATGCAGGTGGCATTGTTGAGATGAGTCAGTAGGTAAATTATTTGCCCTTATTATTTGCTGCTTTACACTAAACAAACCCTTATTATTTGCTACTTTACACTAAACAAGCACCTTCACCATGGTTTTTTTGTTTAACCATCTAGAACAAGGATACATGTATTTTTTGTTTAACTTTTTTCTTTGGACTTAGGTTGAGGCTTTAGACTTAGCTATCACCTTGCTGCTATGTTTCCTGAACACAGTAGCCGACTGCACCTTGCTACATGTATTTTCAGTGGCCACTTTCAAGCCTTTCAATTGCCGCACCCACCGTGCTTCCTGCATCACTCACCAGAATCAGACGCCAATGGAACTACACTCCGCTCAGCTGCCTTCTCTACAAGTTTCAGATGGGCCCATCTGAGTGGAAAGCAAAAGGCAGCTCCAAGTGCATAACCAAGGAGCATATTCCACACTCGCCATCTCAAGGAACCATGCAATATGAGACCAGATACAGCAGCAGTTGCTAAGTCAGCTCCATCAATGTTGAAGACATCATGTATGCCACGTTGTTCAGCAAGAAGATTTTGCAAACCATAAAATGCAACAGTAAACATTGGTGTTGTATTCAATATAAGGGGCAAGGTAAAACGTCCTCCCCATGTAATTCAATATAAGGGGCAAGGTAAAATGTTGAATGAAAGTATATCATTGGTGTTGTATTCAATATAAGGGGCAATGTAAAATGTCCTCCCCATGTAATTCTCAATTGATTATAAATAAAAATTATTCATACTTTCAGAAAAGTGAGTTCGTCTACAATTGACATTCATTTAGAAATAATGATAATGAATTGAAAACTGAATGGCTAAAAGCCATGAAAATGTAGTAATATAGAAGTAGTAGTCATTAGTGGCTTTTTTATATGCCATTAAACTCAAAAAGAACATTTTCATACACCAACATAATACAAAATAGTGGCATTTGTATAAAAGCCAATTGATGGATAGTGGCTTTTTTATAAATGCCAAATGATGGTTTAGTGGCCTTTATGTGGCATTTATTTGAAGCCACTAAAGAAAAACCTTTAGTGGCTTTTACAACTTAAGCCACTATCTTCCTAGTGGCATTGGCGCTAGAGGCATTTTTTAAAATGTCAACAAATGCCGCTAAACCTATTTATAGTTTTTTTTAGTGACATTTATGAAAGGCCGCTAATGAGTATGTTTGTTGTAGTGGTGATAACGATCCCAAATCCCCTACTCACAACGACAACGTCAATATATCATATGGGGATCAATTCCTTGATTATTCTGGAATGAGATCTCTGGGGGAAACTGCCAAGGAAGCAGCTTTCACTGAGTTCCAACAATGTTTATTCAGAACTAGCACGAGTCACCAACAAGCAACATCAGCTCAACTTCTCTCTGCACCAGAACAATTGGTGCCCTTTCCCCCAGAACACGAAGAATCCAAAAGAGTCAGTTTAGATACAGATGAAGACCTTGACTCTGCTTCTGATTCTGATAAAGAAGAAGATCTGCAACGCTACATCAATGATTTGGAGCAGACTTCTCCCCCCTTCCGCAAGAGCTTCCCCCACCACCACCTTTACCGCACAAGATGCACGATCTAGATATGGCGACTGTCTCTACCTTAGATGCTCAATATATATTTATCTTAAACACTATCCTAGACGATGTCAAAGATGGGGGCGATGTTATATACCATAATACAAAGACTCAGCGCAAGTTGACCCGTGAAGATTTCCGCACCATCCTTCGACCACAATCGACAGTGAAGATGGAAATCTTCCGTGTCCTCCTTGCCAATTCTATTGAAATTTACAGAAGCTCCAAAAGACAGCAACCAGTACTTAACACTTCACCTTCTCTGGCCATGAGTCTTTTATATAAAGACTTACAAAACAAATCTATCGAGCGGTTGCAGAGGGGTATTGCCCAGAAAGGCATGTTATATCATCGTGACCTTTCAAGTCTCAGGTCATTGGCTGTTACTAATCGTGGACACCGCAGCTCGAGACGCCAAGGTGTACAATTTTTGCACCACTGAGCTAAGAGCCGGAATAATAAATTTCGCTGGAACAGAAGTCGGGGAGGCCAGATGCATCCCTTTCTGGCTCCTGAAATTGATTTGGGCTGCTTGCCCATCCCTCCGCAATGGTTGGAGACAACCATGGTTCCAAATCATAAACCCCCATGCCCAAACTCAAGAGGGATCCCATGATTGTGCTTTCTACGTTATACGTCATATTCAAGCGCTCAATCAGCAAATCCCTTTCACAGAACTGGCCACAAAGGATTTTCATTCTCTACGGGGTCGCTACACCATGGAGCTAATTTGTGATAGAAGGTTCTTCAAGGATCCAACTATGGCGCCCAACGACGTTCCTCGCTACCTCTTTTCGGCCATCCAACGTCCTCCAAAATGGCCATTCCGACAAACAATAGAGGAGTTGAAGAAACAACAGCCCGCCAAGGTTCCCGCGAAGAAGAAATGGGACCCTTACTCTTTCAATATGGCAGATGATAAAGGGGTTACCGAGTTACTAACCGGGGTGACCATCAATAGATCACCTTCACAAATGGTCCCTCTGTCTGCCATTACACCAACTTTCCCCAATTTTGACCTCCGCGCCTGCAAAAGCCTCTTCGACAATGAACTTTGCCTAATCATGTCAAGGCTTTACGCCGAGAAAGATGACCTCATTTTCATATCAGGCGATATTCTGGTCATGGCAGACGCGCTACAAGAAACTGTACAGATCAAAGGGTCTCTATCCGTGAGTTTGATGGCCGCCTATCAATTTCTTCTCAGACAAAATCACCCTACAACCTATATGGCATCCGCATATATGAAGGACGATCTCCTAAATCTAAAGAACTTTGGAACAACTGAGGCACTCATTTCCTTCCTACAACATATGACTCTGAAGTTTATCATGCTTCCTTTCCTTCATTCAGAACAATGGATGTTGTTGGCAACAAATCTTCACGATCGAACAATAATCATATACAATAGTTCCGACATCCAGTACAATCCAGATCAGCAACAATACACTACAACACCAAGAACGCCTACAGAAGAAGTGGCGAAGGAGTGTGCTGACCAACTACACGACCTTCTCAGCAAGCACACACATGCATACTGTAAAGAACACTTTTACAACCCCACCTTCAGCCACAAATGCCCATAGCAGCTCCGCAAGTCGAACGACTGTGGTTTCCACGTCCTCTACTGGATGTACACCATTATGGCCCTCGGAAGACCAGTAGTGGACATGATAGATGTGGATTACCACACGTTACGAGGAAAGTTCGCCGCTAATCTTCTCTGCGCACATGGAGCTAATGCAGGACTAACAGACGTCAGATGCCCTTGTCCTTGTACTTCTCAACCTATCAGTTTGACACTCTGAGGATAGAGTGAGTGATAAGTTAGGGGGGGAGTACACTGGACAAGGTCAAGGTATCATTATTAAATCTTTCCCTCTCTATCTTCTGTTTCAATCCTGCACAAAATTTTTCTTTGCACACTTTGTTTTTGCCTTAAATAATTCCCCTGATAATAAATCCTATTCATAAAGAATAATATCCCTCTTGGAACAAAGTCATCCCCAGCTAACTTTAGAATCCAGTTAGTCCTAAGGAGTAACAACAAGAATAGCACATAGACAAGTAATGGCAAACTAATAAATTATCTTCACACTCGATTTTCATACTTTTTGCTTCAATTCTACATCTGACTCTCCACAGGTCAACATCAGGGCCAAAATAAGCCAAACACTCTCAAGGACGGGAAGGACATTAGGTGACATCCTAATCATGAAGCCTTGCAAGTGGACCACTAGTAGAAACCAAATAAGTGCATGTCGAGCAACTCTAAGAACAACTTTCTTCTCTTCAAATAAAAGAGGCTTGACCGCCCAAATCAAAATTCCTAAAAACCCAAATCCTAAGCCTGTGAGTTTACGAATAAAAGCCAGAGTGTTGAATAAAACTATGAGAGTTGTTCCATGAATAAGGACCAATATGAAGAACCAATAAAGGTCTCGCCCGGCCGGTACATTTAGCTTCCCTCATAAAGGCAGATGTGTCGTGTCCGGTAGTGAAACCCTAAGGTATCCAAATATATGAAAGGCTGACAAAGAACTCATCCGACCGGTACATTCAGCTGCCCTCACAAAGGCAGATGTATCGTGCCCAGTAGTGAGATCCTAAAAGCATAGACAACCCCTCCCCCACTTGAAAGGGGCGTTACACATCAAGCCTTTAGCCAACCCTCATACCCACTCTAGCTTCCGGTAGGATTTTCAGAGAAGTATAAAACTGATTAGAGTCAACGATATGCACAGAATAAAAAGTGGTCCCAATGCAGGCTACAAGAGATGGAAGAAACCTGAGATCCAAGCAAATCTCAATACCTGAAAGAGTTAAGGCAAGCAAAGGCCCCGATGCAACCTCAGGAGACCTCTGGTTTAGAATTGGAGCAAGAGTATGGAAATCTCAATTAAATAAAATCACCTCGCCATTACATGACTCAACTCTATCTAACTTGAGGACAAGCTAGACTCTAAGTTGGGGGGGTGATAACCTCCAATTTTGTGATGTTATCTTAGTAATTTTCCTCATTTTTCCACACTCTTTCTCAGATAAATTAGATAGAATCCTTAACTTTCTTCTCTTATTGAAAATATACTATTAGATTAACTTTTCTCCTTTTTACTTATAGAAAAAGACACAAAAAAATCACAAAAGCCTCACATGGTCCCAAGACCGCATGAAGCCAACCGGTCTCGAGACCGCATGGAGTCACACGGTCTCAAGACCGCATGAAGCCAACCGGTCCCAAGACCGCATGGAGTCACACGGTCTCAAGACCGCATGAAGCCAACCGGTCTCATGACCGCATGAAGCCAACCGGTCTCAAGACCGCATGAAGACAACCGGTCTCAAGATCGCATGGAGTCATACGGTCTCAAGACCGCATGGAGTCATATGGTCTCAAGACCGCATGAAGCCAACCATTCCCGAGACCGCATGGAGTCATACGGTCTCAAGACCGCATGAAGCCAACCGGTCCCGAGACCGCATGGAGTCACACGGTCTCAAGTCCGCATGAATCCAAATGGTCTCAGAGTCCAAACGGTCTCAGAGCCCAAACGGTTTCAGGGTCCAAATGGTTTCAAAGTAAAATTTCCCAAACCGTTTGGACTTCACTTAAAGCCTATAAATAAGGCCCGAGGGGTCCTCCCAAATTATTAAGTCTCAGACGTCCAAAGGCTACCTCTGCCGCTCCAGAACTATTTCATCCTTCATCCTCTGCCCCAAGGCTCCCAGTCTGAGATCCAAACTCCATCCAGAAGCTGCTTTCTCTCTCATCACCAAAGAAGGTGGGAAGAGAAGACTGCATCATCGAGCAACCTGTGAAGTTTGAAGATCATCTATCTCTCTTTCTCTAAGGGGTTGACCTTCCTATTTCCTTTGTGGGGATGACGTTCTCTCTCTCTCTTCTCGCCTCCTTCTTTGTCCTTACTATGAGCGAGTAGTCTTGTTCACTAGGGTGCAGGGAGTAGCCCCGCTACCCATGTTTTCATTTCATGCAATGTAATCCATGGTTTGCAATAGAGATATACTTTCTTTTCAGTTCAACATCAATCATTTAATGAATGCTTGTTTCTTGATCACCAACTTGTGTTATCTTTTATCTTTAAGTATGAATTGTCTACGTTTGTACTATTAGATTTGAATCTCGATTGAATGTTGGTTCTTGATGCATGTATCCACCATGCATCTGTTTCGGTATCTAGGAGTGTTTTTCAAGAAGTGGAGTAAACTCACTTCCATCGTTGTACTTTCATACTATGAAATGGAATCAGTTGACGTATGAAAGTACAACCTTGATAAGTTGAGGAACACACTTTGCAAAGGGAATGATGTAAAGTAAGTGACCATTCGTTCGGGGATGGCTGGCATGGAAACATTCCCACACTTCTCGTAGTTAGTTCTCCAAAAGGAAGCTAAACCTACAAAGATACTAACTGTTTAGACTCTTTTTGCAGGTTATGTTTTTATGCTGCATGTTTTGATCCATGCGTAGTGGCGGTGAAAGCTGACCGCATCCTAGTAGTTTCTTACTATTGTTAACAACCTTAAGTTTACTTTCTTACTTTATTTTACTCGCACTTAGTCTAAAAACAACCAATCCAACTTTCCGATCTAGATACCAATTGTCAAAAGGTTAAGTGAATTTCTAACGTTTTCTATCTTGTTGCTCCCAACAAGACCGTTGTCCTATGGATTCGACCCTTAACTATACTACGATAAGACTTCCACGTATCCCAGCGTACGTGGGTGGAGTTTTTAATCTAGTATAAGCAAGGCTAAACCTGAAGACCTACTATCTTTAGGATTTTTAGTGGTGCAAGCAATTCCACGCAAGTGGAAGCTCCATCAAAAGGTATGCTGGAACAGGTGTAAAATATTCAAATTCTTATATAATGGTATACAAAAGACCTAGGAGTATAGCAGTGGAATAAAATTTTCATGACTATAATCAATTTTATAAGAGTACATCATCAACTCCCACATAAGGTTTACAATAACAAAAGGATCTAGATAGAGGAAAATCTAAACTACACCAACTTTGTCTCCAAACAACAACTTCAGAAGCTAGGTCCAAGCCAAAAGCTATGTCCTCCTTGGTCTTGTTCAACACCTTGTTCAAAACCTAGGTGGTTGGGAAGTCACCTAGTAAGAGAGAAATAAGGTATGTGTCCACAATATGAATAAGAAACAAAGATAAGAAAAACAATGAAATATAAGGATATAGATTCATCATAAGATGAGAAGGCCAAAAGAATGAGGTATATAACAAAAGATTCTTTCCAAACCAAATAATAATGAATTTGCATAAATGTTTAATATTGGACTAAATTATCTAAGTAGGGTTGAGGCACCTACCAGATCTCAACCAAATAAATAAGGGGAGAGTAATCACATTCCCAGTCACCTATCAAATATTTTATATTGGGGAGAAATAACACATTCCCCAGGGGAGAGTAAACACATTTCCCAGGGAGAAATAATACATGTACTAACTATGGATGGTTGTATATAAGTACCACTACTATAGCTAAATAGTCAAATAAACCATCATGCTCAAGAAATAGTAAAGTGGCAAGATAAATCATCAAATAGTTGCAACATGGCAGTGGGGTTCCAAGACCCAAGAGATAATATATCAAAACTGATTAGAATAAGAGAAACAATAATAAAGTAAACAACGTTCATTTCAAGCCTCATATGGAGAATAGGGTTGGTTGAAAAATATCCCAACTAAAGGGTAAGATTTGCACATACATCTCTTATTTATTTCAAATACTCACCTTCACCATTTTTAGATTATCCAAGATCCACTTTTCCCATTTTCAATGTGTAATCATATATTAGGGTATATCATATGTATTAATATAAAGAAACCCTGGTTTTGGACTTTTCACACAAAACTTCAAATTTAGACTGAGAACATCACCATTGATCTTATTAGGTTCTCCTGATTAAGAAAACATATAATTTTGTCAATTTTGGAGTTATGATGCTTAAAGTGTATTTTTGGTGATTTTTATGGATTAAAATCATTTTCTAGAAATCACCTTTTGATAAAAATAAAAATAAAATGTTAAGAGTATTTTTATCAAAAAGATCATATTTTAATTAAATTTTTGGACAACCAGAGTAAAATATATGATTTTTATAAAACTGACCAATAAAAAATCTCCAAAATTCCAAATAAGCGAGAAATTGCGAGAAAGAGGAAAAGAGAGAGAGAGTGCCCCATGACTTGGCCCAACCGCACACTGCCAGGTCATGGACAAAAGTAGGGTTGGCAAAACTCGGCCCGACCCGCTCGACCCAACCCGACCCGGCCCGACTAAAGCGGGTTCGAGTCTTGATTTTTTCGACCCGACCCGAAATGACCCTAACCCGAAAAACCCGAAATTATTTATGGGTCGGGTCCGGGTTTGCAATTCTTGACCCACAAAACCCGATCGACCTGAAATTATATCTTCATATATGTATATATATTTCATATTTTAGCCAAATAAAAGTTAAACACATTCAAACATAAAATAATATAGTTTATACAAGTGTTTGCTTGTAAAACACTAATTAACCAACAAATTCTGCAGCAATTTTAGGTCCAACAGGTTTTTATTTTTGGGTTTTTCTGGTTTGTATTTTTGGGTTTTCTGGGTTTGTATTTTTAGGTTTTTCGAGTTTGCATATAACATGGTATTTTTAGATCCACCGGGTCAAACCCACAAATAGTAATTTCGGGTTTGGGTCGAGGAAGTATGACCTGAAATTATTTTTGGGTCGGGTGTATTTGATCTGACTTGAATTTACCCGAAATAGGACCCGCTCAACTTGGACCCGATTGCCACCCCTAGTCAAAAGCCAACTCAGCCACACGTCAACGATACTCAAAAAAATCCAAAGGACTAAAATGCCCTTGCGTGAAACAGAGAATGAAGAAGGAGGAAACAGAGGGCAAGAATGTCAATAAACATTGGGGATTGTCTCCCCGAAAGAGCAGCGCCATTGCTGCTTGAAGCAATTAGTCGCTAGCTCTATGATTTTGGGTGAATTCGTAGGAGGCAATAATCTAAGAAGGTAAGAATAGATAAGGGAAGAGAAGAGTCCCTCGAACCTATCAATGTGAGGAATCGAAGCAAGGCGACGATGAGGAGAGTAACAACCCGCCTCAAGCCCGGATCCCAAAAAGATCTCTGATGGCAACATACACTATGTGTGAGAAAATTAAGAGAAGAGGGGAGTTGGGTAATAGGAGACGAAGGATTTGGGGGTGCTATTTTTAGGTGGGGAAGCCATGAACAAGGATGAAGAATATTGCCACGAAGCTTGAATCCTAAGGTTTTGGGGGGTTTCTTAATTTATTGACCAAATCATGAACATGATGGATAAAGAAGTGCAAAATCTAATTTGCAATCCAACACAACTTGTTTCACGAAGTTTCCTTGAGAAACGAGGGAGATATGGGCATCCAAAAATCACAAAAACCGTTGATGTACTGTTCACGACAAGCAAGTTTAGAGATGACTCGTACATCGTTGGATCACGATCCAACAGTCATGATCGCATGCGCATCAGTGACATTTTAATCAGTTGCCAAATCCAACTCATACTAAAATTCTTTATTTAATTATTTAACTTTTTCTCTTTCCTTATTTGAGGGTGCAAACGAACTCCAAATATAATGCAATTTGACACCTAAGCTAATTTGGACATGAGGAATCCAAATATGGACCTAATTTTTAGATTTGAGGCCTCTAAATATTTTATTTAATTATTTATATTAAACGATATTTTCTCTTTCTTAACACATTAGAAACATCTAGAAATCATCAATTATTGTGAAACTTCACCTTTAAACAAACTAACACATATGGAACATGAATTGGCCATTAATTTTTTCTTTTAGAATTATTTTTCTCAATATATAATATTTTGGACAATTACACACTCTCTCTCCTAATCTACACATGGATATTAAAGATTATCCAAATTATATGAAAATCCCCCCAAAGACTACTTTTAATGTGTAGATAATGAATTTAGTATTATTTTATTTTTTGAAGACTTTTATTATTTTATTTAATATATTTAAATCTTATCACATATTTTATCCTTTTGATGAATTAGAGGCATCTAGAAACTTTCTAAAACTATAAAACTTGGTATACAAGTAATAATAAGTATGGGGAATATGATATCACAATTGATTATTTTTGTTAACATATTATTTAATATTTTTGGTCTTTAAATTATTTTCTGTCTTCTAGATAAAATAAAATATTTAAGATTGCCCAACTTAGGTGAAAATTCACAAATAGACTCATTTTGACATGCCACGTTTGAAGTCATTTAATAATTTATTTAATAATTTGGAGAAAAACTTATATTTTCCAATTCCTATTAATGCAAAGATAATTATTAGTTTTCCAAAATTGTGAAAGTTGTCATTGAGGTAAACTTTAACTCAAGAAAAATGATTTGGGCTTAGAATTATCTTGTAATTTTACTTTTTATGATTTATAGGCAATTTACTTATATTTTCACTATTTGTCACATTAAAGCATTTATTGCCTTATTTTCTTGACTTTAGCATTTTCCATTTTATTCCTTTTTCTCTTTCTTATACTAAAAGGCCATAGAAACTTATAGTATGAATTGTTTTATCAATATATCACATAAGTGGTCAAATTGCATATTAGACACTTATTGAAGTATTCACTGAGGTATTTCTGCATGAACCCATTTATTGGCATAAATAGTGAACAAATATTCACCAAACTACTATTATTTCCTCAAATTGGAAATCAAGGCCAGAAAGGATAGAAAAGAAAGGAAAAGCTTAGAAAGAGGGTCACAAAGAGAATATATCCAAATTTTAGTTCGTTACAACACTCCACCCCTTAAAAAGGATTTCATACCCAAAATCTCAAGCAAAGAGGGAATGGTGAGTACGTAACAACTCATCTCTAAACAAACCATAAAACTTCCACCAAAACTCTCACTAACTCAAACTCCTTATTCTTCAACTGCTTAACTTGGGAGTTCAGAATCTTCATGGTAACTCTTCAAAGATCAGGTTCTCATGGATCACCTAGGGTTCCACTATTAAGATTCCCTTTTTATTTGATATAACACAATTAACATTTCTGAGTTATTAGAATTATATTTATTAGGATATCGCATTATCATTATTATTCTTTTAATTATGTCATGTCATATTCATTTTGTTGCCAAAAGAGCTATATTTCATTATTATACATTAAACCCTATATATTTATTTCATTAAGAATTTTAGCACAATTAGAGGTTACTTAATTATCTCAATACCTACATTTGACCATTATCCTTAATAATTTGGATTTAGACTACATTATCCTCATGTTATCACCATATTGAATTCTATCAGATTATTTTGCATGAAATAAGACATTTTATTCAATTTGTTATTAAGCTATAATTAATCACAATTATGTCACATTAATTACATATATATATATATATATATATATAATTGTCACATTACCTTTCTTGCACACATTAATGTCAGCGTTAATCATTTTCTCATATTTATCCACTTTCACTGTTGATTATGCACACTTGTGTGAATCCCATTACTTCTTATCCATATTTGAGTTATTATGTGCATTTTAGGAAACAAGGTGGAATATATTACACATTAATTATTTGATTGGCATACCAAGGCATGATTTGGTGATTAATTAGGTGTGTATTAAAGAATAAGGTGATATGCATCATATATTGATAACATGATTAATCTATGATTAGGTGATTATATTCCATTTATGTGTAACAAAGTATGCTATCTGATTATGACACCTAATGCCATTAATGTATCATGAAAGTTATTAAGGATTTATATGTTAAGGTTAGCTGATTACAACTTAGGATTCATGTTAATATGATAATTATTATTTACATATATCTTCTTAGCATGTATTAAGTCCAAGATTAGGTTTCAATTATCTTACTCATCATTTCATTCGGGTTTATGGGTTGATGACACAATCAACATCATTTTATTATTATGTGAGTTACTCATATTATGTGCATTTGGTATTCATTAGGGTTCAAACATATGAACTATTCATTAGACGACCATTATATGTTCATTAATATATTAAAAAGCATGTTAAGTTATAACTATAACTTGTTTGGTCAAAACTAAGGATTCAAGCACACGAACATCCTGATCACAGAGTAAGGGTTTCTAGAGTCAAAGTAGCTAGATCAAGGTATGATACATGACCCCAACCCCTTAAAAAGGGTTTTTCCCTCAAAATCTAACCACCTGAACAACACCAATAAACTACTCTCAACCCCTTAAAAGGTTTGACCTACCAAGACAAACTAAACTAGAGGTAAAAGGGTGAGTCAAACTAAACCATGTATAGGATCCATCATGCTTCCACTGCACAATCTAATAGCTTACACACAAACATGTGGTCCTATGGGACATAAGGGAACTATATTAGGTAACCATCCTCAAACAAGTCACAAAGTCAACATGTTAAGGTTCCCAAAGATATCCAACATAGACGTCTAAGGTTAATATTGCCTAAAAGCATGATATTTCAGACAATCAGTATCAAGCTTAGGCCAGACATGTATCATGCAGATCTGGGAGTCCTCGTAAACCAAGCTAGTAGAGAGAAGGGAAATCTTGCCAGCCCCCGAACCCTGATCCTTTCTAGACACCTTTGCTTTCAACTTCATATCCTAGTAGCTACCTAAAGGCAAACCTAAACAACCTCAAGTTACTATGGTTACTTACATCTTTTAGTTGTGAGTATTTTAGGATTTTATTCATCATGAGTCTAAGGTGAAACTCATAGGATCCTAAATCCACCTTTGATCATATCAATAGTAGGATAGATCAAATCCAGGGCAAAATGTCACTTAAAGGGGAACTATGTAAGACAAGGGTTCTAAGTAGGGAGACATAATTGAAATAGTCATATTCTGACTACCATGGACTATGATACCATGGTGTAAAAGTGTGAAATCACCCATACACAAAAAATTTGAAAAATAAAACACCCATCTCAAACATACTCAAAAGGTATGCTAGAACATGTGTAAAATTTTCAAATTCATATATAATGGTATATAAAAGACCAATGAGTATAGCAGTGGAATAAAATTTTCATGACTATAATCAATTTTATAAGAGTACATCATCAACTACCACATAGGGTTTACAACAACTTTGGGAAATCTAAACTACACCAACTTTGTATCCAAGCAACAACTTCACGAGCTAGGTCCAAGCCAAAAGCTATGTCCTCCTTGGTCTTGTTCAACACCTTGTCTAAAACTTGGGTTATTGGGAAGTCACCCAGCGAGAGAGAGAAACAAGGTATGTGTCAACAATATGAACAAGAAACAAAGATAAGAACAACAATGAAACATAAGCTTATAGATTCATCATAAGATGAAAAATCCAAGAGAACGAGGCATATAACAAAAGATTCTTGCCAAAACCAAATAATAATGAATTTATATGAATGTTTAATATTGGACTATATTAACTAAGTAGGGTTGAGGCACCTACCAGATCTCAACCAAATAGATAAGGGGAGAGTAATCACATTCCCATTCACCTATCAAAAATTTAAAATGGGGAGAAATAACACATTCCCTAGGGGAGAGTAAACACATTCCCCAGGGCGAAATAGCACATGCCCTAACTATGGGTAGTTGTACATAAGTACTACTACTATAGCTAAATCGTCAAATAAATCATCATCCTCAAGAAATAGTAAAGTGGAAAGATAAATCATCAAATAGTTGCAACATGGCAGTGGGGTTCCAAGACCCAAGAAATAATATATCAAAATTGATTTTGAGGCAATTAGAACAAGAGAAATAATAATAAAGGAAATATGGTTCATTTCAAGCCTCATTATGGATAATAGGGTTGGTTCAAAAATATCCCAACGAAAGGGTAAGATTTGCACATACCTCTCTTATCGATTTCAAGTATTCACCTTCACCACTTCTAGATTATCTAAGATCCACTTTTCCTATTTTCAATGGTAATTATGTATTAGGGTATATCATATGCATTAATGTAAAGAAACCCTAGTTTTGGACTTTTTGCACAAAACTTCATTTTCGACTATGGAAACATAACCATTGATCTTATTAGGTTCTCATGTTTAAGAAAACATATAATTTTGTCAATTTTGGAGTTATGATGATTAAGGTGTATTTTTTGGTGATATTTATGTGTGAAAATCATTTTCTAGAAATTACCTTTTGATAAAACTCGAAATCAAACCTCAAAAGTATTTTAATTAGAAGGATCACATTTTTCCTGTTCCAAAACATATTTTACTTTATTTTTTGGACAACCCGAGCAAAAGATATGATTTTTATAAAACTGAACAATAAAAAAATCTCCAAATTCCAAATAAGCGAGAAATTGCTAGAAAGAGGATAAGAGAGAGAGAGAGATAGAGAGAGAGAGAGTGTCCCACAACTTGGCCCAACTACACGTCATTAAGTCATGGTCAAAAGCCAACTCAGCAGCGCATCAACGAGACTCAAACCAATCCATAAGACTAAAATGCCCTTGCGTGAAACAGAGAAGGAAGAGGGAGGAAACAGAGGGTGAGAATGTCATTAAACATTGGGAATGGTCTCCCTCGAAGAGCAGTGCCATTGCTGCTCAAAGAAGCAGGCCACTTGCTCTACAATTTTGGGTGAATACTTAGGAGGCAATAATCTGATAAGGTCAGAGTATATAAGGGAAGTGAAGAATCCCACAAACCTATCAATGTGAGGAATCAAAGCAAGGCGAGGAGGAGGAGAGGAACAACTCGCTGCAAGCCCAAATCCCAAAAACTATCTTCGGTGGCAACATACACTATGTGCAAGAAAATTAAGAGAAGAGGGGAGTTGGGTAAGAGGAGACGAAGGATTTGGGGGTGCTATTTGTAGGTGGGGAAGCCACAAACAAGGATGGGGAAGGTTTCCACGAAGCTTGAAGCCTAATGTTTTGGGGGTTTCCTAATTTATTGACCAAACCATGAAAATAATGGACCAAATAGTGTGCAATCTAGTTTGCAATCCAACACAACTTGTTTCGTGAAGTTTCATTAAGAAATGAGGGAGATATGGCCATCTAAAAATTGCAAAAACCGTTGATGTACTATTCACAACAAGCAAGGTTAGAGATGACTCGTACACCATTGGATCACAATCCAATAGTCATGATTGCACGCGCATCAGTGACATTTAATTAGTTTTCAAATCCAAACCGGACTAAAGTTCTTTATTTAATTATTTAACTTTTTCTCTTTCCTTATTTAGGGTGCAAACGAACTCTAAATTTAATGAAATTTGACACCTAAGATAATTTGAGCATGAGAAATACAAATATTGCCTTAGTTTTTAGATTTGAGGCCTCCAAATCTTTTATTCAATTATTTTACAGTAAACCATATTTTCTGTTTCTTAACACATTAGAAACATCTAGAAATCATCAATTATTGGTGAAACTTCACCTTTAAGCAAACTAACACATATGGAACATGAATTGTCCATTAATTTTATCTTTTGGAACTATTTTTCTCAATATTTAATATTTTGGACAATTACACACTTTCTCTCTCCTAATCTTTTTTTTGAAACCTATAGAGATTAGCTTTTATTCATCCCGTTCTCTATAACGGGCCAAATCAGATGAGGATGAATGTTAACATCTTTCAATAGCTAGGTTGGCTTCCCAAAGGAGAAACTAAACTAGGTAGAAGAGTACATAGAGTGTTTTGCAAGTATTCTCTCTCCTAATCTAAACATGGATATCAAAGATTATCCAAATTACATGAAAATTCACCCAAAGATTATTTTTAATGTGTATATCATGAACTCGGTATTTTTTTTAAATTTTTGAAGACTTTTGTTATTTTATTTAATATATTTAAATCTTAGCACTTATTTTATCATTTTAATGAATTAGATGCATCTAGAAACTTTCTAAAAATATAAATATTTATATACAAGCAATAATAAATATGAGGAATATGATTTCACCATTTATTATTTTTTGTTAATGTATTATTTAATATTTTTGGTCTTTAAATCATTTTCTCTCTCCTATATAAAGTAAAATATATAAGATTGTCCAAATTAGATGAAAATTCACAAATAGAATCATTTTGACATGTAGATTACGAATTTTAGGTTTGTTTCCAACTTTATAGTCATTTCATAATTTATTTAATAATTTGGAGAAAAACTCATATTTTCCAATTCCAATTAATGCAAAGATAATTATTAATTTTCTAAAAGTGTGAAACTTGTAATTCACATAAACTTTAACTCAAGGAAAATGATTTGGGCTTAGAATTATCTTGTAAGTTTACTTTTTATGATTTATAGGCAATTTACTTATATTTTCACTATTTGTCACATGAAAACATTTATTGCCTTATTTTCCCGACTTTAGCCTTTTACATTTTATCTATTTTCTCTTTCTTATTCCAAAAGGCCATATAATCTTCTAGTATGAATTATTTTATCAATATATCACATAAGTTATCAAATTGCATATTAGACCCTTATTGAAGTATTCCTTGAGGTAATTGTGCATGAACCCATTTATTGGTATAAATAGTGAATAAATGTTCACCAAACCACTATTATTTCCACAAATTGAACATCAAGGCCAAAAAGGATAGAAAAGAAAGGGAAAGCTTAGAAAGAGGGTCAAAAAGAGAATATATATAGATGTTAGTTTGTTAAATAGGCTCTCTAGCCACATATAATGACCCTAAGGTATTCATATTATTATTTTTAATTAGATTTTTCCTTCACCCACAACGTTTATATACACCACTCCTTAAAAGAAAGTTTATGTATCACATATTTCCTTATAAAATAATTGATCTCTTGCATTTTTTGTAATTTCACAACAACTTATTTGTACTTTACATACTTGTAGGACCACAACTTTCATGCATGCAAATGTATTGGTACGTTTTATTGGAAATCACATTTGGTTAGCCCGAACTTATGAGTTAACATCATGATATCTTCATGTGGTCCACTTATCCAAGATCTTTATCACATGCTATCGAAGATTCATTCAACTAGTATTGGGTCAAAAAAATGCTTGAATTATCACTATAGGTTATGTTAGACTTTTCCTTATCTTGGACTTCATTAGGGCTCTAGAAATCCATTATCTAGGCATGACATATCTCAACCGTACAATATCACAATGTCATTCCATAAGCGTCCATACATACATCCTATAAGGTAGTATTCTAGGTTACAGGAAGAAATGGTCATTTCTTAGGGTAGGTATCTTCACTCTTGGTTATCTAGAAAAACATAGGGAAATTTTCATGATATATTCTAATTATGAAGTTGAAGCACATTTGTTTGTCATATTACCCTTTTCCAATAGGGTGACATGCTTAGTAATATAACTTTGGTATATGTGATCCTTTTTTTCATCCTTACTTTTCTTAAGATGGTTCTCTTACCCTTGGTTAGACCGCAAGTATTATATTCGAACTCATTGAAAGTATTTTTCTGTACAAAGCCTAAACAAACCCTAACTAGCCCACTAGATTTTCCTTGTGTAACCTTAATCTATATTCCTATTTTCACTCACATCCCAACTATGAAGCCTAGAAGTTGGGACCAAGAGCTTAAGGGTCATGGTATAATACATTCTTCTTTCTTATATTAAGGAATAAGAGCTTCTCTAAAAGTTAGAACTTATAACATAGACTGCAATATTATTTATCCATGTGTCTAGATACAATAACTTCCTCTTGATTCTTTCCTATGTGAGTAGGGCATATGTGCGTGAATGGTTTGCTCTTGACTCCACCCACGGTGGGGTTGTTAAGGATGGTCTCATCACAATACTATTTTTTTACCATATCCTAACTATTCCTTGTAGCATGAAGGTGGAAAATATCAATGCCTTCTGCTTACGGGTGTTAGGGATCATAATATTATTTTTATTGATATGATCCAATCCCTGAGGGGTATTAGCCTAGGTGTTGGTAAGTTATTTGTTAGTTAATAGCACATAGGTCCAATGGATTTACAGTTCATGTTATTATGTAATTACACATAAGTGAGGATTAGTTTTCCCACTTAATTGCACCCACTTATCCCTGGACTCCTATATATTGGAGACTAAGAATATCATTATGAACTTGTCAGACTATTCTTGTTCCATATAAAATGTATTAGCATAGTACTGTAATCCTAATATTTCCTAATACTTCTTATTCCCTTCTTTCCTTTTTCCTCCCTCCCTTCATATTTCTCTCTTCCCTCCTAGTGTCTTCCGCCACCACCACTAGTAGCAAGAAGATGACATCACGCCAGCTCCCAATATCTACAAGTTGTTGTTGTGGTAGTAGGGCCACAACAACTTTCTAGCAACTCACTTCTCACGTGAAAATGGTAGGCAACCGGCCGCCGATAGTGTCCACCAACCATCCAGTTGTCCTTCCAATAAGACACCTCCACCATCCATCATGTAATCCCCCTACCTCTTTTCCCATTGTTCTTACCAAACTAGAGATCTAAAATAAATAATATATATATATATATATATATATAAAAGAAATAGGAAGCAAGAAAAAGATCCCATGTTGACATATAAATTACCAAAAAAAAGATAATATTCATCATATTATTCTTTCTTACTCTTCATGTGGTTCCCCTAACCCACATAGTTGAGGGTCTTTGTTTAAATCAGGGATATCTTATGCTACATATCACAATGCCTATATTCATGTGCTTTTAGCTTTTCCTACCAGGCACATATATAGGCACTGCTTTGTTTCTTCCTACAATTCCTATATACTAGTAGTGATCTTCCTAGTATTCGTACATATTGGCAGTTCTTCTTTCATTCCTACCATGCCTATATTCTGATAGTTCCTTATTTATTTATTTATTCTACCTTAAATCAGATGCCTATCATATTTTGTAACCTTGTCTGAAATATATATATATATATATATATATATATATATATATATATATATATATAAAATAAAACACCTCATTTCACTACTATAAATATTAAATGTTAGAATTTCTTATAATTGATGGATGATGTTCAAACTCTCCTAGAATCATGTGGTAAATTAAATTTCATAAAAGAAGATAAACCTAAAGAATGGGATGATGCCTAGGCCATTGGAAATATCCAGGTACTTTCCTAGGTTTGGGGATGTATGGAACATGATGTGCCAGTTAAAATACATGCATCATGAAAATAAAAAAATCATAGGAAAATAATGATATAGTTTTACACATAAGAGGAGAACTTGTATACATTTGTACAACGTCATGGACAAAATTTTATCTAAAAACCAAGGCAATTGTTCATTATTAAGATACTTTGATTTTGTGAAAGCACTTGCAAATTAGCTGAATATTTTCTCACCTACCACTTTTGTCAATATTACCAAGGAGAGATACAGTTTCATTACCAGTTGCTTCCTCAAAGGTCTTCGTCCCTAATATACATTCTTCTTTTTGGCACCACACTCCCTTCCATGGACCAAATATATGCATGGTTGTCTCAATCGAAGGTGGACTCTTCTCAAGTCCCTCCTGATGAGGTGTTTGAAGCCCAAACCACATTGGTTGTTTCATTCATGGGATGAGGATGGGGTCATGGTTCACGCACTGGCCCTTGACCAAAATGCACTATTGTGGAAAACTAGGCCACAATGAGAATGTGTGTCACTCCAAGCATGGCTAATGTGACCCATTAAGCTCCTTTGCAAGGAAGTAATCAAAGTCAATGTCAGACTAGATCAAGAGAAGCTAAGACAAAGATGGGGGATTTTCACAAAAGCCTTGTTCATCTAAAAGGTATATTCTCCAGTTAAGGAGTAGCTCTGATGGACTGCCTTGCACTGGCCTAAGATCAGTTCATGTGTGAGTGAGATAAGACCAACTCTAGGCCATCTCAAACAAGAGTTTTACTAAGTCCCCTTGTCTAGTTCAGTCATAAGAATGATGCACATAAACCCTAGGAGAGATATATGTGATCCTGCCACCAAGGTATCATGGAGTGGACTCAGACCATGACTTTGAGGGAGTGTAAGGAAAAAATGCGAGATAGCCATTATAGTTGCCATGAAGGGACACCTCCAACGAGTGGAAGCATTAGAGAGAAACATTTATCATGGGAAGAAAGGATCGGGTGTGCAAGCTCTACAGAAATGATGTGAGCAAGTGATATGACACCAGTGATTTACGCCTTAGCAAAGGGACACGAGTCAACCGCTAGTGTACATAGAAATTACCAAAAGGGTAACCACACTGTGAGGAGCTTTAGATGCAATTGCCAAGGGGACGTGTGGGCATTCTGCCCCCCCTAAATCGGTACAAGTAAGGTAAACAATGTCGATGCAAGCGACAATTGTTGATCATGGATAAAGAGAGCATGAGGGCTCTTACTTAGGAGTTATGGGATAAGTTTGGGCTGTTATGAAACTCCCACACTACTATACCATCCATTGGGCCTATGTGATGACTTACGCCACACATGTATAAATACAAGGACCACTTTAGACAATTGAAAATAGTGTGCAATTAGGTTTTGGGGCATTTGGTCCTTCATATTTGTTATTTGTGAGTGAAGGGAACTCGAGTGTGACATTTTACCCCTAATGTTTCCTCTCCTTGTTCTCTAAGTCCCTCAGAGAATTTCCTTTTTCTGATTGAGAACTTGAGAGTTGAAGGCTATTAAAAAATGTGAGTTCATTGGAGCCTTGCCCTAAAATTTCCCAAGCGATTAGTAACCTTGAGTTTCTTGGAAAAAAGAACCCCATAGGGGTAACTATTATATCCTTAAATTTTGGTCAAAAGTGAATTATATAAACAATTGATTTGTAATTTTTTCAATGGTATTATTGGTGGAATAATAATGTTAATAACCTTGGTGGTATGGGTGCTTGATGCACAAGACAAATAAATAAAAGAAATTCATACATGAATAAATATTAATGGATTTTTGACATGATAAATGAAATAATTCTCATGTTCCCAAAAGAAAATAAGATACATGGTGTTTTAGATATTTAAAGGGTAATTATCTAGATAAGAGTGGCAATACAATGTTTAAGACATCAAACATGAATATTTTAATATGACTTTTTGTATACTTGAAAATACTAAATAAATAAATAAAGAGAATTATAAATAATTTGGACAAGGATAAACCAACGTAATGGTTTTGTTTTAAATAGGTGTTTAAAAGGAGCAAACCTTATAGGGGAAGATATCCCATTAAATCCCAATTAATAGGACTTGGGAAAGGATACTAGTGAGTTTACTAGAAATAGGAATAGTTGAATTAAGGAGGACAAAGAATGATATAGACCCCAAGTCGTTAAGTGGTTCTCCATGGATTAATAATCAATTAGATTATTCGAAATACACCATATAAGTTTACATTTTCCTTTGTGGGTTTTGGATTTACAAAGTCCAAGGAATGAAAATTAAAAGGAGAAATTATGACCTTTTGTGGCTTGTATTAAGGATAATGGTACTAATCTAATAAGTGTCGAATAGCTATACACCTTCCTTAGTTTGGGTTTATAACCCATCCTTTTATGAGAAGAGTTGGTCAATCTTACAGGGGTGACTAATATTTCATGGTTTTGAAATTATGAATCTATATACAGTTGTGTATGGTGAGAACAAGGCATGATGAGTAAGTGGTAATGTGTTAATCACCTTCCTTTTGTGGTTTAATACATGCGACTCTATCTCTCCCTTTATTCTTTAGATGCAATGACCAAGGGACCCCTTAGGGCTTATATAAGGACCGCAAGATAAGTGCATTGAGGGCAGAAAGCCCTATTTTGTTCTCTAAACCATTGAGGAGATCCTGTTGGTTTTTATGGCCTTAGAGAAGGCAGCGGAAACAAATTTTTTACTGGACATTAACCCATAACAGGAGATCGCATCAATGACTATGTAATGGGAAGGATGGTTTTAGTGAGATATACCTGGTCCTGGGGCTTACCCAGTGACAATACCATGCAGCCATGTGTGATCTTCAACACCATGTCTTGGACGGTGTCTGTACAGCTCCTGGTCTTCACCATGGACTCTGGCCTCCAACATGGACTACGGATGACATGTCCTCCTGAGCAATAGACATCTCCCCCCCTCTTTAGATAGTCCACACCGACCACCTAGAACTCATGTTGTTCTATAAGAACTCACAGGAAGGAGACAACCCTCCTGTTGGTGTACTAGCACCAACCTACTCTCCCAAACTCAGACTACTTTTCTGTAGTTGTCTTTCCCTCACTGTGCCTCCCTAGTCGGGTAGCACTTGCTCAAACCCTCTCAGTTACCAAAACCAGAGAGGACAACAACTTTGTAGAGCAACTGATGTTCTGAGTTGTGTTCTGAGAGTTCCCAGTCTATTTGGGAGTAGAAGGATTTGGAAATTCCATGAATAGTTTGTATTGCGGCAGGCAAACCGATCATTTCCCAAGTGAACCGATCGATTGGGAGTGTGATCCAATCGGTTCACCCAGTGAACCAGTCATTTCACTTCCCAGACTTGCCTACAATTGACTTTCCTCAATCATTTCCAATTAATTCAAAGATTAATTCCTATTCCAATCAAATTAAACAAGTGAAACGAGAAGTTTTCCTCCAACTGGGCAAATCCTTATTTCCTCAGTTGGTAGGAATGTGAGCCACCTGTTTCACCAAGTGAACTGGTCGGTTGGCTCACACCAGCCAATCAGTTCATAAGGGTGAACCGGTCAGTTGGCAATCCTGACATTGCCAATGCAGTCTCCAATCGACCTGACACTCTAACCAGCTAGTTCGACACTTGAACTTGATAGTTTTGAGTCCATTCAGTCAATTGTATGTTTAATTGAGTACCTAAACACCTTTAGTCTCAATCTAAACATCACTCATGGACAGTCTCCTCTTCCCGAGGTATCCTATGTGTGTGACCTTGTAGGTTCCAATTTACGTTGGCAGTGAATGTTCATAACAACTTATAGCATCACAAGCAATGAGTGGAATCTAGTAACTCATCATTGCTACCCAAGTAACTCAGAAAGTTGGAGAACAACTTCAACCTACAATATGTGATTAATGTTACAGTGATCGTATAGTTCCTTTGTCTCTGACATCCAGATTGAACGCGAGGCATAGAAAGTCATCCTCTTCAACATTCAATCCGTGTTCCTTAAGCAAGAGCAGACTGTCTGAGATGCATGTGAATTCACATATCATATATTGAATCGCATGAGTATGGCCATACAATTTGCAGTCTTTCTTATCAAGGGGCCCTGGATATCATACTCCTTGTAGGAGGGACAAATCCCATATCTATCACTCACAGTCAACTCCAAATGTGTTAAAGTCACCCAATCATCACTGTTATAACACATTTTCAGGACTGTGTTTGATGATGTCAAAGTGTACCCAATCATATGTGATGAGTGCAGTGATTTTATGTCTAAGAACCACTATCACCTCTATCACTATGAGAGACGATTGTGACTACCATTCTATGGTATCCATGTATCACTCTCAAGGTGGGTCTGTCTAATATACTATTCTCTAACATATATCTGTGTGCTTGATTTGATATCATATATCATGACTAATGAGACTTTGTCATCAGTCAAGACGCACTCTGGTCTTATGTATTATTGTTGTCTATTTTGCTTCCACAGTAATATCTGACGAGGGACATAACAAGAATGTATGTACTCATATCATACATATGGTCTCATTGTTCCGGTCCTTAACCTAAAGACATATGCCATCGAGTCACATCATTCTTTAGACATCTATCATGTATGTGCCATCATCTCATGAGTGAGACAATCATAATAGATGGAATTACCTTAATCATTATCAAATCAAGTATCATATGCCTCATTGCAATCATTATATGATTGGCTCTCTGGGCATACTATACCAATAGACTCCCACTTGAACTTAGAGCCAATCACCCACGAATCATATTCCAATTGATCTTAACATGTACATCATGTTTCTGCTACACAAGTGCTTTTATAGAGGGCAAGCAACATTTTCTTCAAGTTGGTATATTTCATGTTTCACATCCCCTCGCTGTACAACAACTTGTACGAGATGGAAGTGCCATAGTATGCTATATGAAATTCCTTTGCCTAACCAGTAGCTCCATTGTTGTCAAAATATTACTACTGAGTCATCAATGGTCAGAACCTCCCATAAGTTCATCCATATGAACTTCTAGATCCATACAATATGTTTTACAGTGTTTGTAACACTTATGTACTTGAGTTCTTATTGTAGAATTAATCAATTGTTTTATGTTGGAACATTTCCAACTAACAATTCCTATTCCAAGGTCAAACACAATTTTATCATTTTGGAAGCTTGCATCGGTGTAACTCTTTACACCCAACTCTTCCTTATTATCATAACTAAAGAACTAATCCTTTTAGTACTTCACAAGTACACAAATATGTCCTTCATGGTATTCTAATAACTCTTACTGGAGTTCGACAGACATCCATTCGTCATGTCCAATACATACAAGATAACTGGATATTTATATCATCTTATCATACAAGATGATGATTTCATATCTTCTTGTCATGTCCAATACATACAAGATGATGAGTTTGTTTATTCTTGTCATGTCCAATACATACAAGATAATTAGTTCATATTTTCGTGTCATGTCTAATACATACAAGATAATGAGATGAGTTCATACGTGATAGATCCAATTGCGAATGCATATGGCATCTATCCATGTGTTCCTTATTCTTCATAAGAATTGGGACACTTGGTTCTTGAGAGACTAACTCCATGGAACACAGACAAGTTTTCTCTCATCATGCTGAACCCTTTCAATATTTTTCTGATGTATGTTCTCTTTCTTAGGTCAAGAATCCCTCTTCATCTATCTCTATAGATCTTGATTCCTATCACATAGGATGCTTCTCTAAAAACCTTTTAGAATGCACTTCACTGCCAGATTTTGTAGTATAAGGATGATACTCCCCATCAATATGTGGAATATATATATGCTCCCACTAAATTCTTGTAATAACACATTACATCTCCATTTTGACTCAAGTCAAAATCTTTGACTATCATGTCAAATTGAAGATCCAGTTTTGAGGTGCTTGCTTCAATCCAAAGATTGATCTATGCAGCTTTATAAACTTTATTTGCATTATTGGATTTATAAAACCTTTAGGCTGTGTTACATATACATCCTTCACAATATTCCATTTAAGGAATGCAGGTTTAACATCCATATGCCAAATCTCATAGTAATATTAAGCTA
The DNA here is from genome assembly GCA_963693085.1 of Alisma plantago-aquatica. Taxonomy (NCBI): domain Eukaryota; kingdom Viridiplantae; phylum Streptophyta; class Magnoliopsida; order Alismatales; family Alismataceae; genus Alisma; species Alisma plantago-aquatica. The sequence continues at coordinate 57,783,580 of OY856415.1, forward strand.
CAATGGCAAGCATTTTTTAGATGGATTTATCCATGGTAACTGCTAAAAAGATTTCACCATGTTCAACACCTTGAGCTTGTTAGAAACTCTTTTCAACCAACTTACCCTCCATGTCAGTCTTCTTTTGGAAGACCCAAAAGTACCCTATGGGTTTTAGCCCTTCAGGTGGATCAACTAAGGTCATACTTTGTTGATGTACATGGAGTCCATCTTGGATTGCATGGCTTCAAGCCATATCTCAGTTTCTGGCTCTCATGAGCTTCTAGGTAGATTGTTGACTCATCATATGATCAACTCATTGCCTTCTTGTCCATAAGATATCATATATCATTCAAGCTCTAGGTGTGTTCTACCATAACCATGAATTCTATGTGTTACTTAAGGAACTTTGAGATTCCACAACATTTTGTGATTCTCTTCATTCCTATTGTAAAGCATGTGCCTAAAAGGAAATGTGAAGTTTAGCTAGTAATCACACTCTAACTTATCAAGGTGTGATTCCTTCTTTCTGATACACTTCTCATGATATACTATCATTGTGTTTTAGATGGAGTCCCTCATGATACATTATCATGATCTTCCAGAAGGTTCTCAAACTCTTGGTTCATAGTATTTCCATATCGATCATATCGAAATCTAATACTTATACCAAGTTTGTTATGTACTTCATTTATGATCTCCTTGAACACTTCAAGAGATTCATGTTTGTATTTTATTAAATACAAACTACCATATCTACCGAGTTCATCAGTAAATATATTGAAGTACTATTGATTACCTTTAACATTTATTCTAAAAAATCTATATACATCAATATATATAATCCTTACAAGAATAATCGTTCTCCCACTACATCTAGTGAAGAACTTTTGTCATATTGCATTATGAATGATATTAGCATGTCTCTATTGGTTCAATAACCAAAATGAGTCTAGATAACCATCATATGGATTTCTAGAAATGCAATTCTCATTTATGCACTATAGATGACTATGCTATAGGCATTCAAGTTTGAATTATCATGTCATTCTTTACATGTATCACACACATTTGTCTCTTTAACTATCAAATATAGTTGATGAGACATAGGCATTTCCATCAAAGATCATTTCTTTGAAATGAAACATCGGTCCATTACACTCTTGCCCATACAAGATGTATGATGTTTTCATTGATGACAGGTACATAATAACAATTCACTAATTCTATTACATGCCCATGAATGTCATAATGTAACTGTAATGGTAGAAACTCTTGCTCTGTATAGTTTCTAGCTTACTTGCACTAAGGTCCTGAAGTAGAGATCTCTATCTCTTTCATCTGCCTGAGATCCTCTATAAAGAGGTCAGTTCCCTTTCCAATGTCCAATAGGAGACAATGGTGTCACTTTCTTTCCTTATCTTTATAAGTGAAAAAGGACATATTCCCTTTTACACTTACCCCTTCTCCATATCTTGAGTGATGAAGATTTGGACCTTATCTTGTCTTCAGAACACTTCTTAACCTTGCTTTAGTCAATGGAATTTACTCTGCTGATCATTATCATAGATTTGTCCTTGAAGCATGTTTTGGCATCATCATGCCAATCATTTCAGACAATGGTTTGGCCAAGTTTCTCAACATTTGATAAATTGGCTATACAATTCACACAACGATTTGTAGAATCATATGTTTGGTAAACTCTTGAGCTATAAGAAATCACAGTTAATCTATATGCACAATCATATTGAGCATATGAGATTATACTTGATTTCCATATGTCTGATTATACTCAAACACCTCTTTGAAGACATCATACCTTTCATGCTTTACATGATCATTAAGATGTATAACCATCTCAAGAATGTCCATGCTTCAAGCTATTTATGCAACTCATAGTTCATATAGCTCAGCATAAGGTTTTTGATGTCTTACTCATCATCGACATACTTCAAGTAAGCATCCAATTTTAGCCTTAGGCGCATTTGGAGTTGTTCAATTGGCTCTGGTCTTTCAAGGACTTTAGAGTTTACACTCACCATTGAGAACACTTCTCAAAGGTCCCAAACTAGATTTGAAGTTTATCCCATTTATGAACTGATTGCAACAATAATGTATTTGCATTTGTCATTTGGATTCTACAAAAGAATTTTGCAACATTTCAAAACATTTTTGATTTGTTTGATTTGATAAAGTCAACGATATCAATTAGGCCTTTAATTAATTATTGCTCCCACTATTTTGTTCAAATTGATAACCCTCATGTATCGATTTGGAAGATTGTAGCGTACAATCTTCTAGTGGCTAAGATCCATATTTCATCAAATTATGAGTTAGCTTTGGCTGATCGCCCACAACTTGACTATTTAGGTAGGCCATCATGCCAATTGCATCATATGCAACTCTTTGATAGATGACATGCACAACTCTTTGCCATGATCATTTGCATGCCTTTAGAGCTTAGACTCTCTAAGAATCACCAATTAAGTCTGAATCCAAAAGCTGACACGATAAACATACACCCTGTTTTGGTAGAACCTACATGTCTACCATCACACTTCTACGAGATGGACCGTGCACCACGCTTAGGCGTAACTTACACTTGGTCGATCAAGATTTTTATGTGTGCCACTTATGGAAGGCATCTTAGACTTTAATATTTTATTTGAGGGATTCTATATAAGTACATATACATAACCAATCACCACATTATAGTACATATCATATACATGCTATAACCACAATGAGAAACACACAATATTGATAAAAGTGATGATTATGGCCATCCTATTGTAATTCATTGGAGCCAAAAGGAATTACGATCATCTAAGGTCTACATCATATGCAACCTGTTGTTGATGAAGATCTTTGTGCTTGAATCATTCCGGGTTGATCATCTCATCCAATGACACAATCGTCTTGCCTCCTGGTCGGTTGGTTGGTCGGTCTGGCCTCCGATGTATGAACACCTCCAACAAGTAGTTGGGCCATCAACCGTTCGATCTGGATCCTTTGCAATCCTCCTCGGTCCTCCAGGCAGTCGGCTCGTCTAGTGTTGAGCGTCTTCTTCTTCGATGTAATAGAAAATAAACTATCCTACTTTAACATAATCTTTGGGAAGCCTCAAGTTACATTCGAGGGGAGCAAAGGTAGAAGAGAAAGGATCTTGAGTTATCTCGAGTTACATGTTGAATAGAAGGTAGAGGCTCAGTATGCAACCGAGATGCAAACAACCATAACCAACCAATCACACATAGGGTTTATAGGCCATAACCATGCTACACATCCACCATCAAAACCATTTTGTGGTGATGCGTATCAATTGCATATATACCATAACATATATGTATACTAGTTTGTGGTCACATGTGGTATTTAGTTAGATATGCACTTTAGTCATTTTAAATATTCACATCATATGCAATAAATAAATGATGATAAAACCAAAAACTGATCATATCAATTTATCCCAAAACACAGTACGTTGACGTGGCTCTAATACTACTGTTGGGTTTTATGGCCTTAGAGTAGGCAATGGAAACAACAAGTTTACTGGCCATTAACCCATAACAGGAGATCACATCAAAGACTATGTAATGGGAAGGATGGTTTTAGTGAGATATACCAGGTCCTAAGGCTTGCCCATCGACAATACCTCACAGCCATGCGCGGTCTTCAACGCCATGTCTTGGACAGTATCTGTGCAGCTCCTGGTCTTCACCATGGACTCTGACCTCCACCACAGACTGCGACTGATGTGTCCTCCTGAGCGACATACATCTCCCACCTCTGCAAATAGTCCACACAGACCACCTGGAACTCCTGGCATTCTAGAAGAACTGGAAGGAAGGAGACGACCCTCCTGTTGGTGTACTAGCACCAACCTTCTCTGTCGAACTCAGACTGCTTTTCTACAGTTGTCTTTCCCTTGTTGTGCCTCCCTAGTTAGGTAGCACTTGCTCAGGCTCTCTCAATTTTAAAAACCAGACATGACAACAACTTTGCAGAGCAACTGATGTTTTGAGTTGTGTGTTCTGAGAAGCCCCCAGTACCCCTCTATTTATAGAAGAGGGCAAGGTCAGGGTTCCTAATTTGTTCGGGAGTAGAAGGATCTGGAAATTCGAATAGTTTGTACTACGGTAGGTGAACCGATCGTTTCACAAGTGAGCTGATCGGTTGGGAGTGTAAGCCGATCGGTTCACCCAGTGAACCAGTCATTTCACTTCCCAGACTTGCCTACAATTGACTTTCCTCAATCATTTCCAATTAATTCAAAGATTAATTCTTATTCCAATCGAATTAAACAAGTGAAACGTGAAGTTTTCCTCCAACTGGGCAAATCCTTATTTCCTCAGTTGGTAGGACTGTGAGCCACCTGTTTCATCAAGTGAACTGGTCGGTTGGCTCACACCAGCCGATCAGTTCACAAGGGTGAACCGGTCGGTTGGCAGTCCTGACATTGCCAATGCAGTGTCCAATCGACCTGACACTCTAACCAGCTAGTTCAACACTTGAACTTGATAGTTATGAGTCCATTCAGTCAATTATATGTTTAATTGAGTACCTAAACACCTTTAGTCTCAATCTAAACATCACTCATGGACAATCTCCTCTTCCAGGGGTATCCTATGTGTGTGACCCTGTAGGTTCCAATTTACGTTGGCAGTGAATGTTCATAACAACTTATAGCATCACAAGCAATGAGTGGAATCTAGTAACTCATCATTGCTACCCAAGTAACTCAGAAAGTTGGAGAACAACTTCAACCTACAATTTGTGATTAGTGTTACAGTGATCGTATAGTTCCTTTGTCTCTAACATTCGGATTGAACTCGAGGCATAGAAAGTCATCCTCTTCAACATTCAATCTGTGTTCCTTGAGCAAGAGCATACTGTCTGAGATGCATGTGAATTCAAAATTCATATATTGAATCGCATGAGTATGGCCATACAATTATCAGTCTTTCTTATCAAGGGGCCTTGGATATCATACTCCTTGTAGGAGGGACAAATCCCATATCTATCACTCACAGTCAAGTCCCCATGTGTCACAGTCACCCAATCATCACCGTTATAACAACCCATGTTTTAGGACTGCATTTGATGATGTCAAGGTGTACCCAATCACATGTGATGAGTGCAGTTATTTCTGGTCTAAGAACCACTATCACTATGAGAGACGATTGTGACTACCATTCCATGGTATCCATGTATCACTCTCAAGGTGGGTCTGTCTGATATACTGTTCTCTAACATATATCTATGTGCTTGACTTGATATCATATATCATGACTAATGAGACTCTTCCATCAGTCATCACACACTCTAGTCTTTTGTATTACTATTGTCTATTTTTCTTCCATGATAATATCTGACTAGTGATATAACAAGAATGTATGTACTCTTATCATACATATGGTCTCATTGTTTAGGCCCTCAACCTGAAGACATATGTCATCGAGTCACATCATTATTTAGACATCTATCATGTATGTGTCATCATCTCATGAGTGAGACAAACATAGTAGACATAATTACCTTTATCATTATCAAATCAAGTATCATATGCCTCATTGCAATCATCATATGATTGGCTCTCTGGGCATACTATACCAACAGATCCATCTTCATGTCAATGGAGATGGTCCAATGGAGGTTGTAGGCAGGTGGTTGGGTTCCAAGAGGAACAACAAGATGATAACCATAACCGTAGAATCTCCAGGCCAGTGGTATGGGTTTGATACCTAGGAAATGATCAGGAGCATTGAGCTCTGAACTTTCCATATTCACAATGAGAGCATGACCTGTAGGGTTCTGTGGTGGGTCTCTTGTATCAGGGCAAAGAGTACGAGGTCCAACAAGTATTCTCTAACACATATCTGAATACCTTACACAACATAATAAAACACCCAAATAGTTTATATATAATGTATCAAAATATGCTAATATACATTAGGTACAAAAATACAATATGCAATTGACATATAATGTCCTAATGTATGTTATGTATTATAGAATCATTATCGTACAATATATGTACAACAAAATGTATTAAGTATGCTACATTTGTAATGTAATGTACTAATATACTAGTATAGTATTATTAAACATACTGATGTCTGCAAATAATTATTAACAAATGAAATAGAGTATAGCAACAATGCTAGAAAATGAGAAAAAGCAAAAAAAAATCATGTACAATGTATACAATATAGTAATATTCATTAGGTAGAAAAATACAGTATCCAATTAACATATAACATACTAATGTATGTTATGTATTATAGAATCATCTATCATACAGTATATGTACAACAAAAATGTATTAACTATGTACAAAAGCAATGTAATGTACTAATATACTAGTATAGTATTCTTAAGCATACTGATGTCAGCAAATAATTGTTAAAAATGAAATAGAGTATAGCAACAATGCTAGTAAATGAGAAAAAGCAAAAAGAAAACAAATAATTTCTTTATAATGTATCAAAATATACTAATATTCATTAGGTAGAAAAATACAGTATGCAATTAACATATAACATGCTAATGTATGTTATGAGTTATAGAATCATCTATCATACAATATATCTACAACAAAATGAATTAATTATGCTATAGAAGCAATGTAATGCACTAATATACTAGTATAATATTAGTAAACATACTGATTTCAACAAATTAAATGGAATAGAGTACAACGACAATACCAGAAAATGAGAAAAGCAAAAAAAAACCAGGCCTCACTTTGGCTGCCCAGACCAAAAGCGGGTCCAAGCGGCTGCTCAGAACTAACCTGCAGGCGGGCGCTCGAGCGGGTGAAGTGGGCTCCAAGCAGCCGCTTAATGGCAATCAGCCTGAATAGCCGCTTTAGTGGTGCTTGGAACGACCAGGCCCTGCCGCCGCTTGAGCGGGGACTCCAACCACTTTTTAAATCACTGTTTGGGGGTAAGCACCCATGCCACTTTATCTGTAAGTGTGATCCTGAAACAAGGAAGCACAGACACGTTTCTAGACACGGACACGGGACACGACAAATTTCTAAAATGTAGGACACAGAGACGACATTGAATGAGGGGATTTATATATATATATACATATATGTGGGTATATGCCTTATGAACTGGAATTTATCTTAGAATTTGTCCATATTAATGTATCTATGTATGTATAATCTTATATGCAAATGTGCGTCTTTATGTATATGGTAGAAACAATATGAAGTAGAAACCTAAATGTATGTTTATTGTAAATATATATGAGTTCGTATTACTCATTAACCAATTTATTAGACTATAATTAGACTTGTAACATCTATTTCAGCTTAGAATTTGCATATTGGTTCTTTCCAACAGATTTGTTTATAATTGTGATTAGAGCTCAGCTCTATGTTAGATTTTCTCAATAATAAGGCATAAACAATAGCTGTATAATCAACATTTGTAATCTGAAATAGGCTATTACAGCAGCAGCAGCAGTGATGTGTCCAAGAAGTGTCTGGGCAGTGTCCAGTGTGCAAAAAAGACCAAAATGAACTGGACACGTTCCAGCCATGTCCAAAATGTTTTGGGCCGTGTCCGGGAAGTCTCCGTGTCCAAAACTTGTCTTACACGGACATGGGGGCTATCTAGAGGTGTCCGTGCTTCCTAGTCCCGAAACAACTGAGTCACACATGGCCAATATATGTGTATATGTACAATATATATTTGTAAATATATGTATGTATATAATATACTATACAAGAACACCAAATAGTGAATCAAATATGCATAATTAAACATGTGTACATAAACAAGCAAACTAATGGTTTTGCAAAAGGATTCTATGTGACTCGATAGTCCCTTGTTTCCAAGGGGACCTAGCGCCTAGGCTGGAGCCTAGGCGTTTATTTGCATTTTTGCTATTTTTTTATTTTTACATATATATAATAACATTTACATATATATTTATCTATATTCAAATAGATACATTACTATGTATATATCTAAAGGTTACACCTAAGTTGTAACATTTACATTTGACCTAAATCACACCTAACATGACCTAAACTAGACCTGATTGGTCCTAATTTGACCTATCTTGATCTAAATCTGAACCTAACCTGACATAATTTGACCAAAATCTAACCTAATTTTTCACTGAATAAACTTCTTAGACCTTAAATTTCCCTAATTTACCCCATATATACCTAAATGAGACCTAATTTGGCCAAATCAAACTAAAACTCCCCAAAGCAGACCTATTTCCCCCAAATCAGACATGTTTTTCCAAAACAAGACCTAAATTGTTGAAATTTGACCTAATTTGGCCTAGATCAGACCTAATTTATTATAACATGATCCAAATAGACCTTATATCCCCTAGTTATCCTACATTGACCTAAATGAGACCCCTTTTGGCCAATCAGACCTAATTTCCCCAAATCAAATGTATTTCCCCCAAATCTGACCTAATTTTCCCAAATTTGGCATGATTTGGCCTAAATTAGACCTAATTATGCATAACATGATCTAATAAGACCTTACTTCCCCTAATTTACCCTATACTAACTTAAACAAGACTCAATATGGCCAAATCAGACCTAATTTCCCTTAAGTTAGATGTATTTCCCCAAAATCAGACCTGTTATCCACAAATAGAACCTAATCAGTAAATTTGAACTAATTTTGCCTAAGTTAGACTTATTTTAATAGTAAAATGACTCAATGTGACCTAGTTTGATCAAATCCATACCCAATATATGCTATTTTAGCCTTTAACTGGCTACAATTTAGTCAAAAAGGCCTTAGCGCCCATTTAATACACTGTAATAGGTTGGGTGCCTCGTTTGAGGCCTCTAGCTAGGTGCACCTAGGACGCCTTGATAACTAAGCAAACAACACATATTACTAAATGGATTAGTAAGTGAATAGTCTAACACTTGGAATATTGGCTTCATATATTTCTCATTCATTTATGAGGAATGTTAAGCCTGAAAATGATATGAGATCTTTTAATCTCATGAAATATATGTATTTATTTCTCTGTCATTTGCAAAGGGTGTTAAGCCTTGAAATGATAAGAGATTACTTTTAAGAACATATTAGAATCAAGAAAGATATGTCAATCAATGAGTGCAAAGAAATGATTTTCAATTTAGCATTTTGTCAAGCTTATTTTAGGTCGACCTTGACTTCGACCTTGGCACCCCTTGGTCAAACTTGATTTGATCGAGAGGCAATTTTTGTAGATTTCCAATCATGCATCACAAATATAATATCTTTTTCTTGATCAATCATGGTTCATCAATTTTATATTTAAGACAAACCATGTACATGAACATGCTTAATCATTTCAAGAGAAATAGCAATTTTGATCTTTACAATGTGTGCATTAATTTTAAGAAAACATTTCCTATTTCTATTTGCATATAGTTTTGATCACATAATTAGTAAATTTACAACATGTTTAATAAGTATATCATATAGATCATGATGCAAATTATCAATATGTGATTTGAGAGTTGTCTCCAAGATTTATGATTCATTCATAATTTCCAATCAATTTTCATTTATACCAAATTTATAGCAAGTTTATAGCAAACTGAACCAGTTGAACATATTTTCCAGAACCTTATTCGGTCGAACTCTTTCTCGACTGAATTATTTTTGGTCGAAGTATTTGTCGACCGAGAGTGTCTCTGCAGATTTTATTCAACAATTTGTTTGTTCAAGTTATGGGTTGAATTACTTTGATTTATTTGGTTATTCTATTATGTTAAGTTGAGATAGACATAAGGATGTTCAAATAAAGATTATTGGTCATATCTCAACTTTATTAATTCATATTTATTTAGTTTGGGGGTTTTGGAACCCATACCAACTCAACATCCTTTTTCTTGTAAGGACATGAAAAAGAATAATGTCCAAGATGTAGGCAATAGTGACAACAAATGGAATCAATTTCATTTCTCTTTCTAGGTCTTTGAGTTGTGTTGTTCTTGGGTACATACATAATTTTGGTCTTGGGTGAATGAGTTCTACAAGGTTTAGGTTGATAAAAGTTTTCCTTTGGAACATATCCTAAACCTCTTCTTCCAGTATAACCAGAACAATCTTTTAGAATCTTATGAAGAATACCATTATTTCTCAAGGCACTAATTTCTTTTTGTAATTTAGCAATCTCATCCATTCTCTTTTTAACATTTAAATTTGCTTGCTCTAGATTAGACAACAAACTATCTCTTTCTTTCATAATAGCATCATAATCTAAATGAGTACACAAAATAGGTTGTTTTTGAAGATCATTTACTTGAGCTTGCAAGTTTATCTTTTCTTAAGAAAGGAGACTGCAACTTGCTACTATTGATTTTAGCTTAATATCATGGCCTTTGATGGTTAAGTTCAATGTGTTTTTAAGATCTTCATTTTCAAATGTAAGAACAAGAAGTTTAGTATGTAGATCATCATTTACTTTAGTAGATTTCTTTAATTTCTTCTTACAATTAATATACTTATCATGTGTTTCTTGAAGGCTAGCAATTAAATCTTCTTTTGATAAATAAAAAAGACTTACCTCTTGTTCTTCTTCATTTGTAGTAGTAACGAAACATTGTGCCTCTTTATGCACCTCTTCTTTCTTTGACTTCCTTGGTCAACTAAATGTTGTGTGTCCTGTTCCTCAACACCAGCTACAACTTGTTGAAGGTTGGTCCAAGTTTCTCCTTTGCTTGAGGTTGTAGACACCACACCCTCCATCTTCAAGACTCGATTAGAGCTCCTTGAAGCCCGCTCTGATACCAAATGAAAAACACTAGAGGGGGTGAATAGGGTTTTATAGTAAATTTTAAAATAATTCAACCAACAAACAACCACAAGGATGTTGAAGAAGGAGACAAGGGTTTAGAGTGGTTCCACCCTTAGAAAAAAATAAGGGAGTCAGTCCACTACCCAATTGTTTCCAATTGGGATTTTGAAAGTATTTGAATTTTATTACCTTCTCAAGGATGTTACACAAAATTACAAATACCTTCCCAAACCCTTTGGAAAACCTTCACCTGAAGTCATCTCACCAACCTTGAAGCAGCCTTCACTTGAAGTAACTTCAAGCTCCCCCTTGAAGTAGCTTCTCGTTGAGACCTTCTAGAAGTAGTCCAAAGTCCTCCTTCTCCACCTGAGAAGATTTCACCCTCTCCACTCCGCAACCTCCAACCTAGGAGTAGCAAGGAGAGTACAATGCAATAAGAAGGAACAAGAAAGGAAAAAGGAATTTACAATTACTACTTAAGCACAAGGCTTGAATCCCATATCAAGCACTTTGATCTCCTATCCAATGTGTATGAAAGTGGAAGTATAGTGGGTAGGAGATTCTAGCCTATAGGATATGAAATGGCAGCAATGGAAATGATTAGCAAGTGTTGAAGTTGCTCAATTGCTCACAAGAATTGATTCTCAAATGCAAGTATGTGTACTCAAGTGAGTTTAGGTGTCCTAAGGCATGTCCTATTTATAGGAATGACCTACTAGTACTTAGGGACGTTCTAGACACTTTCTAGGGTGTTCTTAGTGCTCAACTAGCCGTTAGATATCCAGTAATTGCATTTGTAACAACTAGTTAATTAATTCTAAAAAGTGCAGACAGAAACCTTCTCGGTCGAGAAATTTGTCGACCGAGTGTCTCTCGGTCGAGAATTTCATCGACCGAGGGAAGGTCTGAAGTAAGGCCTAGTTTGGATGGCGTAATCGTAACTTCTGGTAGTTGATACGAGATTTACATATCAATTTAATCACAACGGCTATGGTTGTGTATTTGTTCCCTACCGTTGTATAAATAATTTAGCACCGAAATGGTAGTTGCAAATGACGCCGAGATCGGCAGACATCAGAACTGTCGGCTCTAAGCCAGATCACTGATCCGTGGTCACAGGTTTTGCATGCAACTGTACATACTGAGCTGGTTGTAGGTCTCTGCTCCACCGCGAGAATACCAAAAGTGGTACCACCCAATACAAGATTACCGACATTTGAGAAGTAGTCACCCAAACTCACCCTAAGTGTATAGCAACGTTCATTTTCAACTACCAACTATTTCTCAACTACTTCTCGACTCAATCTAACGTATATGGAAGTTGCTAGAAAGACTGTTCTTGGTAGAGATCTTTTTCGACCGAGAATGTCTCGGTCCAGTAATTGGTAGACTGAGGAGACCCCTATTGTAGTGTATTGAAACATCTATTATGTGTGCTTATTAACATGTAATTGTGATGCTCAGTTAGGTAATGATTTATCTAAGTGTTGTGTGTGGATAGGAAGATCTAATCACTTGATTTACATGATGTCTAAGTACTTGTACATTATATACTTGTACAAGTTTGTACATTTGATTATAATCATGAAAATAAAGCAATTTAATCATATAGATCTTCCAAAGCTTTGTCATCCACCACATTATATTCTTGTTCCTGAAATACTCAAGTAGCACGTTAGATCCATAAGAATGAAATGTTTGTTATAATTAAAATAAAGGGATTTTAATAATGTCCAATTAAGCCAACATGGCCCTATACTGGCCGGCTCTGGGCAATGAAGACAATGCTGGACAACAAGATGCTCAGGCTGAGGAGGAAGACATGGGAAGCGACGACGTGGAGGAGGTGGAGCCCACCATTCCTGTGAGACATAGAGTGGGCCCATGGAAGCGTCCTCTCCATTACACTGCCTCATCATCTTCTACCCTTCCACCTTGTCAAGAAGGAGAGGCTGCTTACTCTATGGCGGGTATGTATACTATGCTGCAGGATATCCAAACACATCAACAACAACAAACCCAATCCCTGGCTGGCATTCAGGATGTGCAAGGTCACCTGTATAGCAACCAGTAGACGATCTATGAAAATGAATGCCTTCTCTTGGCTAGCCAAGAGAATATGCATCAACGTCTGTAATGGATGGAGAATTATCAACAACCTTTCTTTGATCATTACTAGAGCCAGGGGTATTTTGGATGTTACCCGACGTCCGCCGGACATGCCCCCATATGATCCTACCTTTCAGGGGATGTTTCCTCCCCAGGACCCCACGCAGTCACCGCCACCACCATTTTGAGTCAGGTATCACTGTTCCACTCCTTAAGTTGGGACATTGACTATGAGGGCATAGTCATATTCAAGCTTGGGGAGGTTGCTGGAAAAGTTTCTATCTTAGTTTTTATTTTCTTTTATTTTAGCTTTTTGTCTGTTTTATTTTGAGTAGATTTTCTTGTTAGTTTTTCTGCTATGTAGGATCCACAATCTATCTAGTGTAATATGTGGAGAATTAAATGCATTGTTTCAGTTGAGAATATCAATCTCTGGGTTGGGTGCTTTATAAAGAAATAATAATTTTTTTTGTATGAGCTTATCTTGTAAGTAATCAAGTCGCATAACTGAGGAAGTTCTTGAGTAAGTCAGCTTTAGGACATTAAATCATAAATGACAATCTAATTTGTCTAAGAAAGTGATTGACAAGGATTGTTGAGCCAAAACTGATCAAACACTAACGTGACCTTAAATTAAAATTCAAGAAAGAAACCCCTCGATTACCCTATACACAGGTCATTAGAGAGGGACATGATTTTTTCTGTAGGTTCTGTCTCTTAATTGTGTGATCTCATGCACCACATACCTTTGACTCACACCCCACCATAAGAGGATTGAGCACATGTTGTCATTCTTTCTCTTTATTGCATTTACATTACATAATAGATTGTGTATAATAGTTGTTAATTTTTGCCTGCATTAGTGCATAAACAATATATAGAAAATCATACGTGCACAACAAAATCATGGTGAATGTCATTTAGCTTCATAACACCTTTGTTCATATAGTTGCATAAGCATTAGATTTCTTCTTGCATAAAATCTTGTCTAACTTCTTCTCTTTTAATAAAAAGGCAGTGATTGTGCCCATTCTTTGAAAAAAAAAGAAAACACTTACAAAAATTAAAGGTGTAGTGCAATTAGAAGCCCAAAGCAATTTTATCGTGATTGAAAGGTGGCTTAAATGAAAAAAGAAAAGAAAAAAAATATACAAATATTTCTGAAAGTTCAAAGGCCCAATTCTACCTAATTATAAAGAAAAGTTAGCACATGATGTAGTTTTGTAGATATTTTGTCTTATCTTGAGATGAAATAATAGTTGCATGCATCATTCCACCACAATGATTAGGCATTAGGAGCATTCTAAAAATCACATCATCATAGGTTAATCATGATTTTTGATTGCATGAATGCTTTTATGTGCTCATGAGTCTTCCGCAACCACCTATTTCAACCACCTATTACTCTTATTGGTAGGCCATTCAAATGATTGTCTCCTCATTCATTATTCTATTAGGAGAACTTCTTCTAGGAAGGGGGTGACGACGATTCCCAGGAAGATGGTGGTAGTTCGGGGGGAGGTGTTGCTATTAGGCGTGAAGATAGACCTCCTCCTCCCAATCCTCATCGAGTTTAGGCTCCTGCACTTAGAAGAAACATCCACATCGGAGTAGAGAAGGAACCTCAACAGTGGTTAAATCTGTTCAAGAGGTCATCAAAGGAAGTAGATCTGGGCGTCTTATTGACTAAGGAGCTAGAGATCAAGGATGGGGTGATAGTGTACTCAAAAGCGATCCCAGAGAGGAATGCTACAAGGTGGAAGCTCTCAGCGGCAGGCTATATCGTGGACCTAAAACCTCAATGGTTGTCCCTACAATCGTACCTTCAGGGGTTTTGGAAGATCAAAGGGACTATCAAGATCATATCCAGAGGTAATGGTTACTTCATAGTGAATTTCTCTGATGCGGGTGATATGGAGACTGCCATTGATGGAGGGCTATGGTTTGTGGTAGGGAAGCCTCTCATCATGAAGAAATGGGCAAGAGGATGCTCGTTGGACAAACTGAAATTAATGGAGGTTCCAATTTGGGTGAGGATCTTTGATTTACCATTGGATTTGTGGGATGAGGATATCTTTCATAGGATAGGTTCGTACATTGGTACTCCTTTGAAGGTTGACAAAGCTACACTGGAGTTCAGAAGATTGGAATTCACAAGGATGCTAGTGATGATTCATGTGTCGTCTAGTTTCTTAACATCCATTCCACTAGTGAGTGATGACGATATAGAGGATAACGTATCTGTTCAGTATGAATGGGTCCCGAATAGGTGTGAGACTTGTGGGACCTTTGGCCATGAAAATGCGGGCTGCGAAAAGGTAGTGGAGAAGGGATAGAAGCTGAAGGTGTGGGTTGCTAAGAAGGTGTTGTCGAATGTTAATGAGAAAGAGAAGACAATAGAGGTTGAACCTGTGTCTGAAGTAGAACATTTTGAAGATGCTTCGGACATCCCTGTGAAGGAGATTGAGGTGGAGGTGGTTGTTAGTTCTCCAAGTGTTACTGAAGCTGAACTCATCACCCAGAGAATAGTATCAATAGAAGTGATGGGTTCATTCTGGTATCTAATGGTTCAAGTAAGAACACAAGGAAAAATTCCTCTCCTCGAAAGGGTCCCTCAAAATCACTAGAGGTTGCTTTTAGGTCGGGGCTAAACATTACGCCTAACTCGTTTCAACATTTGTTCATTAATGAGGGTGAGAAAGAGATTACTGAGGCTGGCAGGCTTCCAGCTAACCACATTTTCAATGGTTAGTTCCCTAACTATTGCCTCCTGGAATGTGAGGGGACTGAATTTCTTGGGAAGACAGTCTGCACTCCAGGAGTGTATAGGTAGGAATGATGTGTCTATAGGGTGTGTTCTTGAAACTAAGTTGAGGAGGAAGAAATTCTGCAAGGTCATGGACATGATGTTTGGGGTTGGCTCATGGATTTCTAATCATGATAGCCATGTTCTGGGTAGGATTATCCTAGTCAAGTTGAAGGAGGAGATCATTTTTACCAATATCTGTGAATCTCATCAATTTATTCATGTTCTTGTCTCGACGCTTATTGGTAGGTTCTATCTTACTACTGTTTATGCTTACAACAACCTCAATAAAAGAAATCTCTTATGGAATGCTATAAAAGACCTGAATAGCTCTATTAGAGGTTTGTGGTTAGTCTGTGGTGACTTCAACGCAGTTCACTTTGCTCATGAAAAGTTTGGTGCCAGTGATCCGTGTTACAGTTCCATGGTGAGCTTTAATGATTGTGTTCATCATTATGCCTTGGTGGAGTTGGACTTATGAGGATCAAAATATACTTGGGATAATAGACAAAAGGGTGAAAAGCTTGTGATGTCCAAGTTGGATAGAGTTTTATACAACTTGGATTTTTCGGAAAGCTTTCCCAATTTTTGGGGTGAGGTTGTTATTCTATTCATAGTGATCACAGACTGATCTTAACGTATATGGATAAGAAAAAAATAGGAAGAAAGCACCTTTTCATTTTGTTAATGCATGGTGTAAATGGGATGACTTTCTTTTGGTGGTTAAGGAGACCTGGAGTGTGGAGATTATGGGCAATCCTATGTATTGGGTTTGTAGAAAATTGGACAATGTTAGGTTCAAACTCTCGAAGTGGAATAAGACAGTTGTTGGTTATCTCACTGAAATAAGACATATGAAGAAGTATGAAGCATGTGTAGCTCAAAATTATGCAGATCACAATCCTAATGATGTTGTGGGTGTTCAGATAGCTGCTGAGAAAAGAAAAGAAGCGTTGGTGGCCTATAATGCTGAAGAGTCCTTTCTAAAAAAGAAGTCTAGAGTCAGTTGGTTGAAGTTGGGAGACAGGAACTCCAAGTTCTTCTACTCTTCGATTGGTACTAGAAGGATGAGGAACTATATTAGAAATGTGTTGGTGGATGGTGTTGGAGTGTTAGATGAGCAAGTTATCCATGATGAATTTGTTCGGTTCTATAAAGACCTTTTCAATTCTGATGATGGGGGTGTTTTGAATTAGGTTGATGAATGGAAGTCGTCGAAGCTATATGATGAAAATATTAATGCTCTTTGTGCTACTGTTACCAAAGAGGAGATTGAGAAAGTCATTATGGGGAGTGATGGAGATAAGGCCCCGGGGCCTGATGGTTTCAACTTCACTTTCTACAAAGTGAGTTGGAACATTGTGGGTGATGATGTGGTGAAGGCAGTCCAGAATTTCTTCAGAAGTGGCTGCCTTTTGAGGGAGGTTAACAAAACCTTTATTACACTTATTTCCAAATGTAGCAGTGCATCTAATGTGAAGGATTTGAGGTCAATCTCCTTGTGTAACTCACTATATTCGGTTATTTCAAAGATCCTTGCAAATAGACTGCAACTGATTCTTCCTGAAGTCATTGATAAGGCACAATGCACATTTATAAAGGGGAGATCCATTTCTAATTCTATGTTGCTTGTGAATGAGCTCCTGAACATGATCATGAAGAGCTCTTCCCCCAAAATCTATGTGAAGGTTGATCTCATGAAGGCATATGACTCAGTTAGATGGGAGTACTTGCACTTTGTTCTGTCTGAGATGAGGTTTCCTAGATGTTGGATTGAATGGATCTTCAAGATCTTTCACACCATTAGCTTTCATATCTTAATTAATGGTAAATCTTATGATTCTTTCTGCCTGAGTAATGGTATTAGGCAAGGGGATCCTTTGGCCCCTTACCTTTTCGTTATTTTAATGGAAGGTCTATCTGCCATGATGTTGTATGCTGTCAGAAATAAAGCTATCCATCCTCTAAAGGCAGGTGACATGAAGGTGTCTCATGTTCTTTTTGCTGATGATGTGGTCTTCTTTTCTGATGGTAATGAAGATTCGATTACATTAATTGGTGTTGTTATTGAGGAGTTTGGTAATGCATCAGGTCTGAATATCAGTAGCCAGAAGTCATCTTTCTTGTCGAATAAGATAATTGATGTTATTATGGTTGAAGGTTTACTGAATATCAAGCACGAGGAGTTACCTATGAAGTACCTTGGCCTGCCTCTCTTTTGGGGAGATTCTCTCAGAGTCTTTTCTCACCAATTATTGACAAGATTAAGGGTCGTTTAGAAGGTTGGAAGTTGAGGTACTTATCCTTTGCAGGTAGAGTGGAACTTATTAATTCCATTCTTTCTTCTTTCCAACTCTACTGGGCGTCATCTTTTCCCCTATCTGTGGCTGTCACAGATGAAATTGATAGATTGTGCAGGGACTTTCTTTGGGGTGGTCTAGATTTAGAGAGGAAAACCCATCTTGTGGCTTGGAGCCAAGTCTGTTTTCCCAAAGAAGAAGGTGGTCTTGGTCTGAGAAAAGCTAGAGATATTGTTGATGCTTGTATTACTCTTAACCTATGGAATGTAGCTATAAAGAAGGACAAGTTGTGGGTCAGGTGGGTCCATGGTAGATACTTGAAGGGATACTCGACCTGGAGGTGTACCATTGCCTCCAATGCCTCATGGGTGTGGAAGCATTGTCTCTACCATAGAGAGAGTGTTATTGATCATGTTTCTTTCTCTGTGGGTAATGGCAACATCATTAAACTCTGGAGAGACCCTTGGTTTAAAAGAGGGTACTTGGAGGAGGTCCTAGATGCATGCTATATTTTGAGAAGTGGAACTGGTAAATTTGCTTGTCTAACTTCTTTGATTTCGAATGGTGATTGGGTTGAGTCTAAATCTAGAGATGTCTCTTCTATTATCAAAGTTATCCGTGATGCTGGGGTTTCTTTTATGAAGAAAGATTACTCTGTGTTACTGAATGGCAAGGAACCAAACGGGGTCAAGGATACCTGGGAGATCATTAGATCATCAACACCTGTTCCTTTCTGGTCAAGTTGGCAATGGAAGTCTAAGGCCTCGATGAGGCACACGGTTCATGGGTGGAGGTTCTTTCTGAATAAGTTGCTCAATTTGGACCATATGCACAACAGGGGCTTCCAGTTACCTTCTAGGTGTGTTCTTTGTGAAGGTGATACTGAGCATTTGGATCATATCTTGTTTGGATGTGAGTATTCTCTACAGGTGTGGAGAAAAGTTGTTGATATACATTACTTACCTAGTATTCTAGGTTCCTTCGCTGAGGTTTGCTCTTTCTTGTCGAAGAAGGAGAGAGTGGTAATTTTGGCGATTTTCCATGGCTTGTGGGAAGAGAGGAATCATATAATTTTTCTTGGTTGTAGGGTTTGTGCAGATAGAATGTGATTTAGTCTGAAGAAAGACATAGATATCCTTGTATAGGGTTTCATCTTTTTGCCTCTTCCTATTTTTCACTCAGCTTTGTACAGAAGTTTCAAGAATATATAAATAGGGGTAACACACTTTTCCGATAAAAAAAAGATCTGCTTCCATGTAGATGGTAGGTAGAGAAAGAGCAACATAGATAGGAGATCACGTGATGCATCAAGTATGAACCAAATGATTTTATCATATTAACTGCTTTAACTGATAGTGTCGCATTGATTGCGGGGTGGACATATTGGATAGAGATTTTTGGTCGCCTATAGGGGAGTTAGTGTTCAGTGGTCAGTAAAGGCCGGAAGGAGGACCGAAAGGTGGATACTTTTTAGATGTACCTTATGCATTCTTTCCTCTAGATGACTTATCTCAATCAGATCCAAAGGTATTGTCGCTCGAGGATGAGCAAAATTCATCTTAGGGGAGTTTGATGTACGAGTTTTGAGTCACTTATTACAGGCATAGTTTACATTCATTTTGTGCATTTGTTAGTCAATTTGTTGATCATATGTGCATGAATCTTGATAATTGTCTTGTATACTCTTTGTGCATCAAACTATGCTTATTTCATCGTAATTATATTATTTTATATATTTCTCGGCTTGATACCTGGTCTCTGTTCATTTTCAAGAACTTTCAAATAATTGAGGAGTCGGTGCCACCGACCACCCAGGTCGGTGCCACTGAGATGACATCAGAGACAAGGCCACAGTCGACCAAAAGAGTCAGTGCCACCGACCACCCAGGTCGGTGCCACCAAGATAGCATTAGATAGGAAGGGAAAAATTTCGTAGCAGCTCAGTGCCACGTACATTCCAGTCGATAGTACCGACCCAGCCAGTGACCGACCAGGGCCCGATACCGTCGGTGCCATCGACTCTATCGGAATTCAGCAATCTAAACCGGCCACCCAGATCCAACGGTCCACGTTATGTGGTACCGTAAGTGACATAGGACAAAAAGGGAGGACGACCAGACCTAAGGGGGATCAGTTTTTGCACCACACGATGACTAGAGAAGAGAGGGAGAGAGCACAGAGTCGAAGGATGACAACTGGACGATTCGAGCACCTCCGACGGACATTTCTACTATCAGAAGAATGTAGAATGTGCGTTTCTCAAGGAGGATCATCCGGAGCATCATCTTTCCAGGGGTTACACGAATCTCCTTCATGTTTCCCACATTTTGTTCTCTCCTTCCATGTATTTTCAACTGAAAACCATGTGGGGCTAAACCCCATCTTTTCCTTAGGACCTGGGAGTAGCCTGGGGAATCATTATATTGACTATTTACATGATTTAGTATAAGTTTCTCTTTATTCATAGATATATAAGTGTGGATTTTAATGATTTATAACTGCTTGATCACTATCGATAGGGTATTAGACCAATAATCACTCCGGGAGGGGGATCAATGGTTAGAAAACCATAACTTGTACACTTCCCTATGTGTTCCTTGGAATAGGTAACGTATGGGTAGTGGAAAGAACCCAAAGTTTTCATTAATGAACCTAAACTAAGAATAAATTACCATAGACATGGAATTGTCTTAGATTTAGGTAGTGAATTGTATCATGAGAGCAAGCAATTCGAGATACAAGCTTTCTATCCATGTTAGAAGTAGGAATTTATGTTAATTCGGTAGAGATAATATACAACGAGACCTCGTGGGGAAATTGGTAATTCTAAGGAATTCAACCACATTCGAATCAACCGTTTTCATTTTCTCTTAATTTTCTTTTGCTTCATTAAAATTTGATTCAACATTTTCAACCAGCTTAGTTGATCGTACTGTAGTTAGTAGTAGTCACTGAGACTACGTCTCCCTCAGTTCGACTCGGGCCTCACAAGGCCTATATTACTCGACGCGTACACTTGCATTTTACGCACGGTTTTGGCGTGTCAAGTTTTTGGTGCTGTTGCCGGGGAGACGGCGATGTCTCAACACTACGAGTGTTGCAGTCGGCCACTCTATGCCACTTTTTAATTTTTGTGCAATTTAATTAAAAAAACAATAAAAGAAGATTTATTTCATATTCATATATTGAATTTTCTCTTTAGGGAACTTGGCTAACTATTTTCAATTTTTTAGGTACTAGTATATGGTGACAATGAGAACCACAGACTACAGAGAAGCTACAAATGAGGTTCCACTCACTATTGAGGCTCCTATCCAAACAACTTCATTAGAAGGCATACCAGTGTCACCCAGGCGACGAGCGATGGGGGACGGAAATCCAGGAGCAGAGAGGACCATCTGGGAGAGGATAAAGGCATCCTCTTCAGTTGCACAGACATGGCCGATCAAAAAGCAACATGTGAATGTAGCTTAGTACAAGATTGATCCGGGTTTGATTGCACTCGTCAAGTCACAAGCGTTCTATGGGAACGCTCATGAAGATCTAGTGGCACATATTAGCAATTTTGTGAAAATCAGTGACATGGTCAAAGTCGACAAGGTTTCCTCAAACTACCATGTATCTGAAGCTTTTTCCATCATCACTGGCTGAAAAAGAAAAGGAATGGCTACACAATCTTCTAAAAGAGTCAATCGAGATATGGGATGAGATGGTCGAAGCATTCTTTGAAAGATATTTTCCTCTAGAGAAAACAAATGAGTTGATTAAGAATATCCATAACTTCAAGCAACATGCATCTGAATCTTATTCTAAGGCATGGGAGTGCTTCAGATCATGCTCAGGAAGGTTCCACACCATAGGATAGATTTAGAAAATCAAGTGAAGATGTTCTATTTTGGGCTGCGAAAAAGCAAACAGACTACTTTGGACAATGTAGTCTTGGGGTTCTTTCTCAATAACCCACCCTCAACATGTCATGATATTTTGAAGAACATGGTGAAGAATCAGGCATGGGGTAATGAGAAAGACATTCCAGAGAAGATCAAGAGCATAGGGGAATCCAAAGTCATCACATCCTTGAATAAAAAGCTAGACTTGATAGAAAAAAAGCTGCTGGAGAAGGATAATAATTCATCAGATGAAGAAGGCCAAGTGAAGTATGTGTGGCAGCAAGGCTATAGGAATAATGACTACACATGGAGGAAGGATACCAAATTCTCATGGAAGGATCAAAACAACTTCCTACAGGACCCCGATCAACAACATCAACAAAGGAATAACCAACAGCAATGACCTATGACAGAGGAGACCACAAATGAAATTCTCAACCGCATAGTGATGCAAAATGAGTAACTGATAAACAATTGCCAGCGTGATCTCCAGAACCAAGGGGCCCAGATGAGGATCTTTGAGACAACTTTGTCTCAACTAGCACCAGATGTGGCAGCTTTGAAAAAACCTTCTCAGCAAGGGTTTCCAGGAAATACTGACACTCCAATGGGGAACCAGCAGGTCAAAGCCATACTATTGAGAAGTGGGAAGAAGACATTGACCCCACAGCCTGAGAAGATTGAGGTGATCAAGCCCGTTGATAGTGGAGACTCAGTGGCAGAGAAGGAGCAAGCAGAACCTGAGGCAGGAAATGCAGGGGAGGAGCAAACTCAAGAAAGAGAGGTGGAAAAGAGGACATCATATGTGCCATCACATCAGAGGACACAAACGGTACCGGTTCCATATCCTAATAGATTGAAGGCAACAAAGATGGATCAACAATTCAAGAAGTTTCTGGGAAACTTTAGGAAGCTTTCTGTAAATATACCATTGATTGAAGCAATTGAACAAATACCCTCATATGGGAAGTTTCTGAAAGATATCATTAACAAGAAAAGGAAGATCCCATATTCTGAGGTGGTTGTACTAAGAGAACAAGTCAGTGCCTTCATCTTAGGTATGCTTCCACCAAAGAGGCAAGACCCCAGTTGTTTCAACATCACATGTTACACTGGGAAGACAACGTTTGGTGAGGCACTATGTGATTCGGGGGCAAGCATCAACTTGATGCCCCTATCCACTTTCAAGAAGCTTGGACTCAAAACGTCAAGGAAGAGAAGTATGACGATTCAGTTAGCAGACAACTCGGTAGTTTCACCATATGGCATTTGTGAGGATGTGCTTGTCAAGGTGGACCGGTTTATTTTTCCAACAGATTTTGCAGTGATGGAAATGCAAGATGAACATGGCAACAAGCTTCTTCTAGGAAGGCCCTTCCAAGCAACAGCTGACACGATCTTGGAGATGGGAAGAGCTCACTTGACCATGGGAAATAAAGACGACAGGTTCGAGATAAAAATTCCAGATAATTCCAAGTCATCCAATGCTCAGGAGCAGTGCAATATGATGCAACACATGAATAACAATATTTCTTTGTTATTGGGAAAACCATTTTTGGACATTGCACATGTTATGACAAAGGTGGACAGGGGGACACTTGCTGTGGACATCATGGAGAACATCAAGGTACTCTCACTTGCCAAGGCAGTAGGATATCCGGATGATAGAGAAGAGGAAGCAAGTTTATCTACTGTGGATGATGATGCAGAGGAGTCCATACTATAGGTCTATCCGCAAATTCCCCTAGAGGCGTGTCTAATGAACATGATGGATGATTGTTTTCGGGATTGGTCATTGGAGGAATGTGCATGGCTTCTAAAGGTGTTGCCATGTTATTATACGAGGCATTTTGAGGATTTGGGACCACTACCATCACCATTGGTTTCTTCACTTTTAAACCTGCCCGAGTTAGAGCTCAAGCCACTGCCGCCTCATATGAAGTATGCTTTTCTAGCCGCGGAGGAGAAGCTACCAGTCATCATATCGACATCATTGAGTATTTCTAAAGAAGAACAGTTGATCACTGTGTTAAAAAAATCACCGAGGTGCTTTTGGGTGGTCTATGGTCGACATCAAGGGGATTTCTCCCACCTTGTGTCAACACAAGATTCGGCTAGAAGAAGGAGTGAAGCTGGTCATTTAACCTCAGCGTTGCTTAAATCCAATTATGATGGAGGTGGTGAAGGAGGAGGTAATAAAGCTACTATTGGTAGGTATAATCTATGCTATTTTAGATTCTTTGTGGGTTAGTCCGACGCAGGTAGTGCCTAATAAGGGGGGAATTACTGTCACTACTAATTCATCTAATGAGAAAATCACCACTAGATTAGTGACCGGATGGCAATTTTGCATTGACTATCACAGGTTGAACACTGCTACACTTAAGGACCATTTTCCGTTACCGTTCATTGATCATATTTTGGAATGACTCTCCAGTCACTCTCATTTTTGTTTTCTCGATGGATATTTGGGCTACAATCAGATTTATATTGAGTCTAAGGACCAGGAGAAGTCTACCTTCACCTGCCCTTATGGCACCTTTGCATACCACTGCATGCCTTTCGTGTAATGCAATGCACCCGTGACTTTTCAGAGGTGTATGTTGGCGATTTTTTTGGATATGGTAGAAAGATGTCTCGAGGTTTTTATGGACGATTTTTCAGTTTATGGGACGTCTTTTAATGATTGCTTGAAAATTTTGGACACGGTCTTGCAGAGATGTGAAGACACTCTTCTAGTGCTTAATTGGGAAAAATGTCACATGGTGGTTAGCGAGGGCATAGTGTTAGGCTACAAGGTGTCTAACAAGGGATTGGAGGTAGATCCAGTTAAAATTGAAGTAATCTCAAAACTCCCTCCACCAACATCAGTGAAGGTAGTTAGGAGCTTTCTAGGCCACGTCGGGTTTTATTGCCGATTTATTAAAGATTTTTCAAAAATCACTAAACAATTGTCTGAGCTTTTGGAAAAGGATGTCAAATTCAATTTTGATGAGAGGTGTTTAAAGGCTTTTGAGATGTTGAAGGAAAAACTCATATCCGCACCGGTTGTGCAGGCTCCAGATTGGAGCCAACCGTTTGAGCTGATGTGTGATGCATCCGACTATGCTGTGGGGGCGGTGTTGGGAAAATGCCTAGACAAGGTTCCTACGGTCATATACTATGCATCTAAAACACTTAACGACACACAACTTAATTACACAACTGAAAAAGAAATACTAGCTGTTGTTTTTGCTTTTGAAAAATTTAGGCAATATGTTGTGGGAGCAAAAGTGGTGGTGTGGACAGACCATGCGACTATGAAGTACTTATTGCAGAAGAAGGATGCTAAACATAGATTTATTTGATGGATCATTTTATTGTAGGAGTTTGATATTGAGGTCAAGGATAAAGCAGGGGTAGAGAATGTGGTGGCTGATCACCTATCTTGATTGGAGAGGGTAGATGAGAAGGACATGAATATACCCATTCTAGAGACCTTCCCTGATGAGCAGTTTTGTTCACCCTTAAGAAAAAAGATCCTTGGTTTTCTAATATTGTGAATTATTTAGCTCGTAAGGAATTGCCTATAGATTGGTTATCAAGAAAAGAAAAGAATTTTTCATTCTTTGCACTATTACTTTTGGGATGATCCTATTATGTTGAAACAATGCAGGGATGGAATTTTAAGGAGATGTGTACCTGAAGGTGAGTATGAGAGTGTGTTAAAGCATTGCCACACACTACCTACATGTGGACACCATGCTAGTTCAAGGACATCTGCAAAGGTGTTGGAGAGAGGATTGTATTAGCCTACCCTTTTCAAAGATGCATACGACTGTGTACGTAGGTGTGATGCGTGTCAGCGGTCATGTAACATATCAAAGTGGTAGGAGATGCCTTTGAATGTGTTTCAATAAGTAGAGGTTTTTGATTTGTGGGGTATTGATTTCATGGGACCCTTTGTGTCCTCTAACTCCAACCTTTACATCTTGTTGGTTGTAGATTATGTATCAAAATGGGTGGAAGCAATTCCAACCTGAACTAATGATGCAAATGTCGTATGCAAATTTGTTAAGGATCACATTTTCTGTAGATTTGGAGTGCCAAGGATGATCATAAGCGATGGAGGAACTCATTTCACTAATCAGAAATTTGGGGAACTTTTAACTAAGTATGGGGTGACACACCATGTGGGTACACCATATCACCCACAAACACAAGGACAAGTAGAGGTTTCCAATCGTGAGATTAAAAAAATCCTTGAAAAGACGGTGTCGTCTAGTAGAAAGAATTAAAGTGATTTGTTAGTTGATGCGTTATGGGCCTATAGGACAACCTACAAGACACCCATAGGAACCACACCCTTTAGGTTAGTCTATGGCTGAGTGTGTCATCTTCATGTGGCATTAAAACATAAGGCTCATTGGGCGTTGAGAAGGCTCAATTTTGATCTTGATGAAGCAGGAAAGACAAGGATGTTAGAGTTGAATAAGCTTGATGAATTTAAGATGAATGCTTATGAGAACTCAAGATTGTACAAGGAAAGAACTAAGCAAATTCATGACCACCATATAGTTAGGAGAGTCTTTTTACCGGGAGAGAGTATGTTGCACTTTAACTCAAGATTGAAATTGCACCCCAGGAAATTGAGATCTAGGTGGAGTGGACCATTTGTCAAAGAAGAGGTGTTTCCACATGGAGCTGTTAGGATATAATAGGGAGAGAGATCCTTCTTAGTCAATGGTCAAAGATTGAAACATTATTTTGGAGAAGATTTTGTGAGGAAGGAGCATGAGGTTAAACTTATTGCTCTTAATTAATCTCAACAATGGAGTTGTCTAGCCTAGGACGTTAAACAAGGGCGCTTGTTGGGAGGAAACCCAACCATTAGGATGTTTGTTTCTTTCATTTCTATTAAGTTGTTTTATTAGTACTTAGTTTTTGAAAATTTTATGTAAAAATGATGCCATGATTTGTTTGTTGAGTGTGCAGTCTATGGCTGAGTCGGTGCCACCGACATCCATGTCGATGGCACCGAGACATGGTCAGAGAGATGGGCATTGCAACTAATAAGTCGGTGCCACCGACATCTACGTCGGTGCCACCGACATCTCTGAATAAAGTGAAGAACTCAGATGTGGTTAACTGATGAGCCGTCAGTACCACTGACACCAAAGTCGGTGGCACCGACTCGGCATGAGGTCCCAGGCTTGATGGGTGCGTCGATGCACTGACGGAAGAAAAAAAAGGTTCGATCATCATGTCGGTACCACCGACCACATCGTCAGTGCCACCGACCATAGGAAACACCAATTTGTGGACAACATCGATCGATGGCTCAGATGCGCCCACATGGACTATCCAAAGATTCAATCCTGCCCAAAAGTCAGTGCCACTGACTCATTAGCAATATAGAAAAGGAAGATCACATGCACCGATAGCCATCAATGCACTGAGCGCCCATATTTGGTCTCAAAAATCACTGCCATCGACTTCATGTCGGTGCCACTGACTCTGTCGCAGCAGGTCAGCGCCGACCCTATAAAAGGGAGGGTGTAGTTTGTTTTCTTTCTCACAACTTGCAGAACAATGACTCCCACAAGCACGAGCAGATACTCCGAGCATCCAGAGGCTTCATCAGGATCTTCCTTTCTTATTCTTCTTCTATGCTCAATCCATCATCATGGCCAGATGAGGAGGACCCCCTGGTGCTCTTACACCATGACCATGCCTCAACCACCCCTCGATGGAGGTGAGGAAGGTCTATGATGAGCTTGCAAAGTGGCCGTTTGCACCTATGTGATACGGCGATCTTCAACTACTGGAGGATATAGGCTTCTCTGACAACATGGCGTATGTCCTCGAGCGACAAGATTTATATCGAAGATCTGTGAATCCAATCTTTGGCGGGTGGCCAACATACAAAGAAATCATCATCGAGTTCATGGTGTCCTTGGAGATATTGGTCACTTTCGATCAAGCACGTCCGTCAAGCAGTGAATGGAGAGAAGGAAAGGTGAATTTTTGCCTTTACAACACCAACTACTCCCATACTCTCCGCGCCTTCAATGCTATTTATGGGTGGTTGCACGTGCCCTACCATCAGCCCGAGAACATTGATTTGGACGCCATCTAGAAGGACTTTGTGACAACATCGGAGGGTAAAAGGCTGAACTTCCACCATAGTTCTTTGGCGGACTTTGAGCATCCCTTTGTTCGGGTGCTTCATCGGATGCTGATCAACACATTATTCACAAAGTTAACCCAAGCGCAAGCGAAGGTACAAGTATTGGACTTGTATTTTCTGTATCAATTTATGGAGGGAGAGTCGGTCAATTGGGGATCATGCTTTCTCCAACATATTATTGCGGTGAGGCGCAATGTCAGGCGGGATACGCCCATTCTGTTTGGGGGACTTATCACCCCCATTGCTCTTCACTTGGGCCTTGATCTCTCTACTCTGGAGCCACTCAACTCCAGGCTACACATCGACTGCCTTCATTTCAAGCATTCTGGACTCATCACTATGGACAATGATGCCATCTACGCCATATGCTCAGTCGATGATACTTTCTACAAGCGCCGACTTCCTGATCCCATCTTTAACATCAGGGGAGTCAGGCACTATAAATGGCCAGCTCTGGGCGATGATGACAATGCTGGACAACAAGAAGCTCAGGATGAGGAGGAAGATGTAGGAAGCAACGACGTGAAGGAGGTGGAGCCCACCATTCCCATGAGACATAGAGTGGGTCCATGGAAGCATCCTCGCCATTACACTGCCTCATCATCTTTTGCCATGCTGCCCTCTCAAGAAGGAGAGGTTGCTTACTTTACGGAGGGTATGTATACTATGTTTCAGGACATCCAGACGCATCACCAATAGCAAACCCAATCCCTGGCTGGCATTCAGGACGTGCAAGGTAAGTTGTATAGCAACCAGTAGGCAATCTATGAAAATGAACACCTTCTCTTGGTCAACCAAGAGAATATGCATCAGAGTCTGCAACGGATGGAGAATTATCAACAACCTTTCTTTGATCATTACTAGAGCTAAGGGTATTTTGGAGGTTACCCGACATCCACCGGACATGCCCCCATCTGATCCCACCTTTCAAGAGATGTTTCCTCCCCAGGACCCCACACAGCCACCACCACCACCATTTTGAGTCAGGTATCATTGTTCCACTCCTTAAGTTGGGATATTGACTATGAGGACATAGTCATATTCAAGCTTAGGGGGGGGGGGTTGCTGGAACAATTTCTATCTTAGTTTTTATTTTATTTTATTTTAGATTTTTATCTGTTTTATTTTGAGTAGATTTTCTTGCTAGTTTTTCTGCTATGTAGGATCCACAATCTATCTAGTGTAATATATGGAAAATTAAATGCATTATTTCAGTTGAGAATATCAATCTCTGGGTTGGTTGCTTTATAAAGAAAAAATAATAAATTTTCTGTATGAGCTTATCTTGCAAGTAATCGAGTCGCATAACTGAGGAAGTGCTTGAGTAAGTCAGGTTTAGGACATTAGAGCATAAATGACCATATAATTTGTCTAAGAAAGTGATTGATAAGGATTGTTGAGCCTAAACTGATCAAACACTAACGTGAACTTAAATTAAAATTCAAGAAAGAAACCCCTCGATTACCCTGTACACAGGTCATTAGAGAGGGACATATGATTTTTTCTGTAGGTTCTGTCTCTTAGTCATGTGATCTCACCCATCGCATACCTTTGACTCACACCCCACCATAAGAGGATTGAGCACATGTTGTCATTCTTTCTCTTGATTGCATTTACATTACATAATAGATTATGTATAATAATTGTTTATTTTTGCCTGCATTAGTGCATAAAAATATATAGAAAATCATACGTGCACAAAAAAATCATGGTGCATGTCATTTAGTTGCATAACACCTTTGTTCATATAGTTGCATAAGCATTACATTTCTTCTTGCCTAAAATCTTATCTAACTTCTTCTCTTTTAATAAAAAGGCAGTGATTGTGCCCATTCTTTGAAAAAAAAGCACTTACAAAAATTAAAGATGTAGTGCAATTAGTAGCCCAAAGCAATTTTATCGTGATTGAAAGGGGGCTTAAATGAAAAAAAGAACAGAAAAAAAAAATATGAATATTTCTGAAAGTTCAAAGGCACAATTCTACCCAATTATAAAGAAAGGTTAGCACATGATGTAGTTTTGTAGATATTTTGTCTTATCTCGAGATGAAATAATAGTTGCATGCATCATTCCACCACAATGATTATGCATTAGGAGAATTCTAAAAATTGCATCATCATAGGTTCATCATGATTTTTGATTGCATGAATGATTTTATGTGCTCACGAGTCTTCCGCATCCACCTATTTCAACCACCTATTGCTCTTATTGGTAGGCCACTCAAATGATTGTCTCCTCATTCATTATTTTATCAGGAGAACTGCTTCCAGGGAGGGGGTGACAACGCTTCCCAGGGAGGTGGAGGCAGTAGTTCGGGGGGAGGTGTTGCTATTAGGCGTGATGCTAGACCTCCTCCTCCCAATCCTCATCGAGTTCAGGCTCCTATACTTAGAAGAAACATCTACATCAGAGTAGAGAAGGAACCTCGACAGTGGTCATATCTATTCAAGAGGCCATCAAAGGAAGTAGATATGGGCATCTTATCGACTAAGGAGCTAGAGATCAAGGATGGGGCGATAGTGTACTTGAAAGCGATCCCGAAGACGAATGTTGCAAGGTGGAAGCTCTCGACGACAGGCTATATCGTGGACCTGTAACCTCACTGTCCGTCCCTACAATCGTACCTTCAGGGGTTGTGGAAGATCAAAGGGACTATCGAGATCATCTCGAGAGGTAATGGTTACTTCATAGTGAATTTCTCTGATGCGGGTGATATGGAGACTGCCATTGATGGAGGCCCGTGGTTTGTGGCGGGGAAGCCTCTCATCATGAAGAAATGGGCAAGAGGATGCTCGCTGGAAAATGTGAAATTAACGGAGGTTCCAGTTTGGGTGAGGATCTTTGATTTACCATTGGATTTGTGGGATGAGGATATCTTTCTTATGATAGGTTCGTACATTGGTACTCCTTTGAAGGTTGATAAAGCTACATTGGAGTTCAGAAGACTGGACTTTCAAGGATGCTGGTGCTGATTCCTACATCGTCCAGTTTCTTAACATCCATTCTGCTAGTGAGTGATGACGGTAAAGAGGATAACGTCTCTGTTTAGTATGAATGGGTCCCGAATAGGTGTGAGACTTGTGGGACCTTTGGCCATGAAAATGCGGGCTGTGAGAAGGTAGTGGAGAAGGGAAAGAAGCTGAAGGTGTGGGTTTCTAAGAAGGTGTTGTCGAATGTTAATGAGAAAGAGAAGACATATGAGGTTGAACCTATGTTTGAAGTAGAACATTTTGAAGATGCTTCAGACATCCTTGCGAAGGAGATTGAGGTGGAGGTGGTTGTCAGTTCTCCAATTGTTACTGAAGCTGAACTCATCACCCCAGAGAATAGTATCAATAGAACCGATGGATTCATTCCAGTATCTAATGGTTCAAGGAAGAACACAAGGAAACATTCTTCTCCTCCAAAGGGTCCCTCAAAATCACTGGAGGTTTCTTTCAAGTCGGGGGTAAACATTATGCTTAACTCGTTTCAACATTAGTTCGTTAATGAGGGTGAGCAAGAGATTACTAAGGCTGGAAGGCTTCCATCTAACCACATTTCCAATGGTTAGTTCCCTAACTATTGCCTCCAGGAACGTGAGGGGACTGAATTTCTTGGGAAGGCAGTCCACACTCTAGGAGTGTATAGGTAGGAATGATGTGTCTATAGGGAGTGTTCTTGAAACTAAGTTGATGAGGAAGAAATTCCGCAAGGTCATGGACAGGATGTTTGGGGCTGTCTCATGGATTTCTAATCATGATAGCCATGTTCTGGGTAGGATTATCCTATTCAAGTTGAAGGAGGACATCATTTTTACCAGTATCTATGAATCTGATCAATTTATTCATGTTCTTGTCTCGACGCCTATTGGTAGGTTTTATCTTACTGCTGTTTATGCTCACAACAACCTCAATAAAAGAAATCTCTTATAGAATGCTATAAAAGACCTTAATAGATTTGTTAGAGGTTCGTGGTTAGTTAGTGGTGACTTCAACGCATTTCGCTTTGCTCATGAAAAGTTTTGTGCCAGTGATCCATGTTATAGTTCCATGGTGAGCTTTAATGATTGATTTCATCATTCTGCCTTGGTGGAGTTGGACTTAAGAGGATCAAAATATACTTGGGATAATAGACAAAAGGGTGAAAAGGTTGTGATGTCCAAGTTGGACAGAGTTTTCTACAACTTGGATTTTTTGAAAAGCTTTCCCAATTTCTCGGGTGAGGTTGTTACTTCTATTCAAAGTGATCACAAATTGATCTTAATGTATATGGATAAGAAGAACAATAGGAAGAAAGCACCTTTCCATTTTGTTAATGCATGGTGTCAACAAGATGACTTTCTTTTAGTGGTTATGGATGCCTGGAGTGTGGAGATTGTGGGCAATCCTATGTATCGGGTTTGTAGAAAATTGGACAAGGTTAGGTTCAAACTCTCGAAGTGGAATAAGATAGTTGTTGGTGATCTCACTGAAATCAGACATATGAAGGAGTATGAAGCATGTGTAGCTCAAAATTATGCATACCGCAATCCTAATGATGTTGTGGGTGTTTAGATAGCTGCTGAGAAAAGAATAGAAGTGTTGGTGACCTATAATGATGAAGAGTCCTTTCTGAAACAGAAGTCTAGAGTCAGTTGGTTGAAGTTGGGAGATAGAAACTCCAAGTTCTTCTACTCTTCGATTGGTACTAGAAGGATGAGGACCTCTATTATAAGTGTGTTGGTGGATGGTGTTGGAGTGTCAGAAGAGCAAGTTATCCATGTTGAATTTGTTCGGTTCTATAAAGACCTTTTCATTTCAGATGATGGGGGTGTTTTGAATTGGGTTGATGAATGGAAGTTGCCAAAGCTATCTGATGAACATATTACTGCTCTTTGTGCTACTATTACCAAAGAGGAGATCGAGAAAGTCATTATGGGTAGGGATGGAGATAAGGCCCCAGGGCCTGATGGTTTCAACTTCACTTTCTACAAAGTGTGTTGGAACATCATGGGTGATGATGTGGTGAAGGCAGTCCAGAATTTCTTCAGAAGTGGCTGCCTTTTGAGGGAGGTTAACAAAACCTTTATTATGCTTATTGCTAAATGTAGCAGTTCATCTAATGTGAAGGATTGGAGGCCAATCTTCTGTTGACTCAAGGTCAATTAGGTCAATGTTGACTCACGTCTAAATTGACTAAACCCGTGTTTTGATGATGACTAACCATTCCACATATTGGTGTCTAATGTCTCTACTTGAGTGATTTCAGATTAGATATAGACACACTCCAAATGCCCTAACTTGCGCATATCAAATTGGAGAAAAGACAAGTCAAAGTCAATACAAGTGCACATTTTTGTAATATGATGTAAATCCATTAGAATCATGTTGTAAATCACTTGTAATGATTGTATGACTTGTAATTAAGCTTAGAAAAAAATCAGGAGCACTTAGATCGAATGTTTAAGCACTCAAAAGCCATTTTCCAAAATTCACATCAGGCTATTCATCGATTGAGTTCTGTGAGTTGCAAACTCGACCGATCTTGATTGGATCTTGAAAATAACTTTTGATCGATCGAGTTTACACTACACAGAACTCGACCGATGGAGTAACTGACCAATTCGATTTTCATTGGTCGGTCAAGTTTCCCCAGGACAAACTCGACCAATGGCCAGAATATCGGCTTTATCTTTTACTCTATCGGTCGAGTTACCCTTATAGAAACTCGACCAATTGCACTGTACAGAAAAGTGCGGAAAAGTGCTTCTAGCCATTGTGGAGTTGCAACAAGTAAAAATATATCCGTTGCAAGCCACAAAATGGCTATTTTTCATTCTCAAGCGTTCCCAAAGGCTATGAGGCATCCCCAACTATAAATAGGACCCCTTGGGCTTCATTCCAAGGTTGAGCATTCACTATAAAGGTCCCTATTCTATAGTTAAGTGATCCTACAACCTCCTCTCTCTCTCTCATCTTAATCACTTGCTACATTCGTTAGAGTAAGTAGGAAATCTATAACAGAGCTAGTCCTACATGTATATCTTGTGAGGCTCTCACTTCCACCTCCTTCCTTTCTCTCATTTCAACCATGAAGATGAATGTTCTCTCTCTTGGCTAAGAGAGGTGAAGAAGAACAAGGGAAGAAGTCCCTTGATAAAGATGAAGGTTGAAGACTTGGAGCAAGAGTGGGTAAGCCCTTGGTAAAGGCAGAAGACTCCTTGCTCAAGTGGGTAAGTCCTTGGTGGAAGCTTCTCCGAGTGAAGGTGAAGTCAAAGGAAGAAGATCCAAGAAGAGTGGGTAATTCCTTGAAGGTTGAAGACTTGGAGCAATAGTGGGTAAGCCCTTGGTGAAGGCAGAAGACTCCTTGCCCAAGTGGGTAAGTCCTTGGTGGAAGATTCTCCGAGTGAAGGTGAAGTCAAAGGCAAAAGATCCAAGAAGAGTGGGTAATCCCTGCAAGGCTGAAGATTTATGCAAGAGTAGGTAAGTCTTTGGAAGAAGGCAAAAGACTCCTTGTAAAGTGGGTAAGTCCTTGGTAAGGTTTCAGACTCTTTGTATTGGATAGGTAAGTCCTTTGGTGGTCATGTATTGTATCTCTTATAATGAATATAATGAAGATGCAAGGTTAAGAAATCTTGGAGGTTGACCTCTCTAAGTAGTGGACTGACTCACCTCTAGTTTGAAGTGTGGAACCACTCTAAATAGCTTGTCAATTGGTGTATGTTCAATCTCTCTCATCCTTGCTATGTATGTTTTAGTTGCACTCAAATTTCCTATTTAGCAACCTTATCTTGTGATATATCTTGAAGGTCTCATGAATTTTGTTTAAGTGCATTCAGCTCTATTCACCCCCCCTAGAGCATCTAATCACCCATCTAGGATCCAACAATTGGTATCAGAGAGGGTCTTCTCCAAACATACTTCAACAAGTACGAGAAGATGGGTGACTACCAAGGAGGGAGATACTTGATCAGCCTACCAATCTTTGATGGGAGCAATTTCCTCTATTAGAGAAGAAGGCTTCAATTCTACATCCAAGGATCAAGTCTTGAGATGTGACAAATGGTGAACAGCCCATACATGCTACCAAAGACAAAGATTGAAGAATGGGATGAAGTTACCTTGAAGAAAGCAACCTTGAATGCTAGAGCTATGCACATCCTCTATGCCTCCATGACCCCCACTGAGTTCAACCATATTTCTTCATGTGAAACAGCCTATGAGGTATGGAGAAAGCTATGCATCACTTATGAAGGGACAGATCAAGTGAAGGAAAGTAAAGTCTACATGCTCAAAGAGCTGCTTGAGAATTTCAAGATGGGAAAGGAGGAGAGGATAGCCAACATGTACTCAAGGATCAACACCATTGTGAATGGTCTTTCTGTGTAGGACATCCTATGTCTAGTGGAGAGATCAACTCAAAGATCCTTAGAACTCTCCCTAAGAGGTGGGAACCCAAGGTGACTTCCATTGAAGAAGCAAGGTCCCTTAAGGATGTCCCTGTCGAAAAGCTCATTGGAAATATACAAGCACATGAAGCCACACTTGACAAGAGGGAAGAAGAAGAAAGACAAGAGGAGAATGAACTCAAGAGAATGAAGAAGGCTAAAATCAAAGCTCAAATCAAGGTTATTATTTGTCAAGCTTCTCCATCCTATCAAGTTGAAGAATATTCCATGTACTCCAAGGGTAGATTCTACAAAGGCAAGTCCTCCTCCATCCGGTGCTTCACATGTGGAAAGAAGGGTAACTACAAGGAAGATTGCCCACAAGGCAAAAAGACCCATCTTCACAAGAAGAAGGAGAAATGGCACTCAGGCTCAAGTGGCTCCTCCAACTCAAGCTCAAGTGAAGGATCAAGCTCAAACTCTAGTGATGAAGGAGAATGACATTTTGCTCTTATGGAATCAACAAGTAAGGACTCAAGTGAGGTAAATCTAAAAACTTTAGATAAAGAATCTTTGATTACTATTATTCATGATACTTGTGCCTCTCTTAAGTCTTCTAAAAGGAAAAGGAAAAAAGCTTGCTAGAATTGTTGATAATTTACATGTAGAATTAAATGATCTTGAACATGCTAATTCTTTCTTGCTTGATCTTAAACTTGAAAATGATAGTTTGCTTGATAGGATTAGATTTTTAGAAGCTCAATCTCTCATGCCTAGTTCTAATGAAGAGCATACTTTAATTGTTGATTCTCTCATGCATGATATTGATGTTCTTAAATCTAAAAATAAGGACAAAGATTTTGTTTTGCAAGAATTACAAACAGAAAATGCCTCCTTAATTGCTAAAATCAATGTGCATGAATCTTTTTCTAGTTCTACTAGTAGAGAAAATGATGTTTCTTCTCTTCATATTGATAAAGAGCCCGTCATGACAAAAGCTCTTTGCTTAGAAAAAGATCTTTTGCATGCTAGAGATAATATTAATCAATTGTCTTCTATTATTACGTCTCTTATGCATGATAATGATGGGTTGAGATCTTCTTTGCAAAGATTCTTAGTTAGTAAAAAGAATCTTAATGATATCCTACACCATACTACCAAACAAAATGCTAGACATGGTTTGGGGTATGATGGTAGTCAAAGGAACAACAAAGGTAAAGGACCTCCAATATTCCATGGAGAATCCTCTAGTTCCAAGACTATGGGCACATGCAACTATTGCAATGAAATTGGTCATTATTCTACTTGTTGTCCTTTTAGGAAAGCACCAAAGAGAAATAGGACTTGGGTTGCTAAACTAATCCCTCCGGACCCAAAAATATGATTGGGGACCATTTCATCTTTCTTCTTGTAGGTACTTGCAAATGGATTGAATTGAGCTATTAAATTATAAATTGACTTCTCAATCCACATGAAAGAAGAAAGGTGAGATGTGTAGAGGGTGACAACAAGTGGAAAAAGGAATGGTAAGTACAAAGGTAATGTTTCTCTTCCTTATAACATGTTCTAACTTATTTTTGTCAAGTTGGTGTGCACTATACATATGGTTTTTAAGTCAAAAGTGGTATTTTGTGATTCTCTTCACACTATTGCTCA
The DNA here is from genome assembly GCA_963693085.1 of Alisma plantago-aquatica. Classification (NCBI taxonomy): domain Eukaryota; kingdom Viridiplantae; phylum Streptophyta; class Magnoliopsida; order Alismatales; family Alismataceae; genus Alisma; species Alisma plantago-aquatica. The sequence goes on from OY856415.1 coordinate 57,820,622, forward strand.
AAAACTATTTCTAATGCTTCTATAGTGCATTATCAACTTTCTTAGACATATTTTGAAATGATTTATACTTTTAGCAAGCTTTTAAATATTTTTTTATGAAATATATGTACCTTTTGACAACAACTCTGTCGGTCGAGTTTGTCATGTTTGAAACTCGACCGATAGGCACCAATGGATGTTGCCAGCAACTGTCATCAATCGAGTTGTCAATACATAGAACTCGACCGATAACACTGGCTTATTGAATGAGAATTTCCCTCTCAAGTAGATTTTCTCAACCAATAGCCTTATTCTTTGGCACTCTCATTTGGTACCTTTATATATGCATATTGCCATGTTCTAAATTTCCTATCTTGCTTACAACTCTATCTCTCTAATTTCTCTAAATTGGTATATCTATATGTTGCAATTACTTGCTTTGAGTTGTTTTGCAGGTTTTGATGATGATCTCTTTGGATCTCTTGCTTTTATCTAAAATTTCTTCCGTTGTACTCTAACTTGCTACATCTATCTAGGTGTATATCTTGTTTTGATACAACCTTGAGGTTCTTAGTGGTAATCATCTTTTGGTAATGGTGCATATTTGTTAGTGAGTTACATCCTTCCATGCTTCTAAAATTGCTTATCTCTTTGTTTGGATATATCTCTACATCTACTCATAGCTTGCTTTATCTTGTGTATCTTTTGGTATCTCTTGCTATGATCTAGATCCTACTAGTATTCCTAACTTGTGATATCATCTAGTAGTAGTTCTCATACATGTAGTTCTAACCTTGTTTATAATTGGTATCTTTGCTCATTTAGTGGTATTTCACTATATGCTATGCTTGTATCTTGTCTCATACATGCTCAAGCTTGTTCCTTGAATTGCATATCTACTATCTTGAGTTGCTTGCATAACTGTGTGATGCAGGGTACATAGATCTACATTACATGTAGAAATTGGAGTATTTTTGGATTTTATGCAGATTTTGCTCCAGTTTTAGTTTTTGATGCAAGACTAGTGGTTTTTATGCAGAAATGACCTTTTGAGCAAGGCTCATCACTATGCCATGAGCCCTGGTACTTTTTGGGAAAATTTTGTCATCTTGAGGGTCAAAATTACATTTTATTATTTTTATGCAGCACTTATCTTGCATTTTGGGTTGTTCAAGTATATGCTTTAACTTGCTTTTCTTTCTATGCTTGGACAAGCCCCTATATGTGCTCTTCTACTCTCCTTATATAACTTTGTGTTATCTCCTTTCTCTTTAACAAGTTATGTTTCTTATTTCTTCATACCCCCACTTTTTGAAATGACAAAGGGGGAGAAAGGTATGTCTTAGTTTGACAAAAGAGGGAGAAGGCATGTCTTAAATGAAGAGGAGAAGTATGTTCATGTAAAGGGGAGAAGGTAAATGGGAGAAGACATATATGTGTAGAACATATATGAGTAGAATACATGGTATTCTATAAATGTTATGAAAGATAACCATGCATGAGAAATAGCATCAATTGAGGGGGAGTATGAGAACTCCACTAGCATCAATTGAGGGGGAGCATATGAGCTCAATCATATTGAAACCCCTTGGTTTATCTGAAGGTATGATTTTATTTAAAAGCTTTCAATACATTTATGGAATGGTTTCTCATGTTCAAAAAGGGGGAGAATGTTGACTCAAGACCAATTAGGTCAATGTTGACTCACGTCTAAATTGACTAAACTCGTGTTTTGATGATGACTAACCATTTCACATATTGGTTTCTAATGTCTCTACTTGAGTGATTTCAGATTAGGTATAGACACACTCCAAATGCCCTAACTTGCACATATTAAATTGGAGAAAAGACAAGTCAAAGTCAATACAAGTGCATGTTTTTGTAAAATTATGTAAATCCATTAGAATCATGTTGTAAATCACTTGTAATAATTGTATGACTTGTAATTAAGATTAGAAAAAATCAGGAGCACTTAGATCGAATGTTTAAGCACTCAAAAGCCATTTTCCAAAATTCACATCAGACTGTTCATCAGTCGGTTTCTGTGAGTTGCAAACTCGACCGATCTTGATTGGATCTTGAAAATGACTTTTGATCGGTCGAGTTTACACTACACAGAACTCGACCGATGGAGTAACTAACCAATTTGATTTTCATTGGTCGGTCGAGTTTCCCCAGAACAAACTCGACCGATGGTCTGAATATCGGCTTTGTCTTTTACTCTATCGGTCAAGTTACCCTTATAGAAACTCGATCGATTGCACTATACGGACAAGTGCAGAAAAGTGCTTCTAGCCGTTGTGGAGTTGCAACAAGTGAAAATATATTCGTTGCAAGCCACAAAATGGCTAGTTTTCGTTCTCAAATGTTCCCAAAGGCTATGAGGCATCCCCAACTATAAATAGGATCCCTTGGGCTTCATTCCAAGGTTGAGCATTCACTATGAAGGTCCCTATTCTATAGTTGAGTGATCCTACAACCTTCTCTCTCTCTCTAAGCTTAATCACTTGCTACATTCGTTAGAGTGATTGGAAATCTGTAAGAGAGCTAGTCCTACATGTATATTTTGTGAGGCTCTCACTTCCACCACCTTCCTTTCTCTCATTTCAACCATGAAGATGAAGGTTCTCTCTATTGGCTAAGAGAGGTGAAGAAGAATAAGGGAAGGAGTCTTTTGGTGAAGATGAAGGCTGAAGACTTGGAGCAAAAGTGGGTAAGCCCTTGGTGAAGGTAGAAGACTCCCTGCTCAAGTGAGTAAGTCCTTGGTGGAAGCTTCTATGACTGAAGGTGAAGTCAAAGGCGGAAGATCCAAGAAGAGTGGGTAATTCCTTGAAGGCTGAAGACTTGGAGCAAGAGTGGGTAAGCCCTTTGTGAAGGTAAAAGACTCCTTGCTCAAGTGGATAAGTCCTTGGTGGAAGCTTCTCTGAATGAAGGTGAAGTCAAAGGTAGAAGATCCAAGAAGAGTGGGTAATCCCTACAAGGATGAAGACTTGTGAAAGAGTAGGTAAGTCCTTGGAAGAAGGCGAAAGACTCATTTTAAAGTGGGTAAGTTCTTGGTAAGGTTGAAGACTCTTTGTATTGGATAGGTACATCCTTTGGTGGTCATGTATTGTATCTCTTATAATGAATATAATGAAGATGTAAGGTTAAGAAATCCTATAGGTTGACCTCTCTAGGCAGTGGACTGACTCACTTCTAGTTTGAAGTGTGGAACCACTCTAAACAGCTTGTCAATTGGTGTATGTTCAATCTCTCTAATCCTTGCTATGCATGTTTTAGTTGCACTCAAATTTCCTATTTAGCAACCTTATCTTGTGATATATCTTGAAGGTCTAATGAATTTCATTTAAGTGCATTGATCTCTATTCACCCCCCCCCCTCTAGAGCATCTAATCACCCATCTAGGATCCAACAATTGGTATCAGAGTGGGTCTTCTCCAAGCATACTTAAACATGTAGGAGAAGATGGGTGACTACCAAGGAGGGAGATAATTGGTCAGCCTACCAAGATTTGATGGGAGAAATTTCCTCTATTAGAGAAGAAAGCTTCAATTCTACATCCAAGGATCAAGTCTTGAGATCTGGAAAATGGTGAACAGCCCATACATTCTACCAAAGACAAAGATTAAAGAATGGGATGAAGCTATCTTGAAGAAAGAAACCTTGAATGCTAGAGCCATGTACATCCTCTATGCCTCCATGACCCCCACCGAGTTCAACATGATTTCTTCATGTGAAACAACCTATGAGGTATGGAGAAAGCTATGCATCACTTATGAAGGGACATATCAAGTGAAGGAAAGTAATGTCTAAATGGTCAAAGGGTTGCTTGATAACTTGAAGATGGGAAAGGAGGAGAGGATAGCCAACATGTACTCAAGGCTCAACACCATTGTGAATGATCTTGCTGTTCCAGGACATCCTATGTCTAGTGGAGAGATCAACTCAAAGATCTTTAGAACTCTCCCCAAGAGGTGGGAACCCAAGGTAACTTCCGTTGAAGAAGCAAGGTCCCTTAAGGATGTCCCTATCAAATAGCTCATTTGAAATCTACAAGCACATGAAGCCACACTTGATAAGAGAGAGGAAGTAGGAACACAAGAGGAGAAAGAACTCAAGAGAATGAAGAAGGTTGAATTCAAAGCTCAAATAATGACTATTATTGGTCAAGCTTCTCCATCCTCTCAAGTTGAAGGAGATGCCATGTACTCCAAGGGTAGATTCTATAAAGGCAAGTTCTCCTCCATCCGGTGCTTCACATGTGGATAGAAGGGTCACTACAAGGAAGATTGCCCAAAAGGCAAAAAGACCCATCTTTACAAGAAGAAGGAGAAATAGAACTCAAGCTCAAGTGGCTCCTCCAACTCAATATCAAGTGAAGATTCAAGTGAAGGATCAAGCTCAAGCTCTGGTGATGAAGGAGAATGCCATTTTGCTCTTATGGAATTGACAAGTAAGGACTCAAGTGAGGTAAATCTAAACTCTTTAGATAAAGAATCTTTGATTGCTATTATTCATGATACTTGTGCCTCTCTTAAGTCTTCTAAAAGGAAAAGGAAAAAGCTTGCTAGAATTGTTGATAATTTGCATGTAAAATTAAATAATCTTGAACATGCTAATTCTTGCTTGCTTGATCTTAAACTTGAAAATGCTAGTTTGCTTGATAAGATTAGATTTTTAGAAGCTCAACCTCTCATGCCTGTTGGCTAAATTGGACATTATGATAAATCCCTTTGTTTTAATAATGACAAACATTTCATTCTTGTCGATCTAACGAGCTACTTGAGTGTTGTAGGAATAAGGTGTATGAAAAACCTTTGGAAGATCTATATGTTTCAAAATGCCTTAATTTCATGATTGTAATCAAATGTAAACACTTGTACAAAATATATAATGTACAAGTACTTAGACATCATGTAAATCAGGCATTAGATCTTCCCTAACCAATCACTACACTTAGATAGATCATCCCCTTCATTAGTGTCACATATGCACACTTATACATACACTTAGCACTTTATTTGAAACATTAAAATAGGGTCAATCTCGGTCGACAAATTCCTCGACCGAGACACTCTCGGTCGACAAACTTCTCGACCGAGAAAGACCCAGGTAGCCGTTAGACACAGCTGACAAGGTAGTTGGCAGTTGGAGATGAACGTTGCAAACACTTGATCCAGAGAGCCTGTCGGTCGACAAAACTTCGACCGAGTAGGTGTCTCGGTCGACAATTCCTCGACCGAGATGGACTCTGATAGCAACTGCAGAATTAATTAAACTAGCCGTTGTTAAACCAACTAGTGGATACCTAACGACTAATTGAGCACTTGGAACCCCCTAGAAAGTATCTAGAATGTCCTTAAGCATCCATAGGCCATTCCTATAAATAGGACAAGCCATAGGACACCTAATATACACTTGTGCATATACTTGAGCTTACACTTGCAATTGGCAATCTGTTTTGAGCAATTGAACAATACTAGCATTGGCTATTCTTTTCCTTGCTCCAAATTTCGTGTCCTATAGGCTTGCATCTCCTATCCACTAAACCTACATTCCAATATTCATTGGTTAGGAGATCTATATGCTTGATATAGGCAAATCAAGCCTTGAGCTACAAGTGGTATTGTAATTTCTGTTTTTCCTTCTTGTTCCTTTGTATCTTTTGAATTCTCCTTGCTACTCCTAGGGTTGGAGGCTGCGGATTGGAGAAGGTTCTTCTCGGTGGAGAAGGTGGACTTCGGACTACTTCAAGAAGGCTATTGCAACGGGAAGCTACTTCAAGAGGAAGGCTACTTCAAGGGGGAGCTTGAAGTTACTTCAAGAAGGCTGCTTCAAAGTTGGTGCAACTACTTCTAGGTGAAGGCTGTGCGAAGGGTTTGGTGAAAGAATTGTAATTTTATGTAAAGTCCTTGCGAGGTAATAAAATTTGATTCTTTCAAAATCCCGGTTGGGTAAGCAACCGGGTAGTGGATTGACTGCCTTAGTATTTGCTAAGGTTGGAACCACTCTAAATCCTTGTCCCCTTATCCAATATTTTTGTGGTTGGTTGTTTGAGTTAAAAATTGTTAAAATTACCATAAAACCCTATTCACCCCCTCTAGTGGTTTTTCAATTGGTATCAGAGCAGGCTTCAAGGAACCCTAACCAAGTCTTGAAGAATGGGTGATGGGGTACTCAACAACCTCAACCTTGAGGGAACACTTGTGGCTAGGCCTCCTATGTTTGATGGAACAAACTACACCTACTGGAAGAGAAGGATGCAATTCTACTTCCAAAGCATTAGCTGGGATCTATGGAGAATGGTGTCAACCCCCTATGAGCTTCCTCAAATGGAATATGCAGCTTGGGACACCAATACGGTAAAATCAGCTCAAATGAATGCAAAGGCTGTAAGTATTCTTTATTATTCAATTTCAGTAGGAGAATTTAATAGAATATCAAATTGTGAAACAGCCTATGAAATATGGCATAGACTTTCTATAACTTATGAAGGGACGGTTCAAGTTAAGAATTCCAAAGTTAGTATGCTTAAACAAAAGTTTGAACATTTCCGTATGGATCCAAATGAATCTATTAGTGAAATTTATGCAAAATTCTCTTCTATTGTAAATGGTTTAAATGCTTTAGGTAAAGTTGTTCTTGAGGAAGATCAGGTATCAAAGATTCTTAGATCACTTCCTCCCAAATACAAGCCTAAGGTGACGGCCATTGAAGAAGCAAATGACCTCACCCGACTAAAGATGGAGCAACTCATTGGCAACCTAGAAGCTCATGAGGCAACGTTAGAAGAGGAAGAAAGAAGAGAACGTGAACTTCAACAAGGGAAAAAGAAGAACATTGCATTTGAGGCATCGACCAAGGACAATCATGACACAAGTGAAGATGATAGTGAAGAAGAAACTCTCATTGTAAATGGTAAGCAATATAAAAGTTTTAAAACTAATAAAACTCCTAGTGTTTCTTCTTCCAGGTACTTTGAATGTGGCAAGAAGGGACACATGAAAGGTGATTGTCCAAAACTCAAGAAAGGGAAGAAATCATCTCATAAAAAGAAAGAAAAAGCATATAAAGCTGCATGGGATGATTCAAGTGATGATAGTGATGATGGAAAAGAAGAAGTAGAATGCCTCATTGCTACAACAAATGAAGAAGAAGAGGTAAGTCTTTTTGATCTACCAAAAGAAGATTTAATTGCTAGTCTTCAAGACACTCATGAGAAATATATTGAGTGCAAAAAGAAACTTAAGAAATCAAATAAAGTAAATGATGATTTAAACGTTACACTTTTTGCTCTTGCATCTGAAAATGAAGATCTCAAAAAGGCAAATGAAGATTATGATCTTAAGTTAAAATATGTAGAAGCTAATTGCAATCTTATTTCCTTAGAAAAGTTAAACTTGCAAACTCAAGTGAATGATCTTCAGAAACAACCTGTTCTATGTTCACACTTAGATTATGATGAGGTTGTCATAGAAAGAAACTCTCTAGTATCTGATTTAGATCAAGCAAAGAAAGATATAAACAAGAAGATGGATGATATTGCTAAGTTACAAAGAAATATAAATGAGTTAAGAGGAAATGACATGCTTGAAAATATTATGAAAATTTCCTCTAGTTATAATGGAAGAAGAGGATTAGGATATGATCCAAAGAGAAATCAACCCAAAACAGCTAAAGCATCCAAGAATAAGACTATGTTTGTACCTAGGAACACAATTCCTATAAAGAGAAATGAAGTTGACTCCATTAGTTGTCATTATTGCATGTGTCTTGGACATTATTCATTTTCATGCCAATATAAGAAAAAGAATGATGATTTAGCTTGGATTCCTAAAACTTAGAAGCTTAAAATTTGACTCGTTGAGATTTGACCTAAACTGATTCTTGATATACAAATGTCATATCTCAACATAATCGATCTCTAACTTGCATAATTTTGTTTTACTTGGAAGCAATTAATAGTTCTGAAAACATTCCAGAAACCTTGTCGGTCGAGAAACTGTCGACCGAGAGAACAGTCGGTCGAGAAATTGTCGACCGAGCAGGTCACTGATTTCTAGTCTGCAATAAATATGTTGAATATGTTTTCAATTGATCAAATTGCTATCTATTTGTTGTTAATGACTGTTTGTACATGCAAAACAAAGTATACATTCTGGAAACCATCCTTGAAAACTTATATGAGATTAATTTGGTTTATTCTCTAAATGGTTTAAGTTAAACCGAAAATTATGAATTATGTTGATTTAAGTCAAAATTACTGCCTTCATGGTCTATTCTAAGTATTCTTTGATAGAAACCATATGTTGAATTTCATGTTGTTATTGTTTTATCATTACATCATGCATATGCTTTCACCATTTCATTATTCAATTTTCTACTATTAAGATAATGATTATTGCATGAATGATCCTTGATGATACATAGGCAAGAAAAATGATTTGTTGTTGATATATTCCTTAGAACTTCAATGCTTGCTCTTCTAAAACAAATAGTCGTAACACATAAGATTTTAATACAAATTCCTTAATTGGTATCTTTAAAAACTTGAGATATTAATCGTGCTTTCAAGGATATATATTTTTATGAAAATAAGGGTACAAGAAGAAATAGAATTTGATATTTATGTACCTACATCAAAGCTTATCAAGGACGAACATCTTCATATTGAGTATAACTCAAAATGCTTCAAATTGATATCTAATCAAGTTTCATGCATACATTATACTTCACATATGAGCTCTCAAATTGGAAATCTGCAAAATTGCCTCTTGGTTGAAATTGAGTTTGACCAAGGGGCGCTATGGTCGTAGTCAAGTTCGACCTAAAATAAGCTTGACAAAATGCTTATTTGTACATCATTTTATTGTACTTAATCTTAGTATCAAAATGTACTTTTGATAAAGGTCAAAATCAAATTTTAGAAATCATTTGTGACCTTAGAAGCTTTAAATTGCTTTAAATTATAAGATTAAGGGGGAGCTCATAAAAACAAATTTGATTATTTGAAGATTACAAAAACATTGTAAACATCATTTGAAGCTTGTTATGACCTTAGTATTTTTACTCTTGGTTATGAAGAAATCTACAAATTTCATAAAAATGATATATCTTGTTCTTAAAGGAACTCTCTAAACAAATCAGGGCTTAACATCCCGTGCATTTGGTTAGAGACATTTTTATATACTCTAAGGATTCTCATTTCATTTTCAGGGCTTAACATCCCTTGTAAAATGGGTGAGAAATCAATACACATATGCCATAAACTTAGAAGAAACTCATATCATTTCAAGGCTTAACATCCTTTGCAAATGATTAAGAAACAAATTGTGGCTAAATTTAACAATAAAATTCCTTGATTTTAATTGGATTTCTCTTTAAGGGGGAGCAAAGCATAAAAAGAAAGACACAAAGTCATACTAAATGATTATATTAGATATCTTTTTGAAATGACAAAGGGGGAGAAATAATATAAAATCACAAACATAAAATTAAAATGAGTTTCATAATATCTTGGCCAGCAGTCACTTGCAAAACCAAAGATGGCTACTAAGGTAAATTTTAGGTATGAAACTCACATGTTTTATATTTCCTTATTTTATATTTAGGAAATGTTTGTCATCTTCAAAAAGGGGGAGATTGTTGGCTAAATTGGACATTATGATAAATCCCTTTGTTTTGATGATGACAAACATTTCATTCTTGTCGATCTAACGAGTTGCTTGAGTGTTGCAGGAATAAGGTGGATGACAAACCTTTGGAAGATCTATATGTTTCAAAATGCCTTAATTTCATGATTGTAATCAAATGTAAACACTTGTACAAAATATATAATGTACAAGTACTTAGACATCATGTAAATCAGGCATTAGATCTTCCCTAGCCAATCACTACACTTATATAGATCATCCCCTTCATTAGTGTCACATATGCACACTCATACATACACTTAGCACTTTATTTGAAACATTAAAATAGGGTCAATCTTGGTTGACAAATTCCTCGACCGAGACACTCTCGGTCGACAAACTTCTCGACCGAGAAAGACCCAGGTAGCCGTTAGACACACCTGACAAGGTAGTTGGCAGTTGGAGATGAACGTTGCAAACACTTGATCCAGAGAGCCTGTCGGTCGATAAAACTTCGACCGAGTAGGTGTCTCGGTCGACAATTCCTCGACCGAGATGGACTCTGACAGCAACTGCAGAACTAATTAAACTAGTCGTTGTTAAACCAACTAGTGGATACCTAACGACTAATTGAGCACTTGGAACCCCCTAGAAAGTATCTAGAATGTCCTTAAGCATCTATAGGCCATTCCTATAAATAGGACAAGCCATAGGACACCTAATATACACTTTTGCATATACTTGAGCTTACACTTGCAATTGGCAATCTGTTTTGAGAAATTGAGCAACACTAGCATTGGCTATTCTTTTCCTTGCTCCAAATTTCGTGTCCTATAGGCTTGCATCTCCTATCCACTAAACCTACATTCCAATATTCATTGGTTAGGAGATCTATATGCTTGATATAGGCAAATCAAGACTTGAGCTACAAGTGGTATTGTAATTTCTATTTTTCCTTCTTGTTCCATTGTATCTTTTGTATTCTCCTTGCTACTCCTAGGGTTGGAGGCTGCAGATTGGACAAGGTTCTTCTCGGTGGAGAAGGTGGACTTCGGACTACTTCAAGAAGGCTATTGCAACGGGAAGATACTTCAAGAGGAAGGCTACTTCAAGGGGGAGCTTGAAGTTACTTCAAGAAGGCTGCTTCAAAGTTGGTGCAACTACTTTTAGGTGAAGGTTGTTCGAAGGGTTTGGTGAAAGAATTGTCATTTTATGTAAAGTCCTTGCGAGGTAATAAAATTTGATTCTTTCAAAATCCCGGTTGGGTAAGCAACCGGGTAGTGGATTGACTGCCTTAGTATTTGCTAAGGTTGGAACCACTCTAAATCCTTGTCCCCTTGTCCAATATTTTTGTGGTTGGTTGTTTGAGTTAAAAATTGTTAAAATTACCATAAAACCCTATTCACCCCCCTCTAGTGGTTTTTCAATGCCTAGTTCTAATGAAGAGCATACTTTAATTATTGATTCTCTAATACATGATATTGATGTTCTTAAATCTAAAAACAAGGACAAAGATTTTGTTTTGCAAGAATTAGAAACAAAAAATGCCTCCTTTCTTGCTAAAATCAATGTGCATGAATCTTGTTCTAGTTCTACTAGTAGAGAGAATGATGTTGTTGCTCTTCATATTGATAAAGAGTCCTTCATGACAAAAGCTCTTTGCTTAGAAAATGCTCTTTTGCATGCTAGAGATAATATTAATCAATTGTCTTCTACTATTACCTCTCTTATGCATGATAATGATGGTTTGAGATCTTCTTTGAAAAGATTCTTAGTTGGTAAAAAGAATCTTAATGATATCCTACACTATACTACCAAACAAATTGGTAGACATGGTTTGGGGTATGATGGTAGTCAAAGGAATAACAAAGGTAAAGGACCTCCAATCTTCCATGGAGAATCCTCTAGTTCCAAGACTATGGGCAGATGCAAGTATTGCAATGAAATTGGTCATTATTCTACTTGTTGTCCTTTTAGGAAAGCACCCAAGAGAAATAGGACTTGGGTTGCTAAACTAACCCCTCCGGACCCAAAAATATGATTGGGGACCATTTCATCTTTCTTCTTGTAGGTACATGCAAATGGATTGACTTTAGCTATTGAATTGCAAATTGACTTCTCAATCCACATGAAAGAAGAAAGGTGAGATGTGTAGAGGGTGACAACAAGTGGAAAAAGGAATAGTAAGCACAAAGGTAATGTTTCTCTTGCTTATAACCTGTTGTAACTTGTTTTTGTCAAGTTGGTGTGCACTATACATATGGTTTTTGAGTCAAAAGTGGTATTTTGTGATTCTCTTCATACTCTTGCTCAAAAACTATTTCTAATGGTTCTATAGTGCATTACCAACTTTCTTAGACATGTTTGGATATGGTTTATACTTTTAGCATGCCTTTAAATATGTTTTTATGAAATATATGTACCTTTTGACAGCAACTCTATCAGTCAAGTTTGTCCTATTTGAAACTTGACCGATAGGCACCAGTGGGTGTTGCCAGTAGCTGTCATCGGTGGAGTTGTCAATACACAGAACTTGACCGATAACACTGTGCATAGAATATACATTTGGCTAATTGAATGAGAATTTCCCTCTCAACTAGATTTTCTCAACCAATAGCCTTATTCTTTGGCACTCTCATTTGGTACCTTTATATATGCCTATTGCCATGTTATAAATTACCTATCTTGCTTACAACTCTATCTCTCTAATTGCTCTAAATTGGTATATCTATATGTTGCAATTACTTGCTTTGAGTTGTTTTGTAGGTTTTGATGATGATCTCTTTAGATCTCTTAGTTGTGTCTAAAATTGCTTCCATTGTACTATAACTTGCTACATCTATCTAGGTGTATATCTTGTTTTGATACAACTTTGAGGTTCTTAGTGGTAATCATCTTTTGGTAATGGTGCATATTTGTTAGTGAGTTATATCCTTCCATGCTTCTAAAATTGCTTATCTCTTTGTTTGGATATATCTCTACATCTACTCATAGCTTGCTTTATATTGTGTATCTTTTGGTATCTCTTGCTATGATCTAGATGCTACTAGTAGTCCTAACTTGTGATATCATCTACTAGTAGTTCACATACATGTAGTTCTAACCTTGTTTATAATTGGTATCTTTGCTCATCTAGTGGTATTTCAGTATATGATATGCTTGTATCTTGTCTCATACATGCTCAAGCTTGTTCCTTGAATTGTATATCTACTATCTTGAGTTGCTTGCATAACTATGTGATGCAGGGTACATAGATCTACATTACATGTAGAAATTGGAGTATTTTTGGATTTTATGCAGATTTTGCTCCAATTTTAGTTTTTGGTGCAAGATTAGTGTTTTTTATGCAGAAACGACCTTCTGAGCAAGGCTCATCGCTATGCCATGAGCCCCGATACTTTTTGGGAAATTTTTTTCATCTTGAGGGTAAAAATTGCATTTTATTGTTTTTCTGCAGAACTTATCTTGCATTTTGGGTTGTTCAAGTATATTCCTTAACTTGATTTTCTTTCTATGATTGGACAAGCCCCTATATGTTCTCTTCTACTCTCCTTATATAACTTTGTGTTATCCCCTTTCTCTGTAACAAGTGATGTTTCTTATTTCTTCATACCCCCACTTTTTGAAATGACAAAGGGGGAGAAAGGTATGTCTTCTTTTGACAAAAGAGGGAGAAGTCATGTCTTACATGAAGAGGAGAAGTATGTCCATGTAAAGGGAAGAAGGTAAATGGGAGAAGACATATATGTGTAGAACATATATGAGTAGAAGACATGGTATTCTATAAATGTTATGAAAGCTAACCATGCAGGAGAAATAGCATCAATTGAGGGGGAGTATGAGAACTCCACTAGCATCAATTGAGGGGGAGCATATGAGCTCAATCCTATTGAAACCCCTAGGTTTATCCGAAGGTATGATTTTATTTAAAAGCTTTCAATACATTTATGGAATGGTTTGTCATCTTCAAAACGGGGGAGAATGTTGACTCAAGGTCAATTAGGTCAATGTTGACTCACGTCTAAATTGACTAAATCCGTGTTTTGATGATGACTAACCATTCCACATATTGGTGTCTAATGTCTCTACTTGGGTGATTTCATATTAGTTATAGACACACTCCAAATGCCCTAACTTGCGCATATCAAATTGGAGAAAAGACAAGTCAAAGTCAATACAAGTGCACATTTTTGTAATATGATGTAAATCCATTAGAATCATGTTGTAAATCACTTGTAATGGTTGTATGACTTGTAATTAAGCTTAGAAAAAATCAGGAGCACTTAGATCAAATGTTTAAGCACTCAAAAGCCATTTTCCAAATTTCACATTAGGTTGTTCATCGGTCGAGTTCTGTGAGTTGCAAACTCAACTGATCCTGATTGGATCTTGAAAATGACTTTTGATCGGTTGAGTTTACACTACACAAAATTCGACCGATGGAGTAACTGACCAATTCCATTTTAATTGGTCGTTCGAGTTTCCCCAAGACAAACTCGACCGATGGTCTGAATATCGGCTTTGTCTTTTACTCTATCGGTCGAGTTACCTTTATAGAAACTCAACTGATTGCACTGTACGGAAAAGTGCAGAAAAGTGCTTCTAGTTGTTGTGGAGTTGAAACAAGTGAAAATATATCCGTTGCAAGCCACAAAACGTATAGTTTTTATTCTCAAGTGTTCCCAAAGGCTATGAGGCATCCCCAACTATAAATAGGACCCCTTGAGCTTCATTCCAAGGTTTAACATTCACTATGAAGGTCCCTATTCTATAGTTGAGTGATGCTACAGCCTCCTCCTCTCTCTCTAAGCTTAATCACTTGCTACATTCGTTACAGTGAGTAGGAAATCTATAAGAGAGCTAGTCCTACATGTATATCTTGTAAGGATCTCACTTCCACCACCTTCCTTTCTCTCATTTCAACCATGAAGATGAAGGTTCTCTCTCTTGGCTAAGAGAGGTGAAGAAGAACAAGGGAAGGAGTCCCTTGGTGAAGATGAAGGCTGAAGACTTGGAGCAAGAGTGGGTAAGCCCTTGGTGAAGGCAGAAGACTCCTTGCTCAAGTGGGTAAGTCCTTGGTAGAATCTTCTCCGAGTGAAGGTGAAGTCAAAGGCGGAAGATCCAAGAAGAGTGGATAATTCTTTGAATGCTGAAGACTTGGAGTAAGAGTGGGTAAGCCCTTGGTGAAGGCAGAAGACTCTTTGCTCAAGTGGGTAAGTCCTTGGTGGAAGCTTCTCCGAGTGAAGGTGAATTTAAAGGTGGAAGATCCAAGAAGAGTGGGTAATCCCTGCAAGGCTGAAGACTCGTACAAGAGTAGGTAAGTCCTTAGAAGAAGGTGAAAGACTCCTTGTAAAGTGGGTAAGTCCTTGGTAAGGTTGAAGACTCTTTGTATTGGATAGGTAAGTCCTTTAGTGGTCATGTATTGTATCTCTTATAATGAATATAATGAAGATGCAAGGTTAAGAAATCCTAGAGGTTGACCTCTCTAGGTAGTGGACTGACTCACTTCTAGTTTGAAGTGTGGAACCACTCTAAACATCTTGTCAATTGGTGTATGTTCAATCTCTCTCATCCTTGCTATGGATGTTTTAGTTGTACTCAAATTTACTATTTAGCAACCATATCTTGTGATATATCTTGAAGGTCTAATGAATTTTTTTTAGGTGCATTCAGCTCTATTCACCCCCCTCTAGAGCATCTAATCACCCATCTAGGATCCAACAATTGGTATCAGAGCGGATTTTTTCCAAGCATACTTCAACAAGTAGGAGAAGATGGATGACTACCAAGGAGGGAGATACTTGATCAGCCTACCAATCTTTGATGGGAGTAATTTCCTCTATGGGAGAAGAAGGCTTCAATTCTACATCTAAAGATCAAGTCTTCAGATGTGGAAAATGGTGAACATCCCATACATTCTACCAAAGACAAAGATTGAAGAAAGGGATGAAGTTAGCTTGAAGAAAGCAACCTTGAATGCTAGAGCCATGGACATCCTCTATGCCTCCATGACCCCCACCGAGTTCAACCAGATTTCTTTATGTGAAACAACCTATGAGGTATGGAGAAAGCTATGCATCACTTATGAAGGGACAGATCAAGTGAAGGAAAGTAAAGTCTACATTCTCAAAGGCTGCTTTAGAACTTCTAGATGGGAAAGGAGGAGAGGATAGCCAACATGTACTCAAGGCTCAACACCATTGTTAATGGTCTTGTTGTTATAGAACATCCTATGTCTAGTAGAGAGATCAACTCAAAGATCCTTAGAACTCTCCCCAAGAGGTGGGAACCCAAGGTGACTTCCATTGAAAAAGTAGGGTCCCTTAAGGATGTCCCTATCAAAGAGCTCATTGGAAATCTATAAGAACATGAAGCCACACTTGATAAGAGGGAGGAAGTAGAAAGACAAGAGCAGAAATAACTCAAGAGAACGAAGAAGGCTGAAATCAAAGCTCAAATCAAGGCTATTATTGGTCAAGCTTCTCCATCCTCTCAAGTTGAAGAAGTTGCCATGTACTCCAAGGGTAGATTCTACAAAGGCAAGTCCTCCTCCATCTGGTGCTTCACATGTGGAAAGAAGGGTCACTACAAGGAATATTTCCCACAAGACAAAAAGACCCATCTTAACAAGAAGAAGGAGAAATGGCACTCAACCTCAAGTGGCTCCTCCAACTCAAGCTTAAGTGAAGATTCAAGTGAAGGATCAAGCTCAAACTCTAGTGATAAAGGAGAATGACATTTTGCTCTTATGGTATCAACAAGTAAGGACTAAAGTGAGGTAAATCTAAACTCTTTAGATAAACAATCTTTGATTGATATTATTCATGATACTTGTGCCTCTCTTAAGTCTTCTAAAAGGAAAAGGAAAAAGCTTGCTAGAATTGTTGATAATTTGCATGTAGAATTAAATGATCTTGAACATGCTAATTCTTGCTTTCTTGATGATAAAAATGCTTGTCTTAGCCAAGTAGACTCTCTTAAACTTGAAAATGCTAGTTTGCTTGATAAGATTAGATTTTTAGAAGCTCAACCTCTCATGCCTAGTTCTAACGAAGAGCATACTTTAATTGTTGATTCTCTCATGCATGATATTGATGTACTTAAATCTAAAAAAAGGACAAAGATTTTGGTTTCTAAGAATTAGAAACAGAAAATGCCTCCTTGCTTGCTAAAATCAATGTGCATGAATCTTGTTCTAGTTCTACTAGTAAAGAGAATGATTTTGCTGCTCTTCATATTGATAAAGAGTCCTTCATGACAAAAGATCTTTGCTTAGAAAATGATCTTTTGCATGCTAGAGATAATATTAATCAATTGTCTTCTACTATTACCTCTCTTATGCATGATAATGATGGTTTGAGATCTTCTTTGCAAAGATTCTTAGTTGGTAAAAAGAATCTTAATGATATCCTACACCATACTACCAAACAAATTGGTAGACATGGTTTGGGGTATGTTGGTAGTCAAAGGAACAACAAAGGTAAATGACCTCCAATCTTCCATGGAGAATCCTCTAGTTCCAAGACTATGGGCACATGCAACTATTGCAATGAAATTGGTCATTATTCTACTTGTTGTCCTTTTAAGAAAGCACCTAAGAGCAATAGGACTTGGGTTGCTAAACTAACCCCTCCGGACCCAAAAATATGATTGGGGACCATTTCATCTTTCTTCTTGTAGGTACTTGCAAATGGATTGACTTGAGCTATTGAATTATAAATTGACTTCTCAATCCACATGAAAGAAGAAAGGTGAGATGTGTAGAAGGTGACAACAAGTGGAAAAAGGAATGGTAAGCCCAAAGGTAATGTTTCTCTTGCTTATAACATGTTCTAACTTGTTTTTGTCAAGTTGGTGTGCACTATACATATGGTTTTTGAGTCAAAAGTGGTATTTTGTGATTCTCCTCACACTCTTGCTCAAAAACTATTTCTAATGCTTCTATAGTGCATTACCAACTTGCTTAGACATGTTTGGATATGGTTTATACTTTTAGCATGCCTTTAAATATGTTTTTATGAAATATATGTACATTTTGACAGCAGCTCTGTCAGTAGATTTTGTCATGTTTGAAACTCAACCGATAGGCACCAATGGGTGTTGCTAGCAGCTGTCATCGGTCGAGTTGTCAATACACAGAACTCGACTGATAACACTGTGCACAGAATATACATTTGGCTTATTGAATGAGAATTTCCCTCTCAACTAGATTTTCTCAACCAATAGCCTTATTCCTTGTCACTCTCATTTGGTACCTTTATATATGCATATTGCCATGTTCTAAATTGCCTATCTTGCTTACAACTCTATCTCTCTAATTGCCCTAAATTGGTATATCTATATGTTGCAATTACTTACTTTGAGTTATTTTGCAGGTTTTGATGATGATCTCTTTGAATCTCTTGGTTGTGTCTAAAATTGCTTCCACTGTACTCTAACTTGCTACATCTATCTAGGTGTATATCTTGTTTTGATACAACCTTGAGGTTCTTAGTGGTAATCATCTTTTGGTAATGGTGAATATTTGTTAGTGAGTTATACCCTTCGATGCTTCTAAAATTTCTTATCTCTTTGTTTGGATATATCTCTACATCTACTCATAGCTTGCTTTATCTTGTGTATCTTTTGGTATCTCTTGCTATGATCTAGATCCTACTAGTAGTCCTAACTTGTGATATCATCTACTACTAGTTCACATACATGTAGTTCTAACCATGTTTATAATTGGTATCTTTGCTCATCTAGTGGTATTTCACTATATGCTATGCTTGTATCTTGTCTCATACATGCTCAAATTGTTCCTTGAATTGCATATCTACTATCTTGAGTTGCTTGCATAATTGTGTGATGCATGGTACATAGATCTACATTACATGTAGAAATTGGAGTATTTTTGGATTTTATGCGGATTTTGCTCCAGTTTCAGTTTTTGGTGAAAGACTAGTGTTTTTTATGCAGAAATGACCTTCTGAGCATAGCTCGTCGCTATGCCATGAGCCCTGGTACTTTTTGGGAAAATTTTGTCATCTTTAGGGTCAAAATTGCATTTTATTGTTTTTCTACAACACTTATCTTGCATTTTGGGTTTTTTAAGTATATGCTTTAACTTGCTTTTCTTTCTATGCTTGGACGAGCCCCTATATGTGCTCTTCTACTCTCCTTATATAGCTTTGTGTTATCTCCTTTCTCTTTAACAAGTGATGATTCTTATTTCTTCATACCCCCATTTTTTGAAATGACAAAGGGGGAGAAAGGTATGTCTTCTTTTGACAAAAGAGGGAGAAGGTGTGTCTTATATGAAGAGGAGAAGTATGTCCATGTAAAGGGGAGAAGGTAAATGGGAGAAGACATATATATGTAGAACATATATGAGTAGAAGACATGGTATTTTATAAATGTTATGAAAGCTAACCATGCAGGAGAAATAGCATCAATTGAGGGGGAGTATGAGAACTCCACTAGCATCAATTGAGGGGGAGCATATGAGATCAATCCTATTGAAACCCCTAGGTTTCTCCAAAGGTATAATTTTATTTAAAAGCTTTCAATACATTTATGGAATGGTTTGTCATCTTCAAAAAGGGGGAGAATGTTGACTCAAGGTCAATTAGGTCAATGTTGACTCACGTATAAATTGACTAAACCCGTGTTTTGATGATGACTAACCATTCCACATATTGGTGTCTAATGTCTCTACTTGAGTGATTTCAGATTAGTTATAGACACACTCCAAATTCCCTAACTTGCGCATATCAAATTGGAGAAAAGACAAGTCAAAGTCAATACAAGAGCACATTTTTGTAATATGATGTAAATCCATTAGAATCATGTTGTAAATCACTTGTAATGATTGTATGACTTGTAATTAAGCTTAGAAAAAATCAAGAACACTTAGATCGAATGTTTAAGCACTCAAAAGCCATTTTCCAAAATTCACATCAGGTTGTTCATCGATCGAGTTCTGTGAGTTGCAAACTCGACCGATCCTAATTGGATCTTGAAAATGACTTTTGATCTGTCGAGTTTACACTACACAGAACTTGACCGATGGAGTAACTGACCAATTCGATTTTCATTGGTCGGTCGAGTTTCCCCAGGACAAACTCGACTGATGGTCTGAATATCAGCTTTATCTTTTACTCTATCGGTCGAGTTATCCTTATAGAAACTTGACCGATTGCACTGTACAGAAAAGGGTAGAAAAGTGCTTCTAGTCATTGTGGAGTTGCAACAAGTGAAAATATATCTGTTGCAAGCCACAAAATGGCTAGTTTTTGTTCTCAAGTGTTCCCAAAGGCTATGAGGCATCCCCAACTATAAATAGGACCCCTTGGGCTTCATTCCAAGGTTGAGTATTCACTATGAAGGTCCCTATTCTATAGAAAAATGATCCTACAGCCTCCTCGCTCTCTCTAAGTTTAATCACTTACTACATTTGTTAGAGTGAGTAGGAAATCTATAAGAGAGCTAGTCCTACATGTATATCATGTGAGGCTCTTACTTCCACCACCTTCGTTTCTCTCATTTCAACCATGAAGATGAAGGTTCTCTCTCTTATCTAAGAGAGGTGAATAAGAACAAGGGAAGGAGTCCCTTGGTGAAGATGAAGGATGAAGACTTGGAGCAAGAGTGGGTAATCCCTTGGTGAAGACAGAAGACTCCTTGCTCAAGTGGGTAAGTCCTTGGTGGAAGCTTCTCCGAGTGAAGATGAAGTCAAAGGTGGAAGATCCAAGAAGAGTGTGTAATTCCTTAAAGGTTGAAGACTTGGAACAAGAGTGGGTAAGCCCTTGGTGAAGGCCGAAGACTCCTTGATCAAGTAGGTAAGTCCTTGGTGGAAGCTTCTCTGAGTGAAGGTGAAGTCAAAGGCGGAAGATCCAAGAAGAGTGGGTAATCCCTGCAAGGCTGAAGACTTGTGCAAGATTAGGTAAGTCCTTGGTAGATGGTGAAAGACTCCTTGTAAAGTGGGTAAGTCCTTGGTAAGGTTGAAGACTCTTTGTATTGGATAGGTAAGTCCTTTGGTGGTCATGTATTGTATCTCTTATAATGAATATAATGAAGATGCAAGGTTAAGAAATCGTAGAGGTTGACCTCTCTAGGTAGTGGATTGACTCACTTCTAGTTTGAAGTGTGGAACCACTCTAAATAGCTTATTAATTGGTGTATGTTCAATCTATCTCATCCTTGCTATGCATGTTTTAGTTGCACTCAAATATCCTATTTAGCAACCTTTTCTTGTGATATATCTTGAAGGTCTAATGAATTTTGTTTAAGTGCATTCAACACTATTCACCCCCCCTCTAGAGCATCTAATCACCCATCTAGGATCCAAAAATTGGTATCATAGTGGGTCTTCTCCAAGCGTACTTCAACAAGTAGGAGAAGATGGGTGACTACCAAGGAGGGAGATATTTGATCAACCTACCTATCTTTGATGAGAGCAATTTCCTCTATTGGAGAAGAAGGCTTCAATTCTACATCCAAGGATCAAGTCTTGAGATGTGGCAAATGGTGAACATCCCATACATGCTACCAAAGACAAAGATTGAAGAATGGGATGAAGCTACCTTGACGAAAGCAACCTTGAATGCTAGAGCCATGCACATACTCTATGTCTCCATGACCCCCACCGAGTTCAACCGGATTTCTTAATTTGAAATATCCTATGAGGTATGAAGATAGCTATGCATCGCTTATGAAGGGACAGATCAAGTGAAGGAAAGTAAAGTCAACATGCTCAAAGGGCTGCTTGAGAACTTCAAGGTGGGAAATGAGGAGAGGATAGCCAACATGTACTCAAGGCTCAATACCATTTTGAATGGTCTTGCTGTTCTAGGACATCCTATGTCTAGTAGAGAGATCAACTCAAAGATCTTTATGACTCTCCCCAAGTGGTGGGAACCCAAGGTGACTTCCATTGAAGAAGCAAGGTCCCTTAAAGATGTCCCTATCGAAGAGCTCGTTGAAAATCTACAAGCACATGAAGCCACACTTGACAAGAGGGAGGAAGTAGAAAGACAAGAGGAGAAAGAACTCAAGAGAATGAAGAAGGCTGAAATCAAAGCTCAAATCAAGGGTATTATTGGTCAAGCTTCTCCATCCTCTCAAGTTGAAGAAGATGCAATGTACTCCAAGGGTAGATTCTACAAAGGCAAGTCCTCCTCCATCTGGTGTTTCACATGTTGAAAGAAGGGTCACTACAAGGAAGATTGCCTACAAGGCAAAAAGACCCATCTTTACAAGAAGAAGGAGAAATGGCACTCAAGCTCAAGTAGCTCCTCCAACTCAAGCTCAAGTGAAGATTCAAGTGAAGGATCAAGCTCAAGCTCTAGTGTTGAAGGAGAATGCCATTTTGCTCTTATTGCATCAACAAGTAAGGACTCAAGTGAGGTAAATCTAAACTCTTTAGATAAAGAATCTTTGATTGCTATTATTCATGATACTTGTGCCTCTCTTAACTCTTCTAAAAGGAAAAGGAAAAAGCTTGGTAGAATTGTTGATAATTTTCATGTAGAATTAAATGATCTTAAACATGCTAATTCTTGTTTGCTTGATGATAAAAATGTTTGTCTTAACCAAGTAGACTCTCTTAAACTTGAAAATGCTAGTTTGCTTGATAAGATTAGATTTTTAGAAGCTCAACCTCTCATGCCTAGTTCTAATGAAGAGCATACTTTATTTGTTGATTCTCTCATGCATGATATTGATGTTCTTAAATCTGAAAACAAGGATAAAGATTTTATTTTGCAAGAATTAGAAACAGAAAATGCCTTCTTAGTTGCTAAAATCAATGTGCATGAATCATGTTCTAGTCCTACTAGTAGAGAGAATGATGTTGCTGCTCTTCATATTGATACAGAGTCTGTCCTGACAAAAGCTCTTTGCTTAGAAAATGATCTTTTGCATGCTAGAGATAATATTAATCAATTGTCTTCTACTATTACCTCTCTTATGCATGATAATGATGGTTTGAGATCTTCTTCGCAAAGATTCGTAGTTGGTACAAAGAATCTTAATGATATCCTACACCATACTACCAAACAAATTGGTAGACATGGTTTGGGGTATGTTGGTAGTCAAAGGAACAACAAAGGTAAAGGACCTCCAATCTTCCACGGAGAATCCTCTAGTTCCAAGACTATGGGCACATGCAACTATTGCAATGAAATTGGTCATTATTATACTTGTTGTCCTTTTAGGAAAGCACCCAAGAGAAATAGGACTTGGGTTGCTAAACTAACCCCTCCAGACCCAAAAATATGATTGGGGACCATTTCATCTTTCTTCTTGTAGGTACTTGCAAATGGATTGACTTGAACTATTGAATTGCAAATTGACTTCTCAATCCACATGAAAGAAGAAAGGTGAGATGTGTAGAGGGTGACAACAAGTGGAAAAAGGAATGGTAAGCACAAAGGTAATGTTTCTCATGCTTATAACATGTTCTAACTTCTTTTTGTCAAGTTGGTGTGTACTATACATATGGTTTTTGAGTCAAAAGTGGTATTTTATGATTCTCTTCACACTCTTGCTCAAAAACTATTTCTAATGTTTCTATAGTGCATTACCAACTTGCGTAGACATGTTTGGATATGGTTTATAATTTTAGCATGCCTTTAAATATGTTTTTATGAAATATATGTACCTTTGGACAACAGCTCTGTCGGTCGAGTTTGTCCTATTTGAAACTTGACCGACAGGCACCAATGGGTGTTGCCAGCAGCTGTCATCAGTCGAGTTGTCAATACACAGAACTCGACTAATAACATTGTACACATAATATACATTTGGCTTATTGAATGAGAATTTCCCTCTTAACTAGATTTTCTCAACCAATAGCCTTATTCTTTGGCACTCTCATTTGGTTACCTTTATATATGCATATTGCCATGTTCTAAATTGTCTATCTTTCTTACAACTCTATCTCTCTAATTTCTCTAAATTGGTATATCTATATGTTGCAATTACTTGGTTTGAGTTGTTTTGCAGGTTTTGATGATGATCTCTTTGGATCTCTTAGTTGTGTCTAAAGTTAATTCTATTGTACTCTAACTTGCTACATCTATCTAGGTGTATATCTTGTTTTGATAGAACCTTGAGGTTCTTAGTGGTAATCATCTTTTAGTAATGGTGCATATTTGTTAGTGAGTTATATCCTTCCATGCTTCTAAAATTGCTTATCTCTTTGTTTGGATATATCTCTACATCTACTCATAGCTTGCTTTATCTTGTGTATCTTTTGGTATCTCTTGCTATGATCTAGATCATACTAGTAGTCCTAACTTGTAATATCATCTACTAGTAGTTCACATACATGTAGTTCTAACCTTGTTTATAATTGGTATCTTTGCTCATCTAGTGGTATTTCACTATATGCTATGCTTGTATCTTGTCTCATACATGCTCAAGCTTGTTCCTTGAATTTCATATCTACTATCTTGAGTTGCTTGAATAACTATGTGATGTAGGGTACATAGATCTACATTACATGTAGAAATTGGATTATTTTTTGGATTTTATGCAGATTTTTCTCCAGTTTCAGTTTTTGGTGCAAGACTAGTGTTTTTATGCAGAAACGACTTCTGAGCAAGGCTCATCGCTATGCCATGTGCCCTGGTAATTTTTGGGCAAATTTTGTCATCTTGAGCATCAAAATTACATTTATTATTTTTCTGCAGCACTTATCTTGCATTTTGGGTTGTTCAAGTATATGCTTTAACTTGCTTTTCTTTCTATGCTTGGACAAGCCCCTATATGTGCTCTTCTACTCTCCTTATATAACTTTATGTTATCTCCTTTCTCTTTAACAAGTGATGTTTCTTATTTCTTCATACTCCCACTTTTTGAAATGACAAAGGGGGAGAAAGGTATGTCTTCTTTTGACAAAAGAGGGAGAAGGCATGTCTTACATGAAGAGGAGAAGTATGTCCATGTAAAGGGAGAAGGTAAATGGGAGAAGACATATATGTGTAGAACATATATGAGTAGAAGACATGGTATTCTATAAATGTTATGAAAGCTAACCATGCAGGAGAAATAACACCAATTGAGGGGGAGTATGAGAACTCCACTAGCATCAATTGAGGGGGAGCATATGAGCTCAATCCTATTGAAACCCCTAGGTTTCTCTGAAGGTATGATTTTATTTAAATGCTTTCAATACATTTATGGAAAGGTTTGTCATCTTCAAAAAGGGGGAGAATGTTGACTCAAGGTCAATTAGGTCAATGTTGACTCACGTCTAAATTGACTAAACCCGTGTTTTGACGATGACTAACCATTCCACATATTGGTGTCTAATGTCTCTACTTGAGTGATTTCAGATTAGGTATAGACACACTCCAAATGCCCTAACTTGTGCATATCAAATTGGAGAAAAGACAAGTCAAAGTCAATACAAGTGCATGTTTTTGTAATATGATGTAAATCCATTAGAATGATGTTGTAAATCACTTGTAATGATTGTATGACTTGTAATTAAGCTTAGAAAAAAATCAAGAGCACTTAGATCGAATGTTTAAGTACTCAAAAGCCATTTTCAAAAATTCACATTAGGTTGTTCATCGGTCGAGTTCTGTGAGTTGCAAACTCGACCGATCCTGATTGGATCTTGAAAATGACTTTTGATCGGTCGAGTTTACACTACACAGAACTCGGCGGATGGAGTAATTGACCAATTCAATTTTCATTGGTCAGTCGAGTTTTCTCAGGACAAACTCGACTGATGGTCTGAATATCAACTTTGTCTTTTACTCTATCGGTCGAGTTACCCTTATAGAAACTCGACCGATTGCAATGTACGGAAAAGTGCAGAAAAGTGCTTCTAGCCCTTGTGGAGTTGCAACAAGTGAAAATATATTCATTGCAAGCCACAAAATGGCTAGTTTTCATTCTCAAGTGTTCCCAAAGGCTATGAGGCATCCCCAACTATAAATAGGACCCCTTAGGCTTCATTCCAAGGTTGAGCATTCACTATGAAGGTCCCTATTCTATAGTTGAGTGATCCTACTGCCTCCTCTCTCTCTGTCTAAGATTAATCACTTGCTACATTCGTTAGAGTGAGTAGGAAAATCTGTAAGAGAGTTAGTCCTACATGTATATCTTGTGAGGCTCTCACTTCCACCACCTTCCTTTCTCTCATTTCAACCATGAAGATGAAGGTTCTCTCTCTTGGCTAAGAGAGGTGAAGAAGAACAAGGGAAGGAGTCCCTTGGTGAAGATGAAGGCTGAATACTTGGAGTAAGAGTGGGTAAGCCCTTGGTGAAGGCAGAAGACTCCTTGCTCAAGTGGGTAAGTCCTTGGTGGAATCTTCTCCGAGTGAAGGTGAACTCAAAGGCGGAAGATCCAAGAAGAGTGGGTAATTCCTTGAAGGCTGAAGACTTGGAGAAAGAGTGGGTAAGCCCTTGGTGAAGGCAGAAGACTCCTTGCTCAAGTGGGTAAGTCCTTGGTGGAAGCTTCTCCGAGTGAAGGTGAAGTCAAAGGTGGAAGATCCAAGAAGAGTGGGTAATCCCTGCAAGGCTGAAGACTTGTGCAAGAGTAGGTAAGTCTTTGGAATAAGGTGAAAGACTCCTTGTAAAGTGGGTAAGTCCTTGGTAAGGTTGAAGACTCTTTGTATTGGATAGGTAAGTCCTTTGGTGGTCATGTATTGTATCTCTTATAATGAATATAATGAAGATGCAAGGTTAAGAAATCCTAGAGGTTGACCTCTCTAGGTAGTGGACTGACTCACTTCTAGTTTGAAGTGTGGAACCACTCTAAACAACTTGTCAATTGGTTTATGTTCAATCTCTCTAATCCTTGCTATGCATGTTTTAGTTGCACTCAATTTTCCTATTTAGCAACCTTATCTTGTGATATATCTTGAAGGTCTAATGAATTTTGTTTAAGTGCATTCAGCTCTATTCACCCCCCTCTAGAGCATCTAATAACCCATCTAGGATCCAACAATTGGTATCAGAGCGGGTCTTTTCCAAGCATACTTCAACAAGTAGGAGAAGATGGGTGACTACCAAGGAGGGAGATACTTGATCAGCCTACCAATCTTTGATGGGAGAAATTTCCTCTATTAGAGAAGAAGGCTTCAATTCTACATCCAAGGATCAAGTCTTGAGATGTGGCAAATGGTGAACAGCCCATACATGCTACCAAAGACAAAGATTGAAGAATGGGATGAAGCTACCTTGAAGAAAGAAACCTTGAATGCTAGAGCCATGCACATCCTCTATGCCTCCACTACTACAGAACCTACCTTTAGTGTCGGTTATTTAAAGCCTTTAGTGTCAGTTTCTAAGCGACACCTATGTGGGCGACACTAAAAGTCCACCCATTAGGCGTCGGTTCCAAAACCGACGCCTAAACTCTTCGCACGCCACCGAAAGAGCGCCATCAGGTAACTATAGGCGTCGATTATTAGATAAGAAACCGACACCCAAACTCTTCGCGCGCCACCAAAAATGCGCCATCATGGGACTATAGGCGTCGGTTATTAGTTAAAAACCGATGCCTAAACCCTTCGCGCCACAGAAAGGGCATCATCTTGGGCACTATCAGTGTCGGTTATATGTAAAAAACCGACACCATATATGTTCGCCCCACGGCCGTGCTGTCCAACACGGTCGTGGTGTTAAGGAAATAGACGTCGATTTATTGTAGGAAAACCGACACTATAGTATTATGTTTCGGTTATTAGTTAAAAACCGATGCCCAAACCCTTTATCAGTGTCGATTATTAGTAAAAAACCGACACCATATATCTTCGCCCCACGGCCGTGCTGTCCAGCACGGCCGTGGTGTTAAGGACATAGACGTCAGTTTATTGTAGGAAAACTGACACTATATAATTATGTGTCAGTTATTTACAAATAACCGACGCCTATTGGTTTTTTTTTTCCTGTCAGTCTGCAGACCTGCTGTGGCTGGTCACAGGATGAGAAACCTGTTCAGTTCAGTTATGAACTGCAAGTTTTACGACATCCATTGATATCAGCCGACAACAGGCCGCAAACCTACAAAATCAACAATAAAAAAGTAGCACATGCATTTAGCAATGCAACCTGCAGTTCCATTTTATTTTCACACATTTATAAACATTCACACATGCTAGCAATCTGTAGTTCCGTTCATTCACATTCACACATGTAGAAACATTCATATAGCAACCAACACTTTCATTCATTTTCACTCAGACATATGTAGAAACATCCAGACATGTAGAAACATTCACACATATATTATAATTCAGAAATTCATTTACAAAGTATCATTGTTTAGTCATTATTCGCTATCAGGATCCCAATTATATTTTAAAGCCCCCACTAATTGTATGGCTGTTGCCCATTCTTCTCTTACTTCATTTAATTCTCCCATTGTATAGGGAGCATTAACATTTGGTAAGTCCTTTCCTGTAATGGGGTCAGCTTTAAACACCTGTAAAGAGAATGATGTATATATATAATTAATGAGCTATAAATAAGATTGATATATTTCGATCATATTATCTAATGAGACTATATAATACCTGAGCAATACATTCGATATCCAGTACGGCATGTTTGATAATCATGTACATATATCGCATGACATAGTATCCACATGCCCATCTGTTGTCTTGTGTAGCACAATATAAATTCAAACATACAAAATATTAAAAAATACAACTAATTAAGCATTGTTCACATAAATAATATATACATATATTGCAGTCGGGAACTTACTTTCACGTTCTTCCAAAGTATTGGCTGGTTCTTTTTCATGGGGACCTTTCCTCCAGCCTTTTTGTACTCCTCAAAACCCCTACATGTTAATGTAACACAGAACATTGCAATTAAATAGTAATGTAATAACATATGTTTACGGATATGAAAAATGAAATATTTCTCGCCGAAATATTGTCATTTTCATTATGTGTCCAAATCTTGTATTCAATTTACCCCCCTTAGGATCTAGATAATACACAGTGAACGTCTCGGGGGCAATAACCAATAACTCCCAATGCCTACCCCTAGAGGAAAAAAAGTTAAAAATTAATAACTCAAAATCCACAATAAAATGTAATTTTCTTAAGTCCAAATTATAATAAGCAAAGTAAACTTACTCTACATTGAATGGAGCCATTATCACCGTCCTCTTTTTTATAAACTTACTCTACATTGAATGGATCCATTATCACCGTCCTCTTTTTTACAGCAAAATTTGAAAAAGACTCACAGCAGTATTGTTGAACTGATGTAGGGTCTTTAGCTACTAGACTAATCAAGGATGGAATCAAAAACCCTACATGTTTGAATCCAAAATCTGCACATATGTTGTCTAAGTAGCTGCAAAATATGTATTAATTATGCATGCATTAATAAATAAGAAACCAGATCACCAGATCATACACAAGGTATATGGATGTATAAAGAATATCTCACCTTATCCATAGCTCTATCACAAATGTATTTAGCCAATCATATCGAAACAACTCCAATATATCTTGTATAAATAGTTTTGTTTCGTATGACTGACCTGTAGAATCTGAATCAGAAGAAACAGTTATAGGGGAGTTTATATCATGTTCCCCTAACCATACTGCCATACCCCTACAGTTAGGACCTAACGGGACAGGTAGGTCCTGTGGAACCCAACTAGGTAATGCAGGAGGTGGAAGTGGAGGCCTAGATGATGTGGGTGTCTTCTTTTTAACCTGTATATATATATAATTTCATATCAACTGCCAGCATATACACACACTAACAATTGAACGTAATGTAAATTTACCATACCTTATCAGTAAAGAAGACATCCGCTTTTAGCCACAATATCACTCCGCCTACTGCCTCACCAAGTGTTTCACAATCTGGGTGGGCATATGGTAGTGGAAGATCCATCCACCGGGGGAATATATGTATCAGGCTCACTCGAATCCAACCAGCTGGTACTGGAGACCCGTGACACGTTTCCCCTGGTAGGGATGGGTAAGCCGACGCCTCTACCACGACATATTCTTTACTTTTTAGACGGCATGGCTTCAACCCCTACAAATTTTTGTGTAAAGAATGTTATATACATATATACATATCATCTTTTTTTGAAACGACTACAATTTCATATATACATATCATCTTGAATTAAAAAACTAGTTACTATGTCATAAAAATACTTACAGTGGATGTGCTAGGTGGTGGTTCTACAGGATTACTCCCAACCTCTGCAGTAGGAGTAGGAGTAGAGTCTACAGTAGGTATTGTCTGGTAAGTAGCAGTCTGAGATGCCTGCCACTTTTTCATTGCTTCTTCGAGTTTCCTATCAAATAACTTATCTACCTATACATGGATAAAAGAAACGTCAAATTCTAATTATTGAATTCTCTTTTACAATAACATCTACAAGGAAAAAATATGTTACCTCTTCTTGTGAAAGTCCCACTTTTGGGACATGTTTGCGCTGGGATGGCCCAAAAAAAGCTTTGATGCCCACACCAGCTCCTGCAGCCCTAACACATCCAGGATGCTCTGGGTTACCCAGAGCAACTGTCAATTCATCCTTTGTTCCCTCAGGGATGAACTTTCCTTGTTTCCTCAGCTCGTACAGCTCCCTCTAATCGCCAAAACAAAAATTTGTACTTAAGTAAACAACACAAATAATCAATATTCGAATGATTGCTGTAAGAGTTGTATTTTACCATTTTTGCAGCCGCCTCAGCAGTTGCGGCCTTAGTTATTTCTCCCTTCTTATTTTGCCTCCCACCTATCCAGACATCATGGCGAGGCAGAGGTGTGCTACCTATGGTAGAGGACTCCTGAGTAGCAGCAGACTGAGCAGCAGTAGCCTCAACCTGTAGTCTTTGGCGAACGCCTACATACCCCTTTGGACCCATTGTGTGGTCATGCACATTCAGTGCACGCCTTGATCTTTGTGCCTCACGGAGGGCCTAGTTAGTATGCAAATTAATGATTTGGTTAGTAACACTAAATGTTAATCTTGAATAAGTGAATACAACATATATTAATTAATGAGATTGAGACTGACGCCTAATACCTTGAATTCATCAGTTTGTCTTGAAGCGACAAACGCGTCCCATTCTTCTTTGTCCAGGAAGTTCCACTATTCAGTGGTTGTCTTCTTCCTCTTGTCGGCTTCTTTTATGTATTCTCTAGTGAGATTTGTCCTATAGTTCCTTAGGACTCTCCCACAGCGTTGCATCACGCATTTACGATGCAGTTTTTCATCCAATTCAAATATACTCTGCAAAATAGAATTGCTATTAACTAGTATCCAAAAATTTAGTAATCTACAAAATAGAATTGCAAATTAATAATAACTCACGCATAAATCCCTCCATATTAAATCTTTCTTCTCCTTAGAAAACTTTATTCCAAGAATCTAAGCGACAACCGCAATGGCTACGAGTAACAAACCCAAGATATGAAATAAATGAATTGCGATTCACACCACATGCATTTCCTGCATTATCGAAATCCACAACAAGTTTGGGTCCATTGCCCTTTTGCGCAATTAACTTCTTCATCATAGTGATGCCCCTTCTCTTGTCAACTTTTTGGTGTTGTTGATCAAGTGCCTCAAGTGCTTCAGATGGCACCTGTGCATCATCAACCTAAAATTTGACAAAATAATTCACATTTACAAGATATAACTATAAATGGACATATAGATATAAATATATGATATATTTTTAAAACTTACATTGTGAGGCGGCACATTGATGTCCTCACCCTCACGGTAGTCATCAGCACGGTCATCAGGAGAATGGTCAGCCATCTGCAAATTCACATTCAAATTGTAAAGTTCACATTGTAAAGTAGTAATTCAAAGTGTAAAGCTCACATTGTAAAGTAATTCAAATTGTAAATCTCACATTGTAAAGTAATTCAAATTGTAAAGCTCACATTGTAAAGTAATTCAAATTGTAAAGTTCACATTATAAAGTAATTCAAATTCTAAAGCTCACATTGTAAAGTTCACATTCACATTGTAAAGTTCACATTTTATCAATTAACAATCCTTCATTGTGATCTCCGCGCACATACAAGTCATCATTAGCTTCAATATTTGTTGGTGTTGGCAACCCAACTGAGAATGGACTGGAGTCATCATACTTATCATAGTACTGTTCTTCATCTATAGGATCTTCAACGAACTGTCTTTTACCATGAAGAACAACCGACCATTTATCATTTGCAGGATCATCGATATAAAATACTTGTTTCGCCTGTTATGACAATATGAATGGTTCAGCCTTCTCGCCAATCTTTTCAAAGTTCACTAAAGTGAAACCCAATTCATCCACTATAACTCCTTTGGTGTTATCAACCCAATTACATTTGAAGAGCGGAATTCTGAAATCTATGTAGTCAAATTCCCATATGTCTTCAATGACACCGTAATATGACATTTTAGCTTCATGTGGACTCTTATCCTTTGCACTTGCAAAAAACATAGTCGATGCTTGAAGGGTGACCCCACTGTTTTGGACGACACTCTTATCATCTTGGCACTTTGTGTAATATGTGAATCCATTAATGTCATACCCTTCATAAGACATAACAATCAACTTTGGTTTAAAGGCGAGGCATTTGATAGTTTCAGTAATACCATCTAGTGTTTGAGATAGTTGATGTAAGACTTTATCTTCAAACCACTTAATAAAAGTCTAGTTATGCTCTCTAGCAAGCCACATTGTATTCGCTCGAGGATATTGTCTTTTGATGAAATTGGTATGTTCCTCGATATAAACGTTCACTTCATCCATGTGGTGTAAAATATACAAATGACCTTGTTCCAACTGCTCACGGCTGATTACTTTCACACGTGAACCCAAAATTCCTTTGCCAAATAGCTCATCAATATTCTTGTCATTATCAGGAGTGTCATTACCACTGAGAAAGTCATTGCAGAAATCCATAACCTCTCTTGCCACATAACCTTCAATTATACTCCCTTCAGGCCGATAACGGTTTCGAACATCACCTTTAAAAATGTTCATGTATCGTTCAAAGGGATACATCCAATGCAAGAAAACCGGTCCCAAGATTTTCACTTCCCTAGTCAAGTGGACAACAAGATGTACCATGATATCAAAGAACGAAGGAGGGAAATACATCTCAAGCTGACATAGGGTAACAACCACTTCTCTTTGTAAATTATCAAGAGTGTCAGGGTCAATAACTTTGCTGCAGAGACTGTTGAAAAAGAAACAAAGTCTAGTGATTGCAAACCTTACATGCTTTGGAAATATAGATCGAATTGCCACGGGCAATATTTGTTGCATTAGAGTGTGACAATCATGAGATTTAAGACCTATCAACTTCAAATCTTTCATTGATACCAAACTACGGATGTTGGATGAGTAACCATGTGGCACCTTAACATTTACCAAGCAATCACAAAAAGCTTTCTTCTCCTTTCTAGGCAACGTGTAACAAGCGGGAGGTAAGTATGTTCTTTTATTACCCATTTCACGTAATTTTGTTAATTCTGACCTTATTCCCATTTCACGTAGGTCCAATCTGGATTTTATCCCATCTTTAGTCTTACCTGGTATATTTAACAGAGTACCAATGATGCTATCACAGACATTTTTCTCAACGTGCATTACATCGATACAATGTCTGACTGTCAAAGAACTCCAATAAGGAAGATCCCAAAATATTGACTTCTTCTTGAATGAAGAATTGTCACTCCGTGTAGTACATTGTGATCTCTTACCAAATTCATTGACAATGTATTTTACTCTTTCATAAACAACCTCCCCTGGTATAGGTTTAGGTGCACTCCGTTCCTCATTCAATCCATTAAATGCTTTGCGCTTCCTACGATACGGATGGAATTTTGGAAGAAACCTTCGATGACCGAGATATACATTTTACCGCCATGTTTTAGTCTTGTTGAATCAGTGTTCTCTTCACATATAGGACACGCTTTAGCTCCTTTGACACTATATCCAGACAAATTCCCATATGCTGGAAAGTCATTAATAGCGCAAAACAACATAGCATGCAAACGAAATGTCTCTCTTCGTGAAGCATCATAGATCATCACACCTTCACCCCATAGTTTCTTTAAGTCATCAATCAGAGGTTCAAGATAAACATTGATGTCATTTCCAGGTTGTTTAGGACCCGATATCAACAACGACAGCATTACATACTTATTTTTCATACACAGCCAGGAAGGAAGATTGTATATAACAAGCATGACTGGCCAAGTGCTATGTTGGCTTCTCAATGTCCCGTACGGATTCATCCCGTCTGTACAAAGCCCAAGTCTTAGATTCCTGACTTCTTCACCAAATTCAGGGTACAATAGATCAATCTTCTTCCACTGTGGGGAATCAGACGCATGTCGTAGGATCCCATCATTATTTTTCTTAACATCTGCATGCCACCTCAAATTCTTCGCATCTATCGGATTTGCAAACAAGCGTTGAAATTGTGGTATTATAGGTAGATACCACATCACCTTGGCAGGAGAACCAGTTTTGGACTCCCCCGAAGTCGTCAATTTATACCGTGACGCACCACATTTTGGACAATCTTTCAAATCCGCATAGTCCTTTTGAAATAATACACAATCATTCGGGCATGCGTGTATCTTCTTGGCATCCATTCCCATTGGGCACAACAATTTCTTTACCTGGTATGTTGAGATTGGAAGCTCGTTTCCTTCAGGAAGCATTTCTTTCAACAAAGACAGCAATGACGTGAAGCTTTTGTCGCTCCATCTATTGTTAGCTTTCAACTTATACAATCTTAACACAGTACTAAGCTTCGTAAACTTAGTACAACCTATGTATAACGGCATCTCAGCATCATGCACAATGTTTCTAAAAATAGGAGGTGGATCGGTGTGCTCTACCCCACAACTATCTAGCATCGCATCAACGATGTCTACTGGAACTGGTTCATTCACATCTATGTCATCGTAGGCAATTTCTTCTTCCACACAAGCACTGCTATCGACATCCACTGGTTTCGGGTTTGAAATCTCTCCATGCCAGTGCCATTATGTATAGCCTTGTATAATCCCATTGCACATGACATGAGTTTTGATTTCGTCACCAGTGTTGACTTTCAAGTTGTTACCGCAATGCCTACATGGACAATAGAACCTATCTCCAGGTTGTTTCCTATGTTCCTCGGCAAATCTAATAAACTGGTCAAGACCAGAAATAAACTCTGGGGTGCAGCGATTGTGAATGGACATCCATGATCTATCCATTCTATGATCAAAGAGAAAACAAGTATATATTAGGACAAGATTAGGGTCTAGGGTTAATATATTAGAGTTTTTGCATGGTTAAAAATTTAGGCCAACAAATACATGTGATGTCATTCTTATATATAATAAATGTGTACCACCTATCCCATTCTTGAACACCTAATCTCACTAGTGAGTGTATAATGTGTATTGGGTTTTCGAGTAAATTTCGGCAGCATTTCCCCCTGTTCTCCAAGTACATATGTACTTAGAGAACAAACGGGGAAATGCTATCGAAATTTTCTTGAAAACCCAATACATATTATACACTTACATCCTAAGTGAGATTAGGTGTTCAAGAACAGTCCCAAACTGGGGACTATCCAAGATTTACTCCTAATGAGTAAATCTTGGACGGGGTTCTAGGCTAATGAGTACATATCCACTACATGTATTTTCTCACTTACATTGCATCACTCACAATTAGAGCATTATTATATAATAAATCAAGAATTCAATAGTTTCAAACATGCAATAATGCCCAATCATGTTTAAATCAAATAAAATATCCTAAGTCAGATTAGGTGTTCAATAACAGTCCCAATACATGTATATTGTCATTCCAATACCTACAATCCAACTTTCATCACAATTGATGTTAGGGTTTCATCACAATTTTAGGTATCATATAGAGTATGTAGATGTTAGGGTTTCATTATGCAACAGGGATTCGTGTAGATGTTAGGGTTTCATCATGCAACTCGGCCAGATGTTAGGGTTTCATCATGCAATAGAGATTTCATCATATAATTGATTTAATCACAAACTCATAATTGATTTCATTTTAGTATATATATATATTCTTGTTCTTCCTTCTCCCTCCTTACCAATAGCAACCACGGTCATGTGGGATGGCACGGCCGTGGGTGTGTTGGCCAACCACACGGTCGTGCTGGGTAGCACGGCCGTGTGGTTGGCCAACACAGC
This sequence comes from Alisma plantago-aquatica, assembly GCA_963693085.1. NCBI lineage: Eukaryota > Viridiplantae > Streptophyta > Magnoliopsida > Alismatales > Alismataceae > Alisma > Alisma plantago-aquatica. Next base: position 57,856,414 of record OY856415.1, read on the forward strand.
CACGGCCGTGGTTGCTATTGGTAAGGAGAGGGAGAAGGAAGAAGAAGAGCAGGAGAAGGAAGAAGAAGAAGAACGGAGGGCCTACCGGAGAAAGAAGAAGGAAGAAGAACGAAGCAGCGTGGAGTCGGAGGAGCAGCGGCGGACGTAGTAGCAGCTAGGGGACGGACGACCTCCGGTGAGAAGGAGCACGACCTCCGGTGAGCACGGCCGCCGGTGAGTCGGTGAGCAGGAGCATGGCAGCAGGAGCACGGCCGTCGGTGAGTAGGAGCACGGCAGCAGAGAAGGGAGCACTGGAAATCGCCGGAGCTAGGGAAATCGGGAATGAAACAGGAAAGGGGAAGAATCGGTCGGGCTGGTCAGCTATTAAGTTGACAATAAGTGTCGGTTATTTAAAAAAACTGACAACTAAATCTATAGTGTCGGTTCTTTACAAAAAACCGACACCTATACTACATTATAATCGTCGGTTTTTAAGTAAAAGACAACCAACAACTATTCCTGTTCGCTTTAGTCGTCGGTTATTTAGTTATGACCGACGCCATATGTAAAATTTTGGAGCCAATTTTTTCGCTGGAATTTTGGGTTTGGCGGTTGAGTTTAGGTGTCGATTGTTTATTAATTAACCGACACTTAATAAAAGCGGTACCCATGTCTGGTCGACCTTCATAGATTGGATGTCGGTTTATGTTATCAACCGACATTGTAGACTTTAGGTGTCGGTTTTTGTATAAAACTGACACCTTGAAAAGTGGCTTTATAAGCCATTTCTGTAGTAGTGCTCCATGACCCCCACCGAGTTCAACCAGATTTCTTCATGTGAAACAGCCTATGAGGTATGGAGAAAGCTATGCATCATTTATGAAGGGATAGATCAAGTGAAGGAAAGTAAAGTCTACATGCTCAAAGGGTTGTTTGAGAACTTCAAGATGGGAAAGGAGGAGAAGATAGACAACATGTACTCAAGGCTCAACACCATTGTGAATGGTCTTGTTGTTCTAGGAAATCCTATGTCTAGTGGATAGATCAACTCAAAGATCCTTAGAACTCTCCCCAAGAGGTGTGAACCCAATGCGACTTCCATTGAAGAAGCAAGGTCCCTTAAGGATGTCCCTATCAAAGAGCTCATTAGAAATCTACAAGCACATAAAGCCACACTTGACAAGAGGGAGGAAGTAGAAAGACAAGAGGATAAAGAACTCAAGATAATGAAGAAGGTTGAAATTAAAGCTTGAATCAAGGCTATTATTGGTCAAGCTTCTCTGTCCTCTCAAGTTGAATAAGATGCCATGTATTCCAAGGGTATATTCTACAAAGGCAATTCCTCCTCCATCCGGTGCTTCACATATGGAAAGAAGGGTCACTACAAGGAAGATTGCCCACAAGGCACAAAGACCCATCTTCACAAGAAGAAGGAGAAATGACACTCAAGCTCAAGTGTCTCCTCTAACTCAAGCTCAAGTGAAGATTCAAGTGAAGGATCAAGCTCAAGCTCTAGTGAGTAGAACTCCAAAGTGTGGGAAGATACTTGAAAGTTTTATGACTGGATTGGTGTCACAAGAAATTGTGGGGATGGCTTATACACACTTGCAAACATAATCTGTGACAAGTATGTAGGATAGGCCATAAGGGAACAAGAATGGACCCATATAGACTACACTTAAAATGTTAAAAATCGCCAGTTCTTTCCAAATATTGAAGGGCGTCTCATCCTTCATTGCAATACTTTTAGATGCTTGACATTGGTCACATAATTTAAGATATCTATGAACATCATTGAATATAGAGGTCAATAAGAAATCACATTTGAGGACCTTGAATGTAGTCTTTTTAGAGTTCATGTGGCATGTGGTTAGGCTAGAATGACACAATAAGAGGATCTTTCTCATCAGAGATTTACCGATAATAGAGGTCATCTTAACATATCCAAAATAGATGAGGCTCATCCCAATAGTAATGACGGATGTTTGAAATGAACTTATTTCTTTCATTTCTAGTGCAATCAGGATGAAGGACTCTCTCATCTAGACCATGATGTGAATGTGGAAATTTTGAGCAAGTGGTCATCTGGTAAAGAATCACTTATAGGGACTGTGTCACAGTCTTGGTTGTGCAATCAACTATGATGATCACCAGTAACTTTTACAATCGACAATCACTTGTGATCGTATCAGATAGAATTGGAACATGTCAAAGGAATAAACAATAATGAGGAGATCCTTTTCAATAGTAGCACAATTTTTGTGTGTATTATATAACATCTTTATGTCATAGTAATGCTTCCTATCAACAAACTTCCCCAAAACTTCACCCAGATCACAATCACTGGCATCACACTTGATCTTAAATGGAAGAGACCAATATGGGACACAAAGTATTGGGGTAGTGATGATAGCTTCCTTCAGAGTGCTAAGCTCTTCATGTAGACAAAGTCAAAGTTGAAGTCCATGTCCTTCCGGAGAAGACTTGTATGTGGCTTGGTGATCTTAATAAAGTCATAAATAAACCTTCTATAGAATTTGACATGTCCAAAAATGATCAAACTTCTTTGACATTGGTTGGAGGATATATCTTGGAAATCACTTTGATCTTTGGTTTTCTGACCTCAATGCCTCTGTGACTAACCTGATGTTCTAGGAAAATGCCCTCCTTCACCATGATGTAAGCATTATTCCCAATTAAGAATTGGTATGCTTCTTCACAAAATTATATGAGCATGGAGAGATGATATAAGAAAGTGTCACATGAATCTTCACAGATTGAGAAGTCGTCCATGAAGATTTCCTTTGTTGTCTTAGTAAGGCCATCAAAAGTAGAGAACATGTAATGTTGAAAAGTGGTAGGTACATTGCATAATTTGAATGACATTTGAAGGAACGCATACATGCCAAAAGGATATGTGAAGGTAGTATTTTCTTGATTGCAAGGGTGGACAGGTATTTGGTAAAAACTAGAATGTCCATCCAAGTAACAGAAGATTTTCTTATGTGCAAGTCTCTTCAATACATGATCAAGAAAAGAAAGTTGAAAGTGGTCCTTCTGGGTTGCTCTGTTGAGTTGCGATAGTCAATACACATATGCCACCTAGTTATACTGTAGGCAGAGGATTCATTTATGGTGTGTCTGATTTGTTGTCTTTTTCTTTAATGATGGAGACATATTTAAGCTCTTTGAATGCATCTTCATGATCTTGCTCAGTATTATCTAGGTGGAAGAGAATTTTCTCCCATGTTTATCATTTAGTTCGTGAGCATTGGGGTTGGTGTTGTTTCAAGAGGGTCGTCAGAAGTAAGCGTCTCCTACTGCAACTACACCATTTTTTCAACGCAATCAATCAAAAAGCATTACTCCTAGAAAGAGGGTCCCTTGGGATTCTCAAACACCTTGAAGTTAATCATGTTTGTTCCTAGACTTAGAGTCAAACTTCCAGCTTCTATGTTAATGAGTGCTTAGGCAGTTGCAAACAATGGCACCCAAAGATAAGAGGATATTGAAGCATCTGCTTGACATCCATCATGGAAAAATCATAGGGACGATAATATTTTGGACCCACTCTCATAGGTCTTAGAAGAGTTAGCAAGTTTAATCATTGTGTTAGTTGAGAGGATGTCAACAGTGAAGGTTAATATTTTTCACAAACTATAGGGAGTGATATTAATGCTTGCCCCAAGATCATCTAGAATCTTCCAACATGTGGAGTCCCAAACAAAGTAAGAAATTCCAAAAGATCATGGATCTTTGATTTGTTTGGCATCATGCTCTGGATGATGTGTATTGTTGTCTATGCTAGTTTCACAGTCTCAAATTCCTCTTTTAGGTACTTGTGAGTGAGGAGATTTGAAGAATTTTATCTAAGAGGGGATTTCGGTCAAAGAATCAAGGAAGGGAATATGAACACATAGATTGTTCAGTGCTTCCTTAAAATTCATGAATCTTGAGTCTAGATGTGTATAAGCTAGATGACTCTGGTAAGGAACATGAGGTTTGTAGAAATACACCCCAAGGATAGGATTTGTTGGTGTAAATTCTATTTCCTTTTAGTAATAGGAAGGATTCTTGTAGCTGGAGATTCAACTACTTGTTCTACTAGTATATCTATTGATATAGCTATTGGAGTGACTTCTTAATCATCATCATCTTTGAAAACCAGTCTAGTGTTGTTCATGATTTGGGCTGGAGCAACTAGTAGAACAATCCCAGAGAGCATGGTCATTGCCTTTACATCCTCTTAGTGCTTGGGATTGTTCTGAGGTTGGCCTGCAAATGAGCCAGTTGAAGGGAGAATGACCACAACAATATATGCAAGTTGAGCCTCCATGTATTTATTATAAGCATGTTGGCTTTCTAGTATCTTCTCAATGGTATCCAGATGACCATAATCATTAGTGACAAACACACTCTTTTGGATTCCCTAGACAATGAGAAGATTTCCTTGTTGTCTATAGGATTACTTCTTTGGATTGTAGTTGTTTCCTTGGACAAAGTTTTTGTGGTATTTCCCGAGGTTGAAGTTGTTTTGGAAATAAATCTAGTTTACTTGGAAACCTGGGAAACCACAAACTTGGATTAGACTTTTGTCTTTCTTGAGATGGTAAGTGTTTGCTGCTCCATCTGGGTTTCCATGCCGGAAGCCTACATGATTTATTGTCCTATTGGGATCACAATATCCTTTCTTGGAAAAGAGTTGACGGCGTTCACTTCTCAATGAGTGTACTACTATTGATATGAGGTTGGTGCATGTTCAATGTAGCTTAGTAGATGGTTGCATTGTAAGATAGTACCCTCTGCATTATAGACTTGGTAGACTTCTAGGGATTAACTATCTTGAGTAGGATATGAGCTTCTTTGCCGATACCTCTGGAAGGATGACTCAAGTTTGTCTTATTTAAGGGAAAGGTCCTTCAATGATTCAGTAATAACCTTAAGCTCAAATTTGTCTTCAGCCATAGAAAACTTGAGAAATCAAATCTCTACCATGTGAATATACCATTAGAAGCAACATCAAGAAACTACTTAACATCATCGTAAACACATGTATAAAATGTTTCAATAATTTGTACATAGGAGATGCTATGATGAGGTTGTTTGTACAAGAGCTCCTTGAATTGTTCCTACGATTTGAAGAGAGTTTCTCTTGGGAGCTTCACGAACTGAGTTGTTTGCCCTCTGATCTGCCAGGTGAGTGAGGGCATAAAGAATTTGTAGAGAAACTAGTTCTAAAGTTCCTCCCAACTTTTGATGCTACAATATACATGGAGTTGTACCACACCCTATCCTTGTCAGTAAGGGAGAAGTAGAATAGTTGTATCTTCATGGATTCATCAAACACACTAGATTTCTTGCTTAGTCCACATATATTTTTGAAATTTTGTAGATGGTCATGTGCATCCTCATAGATTGTTCCTACACGACTATTATTTTTCATCATCATCATCGATCGAGTCTTAAGTTTGGAGTTAGGTGCCATAATGGCTGGTTGAATGATCAGGTTTTGGATGTTTGCAACCTTAGAAATAGATAACTCTCATAGCTCTCTTTGTCGTTTAGATTCTTCAGCTACTTGTAGACCTACTTGCATTGTAACTCTGGCTTCTACTACAAGTCGATCCCTATACACGGGCAACACTGCTTCAACTTTGTGGTTGATCTCCTCTTATCCATCTGAGCCTTACTTTTTTAAAGGATCCTACAGTGGGTCCTTTCGATCTTAGAGTCAAAGTTTGCGATGGATGCGACACTATTTTGTAACCTATCAAAGTGGGGTTTCTTCCCTAAAATGGTACATTATGAAACCCTATATAATCAAAATACCTTTGTAGTGAAACATATGTGACATCACCTTGAGGTTTTAACCTCAACAATTATATGTCTTTGCCATTCAATGCATATTTTGACATAAGCAATACTAAAAGATCAACATGAGACATGAAGTCATTTTAGATGAGGTCGACTAATTTTAGGAATTGTGTTGATCATATCTAGAGGGGTAAACCATGAGAAGTAAAGATGTAAGGATAGGAGACTAGAGGTTGTGGCTAGAGAGCCTAACTCAATTTATAATGTGATTCATGATGGAAGTCCTAAACTAATCTACTCATAAAATAGAAAAGTTAGACAATCTCATGTTTAATTGATGATATATGAAATATTAGATGTCCTGAGGGGGCCTAACCTCTACATTCACATTTTAATAAAAGACACTGGTACTTATTCCTGATGGACCTTACACCTGGGTGATGGAAAAATCCCAAAACCCTATAATAGGTAGGTGTGATGAACATCACATCTTGGTGAGGGAAGAGTTCTTAGACCCTAGAGGAGAAATGTCAATAAAACCTTGCACTTGGATTATTGGTTCCTGATATAGGAATCTAGTGGTGGTATCCAAGAGAGTAGGATAATATGTAGTCATGAGTAGATGTTGTGACTTAGTTAGATCCTATCTCATGTGACCTAAGCCTTGATAGCTCATCCTTAGATGCTTGTGAGGTTTACCTTGTAACTATAAAAGTTTAAGGAGGATTACATTCCTCAAGGTTGACAATGATGATATATAATCCTTGTTTGAAGACAGTCTTGCTTATGGGTATAAAGCCACTTGATAGTTTTGACTTAACATTTATATGTAGATTGAAATAGTATATTAGATACTAATAATGTTCAATCCACCTTAGACATGATATATGCCCAATGCCAACAAATATATAAACTTTTTCTAATGCATAATGAATGGACTTAACACATCTACTAAGAAAATTATGTTTCTTAAAAATATCGCATATCAATACCATTAAAATGATTTGGGAAATTGAACCCCAGCAAGAGAGTATTGTGAATTCTTGGAATAGGTTGATGATCTTATTTGACATGTTGTTCACCAACCATGGTAGGACTTGATGAGTAATAAATTCCATGTGACTAACTTTGAGAACCACGTGAAGGTTCATGTCCATAGGTTGATAGTCAAACCTTTAGATACTCTGAGTTACTAAGATCGGCTCAAAGACACCTGTGAGAATCTTGGATTCAAAGGTGAAGGAGTTCTTGAATAAAGGTTCAGTAGAATCACCATGGAGGGATGAAACCAAATGTGAGCTAAAATCCAACAAGGTATAGACTCATCTCACCCCTTTTGCTAGATGAGCCAAACTTTGTGGGCAAAATTCATTTCAGGGGGAAAGGATTTGAGGACTTAGACATTGCCTCTCCTTTTTCAGTTTTGTATATTGTAATTGAAAAAAGGAATATTGAACATAATCCTCTAATAAATAATGTGGTTGTTTTTATATATACTTGTGCCTTTTGGGGGAACCAACTAAATAAATTTTATTTTAGTTGAGTAAATATTAAATATGATGACCATTTGGTTGTAATAATGTAATATAAAGCTTGTTTCAAACATTTTACATGATTATGAAATGTGTTGGAGACTTTTACGTCAATTTAGTGTAAGGTTACTTGAAGGCCAGTACAAAAGATGCTAACCAAAGGAGCTTTTCATTGCCATATTTTATGGTAACAAGGTGAGAGAGAAATAAAGAATAATATGTAATTTCAAGTCGTACATGGTTTCCTAAGTGGCTTAATATATTAATTATTTAATATGGGTCATATCTGAATGTGTATGCTATACTGATTTTATTTGGACAAGTTAACATTCCCCTAATGCGATGAAACTTGGTAAATCCAAGTTTACTAACAACGAACAAGCGATCAAATTTTGGATTTCATTAGAATTATGATTTAGTACTTATGAATTAACTAAAATACACATAAAGTCTTCAATTGATTGCTTCATTGATTAATTGATCAAATCATTATGGCTTTCAATGCCACATGACTATAGGAGCCATTGACTTAGCCCTTGAATGCTTGTCACATGGATCTGGACCACATGACCTTGATCGGGTGGCTCACCCATCATTCTCTACCTCCCACCCAAGATGGAAACTATCCATCAATACTCTCTCTCCTCAAACCACCCCACCCCTCTTTCTAATCACTCTCATACTCCAAAAACTTTATCATGAACTTCATCTCATGACACCGGAAACAACCATGGATTAATTAGAAATAACAAGTGCCTTGACCACCAAGCTTGAGGCTTTGTATATTTCCCCTCTAACTCTAGCGAGGGAAAATCTTAAATTTGTAAAATACACACCCTAAATCTATATAAACCTCTCCCATGACTCTGGAACTTCACCTTGGTCTCCCATATGGATTCTTTGAGCCATTTCATGCCAAAATATGGCCAAAATTCTTGAGGTTCCCTTATACTAGTGCTTCTTCCCACCTATTGCTGCAACCATGGAGTTGAGTCTCCATGCCTCCAGGGTCCTGGCTAAGACTCTGTATGACTTTATAGAGTTGTTCAGTGGTTGGCTGGCCTTCTATCTAGCCCCGGAGGTGACACCTACCTAGCACACTTTTTTCTCGACAGAGCTGCCACCTGGATAACAATAATTTGTGCATGGGGTTGGGGAACAAAGCAGGAGAAGGAAGTCTTCTCCTTGTTGGACCTAGTGTGAGTCAAGGTTGTGGGCCTCATAGTAAATCTAGCCCGTCTGTGAGATGGTGGACTAGAAAGCGAGCTCAAGGAACCCAATCTAGGCATAATCTCTTAGACAGATGTAATAGATAGTGTGCTCCACGTGTCAAGAGTCTAAGGCCACAGATTATTGATCAACTACTAGAGTTAATCCACTAGAGGTATTTTCTTCAAAAAATAATGTATAAAACTATAGGATCATTGAAATATTATAATATTATACGTCAAAATGAAGAAAAAATGAGAGAAATCAATGAACACAAGTTCAAGACCTAAATCTAAAATGAAATTTAGAAAGTACCCTTGTTTCTCCATGACATGAATTAATATATGTAAAAATCCTAGTTTTGAACATTATGAGTTTTAGTTTGAATTTATGCGTCGAGGATAATAATGTGACAAATGATAATATCTTTTCGATATATTATATGAGATTGGAAACTCTTACATAAATATCATGAATGATGGAACTGGGGTTTCATGAAGAAGGACCTTAATCGATGGTTCTAACCCTAAAACCAATCCAAACCCTGATTGATTGCTCACACCCTAATGTTCCCCTGCTTTGAATCTTCTAAATCCAATAGTTGTATTAAAAAACCTAGTAAGGGGTGTATGGTATCTTTAATAACACATTGGGAGTATTTGACATTTTCATATTTGTTTGACTTGATCAACTTCTGCACTGCATGGCAGGTACGTGGCTTAATTATGAATAACCACTTCTATCGAGTTTTTAGTTTCTTGAGTTTGTTGAGATGTTGAGATACTTGATGTGTTCATTGAATTTCATCAAGTTATATTGGATTTATGAAATTATATATAAATATTATCACTAATGGATAATATACAACCCAATAACCAACAACTCACCATAGTAGTTTTGGGAGAAACCCAATTTTGAGAAAGGAGTGTAGAATTATAGGAGAAGTTTCAAGAACCTAATGAAGTGAAGTGGAAGATTCTAAGGAAGGGATAGACCCCAACAAGCATATTGACATAACACATATCCAATTTTAGTACACCAAGTGAGTTAAACAAAATTGTGGGTCGAATATAATGTAAAAGGTTATTTTAGGTTATCTACAAATTGTTTGATTGATGTATTATGTTGTTTAATTTACATGCACACTTTTCCTTGTACCCACGTAAACAATATAATATTATGTTGGCCATATGTTTTGGTTTGTCAACATTTTAGGTTAGAACTGCTGATATGAAGAAATGGAGCATCCCGTAAGAATCAGAATAATGCTAATCAAGGAACTTATGGAGGATTTAGACAATTTCCTTATGTTAATTAGTTCATCAAATGTTTTCCCTTATTAAAAGATCTTTGTAATTCCCTTGCGGATATCCATCTTCTTTTTTTCAAAATAATATTTTGGTTTGAAATTAATATTATTGTGAGTTATCTATTTCTATTTGGATCTATGGTGATGCCCGAATAACAACCCTCGCCTCCTCTATTCACCTTGAATGGGATAATAAGAGGAGGGGTTTATTACAAAATGAGCATGATACTTAGGTGATGCAATTACATGGGTTGAAAGTGTTCATTTGGTGACTATTAAGTTACATGTTACTAGATAATGAGCAACATTTGCATATTCATATGAGTTTGAGTTGCATTTATCTTAATTTTTCCCATTTTACTTTGGAATTATCATCATCTAGGTTTTTCTTAGTTTTATGTAATTTTTAGGATTTTGATCCAATTCCATGGTTTCCATGACAAGTTTGAGCTTCATTCTATACACACTAGGGTAGGAGATAGTGGTCCTCTAACTAACTAGGAGACTCAAGAAATTTTGATATTTTGACCTGACTTTCATTGATTTGTCCCTTCATTGGTTGATGGTTTTTATTGGTTGGTTCTTCATTGATGTGAGTCCTTGCCCACATGCCATTACGCACAAGAAATATCTATATATGTACCAGACTTTCATCAATCCCTCCCTTTATTGGTTGGTTATTTTCATCATTTGGTGCTTCACTAGCATGGACCTTTCCCACATGCCAATAGGCCCCTCGGGTGGTTCACCTAGTCTAAAGTTCCATCTGCTCACTTCATCCTCCTAGTGATGGAAATCACTCACTTCTTCCAATAGTTCCCATTTTGCTTCCTTTCCATCATTCAACCACTAATGGAAACTCCCACACATCAAGTGACGAGAATCCTGGCTCCCCAATCGACAACGCCTTCTGATGGAAACACTATGCAAACTACCAACCGCTGAAGATACATAGTGATGTTATTGCAGCACTTCCTTACCGATGGAGGTCCTGCCTTCCCCCCACCAATGAAGATCATGTAGGAAAATATGGTGACAAAGATGGTATCCAAAATAAAAAATCTCTGCCGAATTTTCCATAACCAGTGGATCGTGTCAATAACTATGAGAGTGAATGAAGGAGCAAATCATATACATGGTCCAGGAGAAAGCCCATCAACAATCCTTGTAGAGTTGTACTTCTTCCTCAAGCAGCACCCAAACGACAGTCCACGGTGGCCTACTAGTATAGCGCTATAGACGATGGTTGACAAAAACCTCCTAGTGTAGTGGCAACAACCTTTGTGCCTCTTTGTTGTTCATACAGACCACTGTGAACTCCACATCGTTCTTCTAGAACTGAAGGAAAGGAGTTGTCACTTTGTGTTGTCAATGTGCAAGAATCAACTTTTCTCCCCTTTGGCTATCTATCCCTTTTACGCGTAAGATGCCTCTAGCTCTCATGTTACCACAATGTTGTGATGAGGAGTATTTTGTTTAAGAGCCTTATCCACCCCCCCTTGTATAAGAGTGTATGGGCTAGGGTTTCCACAATACCTGGGACGTATTTCATGAACTTATGGCTACTGTGAATAACTAGTCAGTCGATTGGAAATCCAGTCAACCGACTGGAATGCCAATTGGTCGACTAGATAGTTCAATCAATCGATTTGTTATTTTTCCTATTTCCAAAAGTACTATCTTTTAATGTGATGATTAATGCATGTCATAAATTTAGCATCAATTCCTTGATCCAGTCCTAGTGATCATCATCTCGGTCAATTGGAGTTTTTATTTGGTTCACTAGACCCTCCAGTCACTCGACTAGTATTCCCAATCAGTCTATTGGACACTCTAATTAGCCAACTGATAGACAGTGTTGTTTAATTTTATTACCTAAACACTTTCATAACCAAGTTAAATTTTATCTATGAGTAAAATTCTATTTCAAGTGCATCCTATATGTGTGACCCTATAGGTCCCAAGTGATGATCGTAGTGAATATCCATAACTAGATTATGACATCATAAGCAATAAGCGGTATCTACCAACACATCATTGCTAACTAGTAATTGAAAAGTTGGACAACAACTTCAACATATATTCATGATTAGTGTTATCATGATCATATAGTTTGTTTGTCACTAATATCCAAATCTACTAGTACATATACAACCTCTATTGTAGCTTAAAATAGCCCTCTATCATCAGTTTAGTATCGACACCTAAGTCAGAGATACTCAAAATAAGCTCCTACGACGTCAACTTTTTGGGGATGCGTAAATCAGTGACTCAGACCCAACCTCGATTTCTATGATTAAAGAAACTGACACAGTTAAGCATTTGTGTCATTGGTTTTGGTGCAAACAACTGACGTTGTACTACCATATCATGTCACATTTTTAGTTGATAAAGGTTTCTATGGTATCATTTTATAAACAAATCGACATTGTGTACATCTATGTTGTCGGTTTATATGTCCAAGCGGATGATACAGACAAATAGTGTCATTGGTTGGGAACCGAAATTGATGCCTCAAGCCAGTTAGTAGCATGACCATGCTTCCCAATACGATCATTTTAGAATAGCACTATAATGTCAATTTTAGTATAGTAACTGACGACTAACTCCAAAACATTCAGTTTTTATAACAATTGATGACACATATTTTTTTTTAAATAGGACGTTTGCAGACCTATTATCCAGCTATTCAATAGGATGCAAAACCTACAGTTCATTAGAACTGCAGGTTCTATCTTGTTTTTAGCTTAATAATATGCCAACAAACCTACAAAACCTACAATAACAAATACACAATCCACCCACATAAAAGATCCATTCTCCAATTCGACCCCCTAACATGTACAAATGTAATTCTCATTGTATTCATTCATCTCCACATTCATTCACACACACATATATATACAACATTCACATATGCACCAATTCCATTCTCCTTACATCTAAAAATACAATTCTCATTGTATTCATTCATCTTCACATTCATCCGCACATATGTATATATTCATCATTCACATATGCATAAATAATTCATTGGCATCAAATTTAAAGTTGCAAGAAGTCATAAGCACCACATCTATATAGAAGTAAGGACATCAGAGTACAAAAGATCGTAGTTTATCCCAATAAAATTCAAATTTTACTTCCTTAACGAAGGTGTGTACCCATTTTCTCATATCTCGTCTATCTCTTCTTTTGTATAGGGCTTTGTTGTGTCAAACAACTGTAAAGAGTATGACATAATTAAAGAGTTTGATTTAATATTTTTATCTTATCAGACTATTTACTTATGATGGTCATGAGTATATATAGATTACATTTTGTATGAAGTGGATGTATAATGCCCTCTGTATGACAATCAGGTCCATATATTGCATAATGTAGTATCTTCATGCCCAACTATTATCTTGTATAGGGCACTATAAATTTACCACCATACAAAACACTTAATAAAAAAAAGTAAGCATAGTTGTCATAAATATGCATTAGAGTTCAAAAACTACCTCAACATTCTTCCAACTTAACACTTTCTTTTTCTTATTCACCATTCCTCCAGCCTTTTTGAATTTTTTTAGGGTAAGTCAGGTGGATATCTTATTCATCTTGCCCACCTCGTGCAAGCATAATTAAACAAGGATTACAAAACATGAAAAATTGATGAGAACTAAATATGGTAGTACTACTACCATTAAAAGTGGTTTCTCGACCATTCTCAAGGATGACCATAGGAGGCTTACTGTGTTGGACACTCCTGTGTTTGTTTTGGTGATGTAACTTGGCTAGATAATCAGCAAGGGAATTACACTCCCATTTTTAGAAATTGACTGAGGTAGTATGGTTCATGGTGTTTTGGATCCCCCATATGAGGTTGGCATAATGAGTTTGTCTCATGTGGTCTTCTTGGAGAATGGTAGATGCTTGTTGGCTATCCATTTCTACTATGACATCATCAAGCATACACACCTTCATGATTATGATTGCTAATGCAATGGCCTTAAATTTTGCTTCAAGAGGACTCTCAGCTATTATGGATTGGCTGCTTGCCCCCAGCCATCACCCATTATGGTCCCTGGAAACTACTGCAATTGCTCCTCATTTCCCATTCAACGTTGCATTTGTATTGATCTTTATACAACCCGGCACAAGTTTGCACCAATGTGTCAGGGTGTTGGGGTTGCTTGGTAATGAATATGTATTCCAAGCTCTCCTTGTCATGGAAACCTTCCTTTGAATGAACAAGATTTGATGTTGAGTTGAAGTAGACTTCCCTTCAAATATACATAGGTTATTCTACTTCCACATACTCCAGTATGGCGCAAGAAACATCTGTCTATGTTCCTAATTAAGCTTTAGGTTTTAACTAACTCATTGGTCGAAGTTATCTTCTATCCAGAAATCGGGCAGTGAGTTTGTGAGTAAGACGCCCTGTCATATTGGACTGATCTTACTATAGTCACATAACACATGTAAATTTGATTTTTCACCGACATTGCACCTGTTGCAGGTTGAGTCCATGATCATATGTCGCCTCATCCTATTCCTGAAAAAATAGCATTGTTCCTTGCTAGCAACAAACAATTTGACATGGGCTGCTACTTTAGACTTCCATATTGGGTTCCGTTGTCCATCTCTTCAGATCATAGTACTCACCCTCAAGGAAGTGTAAGCTAACTTTGTTGAGTCCAGACTGTCCATGATGAGGTTCCAAACTTTGACATCTTCTGCTTCAAGGTCCACCGATAGGTTAAGTTTGCATATTTCTCTCACAAGGTATCTAGGACACTAGTGTATTAAGAAATCCATGTCCCATTACCCCTCAAGGTTGATGAGGCTATTGACTTTCAAGTCCTCTAAATCTTTAGGGATGGGGGTGTAATGAGATGTCCCGCAGAATAGCACCACTAGGTAGTCAGTTGTCATTCCATACATTGATGTTTTCTTCATTTATGGGGTTTAGTTACAAATTGGCCTCGATAAAACTTCTACTTTGCTTCACAGTTCAAACCAGTGTAGAAAGGTTAGATCTAGCCATCTCTGTGTTGCATAACACCTTGTTGGACATGGCCTCACACTAGAAAGTCTTGTGTTTTTTTATAGATATCCCATCTATTTTTCACGATTAGTGCTTGATTCCACTCCCTCATGGATTTGAGTCCTAGTTTATTTTCTTGCTAGTAATTCTATCCCAGGACACAAGGTGACTCCTCTTCTGCTTTGTCCTCCACTCCACACAAACTTACTAATTTCACTATCAATTATGTTGCATAGTTGGAGTGGGAGTCTAGCCGTTTGCATAATATAGGTTGGAATGGAAGAGAGGGTGCTCTTAGCCAAGAACACTCTGCCAACCATGGATAAGATTCTAGCCACCCATGAATTGATTTTGCTCGAAACCTATTCAAGGAATTCATTGTAGGTGCTCTTATTTACCTTGGAGTTTAAGATGGGGACACCTAGATACTTGCCAAGGTCCTGGGTTCTCTGCAAACTACTTATATCACAAATCATGTATGCTTCCAATTTGTTGATGCTTCTTGAGAAGTAGATTCTAGTTTTCTCAACCGAGATAGCCTGCCCATATGTTGATTTGAACTCCTTGAAGCATTTTAGGATAGTTTTCATATTTGATTCAACTGCTTTAGAGAATATGATAATATCTTATGCATAGCATAGGTGGGCGATGTATGGAACCTTCCTGTCGAGCCGCATGGGGTGTCACGACTTCTTGTTCATGAGTTCTCCAATCATTTAGCTCAAATGCTTAATAAAAAGCACAAAGATGTAAGGGCTTAGTGGATCACCCTGCCTCAAGACCCCTAGTAGGTTTGAAAGGGGTGGAGACTCAACCATTCCATGAAATACAATACATGCCATTCATAATAGAATTTATTATATACAGTCACAGATTGTCAGGTATATATGTATTCTATAAGGTATCATCTATGAAGCTCTATGCCATTTTGTCATATGCTTTGGTAAAATCTACCTTTATGACCATTGTTTTGGTTGAGTTTTCCCCCTCCTCATGTGGGATCAGTTCCTGGACCACAATGATGTTGTCAGATATCTTTCATCCATGCATGAAGGCACTTTGGGCATGGCTTATCCATCAAGGTAGACACTCTTTTAGGCATTCGAACACAACCATCGAGATGATCTTTAGAATTGTGTTGTTGAGAGAGATGGGGAAAAATTGGTAGCTAAATTCCAGCTTCGAGCATTTTGGGATTAGGACTATAGCTGACACACATAATCACTCATCAAGTCTTGAATCGATGAGGGCATCGTTGATGGTCTTTGCGACTAGATCTTTCAATGTAGGCCAATTTGATTCAATGAGTTTGGTCGATATGCTATCAGGGCTTGATACCTTATAAATATCCATAGATTTCAAGATTTTTTCAATTTCAACCAAATGAACATTCTAAGACAAAAGAAGTTTATGATCATCTGGGATTTTAGTGAATTGGGATGGATCATGCTCAAGTTGTTCAAATTCAGCTGGATGGGGTTTTGAACAAATCAATGAAATAATATATCATTATTTTCAATACTTTAGGTGTGTTGGTCTCCCACCCTCCTTCTAGGCCTTTGATGGAGTTGATAGTATTGGACTCATGTCTTTGATTGACATAGGCATTGTAGAAGTGGGAGTTGTTATCCCCTTCCTTGAGCCAACCGATATGTATCTTCTACTTCTCTTCCTTTTTTAACACTTGGGTCTGTTCATCATGCATGTTGATGCACATTCGGTCAGAATCCTTGTCATGCCTTTCAACTAGACTCTTCTGAAGAATGTCAATATTCCTTATGAGGATATCGTTATGGGCACTTGTTTTTCTTTGTCACAAATTATCCCATTTGCATATAGTTCCGGGTTTGATCGAGAGCTTCAATGAAGTTGAGATAGTCGTTCCAACACTCTTAGAGGCATGTCATGAATGACTCATCAAGGTGCCTTGATTCTTTTGTCATGAATCATTGGGGCTGTATGGTTTTCCTCATCTATCTAATCATTTTATGGCATTTATCATATTCTACTTTGGGGAGGTGTGTCACTGAAACATCCAGGAAATTCAGAATGAATTCCTGGTTAGCCAGGGCAGGATCCAGTCTGCCTTATTTCAAACCATGCCAGAAAGTGAAGCGTTGTACAGAGAACCCTAAGACAGAGAGCCTACCTCTAACATGGTTTCTTTGAAAAGTTGAGACTCTCTATGATTATACGTTCTGTAGCCAATTTTTTCATTGGTGTCATGATGGTGTTAAAATCAGCAACCACTATGCAAGGTTCTCAGAACCTCTTCCCCATGGAGTTGATGTGTTTCCAGATGAGACCTCACAATTGGATGTGAGGGTTGGCATAGACAAAGGTGGCAAGATAAGAGTTATTGATTCTACACATAATAAACTAGAGGTGGGGGTTGGTGATCTCCACTTTGTTGAAGGCTGCATTCTAGTAGACCTAAATTTCCCCAGAAAAACCACACGCCTCTGAACTATGGTAATTGGAAGAACCCAAGAGGTGGATGGTTTCCATATCATTTTCTACATTGATTCTTAGTTCAAGAATCCCTATAAGTATAGGTTTAAAAGAAGCAACGTACTCTTTCAAGACTCTATCGGTGTTCGCATTGCCTATGTTGTAGATGTTCCAACACAAGAAGCTTATCATAAACAACCAGGGAGAAGTATGGTGCACCTAGGAGTTGGGTTCTAGGTTCTCCTATAAGCAACAAAGTTCAATGCCTCCAAGATCACCTCCATGGTATGCGCTCCTCCTAAGTGAGGGCTTCTTCTTCCACTTTTGATAGGCAACTTTGATTTTGGTTTCCCTGTCCTCTTCATTCTTGTGCCATCCCCTGAACATCTTCCTGCTAGTTGTTGTTTGTGGGTGGTGTTTTTTTATTCAGGGTTCACCTGGTTGGAGCCTCCCGAGGCTTCACCTCTACTAGAATTAGGTATAAATGTGTTGGATGACTTCTCAAAATCTACAATGACTTCAATTACTTTATCAACATCTGGGTTTACCATAGTGTGATCCCCATTTGTTCCTACATTATGTGATAATGTCTTCTTCTGGCTATTATTTTGGTTTGAGATGTCCTTTAGAGTTTCTACCTTCTAGTCCATAGTTTCAATTGTTGTGACTGCTTTCTTCTTCTTCCAGACCTTGAGTGTCTTGTAGGTGTCCTAACGAACTGAGTTGGATTGATCTCGAGGACCGTCTCTTCTGGTGTTGTCCTCATCCTCATCATCTTCTGGTAGATCTTCAAACCAGTTCCTTGATTTGCCATTTTTTCTGATGGTTTGTGATTATTTCTCTCTCTACCTTGTCAATTTCGTCTTCCTCGTTGAGTCTTCCAAGTCTCCTCGTTCATGTCCATTCGATCTATATGTTGAGTCTTATTGCTTCTAGTGTTGTTTGCTCCTTACAGGCAAGGGAGGACTGGTAGTTCTTGGACGTGTGGACTTCCTCGCCACAGATCGCACAACCATAAGGGAATCCTTTGTACTCTGATGTTGTATTCAAACCCATTAATAAAGATCAAGGGTATCAAACCTCTTGACATATCAAACTCTATAGCTAGCCGGACAAACTTTCTTCTAGTTCTCTTCACAGTGTGGTCATCTACCTTTACCAGCCTACCCAACGCCTGACCAATGCAATCAAACATGGTCTGAACATACATATGGAGTGAGAGGTTAAGAAATCTTACCCAACACATGATGTATTGTGGAAATTCATCCGATGGAACAAAGGACGAGTACCAGTCCCATACAACCAGGTGCACCCAAATACTTTCCACGGTCCTCCCATCATGGCCATTTCATATTCCCTTTTACACAACAACGGGACGACAAAGTGGTTGAGATCAAGTTCAAATATTTTGTGTCTCCTGACAAGGCTCCACATGGCCTTCAATCGGACTCGTAGTGTCATGCAACCAATCTCTATATTGATTGCCTTAACAACCACAACATATTGCCATGGTCTGGCCAAGTTTTTTTTCTTCTTAAGGGCAATAGTTATTTCAGGCTTCCCCTCCTCTAGTTTTGGAGTGATGCCTGCCGGATCTCGGATTTCCTCAAAAAACTTGTCCAAAAAGAACCCAGCTTGTTCCTTCCCAGTTGTATGATATGCAAGATGTTTGCTTTCAGAACCCAATTTTCTTTGTTTATTCTCCTTCTCTTTCCCCCAGATGGATTTATTCTAACTCTGCAAATATCGTAAGTTCTTAGGCATGTAGGTTCCATGATCTATATTAAATGGACCTTCAGGGTGTTGGACTCTGTCATTTTGATTGAAGTTGGGCATATGATATGCATCTTGAGGAGGCCCTCTCATCCCCGTGTATTGGAACTCAAACCTCACATGTGGTATGTATAAACCACTAGATTCATTCTTCTCCAGTATTTGTGATATCCCTACTGCTCCTCCACTAGAAAAATGTCTAGATCATGGGCTTATGCATCTTCTTCTTCCTGCATGCCCATGTTATTGGTCTTGGTTATTTCCTCCCTTGACGCCCTAAGTGTCTCCATCAGCCTCAGATCGTGCGCCGCAATGGTTCTCTAGATCGACTGTCGCCCCTCTTCCCTCCTACACATCCATGACCTAAACTTGTTTTTTTAATTCTTTAATACCCCTATGAATTAATGTAACACATTGAATTGCATTAGTAAATAGTCATGTAATTAGTGATGTAGAATTTAAATATGTTAATCGATATAAAAATTTACTCACCTGAATAATGCATTTTTCATATCGTGTCCCCCACTGTCTACTTTGTCACCCTTAGGATCTAGGTAATACGTTGTTAGCGTCTCGGGGACATTTACCAAAAACACCAAATGATTATTCCCGAGTGAAAAGAAGGCAAACAAAAGAAAACTCAAAATCCATAATAAAATGTAATTCTTAAGTCAAAATTATAAGAAATATAACTGGAATTGAATCAACTTTGAAAGGAGCTATAATCACTCTCTTTCTAGCATTACCATAATATTTAAATGTGGTAGAGAAGTATTTGGTAATAGATATTGGGTCTTCATGTACATGGCTAATCAATGATGGAACTAGAAATGTCACATGGGGTAGTGTGAACTCTGTACACACCCTATATAAGTAGCTGCAAAAAGTATATAATGTAAGTATTAATATATAAGAAAATAGATGAACTATAAAATGATGTATTTAGCCATAAGATCTCACCATATCCAAAGTTCTATCACAAATGTATTCAACCAAGCATAAGTAAAAATCTCCACAACATCTTGCACAAATACACTAGTATCATGATCTTGGCCTACGATGATCCTCCTTAACATGGACCATCATAGGCGACCCTTCTTCAAAGTCTCCTAGCCATACTACTAACCCCCTACAATTAGGACCTAGTGAGGCGAATAGGTCCTTTCAAAGCCAACCAGGTAATTGAATATCTTGAGGAGGATGTAGAGGACGAGTTGTAGGAGGTTTATTAGGTGTTGTGTCCAGTATGTATATATTCGTATATCAATTGTCAAATATATATAGATACAAACGTAAAGTAACTTAGCATACATTGATATAGATAACTCTCACTTTGGGCCACACAGCCTTCTGCATCACCTATTGTCTCATGGTCGGGGTGACCATGCAGTAGTGCAGTCTGCTTCCAAGTGTCATAGACAAACCTTGGCGTCACACAAACTGCATCAGCGGGCATTAGAGAACCATGAATCGTGTTACCTAGAAGGCATGGGTAAGCTGCACCCAGTGCAATGATATGTCCTTCTAGTAAAAGACGACATGACCTCAACCCCTACAAATTTGTATATAGTGTTATATATACCTAAACACAAACATATTATACAAATTATTCTGAAAGGTTACTATATAACAAAAAAACTTACAACAGACGTGCTAGCTGGCAGGTCCACGAGATTACTCCACTCTCTTCTGAGAATCCTCCTTTCTGGACAGATTTGCTCTTATGCTCTGATGACCCAAAGAAGGATCTTATACCGACACCAGCACCAACATACCTAACACACCAAAGATGCTATGGATTACCTAGAGTAACTGTAAATTCGTCCCTAATACCCTCAAGGATGAACTTGCCTTATTTCCCTTGCTTGTAGAGATCTTACTAATCATCGTTAGTAGTAATTGGTAAATAAAAGATAACAATCAAGGTCAAATATGAACGTACACTCTAAAGTTGAATTTTACCATTTTTGTCATCATCTTAGTGGTTGCATGGTTGGGTATTTCTCCAGATTGGATTTACTCACAGCTATCCACTCCTAGTGGCAAGGTAGAGATGCAGTAGTAGTAGAGGACTCAGAAATCCCAGGAGTAGGCTGCTAAGAAGAAGACGCCTCCAGTTTCTACTGGGGAAGCCTTGTGTAGCCACCTTGACCCAACTTGTGGTTGTGCACATTCTTTGCACACCTTTCTTTTTTAGTATCGCTCAAAGCCTGGTTAATCCAAAACATATGTCAAATACATAATACAATTAATTCAAAAGAATATATTCTAAATGAGGAGTCTTAATACCTTAAATTCAAAGGTTTTTGTTTTAGCAACAAACACCTCCCACACCTTCGAGTCAAGATAGTTCCATTACTCAGTGGCTGACTTCTTCTTCTTCTTCTTGTTCATTATGTATGCTCTTGTCAGATTTCTCCTATAATTCCATAGTACCCTCCCATGGAGTTGCAACACCTTTTTACGATGCAATGTTTCGTCAAGATCAAATATGCTATGCAGATGCTCATATATTTATTGGAATATTCTTAAAAATAGAATTGTGCATATCTTTATAAATCATAATATCTCACACATAAGTCCTTCCATATGTAGTCTTTCTTGCCTTGATCAAATTTATGTCACAATTCTACATTTACATTCATTTTGATACAAATAAGTACCCATACATATTGCACAAAACAACTACGGTTCTTCCCAATAGGATTTTCTTGATCATCAAAATGCAACAACTAGCTTTGGTCATGTACCCATTTTCTCTACTAACTTGTTCATCTTGGTGATGCCTCTTTGACGTGCATGCTTAGGATTCTCCTCAACACGCTCAACAAGATCCTTAGCGCACACATTCTCAGGGCACACATCCTCAACATGCTAAAATTGACTTGAAACACAAATAAGTCATAAAAAAATTGTAACTTATAAATGTGATAGACATTTTAAAATGCACATCTATGTCATAAAACAATACTTACACCAGTCTCACTATCATGATGCTCATCTTCACGGTCATCATACTCACGATCAGATGCCATCTGAAAAATGTCATAACATTTAAAAAATAGTCAAGCAATGAAATACAAGTGATAAAGAATGTAAATTGCACATCTAACATTTAAAAAAATAAAATGTGTGCCTCTAGTATTGATTGGATCTTGGATCAATTAACACTCTTTCCTTGTGATCTCTGCATATATAAGTCAATGTTAGCTTCAACATTTGGTGTTGGAAAACCAACAGAGAATGAGCTATAGGCATTATACTTGTCATAATACTCTTATTCGTCTATAGGATCTGTAATGAACTGTCTTTTACCATGAGGAACAATCGTCCATTTTTCATTTGCAGGATCATTGCTATAAAATACTTTCTTGTTTTGTGATGTCATTATGAATGGTTCACTCTTCTCAGCAATTATTTCAAAATTCACTAATGTGAAACCCAATTCATCCACTACAACTCCTTTGGTGTTATCAACCAAAGTACACCTAAAGACCAGAACTTTAAAATCTGTGTAGTCAAACTTTCATATGTCATCAATGACATAGTAATATGACATTTTAGCTTCACGCCGACTGTTGTCCTTTGCACTAGAAAAATACAATGAAGATTCTTGAAGGGTGACCCCGTTGTTTTGCATGACACTCCTATCATCTTAACGTTGTGTGTAATATGACAATCCAATTATGTCAAACCCTTCATAAGACATAACACAAATTTTTGGCCCAAAGGTGAGCTAGTTGATAGTTTCAGTAACATTATTTGGTGTTTGAGATAGTTGACGTAAGACTTTATCTTCAAATCAACTAATAAATGTCTTATTATGCTCTCTAGAAAGCCACATTGAATTGACTTGATGATATTCATTCTTGATGAAATTGGTATGTTCGGTGATATAAATACTCACTTTGTCGATGTTGTGTAAAATATACAATTGTTCTTGTTCCCATAGCTCACGACTAATTACTTTCACTTGTGATCCTATAGTTCCTTTGCCGAAATATTCCTCAATATTCTTGTCATTGTCAGGAGCTTCATTACAAATCATATAGTCATTGTAAAAGTCCATAACCTCCCTAGAAAAATAACCCTCAACAATACTCCCTTCATCCCGACAACGGTTTTGAACATCACCTTCAGAAACATTCATGTATCATTCAAAAGGATACATCTAATGCAAGAGAATTGGTCTCAACATTTTTACTTCCCTATTCAAATGGACAACAAGATGTACCATGATATCAAATAGTGAAGGAGGAAAATACTATTGACCTAACAGTTGTACATTGTCCATATTTTGATGATGATGTAACCATTTCATTCATATGTATCTAATATGTCTATTTGAGAATGATTTCGGGCATTAGGTACATGAAAAGGATCAATTCAATCAAGCCCTAACTTAACCAAATACAATCCAAAGTCATTGCAAATGCACTTTTGTGGGAAATTCCCTAAATTACTTAGGAAAATTTTGTAAATCATTTGTATTGATATTATGACTAGTAACTAAGATGAGAAAAAAATATAAAATGCACTTAAAAAAATTAAGCACTTTTACAGCAATTTCTAAAATTTGTCACGGGGACTTTTGTCGACCGAGTTTCACTCACATGAAACTCGACCGACGACCTTGATGAATCTTGGGAACTGCCAGGGTCGGTTGAGTTACCTCATGATAAACACGACCTACACTCTGCACAGGAAAAATAAATTTATACAATCGGCTGAATTTCATCCAAGATAAACTAGACTGACAACTCAAATTTGCTTTGTCGCATAATGTTATTGGTCGAGTTACCTTTATTGAAACTCGACCGATGAAACTGTATGGAATCTGCAGATAAAGTATTTCTAACCATTGGAGTGTTGCAAAACTCAAAAATAGATCTATTGCAACAACCCAAATAGTTAGAATGTGTTCCCAAGTGCATCTACTGATTAGTAAACACCCCCAACTATAAATAGGGACCCTTGAACTTAATTCCAAGTTTGCTTCTTAGTGTCCTATCTATAGTTTAGTAGATTTATCTACTAATAGCCCCTTTCTCTCTCTTGCTTACTATAAATTAACAACAATCCGATTGAGATAGGTTTGTGTGAGATGTACTAATTGTGAAGCTCTCAATCTTCCCTTTCACAATTCCTTTCTCTCAAGAAAAGATGGTGAAAGTTTCTCCTTGGTGAAGGTGAAGGTTGAATATCCAAGTAAAGAGTGGGTTATTCCTTCAAGGCCAAAGACTTGGAGCAAGAGTGGATCTCCTTGGTGAAGGTGGCTAGCTCATTGCTCAAGTGGGTGAAGTCCTTATGGAGGTAGAAGACTTGCTCTAGGATAGGTAGGTTCTTTAAGGTTATTGTCTCCTTTGATCCTCAAAAGGAAGGCTAGGTATCCTTGCCCTGGAAAAGGAAGGTCATATCATATCTCTTATAATGGAATATAAGAATTGTTCAATGGTTACAAATCCCAGGGATTGACCCCTCTACGTAGTGGATGTACATCTCCTAGTTTGGAGTTTGGAACCACCATACATAGCTTATTTTTGATCTTATTCAATCTCTCTCATCCTTGCTATGTATGTTTAGTTACACCCAAATTCCATATATGCAATCTTATCTGTTGAATTAAATTTGAAGGTCTAATGAATTTAGTGTAAGCATTTTAGCTCTACTCAACCCCCCCTTCTACAGCCTATTGATCCAACAATTGGTATCAGAGCTACGGTCTTTTCTGACTAAGATCCCCCACGAGAGGAGAAGATGGGCGACAACCTTTTCAGTTCTCTCAACTTGGAGGGTGGATTCTCCATGCGACCTTCGATGGCACAAACATCCTCTAATGGAAGAGGAGGATGTAGTTCTACATGCAAGGAATGAGCTATGACATGTGGAAAGTGGTCATCCTTCCGTACAAGAAGCCAAGAGGAGATGTCGCTACTGGGGATGAATCTACCTCAAAGAAATCCCAGCTAAATGCAAAGGCCATTAGCATCATGCCTACATCCATTAACAATAGTATAATTCAGGGTAAGAACGATACACATTTTGGGTTCCGCTTGTGAGCATACATGATTGCCAAATTATCTCGCATAGACTTTACAGAGCCAATATGGATGAGAGAAGAAATGATTCAAGGGTCAACCCTATTCAAGATCCAGTTTCAAATCATAGAATTGATCTTCCTATGACAGAATAATTACTCTTTACCTTTGCATTACCTTTGGCATCAGGATGGGCTAGAGAAAAAATGGTCAAATAGGATGTTTATCTTGAGAACATGCATTGACTTCCGAGGATTCCTGATTAGAGGAATGGAGAATACCTAGTGGTAACAAATCTCCATTTGAGAGCCATGAAGTCAACCAAAGAAGATAGACATGTAGTAGATAAAGTGAGTACATAGATCATATAGATTAGAAATCACACATAAATCACCCTTAAGAAATAGGTTGTAACAAGAGAGGAATACCTCTGAAAAAAGGGGAGGGAGCCATATATTGTTGTCAACCTGATAGGAATACCTCCCCAATAAATGTAAGGAGTCATGTATAACTTTGAGTAGAAGAAGAAAAGAAACACCAAACACCAACTCAAACTAGGTTAGCAAAGTCAACAGGAGAAACAACAAGAATTAGAAGGTGTTGCAAGGCCCGATGAGAGTGATGGCAAGAACCTCATGGTCTGTCGGTGGGGCATGCTAGCATTGGAAGCTAGTGTGGCAAGGGTTGTGGAAAAAGGCAAAAGATGCCTCTAGGGGTCGTAGCAGCAATGGTTAAGGCGCAATGGCAGTGTTCGCAACAATGGCCTGTAGCGCCTGGAGTGGCCCAAAGAGTGGGTCAATGGTAAAAAAGAATGAAGGAGAGAGAACAAGATGAGGATGTTGAGTAAGATTAGCATCAAACCAAGTCATATTAAGCTTTTCCATGCTTGTGTCAAAACCAACATTGTTATACATGTTGTAGATTGAGCTTAAGCACATATAATGTTTGAAAATATCAACACATACTTAGCCCGCTCTAATGCTCATCCCTAACCTTGAGTGGGGACCAAATTTTTCTTAACCGTTCTCATGCTCTAAGACCATGCTAAATGGTAATCAATAACTATGGCGATTAAAAAAGATACACATTGAATGTTTACATATGAGTTAGTGTAATCAACTACTACTTATTCCCAATATGGGATTCAAATAGCTCCAAATAAGAAAACCAGTCAAAGTCTCTAACGTCATAATTGAATATGATGCCGGGAATAATTCATGTGTCACTCAATATGCAATCTTTTCAAATGTACTCTAAAACTATACCACAATGTAGGCCGTAAAGTTCTTGCTGAACAAACATATTGAGTTGACGGTGAAGAGAACTCTGCATCCTTCATATCAAGCGTGATCAGCCCACAGTAAAGTAGAGAGGCCAATCAATCGATGATAAAGGGCACTGATTTCCTGATCCTAAGTTGAGGAAATCCAAGGAGAACTACAATGACAAAGGCATAATAAACCGGGAAAACAAAGACCCTTCTTAATTTGGGATCTTTAACTCATTTGAGAAAGCTAGAAAGTATTAGCTCGGTCATTTGGCTCTGGGACAGTTTCATCTTTCAGCTCAAAAAAAATCCCATCATCTCTTAGTTAACAATCTTCGAAGGACAATTGTCTTCTTTCAACCACAACTTGGCTTCGGAAGATCAATCTATTCAAAGAAATAGCAACCCTCATTCGAGTAACATATTTTTGAGAAGAAAACTATAAACACGACACTTTTATGGTTTTGCAGAAAATATAGAAGAGAATAAATGCAGATGAGAAAATTTGGAATAGGTTTCACGTTCACTCTGCATGAATTGCAAAACCAGAAACTCAGCCAATATCTCTTGGTTTGTGATGTACGTCATCATGATGCCATGTCTACAGCAGCAAAGGATCATTTTTGAAGAGGACGATATTGAGCAGGGCTACTTTTTCATTGTTAAGTGGAGATGATAAGCAACCTTCTTCAGTAAGTTGCAGTAGGACTTCCTTGGACAGCACACTGGCTTCAGGCTCAGGGTATGTGTTACTGCTGCATCAGCTTCCAAGTCCAACTGGTGATTGGGAATGAGGATCCCTTCATGGCGTCAAAACTGCAGTCTTCCTCCACTCAAAATTGCTCTGGCACAGGATCAATATCGTGGTCCTCCCTCCATGCACTCTTGGCACTAATGTAGTGCAGGCAACCAAAGGGAAAATGATTCTCTGGATAAGCAGTGTATGGCATAACAGAAACAAGATCGGAAGTATGTAGTCTCAGCAAGATTGCAATACAGTCTGATAATGGGCAAACTGTGGGTCCATTTACGTAATGAACCCTAGAAAGAAAAGTCGGCAATAGACATTTTTTTTCTGGAATATAAATATGAGGGTCAGCCAGTAACCGTCTTAACTTAGCAAGAGACCAACATTGTTGGGATATTCAGCAAACCATACCACGACCAGGCTAGCGTAATATTAATAAGTTACGTTCATATTACAGCTACCTTTACTTCCGTATATGTATGGACCTATACGTCAACTGCCTTCACCAAAAGATTAACTCTGTCCATAAAATTTACCAAAAAAGGATTCACCCCATCAATATGTATCAGGAATAGGCGGTACAAGTATTAGCCCTTGTGCATAATCCCCTTGATAGTTCATCAGGACCAGAAAATCACCCTACTGCAGATCAAGGTCTATATTCCAAAAGGTATGCAAATATAATAGCCAGATAAAGTTCTATAACCCAAGTTTCATCCATGTTACAGCTCCCTTTATTTCCATATGCACATTTGAATGAACCTATATGTCTCGAAGCTTTCAACAACAAACAAACTCTGTTTATAAAGTCGACCAACAAAGAATCATCCCACCTACAGCAGCAATAGACAGTAGCCGTAAACCCTTGTACGTACGCCTGGTCAATTTTCAGTACCTGCAAAGTTGTGCAAATATAATAGCCGGCTCAGACGCTTAGTTAGAGGTATAATCAACACAGCAAAATTAACTCTGTTAAGTATGGACAGACACGAAGGGATGTCTAAATACCCAAAAAATTGAGAATTTAAGTGTAGATAGCTCTATTGAAAGCAAGTTATACAATTTATGGTATCTTACTGTAAAACATTTGGTTTCAAACTCCTATAATAATAACAATGCTAACTAAAGCCTTATTTTGGAGAAGTGGTGTCATGTCACTATACAGCTGTTGGAATTGAGAATTTAAGCATAGATAGCTCTAAGCAAGTTAGGCAATTTATGGTATCTTACTGCAAAAGAATTTGGTTTCAAACTCCATTAATAATAACAATGTTAACTAAACCGTCATTTCGGAGAAGTGGTGTCATGTCACTGTACAGCCATTGCTGGTGTTGCACCGCCAACCTTCCGTTTCTGAAATTGGAATTGATTTTGATCTCGTGTATGTTTCGTGGGAAAGCTTTTCTCGAGGAACTATTTATGTTCGGACTTGCTAATTTGTCCCGTCCATGTTGCGTTTCCGGTAGCATTCGGCATACTATTGTCACTTCTTCTTATGATTGGCTTCTTTAATAGTGTTGGCATGATGCCTGTGATTTGAAAACATGGTTCTTTGTTATGTTAAAATAACTCCCTTTTGTGGTTTCAAACTAACCTAAAAATTCTGTTAGAACTCTTTCTTTCTCAGGGATTCACTCATTTGGATTTTTACCTAGTGTGGTTCCCATCTTTTTCTCTCTGTTGTGTTTTTTTTACTTCCGATTTCTTTTGTTCCTCGTGCATTCGATCCTTCTACTGGTGACGTTCATATGTTGTGTCTGTTTACTTCAGTTTGATTTGTTCCCCATGTAGCAGTTTCCTTCCATACGTATTTGTCCCTTAGATTGCTGTGGTTCAGATGCTAATGTATTCTGACAACTTGTTTATGTTATGATGCCCAATTTGGAAGAAATGATATACTCTGGTATAATGCAAACCACATTGTTGCCTCAGTGTATCAGTTACACACTTCTGGATGACCTAAGGTCTTTAACTTATAAGTTACGGAATGTATCTTGAATCTAAACCATACTTAGAAGTTAGAATATGTGATAACGTCAAAATTCAAGTAATCTGTCAAAATTTGCGAGCATGAATATAGTTATTAGTTGATCTTATTACCGCAATGAGTAAATTCTGGTTTCTATTAATTTAGTATCAACTGCTCTTATGCATGTCCCTGGATTCTTATGCTAAATTATCAAATCTTCATTCACTTCTTGTTATTCATTATTTTGGAGTGGCACTTCAGATCTCTGAATTACAGCATTACACCTGATTGTTAATATAGATAAATTATGCCATGAATCTTATGAAAATATGATATGCTATATAACTAGCACTATTTCTCAGTAATTGCATGATTATCATTATCATGGCTTCGTTTTTCTACGCCGCTACACTAAACACAATGCCCATGAGATGGCAAGCTGGCTTCTTATCCCTGCTGAAAGTACATTATACATTTTGCTTGGTAGTGGTGACGGCAGAACAAGAAGAAGAATCTACAAAGATCATTTTTATTTGATTAAACGGAACAAGATAATTTGTGTTTGTGTGTGTCATTCTAGGGCATTGTCTGATGTGCTAAAGTTATTATGTCCACCTTCATTTGGGTTTGAGTTATTTTGTATCTGCAATGCCTCATCTGTTGTGGCATTCACTCTTATACTACTTGTCACTATGGGGCTTGTTCTTGGTTCAAGTCTTATCAATCAGTTTTGGTAACGTATATGCCTTATTCTTGTATTTTCACATCAGGACTTTTTTCTAGTGGCCAAGTTATTTGTAGCATGTGTGAAAGATACCAAATTGAATAGGTTGAATGCCAACAATATTGACAGCCATTTAACAATATAAAAGTTGAGGTTATTTGTATAGAGTTCTACCGGCCTCATCATGTGTAGATGCAGTGGGCAAAAGCTAGCACAGCGTCATGCCACCGAATCTGCCAAAATAGAGTAGATATCCATTTCACTGTTTAACTAACGGAACAAGTTGGCTGGTGGTTTGTAGATGTAGGTTTTCCATCCCTATTCAGAAGCCTTGACAAACTAAATTTTTATCTTCTAAAAGATAAAAACACCGGAAATCACCTCGGCTTGTATTGATTTATCTATTATGTTACAAAAGATAAGCACGGAAACCTTTGAAGATATCTTAAAATTATTCTCTAAAATATAAGCAAAAGCTTAAACTAAACGGGGAGATGGAAAAAAAAATTCTTCCAATAACATATGTTTTGGTAAAAGATACTATTGAGTCGAGCAGAGTAAAAAGAAGAAGAGGCAGGCTGATTGGAAAAGAAGAATCCATGTAGCCAACCCAAACACAATTGGGACTTGGGAATCAGGATTAGATGATGATGATGACGACGATGATAATTAAAATACACTTTGGTGTTCGATATTAGATCATGTATTCCAACCGCAAAATTGCAAATGAAGCACCACAAAAAAAAAGTAGATGGGCTAAGAGCAAATTCACTATCATACGTCAGACCAGGCTATCAAATAAACATTCATACTTTGTAAAAATGATCACAGATTTTTACAAGTCTGCCAGACAAGAAGAATATCAATGCTACTGTGGGCATCTATGTACAGGCGAAAACACAACATTCAGTTTCCTTTGTAATTTGGAACCATCACAAAAATAAATGCTCCACTGACTGTTATACAAAAGTAAATGAAATACATGGACTGTTTGATTCATAGTAGGAGCGTGAAGAGTGATTTCACAATTGCAAAGAACTTCTACCCCTGAAAAATCACACTTTGAACACCCACTGCATCCAGCAAATAGAGTTTAGATACGGCTAGCCACTGTGTTGTAGCTGAGGTATTATGTTGTAGATGAAGGTAGTAAATAGCATAAGTATAATTTCTGGTTGTGGTGGGAGACAACTAAGTGAATATGATGCCATGAGAAGCAATTTAAGAACAAAAAAAGGCTAAAGGTAAAGTAGAGATATGTTGCCAGTCGCAAAAATACACATACAAGCATAGTCACAAATTCGGTATTCGGGATACGTTCGGTCGAGCTGAAAAATACGGGATTCGGGAATTATGCGGGAAATTCGGGTAAAAAGCGGTTAACGTACGGTAAAAATACGGTCAACGATTCGGGAAAAATTCGGCAAAAGATCAGATGATTCATATATATATATCTGTGTGTATGTGTGTATTGCACATATATATAACACAATACATATAGTGCATGATATATAAGTACATATCTATACATCTATTGCAACATATATAACACATACATACATACATGATACATACATATATATATGTGTGTGTGTATTTACATATACAAACACGCATATATATATATATATACATACTCAAATCAAGTTAGTCTTAAATAGTATAAAATGAGAAAGTACATTAAAAAAGTAGAAAACGGGAAGAAAACGTCAAATTCGTGAATAATACGGGAATAAAACGTAATATATTGTGACTATGCTCAAATTGGGAATTATTCGTCTGTTTGATACGTCTAGGGAAAAAATCGCGTTTTAAACGCGACTTTTTCAAAAAGTCGGAGTATATTGTGACTATGCATACAAGAAACATAATAAGGGCTAAAACTTATACCGATGAGATAAGCCTTTAGAAATGGGCAACTATATCATTTCTAATAAATTTTACAACTCCCAATGAAACAAAAGATAGCACTTTGCTAAAATTAAGAAGGTAAAATAGTGAAATAAAGCAAAGTATACAGAAGCAGCATGCATCAACAACACTGTAAATTTGAAAGGGATATAAACGGCTGCCCTATGTTTTAGGAAGAACGTACCTATTTGTCATAACCCCCGGGGCGGTGCCATTTAGGAGGAGGGAGGGTCACATTGCTTGCGAAAATATCAGAGTCATTTTCGTTGCCCTGCCTCTGCCTCCATGAAACGAACAATCTAAGAAGCTCCTCCAGACTTTCAGGAATGGGCTGCTGCCGTATCCAAGCATCAAATTTGAGGTTGGGGCTGAAGAATGGGGCTGCGCTAGGATCCCCAGTTTTCTCAATCAGAGACGGAGCTTGAACCGGACCTCCGCTATCGGAAGGGAGGGGAGGCGCCGCTGGGGAATCCGAGAACCGAAGGGGCGTGCTCTCAAGAGGGAAACCGGATTTTGAGGGGTGCGCCCCGTCTTCACCTTTGGCAGCTGCAGCAACAGTGGAGGGAGATGGACATAAACCCTTCTCGGCAGGCGTTACCACGGACTTGCCGTCTTCCCCGGCCGGCCTTGTTTCTGGAAGAGTTTCGAGAGGAGACGGAGAAGAAGGAACCAGAACAGGGGGCTGACAACGCCTCGTTGATGCCTTAGGCCTCGTAGCAAGCTTTTTGTTTTTTCTTCTGCCTCCTAGCCGAGGCGTGCTTTGGAGTGCCCCATCTACCTCCATAGACACGACCGGATTAGCGCCTACTGTTGCTCGAGAAGCAAGGTCGCAGTTTGCATTGTAGCGCTTCCCTTGTGGGGTGGGGCGGGGGTGGGGGGGTTGTCAATGGAGGAAAGGGGAGAGTCGTCGTAGCTACGGAGGGCTTTACATTCCGGGGAATGGATCTGAGGAGGCGGCAGGTTTGAAGTGCGACATGTCGGATGAGATCCCTGTTCAAGCAACGGACTAGATACGGACTGGGCTTCACTTTAGCGCCACGTAGAATGAACCTAAATCTATTCGGATGGATTGGTTTACCACGGTAGGTTTCCAATTTTCAAGTACTAGGATTCCGTCTAACTCAACCATATATGAACTAGATTTAGGTCTCTTATAAACTAGTAAACACACACGTGTCATGCACGTGTAACATGATGTTGCTCCATTTTTATTAAAAATATATATAAATAATAATATTATATATTGTTGAAATCACATAATTTTTGTGTGTTAAGAGTTATCAAGTGATAATTTTTTATAAGAAAATAAGATACGAAGCGAAAAAATTTCAATACATTCGTCTAAAATTTGTATAAAATTGTGATTGATAGATCTCAATTTTACTAAAAATAAAGACATGATTTTTTCTTCAAATTTTGAAAAACCAATGCTAAAAAGTAATTATAAACTTTCATAATCGATGTTTATTTTAATTTAAAGTAAAATATATTTTAAATTTGTCATATTTTACTTCAAATGCTTAAATACTGTTGTTAACTTTCGGAATATTATCGATAAAAACCAAAAATGTCTTGAGAAGTTGACTATTATATAATAACCTAGAGATATGTGGCCCCAAAGATATATAAAAAACAAGAGATAAAAAAAATTATGTAAAACCATGTATATTCAAGTATGAAATAGTATACACACGACTTTGTAATGAATTTCGAAGAGAAGACAACAAATAGTTAACAATTCAAGTATACCAAATTATATTTTGTGAGTGAGCAACATATCGATTTTCTCATTTATGAATTATGAACCGTCAATATAAATTACAAAATTTAAATTTTAGCATTATTTAGATGCAAATTAAAGTTGTTTTTGTGTAGCTTATAAAATGATACAAAAAGTGTGGTCATAAAAAATATCATTATGAGTGAGAAAAAAATTATATAAAGGTGTCATTTTTAGAATATATATTTTAAAAGGATAATCTGTGTAGATTTACGCATTTTACACTTGTTTTTGTGAGCAATATGTTTAGAAGATCCCTTCTAGTTACTCATGATAGAAGAGATATTTTACAAAAAACGATCATCATGTTATATAAGTATCATATATATATATATATATATATATATATATATATATATATATATGACAACGATCCAGTGAGAAACAAATCATGGTGAGAGCATGAGAGGCATTTGAATAACTCTCCACATAGATCAATTTTTCATAATCCATCCGTATAGATTACAAGTATACCTTAATGTTTACTTTTCTACAAAATT
Source organism: Alisma plantago-aquatica (assembly GCA_963693085.1). Classification (NCBI taxonomy): domain Eukaryota; kingdom Viridiplantae; phylum Streptophyta; class Magnoliopsida; order Alismatales; family Alismataceae; genus Alisma; species Alisma plantago-aquatica. Next base: position 57,890,450 of record OY856415.1, read on the forward strand.
TTATCACCATCCGATTTGTAGATCATTCACAAAAATAAAATACTTTTCGACGCACTATATTGAATTTTAGGCTGACCGTTGGATGTAAAAAGCGTATATTGTACATATGGACATGCAAACAATGTCTGATTTCAATGATTTTTTATAAGAAGGTAAATGAAATGATGCTTTTTCCATCTATACGGTTGGATTTTAAAAAATAATTCTGAATTTGTAGTTATTCAAATGCCTCTCATGCTCTCACCGTAGGATGTTTCTCACTGGATCGCTACCATATATATATATATATATATATATATATATATATATATATATATATATATATATATATATATATATATATATATATATATATACTCTTAACAACAAAAAGTAGCAATCTTTTAGCTAAAAATCACAGACCCTTCAGCCTATAAATTTTATTATATTGTTAGCATTTCAAGTCATCGCTAAAAACATTTTAAGTAAGAACAAAATTTACTCAAGACATGTTGAGTTTTGAGAAATGGTCCATAATAGTATGCATGAACTAAATAAAGAAACAACATAAAAAGACAACAATTCAGCAATAAAAATTTTATATATTCTATGTATGCAACAAGTATCAATTTTTTAAGTTACATAAATTCTCAACCCAACAAATATTACAAATTTTATTTTTAATGTTTAAATTGAGAGAAAAGAATATAGATTTGTGGATAGTCATTTGTAGAATTAATCCTCAACTGAGATATTTTGCAAGTAGTTATGATTAGAGGGAGTGACGATCTAGGAGTTGGAGAGGAGAGGAAAATGTGCAAAGTTATCATGTTTGTGGGAGAGGTGATGGTCTTTGGTGAGAGAAGATGGGCGTTATTTGAACGTGAGGCGTGTGGAGATGGAACATTTAGTGGAGGAAAATGTGGAGACGGACTAGTTAGTTTGTAAACCGTGGAAATTAAAATTATACACAGGAACTATTATTGAATCTAAAAAATGGGGTAAATATCTACGATCGTGATTCACGTAACCCGCTTCACACCTAAACCTACACCCCAAAACGTCCAATTTTCAGACACATTAATGTCCCAACAACATTCACCTAACCCACACGATTTCTGCCCCCTATGAAAAAAATTCCTATCATTTTTCGCACTCTGCCCCTTTCGACACGCCTTCTCCACTCTAAGCGATGTTGATAGGTGGCAACAACTCCATCTCCACTTTGCAAGCTTGAACACCAACACACCACAACGTGGCAGGGGTGTGGTCTCCATCTTGGAGGGGGCTGCGGCGGGAGTGTGATTTCTCCATCTAGCACGGATGTGGTAGGGTGTGGTTTCTCCATCTTACAGATCACTGGGAAAGGGTTGTGGCGAGGGTGTTCAGAATCTCCTAAGGGTGTGTCGACTCAAAGTCCATCGTTGTATCACCATCCCCTACTGATCCAACTTCTTGCCCCATCCCTATCGTGTTCGGTGGCATGGACTGTGACCCCACCTATGAGGACCAATTGTGAAGGTACCAGAGGCGGCTGAGCAAGTCAGGGTCACTCTCCTTCGCCACTTCTACCACCATAAGGTCTACTACGACGTTATCCTCCTCATATATATCTTTGTTGTCATCCTCCTCATATTTTATGTGCATGTGGCTGGTTTCTTCCTTGAGTATATCTTCATTTTTTTACTTTTCAAACTATGTGTATCATTCAACTGAGACTGGTTTGAATTCCTCTCCTTTTTGATCATGTCTTTTCTTCCTCTCCCCAGTTTTCCCCTCGCTCTCGATCCCCAGATCGTGACTTATCCCTCTCGTTCTCCACCTCACCTAGTTGGTGCTGCCATGGAGCTAGGTTTAGGGTTTTTGTCCCTAGCCCTCCCCACACTCATCCAAAAGTGCCATTAGCTTCACTGATCTGCTCTGAGTCGAGGCAGCTACTCTGCTTGCCATTGGGCTGTCGATTTTCCTTCTCCAAAAGCCTAACATAGTCATTGTTGCCGCGGCTCGAGGCCTAGGCGATATAATGTCTCCACGAAGGAGACGAGGCATGGGCCACATGATCAGGATCCCATAGACAACCTTCCAGCCTGCATGCCCTGCCCCATATCATTCACCACCACCCAGGGTTTCTCCCAATCTCCCGCAACTAACCCACAGCGGCAAATGACTGTGTCCGGCAGTAGACAATGACTGTGGGGCTCTGGTGACTGCCCCGAGTGATTGGGAGTGATGCACAGCCAACCGAGTTGTGGCGAGGCCCCAGCAGCGAGCCCAGAAGAGCTGCAAGCCCAACAAGCGTCCTTTCTCGGCCCCAGTGAGGTAAAAAAAATCCCTAAAACCCTAATCAAGGGTTAACTTTCAAACCTTAATATCTTCCTAACCACAAAGCAAATCCAACAATGTTATATACCATTTTGACCAGAAAACCGTCGTCCTTCTAGTGACGCTAATATTAGTTGCTAATTTTATATGGTTTGACTCTATTTTGGTAAATATTATTCCTTGTTGATCTTGTGCTTTTAATCAACCTTGAACATGCACCACTCATGTATTTGATGATCTTTGACCCCATATGCATGCAAATAAGTAACTTTCCCTCTTTGTGAACATGACCCAAGGTCTTTGACCTCTTATATGCACCCTCATGTCCTTTGACCTTATAGGTTTAGACTTGACCTAATAGTGACTCATTTATGCACTTGCATGTTATAACTTGACCAAGTAATGAACCTTAGCCTATCATCATATAACATTTTAATTTTGAAATCATACATCTTACTAATGTATGCACTATGTTTGACTAAGGTTTATGGCCTTTTGGAGATGTAACACATGTTGCCTAAATGACTTACCTTTGTGCACTTGTGCCCTAAAATATTTCTATGTGTTTATATGCTTGAATCCTTAAAACCCCACCTATATGTTCACCTTCAAACTAGATCCTTTAATGGCTTGTGACAGTAAACACAATGCAACACACTTATCCGCTCTTTGTTTAAATATGACCTACTTATGACACTTAACATGTTCTTAATGCAAATGTTAATTGTTGGGATTGAACCATGCTAGATCGTACTACAATGCTAGTTATTCTATCTTAATGAATTCAACTCAATAGAATCACTATGTGATAGCTCTATGTTCTAATTAATACTTCTATGGTGATGTATGCATAAATGGTCGTTATTTTGATATCTAATTTGGTTATTTTCTATGTCATTTGTGCTTAATTGAATATCTTTTTAATACATATTTTACCAAATTAGTAAAAATCACTTGTGCATCATTTCTTATATTTTTACATGTATTTTACATGCATTTTATATGTTTTAATTATTATAGTAATTATTTGATTTTATTCATTGATTATTTTATTGCAGATAATTATTATTTACTGGAGCAAAGTCGATACCATCGACTTGCAACTCGATGGTAGCGACATGGCATCGGAGTACAAATATTTTTTGCTCCAGATTGAAAAGGGAAAGGACGTTTTACTGTGAAGAAGACGATACCATCGACTTCCAACTCGATACCATCGACTCAGATGCTGCAGACTAAATTTTAATGTGTTAAATCTAACACATATTGTATTATTACATTTTAGGTTTCCTCTTGACCTAAACATGTACGACGGTTATAAAAGGCACCATTAGAACCACAATTGGTAGATCTATCACGGGGGGATGATACGGTAGCCGAATGGAGAGAGAAAAGTAGAGGAACCTTACACGGAAGACCTCGGAGGCGTTTTGGTGGCGGAAATTACGGCAAATTCTCTCCATCTTCTCCAGATCCACTCTTTAACCCTTTCTCCAATTTACTGTATCTTGAAATTCATGTTTTACATCTTTTTGACTTACCTCGATACCATGTCGTCTATTTTCGGCTAAAAATTGTAATTCCTTGGGACCCGGGAGTAGCCCTAGTAATCGTTGTATGATACTTTTTACATAGTTTATCATAATTTGTCTCTCAAATCCGTGGTATGATGTAGTTTTCTCCATTATATCATTATGATTGATCACCCTAATGATAATCTAATACCTTTAATTACTTTGAAAGAAGAATTAACGGTTGAAAAGAGACAATAATCACATTAACTAATAAATCCTTTGAACAAGGCGATGTACAGTTAATGGTGGAAACTCAGAGTATGATCTTCATGCACCTAGTTTAGGGTATAGGTTACTACTACCGTGGAACCGACCTAGATTGATGTAGTGAATTGTATCGCGAAAGTGAGCAATTATGACTACAGGCCACTACCCGGAATAGAAGACAAATTAGGATAATTCTGTAGGAATTAGTACAACGAGAACCTGCGGTGAAACCGCAATCCTAAGGATTCCATTTTTAATTGATTAAACCAACCATTTAATCGATTGTTTTGTTTTCTTTTATTTTTATTTTCTTTTTCAATCAAATCTTATTTTCGGCTTAGCTGATCAATCCTAATTAGTAATAGTCTTTAACCTCACAACTCCCTGTGTTCGATAACTTGGGTCTCATAATCCCATATTACTTCGACACGTACACTTGCGTATTACACACACATTATATGTGTGTCATATGGCTTGGAAATATGACCTCTATTGCAATTGAATGGATCTAATGTGACTAATCATTATCTTGCTCGTCTAAACTATGATGATGATCAAAATATCATGTTTCCCTAACTCTAAATCAGATTTTACCTCTACCTCGTATCATTATAATGTGGATGTTTTGCCTAAACCTAGGCCTAAATGTTGATTCTTATGTTATGATGAATATGTTCATGCATGTTTGGAACTATGTTGAACTATTTGAAACCTAACACTAGGGGAAATATCCACATGACTTATATCATGTTTATCTTAATCAAACCTAGTGATCTAAGACACCATGCTATATCTTTTCTTGCAAGGTTCCCTTGGTTTGGATCATCTCTAGGAATCGTACTTGAGAAACATAGCTTGTACTGTACTCACAAGGTACGCTTAGTCTCTTGACCCTACTATGATATTGGCTTGTTTTATGTATGCTCGTATGAATGATTGGCTAGTTAAGTACTTGGTTGAACTACTGTTGCTATGACTACTATTGTCATGTTTAGTTATAATATGTTGACAAAAGCTCGAACATAAGACATATTAATCCATTACACAACCAAATGTTGATCTAATGGAACAAGACACCTAAAACATGCTTTGTATTAAGTGATATCTTCAAGTTTTCTTGAGTTGTTTCCATGTCTTGTTTGTTATCGTGTTTCCTAGACAAGCAAGTTTTGTATTACTCTTAAACTATTTACATGCCTTTTTATAGCGTACTTAATGCTTTAGCATTAATATTTTTTTTTATTGAATTTTTCGTTTCTAAATGAATATACGCTACACTGAAGACTCTAAACACTGAAATGAAACATCATGGGATGCTAGAAGTAGAAACAGGTACATGTCTCTCTATCCCCCTTTTGTATCTTGTTATGTGGTTACTACTTTTACATATATAGTATATGTGTGAAATACTTGTGCCATTCTATGGACGGGCACCCAAGTTCACTCACCTTTGGCTTTGTAGCCATTAGGAGGGTGGATTTAGGATAACAAACAATCTCATGACAAATGGTATCAGAGCCATACACATAGGCCTCTATATATGTTTAAGGCATAACACATCTTAAGAACCCATGAAGGACTAAAAATCCTCTCCTTCAAGTTTAGAGAATTTTATAGCATCTCATCCCTTCTTTAAGGACCACCTAAGTCGCCCAAGTAGATGATTATTAGGTGGTCTTCTCATCTACTCATGTGATTCTTCTCTCTAGACTGTTAATCACATGACATCTTGATTATGGGTAGCTTATGTATGGTAAAAGTAAAACTCTTTTGAAATCATGAAAGTTTATTAAGATGATGAGGCCATGATCTGATCTTAAACTAAAAACCCTATTTGATGTATGAAATTACTCTTGAAAGTGAGGTATACATGTGTAAATTTTATTAAAACTCAAGATCGGATATAAGTGCTTTTTATGTTTTAGGTAAACCATTGGTATGGTGAAATAAGTTGTAACTCGTTTCACACATCTCATGGCTGATGAGGTCCCTATTGATTAAACTCATGTTGCCTTATTATTGATCACACCTCAAACATAGTTAAGAAAACTTTTACCCCTATTCGATATGTGCAATGATCATGCCATGAAATGACCATGTCCTTGGAACCCTAGATCACAATGTGAAGATTTGTTACAAGAGGAAAATCATTACTATTCCACTCTGTAAATTCAATTTGAATAATGTGATGGACATGGATCTCACTCCTTCCCAATTATTCTCTAACTCTTGGACTGCTCAGTTTGACCTCTCGATTTCAAAAATATGTTTGTGTTGGTATGTATGCCCTGAGAGCCAATCATGGGATGATTGGTGGGATACATTAAGATTGATTTGATAAACATCAAAGGCAAGCTTCCAATTCATTCTGGTTCAGTCATATGAGATAGTGATAGAACATATTGAATGTCTAGAGAATGACAGTACTCAATGACGTATGCTTTCAGGTTGAGGACCTGAACGATGAGATCATACAGATGCTAAGAGTTTGTACATTCTTGTTATGTCCCTAGTCGGATGTCATTGTGGAAGGTAGATAGACAGCAATGACACACAAGACTAGATTGTGGTGTTGGTTGATGACAGAATCTCATTAGTCATGATATAGAGATATCAAACCAAACACATAGGTACTTGTTAGAGAACAAGTGTACCGGACAGACCCACTGTGAGTTTGACACATGGAACCATGAGATGGTAGTCACAGTTAGTACTCACAGTGATGGTGGTGAGTGTGATTCTTAGACCTGAAATCACTGCACTCAACACATGTCGTTGGGCACACTTTGACATCATCAAACGCAGTCCTGAAACATGGGTTGTGATAAAGGTGATGATTGGGTGGCTTTGACACATGGGGCTTTTGAGGGGTGAGTGATAGATATGGGATTTGTCCCTCCTGAGGGAGTTTGATATCCATGGCCACTTGATGAGTAGGATTGAGAAAGGCGTGCACGCATGTGTGAATCAGTATGTGATACTGATGTCATACATATCTCTTCCAGTCTACTCTGAGATCAAGGAAGTGAATGAACGTTGACAGGATGACTGTTCCATGCCTCGAGTTCATTCCGGATATCAGTGCTAAAGGAATTATACATTCGCTGTAACACCATTCACGGATTGTAGGATGAAAGTTGTTCTCCAACTTTCTACTTTCACTTGGGTAGCACTGATGTGTGACTAGGCACCGCTCTTTGCTTGTGAAGTCATAAGTGTTATGGACTTTCACTGCCAACGTGAAATGGACCTGCAGGGTCACACACATAGGATTTAACCTGGAAGAGGAGTTTTGTCCACAAAGCAATGTTTAGATTGATTACTAAAGGAGTTTAGTAGTTCAATTAAACACTCAATCAGTCGATAGCTCAATATCGTTTGGTTCAAGGTGTTGGACGCATTGATTGGAGTATCAGATTGATTGAAATCGCATTTGACTGATTTTGCCCAACCTGTGCTCCCAACCGATCGGCTCATGAGATGAACCGGTCGGCTGAGGTTGCTGAACCGGTCGGCTGGAGTGTCCAGACCGATCGGCTCATGCCCAGGTTGAAACGACCGGTTCAAGAGTTGAACCGATCGGCTCAACTGGTGCAACCGACCAGTTGGGAAAGTCATGTCGGCAAGGATTTTCCTTTGGTTTCAAATTGCCCAATTCGATTGGGAATAATATTGGTATTCGATACCAATTGGGAAAGAAACAAGGAAAGTCTTTTTGAGCCGGATTAGGACCATGAACCGATCGGTTCAAGGCACCAACCGATCGGTTGGAGTGCCCCAAACGATCGGCTCAGGTCCAACCGATCGGCTCAATGGCCGAACCGATCGGTTCAGTTGTGAACCGATCATTTCAAGTTGCGAACCGGTTGCCTTTTGTGGAAAATTCTCGAACCCTTCTACTCCTGCTTTTAGTCCCGCATTGCCCGGGATGGAGAACCCTGTCCCATGACTCTCCTATATATATAGGGGTATTGGGGGCTTCTCAAAGTACAGCTCAGTGCAACCAGTTGCTCTGCAAGTTGTCATTCTCTCTGGTTTTGGTAACCGTGAGAGAGCCCGAGCAAGTGCTTCCCGCAAAAGGGAGGTGCAGCAAGGGAAGGACAACTGCAGTTGCAACAGGAGGCAGGAGAGCGTGTTGGCGACTAGTACGTCAATAGGAGGGTGCGACTCCTTCCACTTCCTTGTGGGACAAGGAGAGTGGAGTTCCAGGTGGTCCGTGTGGACTACTACAGAGGCGGGAGGACACTACCGCTTAGGAGGACAACTGTCATCCGACAGTTCGGTTCGAGTAGGAGTTGTCAGTCCCGGTGTGACCAGGAGCTGCACAGACATTGTCGAAGTCCAGAGTTGAAGACCGCGCATTGCGCGAGGTATTGTCGTCGAGCAAGCCTCGGGACAAGGTATGATTCCGCAAACCATCATTGTCGCCGAGCAAGCCTCGGGACAAGGTATGATTCTGCAAACCATCCTTTCCTATTATATAGACGTTGACGCGTTTCCTCGGTATGGGTTTGGGGAGAAAATTTTGTTTCCGCTGCCTTCTCTGTCTCCCCTAAAACCCAACAGTTTGTACCTTGACCATGAAAGGAAAGGAACATGATTACGACCATGATATTGTGAAATCTTGAAATATGGACTACCTATTACAACCTTGATCTTACAAAATCTTGAAGTATGACTGCCCTGTTATGATCCTAATCTTTGATCTCACAAGCTTTGAAGTATGATTCAATTATTGATACCCTCCCTATTGGGATATGTTTGATAGATCAAGCTTAATATAGACCAATGTGCTAGATTGGGGTGGTAGTTGACTTATGACTCCCCTAACTTAGGTCACACCACCTTTATAACCACCTCTAAATGGTCATCTTGTTGATGATTTAGGGTTTGGAAAGGTGACCCCTCCCTCATGACTTTGATTTCTTGACCTAAGCCCCTAATAGGTTATGCCTATGATGACATTGATACTTGATCCCAAAATCTCGATTTAATGACGATCTTTGAATATGATGACGTTGACTGTAGCTAGTGGTCAAGTTCCTAGAAAGACCTAGGCCTAGATCATTCATCAACCAAGAATACCATGAAAATAAACTCGATATTGATGTCATGAAATGTTAAATAATGCTCAAAAGGTTACTCGATTGTTGTATGTGGATGAATGATCACCCCTAGAAGGGCGAGTTAATAAATTGGTTTATGAATTGAGAAAACCTTGAAGGTCACCTAATGTTTAGAGGGATAAGTATACAAGCATGAAAGAACAGATATTGAGTATAATTCTTTAAATCCAATATGCCATCTCTAAGGGACATAAGGAAAAATCATTGAGGAAGTGGATAATGGTAGGTGACCAAGCCTAGGAGGGAAGGTCACCAAGATGCCAAGCCTAGGAGGGAAGGCCAAAAATGAAGACCAAGCCCAAGAGGGAAGGTCACTAAGGGGTCAAGCCCATGAGGGAAGACCAACCTGAAGACCAAGCCCATGAGGGAAGGTCACCAAGAAGACCAAGCCTAGGAGGGAAGGTCACCATGAGCCCCATGTTAGGACATAAAGTAAATGATGTGCACCCAGGAGATGGAGAAAATTTCACAAATAAATGATGTGCTCAAATGTTGTTAGAGAGACCTCAAGAAAAATGAGAATGACATATCAATAAAAACCTTGAGAAGGGTAGATCTCTAAGTCACCCCTAAGGTCTAAGAAAAGAATCTAACCCCTGGATTCAAATGTTTGGGCCTATGGATTTGATGTCCAAACTTGATTCTCGACATTGATTCATGAAATCTTGACTCATGATTATCGATCCCAATCATGATTTGACTCCTATGATAACTTTATTTGGATCTTGAGATCACCCTTGACATATGATTAATGACTTTCATGTTCCTAAATCTCAAAAATTTGAAATGATAACTATGACGATTCTCTCAATTTATGCCTTAAAGGTGAGCTCCATGTGGATTAGGGTGTGACCTTCCACTAATTTTGATCATGAAATCACGATGTTGAAATATGATGTTGGTCTTGAATTGTTGAAGTATGAAATCTCAATCATGGACCCCACTTAGGCCAATGTAGAAGCTAGAACCCTAAATTTTTGGTAATGAAGTCATGCCTTAGTCTTGAATCTATTTAGTTGACCCTAAATGTGATCTCTCCAAATTAGTGATATATAAGATAATGTCTCCAAATTTGTGTTTTATGTGATGATCATATTAAGATTAATGATCGATGTGACTTTACCTTAACCATGATGTTCAATTGCTCAATATGAAATATATTAACATTGAAAAGAATACCAAGTGGACTATGATATGGAATAAAAAAAAACCAATCTCAATTGATGACTTGATTTAATTTTGGGGACAAAATTCCTTTTAAGGCGGGGAGGATGTGATAACCTAGATTTCTCTCACTCCTCAAGTACATGTTGTCTACTTTATCTTTGTTCTAGTTCTCATCCTAGCCCTCAATTTCATGTTGGAAAGAGTTTTATTGAAAGATTAGTCCATCTAGTACACATGGATCACTAGAATGATGCTCAATTTGATTAAAATCAAGTTTGCCTTCATGTAACACATAATCATAATTTTGATCATATATTTGCAAACACTTGTATCCTTTTCTTTTCTGATGTATTATAACTCTTTCTCACAATTCTAACACATATCATTTCACCTAATTTGGAGTTCAGATGAAGATGTTACGCTCATTTGAAATCACATTGATTAAACCTTGTTTTAAACATCTTATAAATATGTTTTTATCCTTGGTGGACCCAAAATGGGCACGTTCGCATGGCCCGTTACTCCCCAACCTATTTCCACTTAGCTATCCAACTCACAACCTTTCAGCCAATCACAAATGAGTTTTTCATTTCGGCCAGCCTCGGCCCTCAGATCCTTTTGCTCCAGATCTAGCCCTTATCAAATAGACACGACACCTCCTCCTACCTTTGTACACCTTTCCGACAGTAAAGGCACTGACCTCACTTAACTCAACCTTTTCCTACCTTATTTCATACCCGATTGAATCCTGATTCTACTTCCTTTCTTCCTCTCCCCAGTTTTCCCCTCACTCTCGATCCCCTAATCATGGCTTATCCCTCTCGTTCTCCACCTCACCTAGTCAGCTCTGTCATGGAGCTAGGTTTAGGTTTTTGTCCCTATCCCTCCCCACGCTCATCCAAAAGTGCCATTAGCTTCATCGATCTGCTCTGAATCGAGGTGTCTACTCCGCTTGTTGTTGGGCTGTCGATTTTCCTTCGCCAAAAGCATACCGTAGTCACTATTTCCGCGGCTCAAGGCGTGTGCACAACAACGTCTCCACAAAGGATACAAGGCATGGGCCATAATTAGGATCCTACAGACAACCTTGCAGCCTACATGCTCTGCCCCATATCATTCACCACCGCCCAGGGTTGCTCCCAATCTCCCAAAACTAACCCACAACGGTGAACAACTGTGTCCAGCGGTAAACAATGACCGTGGGGCTCTAGCGACTGTCACGAGTGAATGGGAGCGATGCGCGGCTAACGGAGTTGTGTCGAGGCCCCAAAAACGAGCCCAGAAGAGCTACAAGTCTAAAAATGTCCTTTCTCAGCCCAATGAGGTAAAAAAGACCTCCCTAAAACCCTAATCAAGTGTTAACTTTCAAACCTGAATATCTTCCTAACCACAAAAGCAAATCCAACAATGTTATATACCATATTGATCAAAACATCGAATCCCTTCTAGTGACACTAATATCACTTTATAATTTTATATGCGTTGCCCCTATTTTGGTAAAGATTATTCCTTGTTTATCTTGTACTTTTAATCAACCTTTTACATGCACCACTCATGTATTTGATGATCTTATTAATAATTATAGGCAACATAATAATTTATAAAGTTGGGATTTTGAGTCAAGATATTAATAAGAAACACTAAACCCAATATCGGGTTGATATTAAGAGTCATTCTAGGGTTTTTTCCGAAGGTCTGGATTTCTAGGATTTTCCACCTATATAACATACATTGAACCTTAACTAATGAATAAAACATTATATGTAGGTTTGAGGTGACTTTTAGACTTAGAAGGGTAGAACTTGATCTCTGATTTGAATACTCAAGTCAAGTTATGTGCATCTTACCCTATAAGTTGGACATATTTGTTATTCAAACCCTAATTTCCCATTGAGTCATGGACTAAAACCTTGATTCCTATTATCGCTCTTTTTGGTGAAATTATATCATCATTTACTTGGGTTTTGACCCACATGCCATATTTCTATTATTTGATGTTAAATCTTGTCTTGTCATAGTATTTCTTTTAGCGTGGTGATTTGGTTTACTTGTTAGCTAATGTAGTGTACCTTTGTACAACCACCCATAGTTTGGACATGTGTTATTTTTCCCAAGGGGAATGAGTTTACTCTCCTAACTTATATATATATTTTGTAGGTGTTTGGAAATGTGTTACTCTCCTAGTGCCTCATACCTACTTAGTTAATGTAGTCATACGATTAATCATGCATGTTACTTTGTTATTATCTTTTATGGTAAGATACTTGTTTGATATGTGCCTCATACTTTTGACTCTCCATATTCCAACCTTATATTTTTCCTTTGTTGTTCTTATCTTGTTCTTGTTCCTTAATTTGAGACATACCTTGTTTTTTTCCTTTTGTTGGATGATCCCAACCACCCAGGTCTAGGAAAAGGAGTAGAACAAGGCCAAGGAAGACCAGCCAAGGAGTAGATTTAAGGAGCCTTTGTTGAGATGTCTAGGTTGCTACTACTAGATCTTGTAGTTTCCTTTCTCATTTATGTTTCATGAAACTCATGTAGTAGACTTGGTTCAAAGCTATGTAATATCTTAGTATTTTCTTTACGCTGCTATTGTTGACATTTTTGTAAATGGATCATGCTTATTTAAATGGAATTATTATGCATGCATCCTTCATAATCTAAATTTCTCATAAGAGATGGATGTCTTATATTTTCTATTAAACTTTAGTAAGGGGGTGATCTGACCTCTTCACATCATGGTATCAGAACTTGTTAGGTAGCTATTTGGGTATAAGTTGAAAACAAGGGTGTGTAGAAAGGATCACTATTCATGCTAAAGTATGGGTTTATGCACAAATACCTCAGTTAATGTTTCAATCAGAGTCTAAGATACAAAGTTACCAATTAAATGATTATTTATAAAATAATTTCATTCTAGAACTTCCTTTAGCCTTTGGAGTAAGGAAGAGAAAAAACAATTAATAATTAGGCTTTAAACATGATAATGTAGCATTAAATAATTTAATGTGAAAAATAGTGATAATAAAGGTAATGGGATAAATCTTATACAAAGAAAACTCAATGGATATATCTAAGTTCATATTTGAGTTCCTTGGGTCCCAACTGTCTTGGGTGCCAAGTTTCACATTATTTGCATAATAATAACTATTATTGTTCTAATTGGGAAAGCATATAATAATAAGAGCCAAATATAATGTATAAATTATCAAATGACTTCAAAAAGTGAAAAAATATAAAATTTAAAATATACATGCCAAGATTAGCATATGTGTGAATTTTCATATAATTTGGACAATCTAAAATATTATAGTTTATTTAGGAGAAAGAATATAATTTAAAGATCAAAAATATTAAATGATAAGTTGAAAAAAATTAACTAATGTCATAATCATATTCCCCACATATAGTATTGCTTGTAGGCCAAGTTTCATATTTTAAGAAAGTTTCTATATGCCACTAATTCATAGTAAGTGATGATATTTAAAATTATTAAATAATATAGTAAAAGTCCTCAAAAATTAAAAAATTATGCCAAAATCGGATTCCTCACCCAAAATTATTCAATCTACCAAATTTTGGTTTATTTACACTTCATTTGTACATTTAAATAATTCAAGAAAGTTTTGTACACGTAGTGCATCAAAAGGACTAAAGCTGGAAGATTGTATTAAATGATTTTCATTGCAGATCCGCCGCATGAACAGTAATCACAAACTAAAGGGGTCCGATATTTTGAACATAGCTCCCTCATTTTTCAATTTTTTTTTACAAAACAAGTTTCTTAGATTGCAAATTAAATTCAACATCCATCCATACCCTATTCGAAGCCTAAAATTGTGTATTTGAGAAACACCTAAACCTTTTCTTCAAGGCTCTAGAGGTTTCTACCTCCTGAAGTACCAAAACCAAACCTCATCTATATATACCTATACCCAAACCTCCGCTAGCCCTTGTGCATTCTTTCTTTTGTACCATTCGATCCTAAGCCATCGTCATATGCAGCCATCAAGTTGATTTTCTCTCTCTCGAAAACTCTCTCCCTAACGGAAATTCTCTCCACACCAGTTGAACATATCTTTTGGTAACATTCTCTTTACCCTCTTCTTCGTTTCTAAGTTATTGATGCCACTTAATTCTGCCCAATGATTTTATCCCAATTTTTCATTCGCCCAGACCTACTCTACATCATTTATCATGGCATGGACAGAGCTGGCATAAGGCTCCTATGCATGTTCTCGTATGTGTCCCTCATGACCTTATTTCTGGTGTTTTTTCCACATGAGTATTTCCAACTTCTTACATTCTCCATCTTTGATTTTTTGTTTGAATGATGTTATGGTAATATCACGAAATAATGTATCATATAGTTCAAAATAATAATACGAGACTAGTTTGTTCTTTAGAGCATTATTTACATACTAAAATCAGTAAAAATATATAGAAATATAAAGTCCATAACTTTTTACTAGAACCTCCAAAAATTATACAAAAATATGTTTTGGAATATGAGAATTTTCTCTATCTTTTGATATTATTTCTATCTCCTGATTTTAAAGTTTTAAAGTCTGGATTTTTAGCGTTTCGATTTTACATATGATCTTCACAATAATTATAGGCAACATTATAATTTATAGAGTTGGGATTTTGAGTCAAGATATTGATAAGTAACATTGAATCCAATATCAAGTTAATATTAAGAGTCATTTAGGATTTTTTCCAAAGGTTTGGATTTTTAGGATTTTACACCTATATAACATACATTGAACCTTAACTAGTGAACAAAACATTTTATGTAGGTTTGAGGTGACTTTAGACTTGGAAGGGTAGAACTTGATCTCTGATTTGAATACTCAAGTCAAGGTACGTGCATCTTACCCTATAAGTTGGCATATTTGTTATCCAAACCCTAATTTCCCAATGAGTCATGGACTAAAGCCTTGATTCCTATTATCGCTCTTCTTGGTGCAATTATTTCATTATTTACTTGGGTTTTGACCCACATGCCATATCTCTATTATTTGATGTTAAATCTTGCCCTGTCATATTATTTCTTTTAGCATGGTGATTTGGTTGACTTGTTAGTTAATGTAGTGTACCTCTGTACAACCACCCATAGTTTGGGCATGTGTTATTTTACCCAGGGTATTGTGTTTACTCTCCCACTTTTTTATATATATTGTAGGTGTTGGGAATGTGTTACTCTCCCTCACCTTTTGGTTGATCTTAGGTCCCCAACTCTACTTAGTTAATGTAGTCATACTATTAATCATGCATGTTGCTTTATTATTATCTTTTATGGCAAGATACTTGTTTGATATGTGCCTCATACTTTTGAATCTCCATATTCCTACATTATATTTTCCTTTGTTGTTCGTATCTTGTTCTTGTTCCTTACTTTGACACATACCTTCTTTTATCCTCTTGCTATGTGATCCCAACCACCCAGGTCTAGGACAAGGAGTGGAATAATACCAAGGAAGACCAACCCGAGAGTAGATTCAAGGAGACTTTGATGAGATGTCTAGGTTTTCTACTGCTAGGTTATGCAGTTTTCTTTCTAGTTTATGTTTCATGAAACTCATGTAGTAGACTTGGTTCAAAGCCATGTAATATCTTAGTATTTTCTTTCCGCTTCTACTGTTGACATTTTTTATATGGATCATGCTTATTTAAATGGAATTATTATGCATGCATCCTTCATAATCTAAATTTCTCATAAGAGATGGATATTGTGTATTTTCTGTTAAATTTTAGTAAGGGGGTGATCTCACCTCTGTACACTTTATTAAGTATGACGTGTTTGGGCTCTCTATTGGTTACCACAACCATAGAGGACAATAATTATGAGAGGTAATTGAGTAGTATCTGAGAAGCCCCTAGTACCCTTCTATTTACATGAGGAGTTAGGGACATGATTCCTAGTCTGTGTGGGCGTGGAAGGGACCAAAACATCATAAATTTGCAACCTACGAGCGGCAAACTGGTCGGTTGGCATGTGAGCCAATCAGTTCGCTCAGTGAACCAGTCATTTCGCCATGATTACCAATCACATATGAATTGGCAATTCAAATCCAATTAATGCACAACATGATGTTAGAATGAATCGTTGATGTAATCAAATTTCTCCACAAATCGGGCATATCACCTTGAGAGTCGGTCATCTCACGACCCCAACCAATCGGTTCACTAGGTGAACCAGTCGGCTCACTCCCCAATTTAGGCAAAACTCAACCAATTCAATTTCTAATTAATCTGACACTCCTAATCGGTCGTTTCATCACATGATTCGATCGGTTGGAAGTCTATTCAGATGATTTGCTGTTCAAATTGATTACCCATACACTTTGGTAATCAATTCAATTATCATTAATGATTAAACTCCTCTTCTAGATGAATTACTATGTGTGTGATCATGTAGGTCCATATCACATTGGCAATGAATGTCCATAACTAGTTTATGACATCACGAGCAAAGAGTGGTGCCTAGTTACACATTAGTGCTACCCAAGTTAATGGAAAGTTGGAGAACAACTTCAACCTACAATCTGTGAAAGGTGTTATAATGATTGTATAATTCCTTTGCCTCGGATATCCATAATGAACTTGAGGCACAAAATTGTCATCCTCTCAACTTCAATATATATTCCTTGCATCTAGAGTAGACTATCTAAGATATATGTGACTGAAATATCATATATTAATTCACATATATTTGCACATGCTTTTCTCAGTCTCGCTTATCAAGTGGCCAGGATATTAAACTCCAGTAAGAGGGACAAATCCTATCTACATCACTCACAGTCAATCCCCATGTATCACAACTACCCAATCGTCACTGTTATGTCAATCCTTATTTAGGGTTACATTGGATGATGTCCAAGTATACCGATTGACATGTGGTGAGTGTAGTGACTTCAGGTCTAAGAATCACAATCACCACCTTCACTATGAAAGATGAATATGACCACCATTTATGGTTTCCATGTGTCACTCTCAAGGTGGGTCTATCTGATACACTATTCTCTAACAAGTATCTTTATGCTTAGTTTGATATCATATATCATGACTGATGAGTGTCTGTCATCAACCAACACACACTATAGTCTTATGTGTTACTATTGTCTATCAGCCTTCCACAGTAAAATCTGACTAGATATGGTAAGAATGTACATACTCTTAACATCTGTATGAATTCATTGTTCAAGTCACGTACTTGAAGACATATGCCATTAAGTAATATCATTCTTTAGACTTCATTATGTTTCCTCATTATCTCATAAGTCAGTGAAACAAAATGAATTGGAAGCTTGCCATTATTATTAATAATCAAATCCCTTATGTAATATGCCATCTAAATCATTATATGTTTGGCTCTCATGGCATACTTACCAACAGACTCCCACTTGCACTTAGAGTCAATCACTCACGAATCATATTCTTAGTGATCTAAACATGTCCATCATGTTTCTTCTACACAAGTGCTAATCTAGCAAGTTAGCAACACTTTGCTATAGTTTATTTATTATATGTTTCTCATCTCTTCATTGTGAGATGATATTGTTGTAATATGTTATCTGACATTCCTTTCCTAGCCGGTAGCTTCTGTAAAGAGGTAAGATCATCTCCTTACTAAAATTTAAGGGAAATACAAAACATCCATCTTTTCATAAAAATAATAGATATTAAGGGATGCGTGTATAATATTCGAAGTAAATAAGCATGATTCATATAAAAAACTTTCAATAGTATCAGCGGAAAGAAAAGCTAAGTTATTACATTGATTTTGAACTCAGTTCACTACATGAGTTTCATGGAAGGAAAAACTAGAAATATAACTAATAGGATCTAGCAGTAGCAACCTATACATCCTTTATGCAAGACTTGAATTTGCTCCTGATTCTAGTTTCCTTGATCTTGCTCAGCACCTTGTTCAAAACCTGGGTGCTTGGGAAATCACCCAACAAGAGAAAGAAACAAGGTATGTGTCAAAATAGTGAACAAGAATAAAAGATAAAGAAATAGCATGTAAATCAAGGCTAAGAGTTCATCATAAGATAAAGAAATAGCATGAAAATAGTCACCTACAAAAATTTTATATAGGATCGAATAACACATTCCCCAAGGCAAAATAATACATGCCCTATCTATGGGTGGTTGTACAAAAGTACCACTACATTAGCTAAATAGTATAATAAAATCAACATGCTAAAGAGAAACTATGACAAGTAGAAGCATCAAATATTTGAAACA
Source organism: Alisma plantago-aquatica (assembly GCA_963693085.1). Taxonomy (NCBI): domain Eukaryota; kingdom Viridiplantae; phylum Streptophyta; class Magnoliopsida; order Alismatales; family Alismataceae; genus Alisma; species Alisma plantago-aquatica. The sequence continues at coordinate 57,909,081 of OY856415.1, forward strand.
CGGCAATGGGGTATAAGACCCAAGAAATAGAATATCAATACTGATTTTGAGGCAAATATAACAAACAAAATATTAAATAGAGAGAATAGGGTTCATATAGTGCCTCATTAGGGAATGCAAGGTTTGATATGCAAATATCCCAACTTAGGGTGTAAGGATGCACATACCTCTCTTATTGAGTTCAATTATCAACTTTCACCACTCTTAGGTGATCCCAAGTTCAACTTTGCCTATTTCAATTTATTAACATGTATTAGAGAACATAATGCATCTTAATGTAGAGAAACCCTAATTTTGGAGCTTGTTAGCAAAACTCAGATTTTGACTCTAAAGATCTCACCAATCGACTTATTAGGTTCTCCTAATTAAGAAAACATATTTTATGCTAATTTTGGAGTTAATATGATTAAATTATGATTTTATGGATTTTATGCATTAAATTCATTCTCTAAAAATCATCCTTCAAAAAACCTTGAAATCAAACTTTGAAACTTTTTTTATTAGAAAGAACATATTTTTTCAATTTCAAAACATATTTTAGTTAATTTTTGGACAAGTGGATTAAAAGATATGAATTTTTACAATTTTGACCAATCAGAAAATTAGGAAAATCCAAATAAGTGAGAAAATCATGAAAGAAGGGAAGAGAGAGGGACCGGGCCCGCTGACATGGCCCAATCAGTGGTGGCCATGTCGTCAAGTCAGTAGCTAGGTTGACTCACTCAAAGCAAAGAAAACACGGGCGAAAAGATGTTTATGCCCCTACGCAAAAACACATCAAAAGAGGAAAAGAAGAAGGCTGAACACGTAAGAACACTCAAGGAATTCTTCCCCCTCGCTTGAACAATGGATGCTTGAGTAGCTTGGCTAAGATTTGGGAAAATCCACATAAAGCGGTAATTCGAGAAATCAAAACAACAGAAAGATAAAGGGGAAGTGGATGAACTCTCAACTAAGTAGAATTTGATCGGAGGTGGCGAGGAGGGGAAGAATGACCCACCACAAGCCCTATTCAAAAACTCTTTTTTTGATGAAAACACATGAGACATGTAGAGAAATTGAGTAGAGAGGAAGGTTTGGCAAAGAGAGATGAGTGTCAGGGTAGTCCTATTTGTAGGTGTGGGTTAGTATTTAGGGTTTTGGGCATAGGTGGTTCGAGAAGCAGAAGAAGAGAAGTGGGAGTTTCCAAAATACATGATGATAGGTATAGAACTTGGTATGGATGCATGTGAAATTATGTTTGGTACACAACAGAAAAAGAATCTCGATCAAGGGTCCAGCAGGGAGTGAAAAATCCGGATCTAAAATTCTCGTGTGAACTAATCCTCTTTACCAATTCAGCGCGAGCTAGACGATGACTGAAAGAAACTAGACCGCGGATCCAATGGTCCAGGTCACGTGGACATTATTAAATAAAAAATAATTTGTGTGAAAAATGAAATGAAATCCTAAACCGAATTGGACTATGGTGTGGATGCATTAATTTCTTTTTTCTCTCTCTTCATTTGGGGGTGCACACAAATACCAAGTTAATTGAAATTCGACACCTAAGATAATTCAAGTATGTAGAATCCATATATGCAATTAGAATTTCCTTTTGAAGACTTCTAATTAAATAATTAAGCAAATCTTATTTTCTCTTTTCTCATACACTAATGACTCTAGGATTCTCCAAATTTGATGAAACTTCACCCACACGTCACATTAAGTATGTTGGATGTGAATTTGACATTAATTTCACATGTTGAAATTGTTTGTTATGTTAATTTATGTTTTGAAAGTTCTACATACTTTCTCTCTCCTAACTTCACCTTTTCATCAAATATTTTCCAAATTGGATAAAAAATCACTCCAATGCCTATTTTAATATGTAGATTATGAATATGGCATTAGTTGCCACTTTTGGAGTCATCAAATGATTTATTTATATTTTTGAGATATCTCCTATTTTCCAATTCAATAATGTAATTATAATTACAAATTTTCAAAAATTGTGAAACTTGTCATTCAAGTAAACTTTCACTCAAAGAAAATCAATTTGGATTTAGAATGATCTTTTGTGTTTCCCTTTTATGAATTTTAGGCAATTTACTCACATTTCCACTATTTGGCAAATCAATTCATTCAATGTCACATTATCATGGTTTTAGAGTTTCCTTTCTTTTTTCGTATTCCAAAAGGCCATAGAAACTTCTAGTATGAAGTTATTTACCATTATCCCACTTAAGTGGATATTTTGCATTTTAGACCCTTATATAAACTTTCATTGATGTATTTATGAATAAACCCTTATAATGACATAATTAGTGGACAAATGTACACCAAACCTCTATAAATTCCACTAATTCAACATCAAGGACAAAAATGACACAATGGAAAGGAGAAAATTAGGAAAAAGGCTAAATTGAGATTATACATAGATGTCAATTCGTTATAGCTTCATTGTTGTCACATTATTTGTACTGTGTCATTAATGGTTGGAACATATTTAAGTTCATCTATATGAACTTATATATCCCTATAGTACCCACTCATGTATTCATAAGACTAGGATACTTGGCTTCTTTTGTAGAATTGAATAAATGGTCTGTAATTTGGAACCCTTCAAACTCACAACTATTTTCTTAAAATTAATCACATTTCATATTGTGATCACTTTTTGTCATTTTGGAAGCTTGTATGGGTGTAACCCTTACACCCAACTCTTCCTTGTTGCCATAATCTAGCAACTTACCCTTTAGTGCTTCTCAAGTACTAATGGGTGTCTTTTAATGACATTCCAATGACCGTCATCGGAAACTAATACCATCTTGTCATGTCCAGTACATACAAGACTATGGGATGAGTACATTTATATATCATACATGCTAGATCCAATTTCTAGTGCACATGACATCTTATTCATATCTTTCCATTCTTCATAAGAATCAGAACATAGGCTTCATGAGATATTGATCCTATATAAAATGGACATATTCTCTCTCAAGAATACTTTATGCTGAACTCTTTCATCATCTTGCTATTATTCATACTTAGGTTATGAAACTTTCTAGATTTATCTATATAGATCTCAATCCCTATCACATAGGATGTTTCACTTAATCCTTCATTTCTGAAGGCATTTTCCATGCTAGGTCTCAATGTTTACAGTATTGAGATGTTATTCCCCATCAATATGTGGAATATTTAAATATGCTCCCACTAAATCTTTTGTAATCATAGATTTCATCTTTTATCTTGGCTCAAGTCAAACTCTTTGTCTATATTGTCACGTAAAAAGATCCCCATCTCTGAGATGCTTGTTCCTATCTCTCAGATTAAAATTTGTAGCTTATAGACTTTATTTTGCATTTATGAAGTTAGAAAACCTTTAGGTAGTGTCACGTAAATAACTTTCATATATTCCTTTTAATGAATGTAGTTTTATGATTCATATGACAAGTATCATAGTCTATACTAGTTGCAACAACAAGCATGACCATTTGTGAAGGAATTTCTTCATGTTCAACAATTTTAATTGATTTGAAAACCTTCACGACCAATTTGTCCTTTTAGGTCATCCATGTTGGTATTTTCGATGAAAGCCCAACTTCACCCTTTGGGTTTTACCCCTTTAGGTGGTACTACCAAGGTCATACCTTGTTAGTAAACATGTAATCCATAATACATACTTATCAAGGTGGCCGCCTAAGTGGCAAGGCATCCCAGGGCTGCATCTAGGCAAGGATGCTTTATTTATAATGCTACAATGACCTAGTTTTATGGGTCTAGTTGTACATTCACTTATTTTAATGTTTGATATGGCTACACCAATGTTCAAAATTAGTAGTGTTGCCTATTTTATGTGCCAAATATCACTTTTAATTGGATCTAATACTCTTTTTTGGGTTTGACTGGATCTAATACTCTTTTTTTGTTTGACTGGATCTAATACTCTTAGTACACATTTGATTTTTCTTAGTTTGAACCTTCAATTCAGATTGTATTGAGTAGCTATGCTATGAAGGATAGTGATTACATTACTTTATACTTGTTTCTATGTATGACAATAAATATATATTAATTTGTTGATCACTCTCTTACATTCTTTATAATAATTTTTTTCGTGTCCTTAACATTATGTAATTGGTTATTTTTCATACAATAATATATATATGGGGATATCGGCCATAAATTTGTAGATATCTACATGTATAACTATACAATGTGTGTACCTGAGTGGGGAAAAACCATGACACATGTATATATACATAAATTATTTTTTTAAAGGTCGCTTAGGTGATGTCGAGGCATGACTAGATGCCTAGGCGCAAGGCATCCAACCCCAATGCCGTGTCACCTTGCCACCTTAACAAGTATGCCATAATGGCTTTAAGCCATTTCTCAAGTTCTAGATCTCAATAGCATATAGTTTATTTGTTGGCTCATCATCTTATGACCAACCTATCTGTGTTGTTGGATTCACAATCTTTCAATCTCAGATGTGTTCTACTAGAACTTATGAAGTTTTGTGTTACATGAGGAACTTGAGATTCCACAACAATTTGTGATTCCCAATTATTCTCGTTGTACCTTCTTATTGACCTCAAACACTTTGAGTTCTACTTTTAATCCCACTAATTCTTTTGGAACTCATTTATCCTGGTAACAAACATTTTATTGTTGGATTGGGATTAAAGGTAGTATTCAACAATTATGGTTTGTGGATAAAAAATTCAAGAAATTACTTTCTTTATATAAGTTTTAGTCCTTAAGACATATCAAGACATTCCCATATCATATCTCATATGATGCCTTTTAAACCATTTATGATAGTACATTGTTTTAGTGTAAAGTATATATCCATGAGGAGATTAAAAGATTAGATTAAATGATAATCACACCATGATCCATCAAGATGTAATTCCTTCTTTTTGACACATCATCATGTTTCATGTGGATTTGACTTGTGACACACTATCACAGTCCTTCCATAAGGTCTTGAAACTATTGATATAAGTATTTCAAGATTTGATCATATCAAAATTTCTTCATACTTTTTATCAAAATTATACTTCATTTGCAATGTCCTTGAACACTTTAAGAAATTCGTGTTTGTATTTCACCAAATACAAACCCTTTATCAACTGAGATCATCAATTAATATAATGAAGTAAAAACTTGTAGTTGTAGCATTTATTCTAAAAGATCTTCATACATCAATATGTATAAGCACTAATAGAAATATTTCTCTCTCCACTACACCTAGTGAGAGGTGGTTTGTCATGTAGGTCATAAATGAGATTTGCGTGTCTTTTGTTGGTTCAATAACCAAAAGAGTCTAGATAAACATCAATATGGATTCTAGGAATGCATTTCTCATATATATGCTCTATATAACAATGCTACATATTGTTTGAGTTATCAATTATAATCCTTTTGGTATTTACGTTATAAACATTCATCTTTAGATCCTTTCATATAAATATCACTAGATGTTGGGGCATTGCCATACAAGATGACATATTTGAAATATAAGCATTACCAACTCTTTATTGATTTATCATCCTTGTCATACAAGATGCATAAAGTAAAATGTCTATTTTGGCATAATGAAATAGAAGTTCAACTAACTCTATTACATGCTCAATGGGATAAGATAAATTCTAAATGTAGACTAAAGTTGCAGTAACTCTTGCTCCACATAGTTCACCCTTGACCTTTCATCAAGACTTTACTTCTTATTAGATCATGCACATTAATGTATGTCATATCTACATTCGGTATTACATACCATGATGAAGAAGTAGCCAAATTTATCTTAAAACCTTTATACCTAAAGTAGAGGTCTATACCCATTCCTTCTTCTTCTTTAATTCCTCTAAGAAGAGAGGGAAATCCCTTTTCCAATGTCCAAGCTAGTGACAATGGTGACAATTTTCTCCCTTCTTTACTTCTTCCTTTGCCTTGAGATGTGAAGACTTGGGCTTCTATCCAGCTTTGGAACTTTTCTTAGCTTTGCATTTTCCTTTAGACTTCCCCTTTGTCTTGTTGATCATCATCATATACTTTTGCTTGTATTTCTTCATTTGTGCCTCAGTTGTTCTCAACATGCCTAATAACTCTGTCAACAGCTTATCAAAGTCATTCATGTTGTAGTTCATGATAATCTGACTGTATGACTCTAGAAGAGACTGTAGAATCACACAAGTGGCCAACTTTTGACCCAAGGGGAATCCCAGTCTAGCAAGATTCTTCACATACCCAATGCGCTTGAGCACATGATGACCTACTGTATCTTCTTCTACCATGTTACATTTGAACAATGCCTTACAAACATCAAATATCTCATGTTTTGCCTGGTCTTAGAACATGTTTTTAAGATGTGTGACCATCTCAATAACATCCATGATCTCATGCTACCTTTGAAACTCATAGTTCATGGAGCATAGAATTAGAAATTTGACATCAATGTCGTCTTCAATCTTCTTCTTGTAAGCATCCCTATCAGCTTTACGTGTATTGGGAAGGGGTCCATCTGGCTCTAGTGTCTCCAAAACATAGATCTTGCACTCTTGTGTGAGAATGATTTTTAGTGTCTTGAACTAGTTGTGGAAGTTATTCCCATTTAACTGGTGCTTCTCAAGGAATGATTGCAATGAAAAGTGGTTATTTTGTGTTGCCATTTGATTCTACAAAAGAATTAGCAATTTTGTCAAAAACTCATTTTTTATTTGATTTGATTAAAATTTGATGATGTTGGTTAGGTATTTATTAACTAACAGCCCAACTATTTTACTCAAATTGATATCATGATGTTGATTAGGTCTTTAGTTAACTATCACTCTCACTAATTTACTCAAATTGATATCCCTCACATATCAATTCAGAAGATTGCATCATACAATCTTCTAGTAAGCCAAGATCCAAAATGATTCAACTATTACCTGGTCAATGCCAACATCCATAGTCAACTATTAAGGTAGACCTCGTTTGTTGCAATTTTTGGATAGATGATATGCACAACTCTCTCCCATGGTCGTATGTATAACTTTAGTGCTTAATCTCATTAAGGTCACACACTCAAGCTCGACCCAAAAGCCAACACGATAGATATGTACCCTACTTGGGCAAAACCTACATATCTACCATCACACATCTAGGAGATGGACAGTGCACCACACTTGGGCATAACCAATGCTTGGTCGATCAAGATTTTATGTGTGTTGCTAATGGAAAGTATCTTAGACATAATATGTTTGATTGAGGGATTTCATATATACCATATATATGTACATATACATATCCTTTCACTACATACTAGTATGTATCATATACATGCTATATTCCACAATGTAAATATGCAATATAAAACAAAAGGTGATGGTTATGGTCATTCTAATGCAAATCCTTAGAGCCACAAGGAATTACTACAACATAGGGTCTACATCTCATGCAAAAACCTATTGTTGGTGTAGATTTGTGCTTGCCAATCTGGGTTGATTGGTTCAACCCTTGAATTGGTTGTCTCACCTCTTGGCCGGTTGGTTGTTCACATGAAACAATCAATTGGCCTTGTGTCCAAGCGATGTCTAGACACCTTTAGACAGTCGATTGGGTTCACTAGTCAGTCAGTTTGTGTTGCCTACTGTCTGCCCTCCTCGGTCCACTAGTCAGTCAGATTGTCACATGAAATGATTGATTTTCCTGAATGATTGACTCACCTAACACTTATCATCACCTTCATCATTGCAATAAAGGAAACTATCCTACTTCTATTAAACTTATTACATAGTAAGAAGAAGGCAGAGGATTGGTATGCAAACTATGATAAATCAGGATTAAAATAAACAATCCAAACACACATAGATATTTTGGTTTTGGCCATAACCACGCTACACACCCACCATCAAAACCAATTTTAGGGCGACACATGTAAATTGCATATATATATATATATCAGTTTAGTATTATTTGTGGTCTTTGATTGGATCTACACATTTAAGAAATTTAATTATTCACATCGTATACAATAAAAATCAAAAGTCTAATCATATTGATTATCCCAAAACATAGTAAATTGATGTGGCCCTGATACCACTATAAGGAAATATGGGAACAAAGTAGGCAGCAGAAACAAAAAAATTGTCCTTATTTCCCATAACAACAAGATTGTGTCAACAAATATATAATGGAAAGGATAGTTTAACGAGTTCATACATGGACCTGGAGTAAGTCCATCGACTATAACTCGTTGTAGTAGTCGTCCACTCCTATTTGCACTGGAACTCATCTAAAATATCTCTTAGTCTCCACCACGGACAACAAACTCGGACGACATCTGTAGCAGATCCACCATGGACTGCAGGCTGACGTTATCCTCCTAGTGGTAGATAACAACCTCCTCACCTCTATAGTAGTCCACAAAGACCACCTCAAACTCATGTCATTCTACTAGAATATATAGGAAGGAGTTTTCCCTCCCGTTGGTGTACTAGTCACTGATTGTCCTCAAATGATGGTCCAGAAAAGGAAACGATTCTAGGTAATCGATCTTTTACAATTTATAATACCCGAATGTTTAATGATGCACACAACTAGTATGGGGTCAGAGTAGCAGTTCAGGGTCTAACACAAGGATGAGGAGAGTAAACATTTTAGAAACTAAGTTTATATTAGCAAAGTCGTCAAAAACTTGGGAGTAAAGGCATGCTACGAAGCATGCACAAGTCACTATAAGAATAAAAAATGGAACAAAAACTATATCCAAACAGGGAGTTTACTAGTAATATAAATTTTTAGGAAATTTTTGGGATTTTGATAATTTTTAGGAGAGTTTTATATTTTTGGTGGATGGAACTAAAGGATTAATCCTCACATTTTGAGTATACCACGAAGAACAATAACGATCTTGTAACCTTCAACGATTCAATTCTCACATATTTCTCTCTTGAAATGGTGCTAGGGAAAAACCAAATCTTAGAATCCTCTCTCAAGGAAACTTAGATGAAGATTTCACATGAGAGAAAAATCAAAGAAATCTCTAACTCTAAGTATTATCATACTCCAAAGTTTTACCAAATTCTATTTGTTTGTGACCTTCTTCTCCCAAAGGTGGTCATGTCGGGGATCACGTTATTGGTAGCTAGTAAAAACACGTGAAACAAAAATGAGAACACAAAACTCAGATGCAAGAGAAATCAATCAACTGAATAAAGTCATACATAGGAACATGGTAAAAAATAATCACTAAATTGCACTAATACAAAATGTAATGGTTTAATTACAATGTGTTGTTGAATAAAGATAAAGGATGAAAAAGGGAAAATAGGTATCAATCTCCTTGATTGAGGAAACTAATATGCATAATAGCTGACACCCGGGTCTGAGCTAGGCCAATAATAGGGACTAGTAAAGGTTCGGACCGTGTCAGGTCATGACAATGTCGGGCAATGACTGTGTCGAGCTGTGACCATGTTGGGTTACGATCATTTTGGGCAATGATCATGTTGAGTTACGACCGTGTCGGGTCGTGACTGCATCAGACTAATACTACCTCGGTTCTTGTCATCCCCACATCAGGATATTCTATCTAGACTACCCTCTTGGGTTTATAGGTGAAAAGGAAACTCGACACGCTCGGAGAATCTTCAAGGCAAGGAACTGACATTTCTCTCAAGGACAATTCTATTTCTACCCGCTACTATGGAAGTGATCTCTAAATGAGCCCTCCCTCCTTCTCATAATAAGATCATCCTCACCTAAATGATCACTACGTGGACCCTCAAAACCTTACTCGACAGTGTCTCCACTTTTAGGCCAAAGTCCTCTATAATCTAGCTCCTTTCTCCATGCATTATTTGAGCTATTTATAGGCTGTGTGAATCTTTATAGGCCCCATATGATTGGCCCACGTGTTCCGTGACTTTGTTCTAGTACCCGTGGTAGGCTATTGATGTAGTTGATGACTGATACAGTGGTCTAAACTTTCTGCTTTAATAACTACCATAGTCATTTGTTGTATCAGACTATCACCATATCGAGTTGTATCTTGTGTCAGTCTTCACCTGTTGTCATGTTCCAGGTTGTCATGTGTTGGGTTCTGTTCATCCCAGGTTACGAACAACAGTCGATGCAGTCGTCCCTTGCTTGGGTATCAGGGTGCTCATTCTGGTGTCGGTCTTCTATATGCCGATCTTACTTAGGAGGGTGTATGGGGTTGCTGGTGATGAACCTGATATATTTTCTATTAATAAAATCAATAGTTAGATGAGTGCTCTTTTTGTCATAAAGTGTCAGAAAGTCCTTCAAAAGATAAGAAAAGTGGACAGAAGGTACAAAAAGCATATTTTGTCTAATATTTGAACATAAATAAGGATGAAGTGAAGGTTTGAGACAATTTTTGATATAAAGTATAGGTTCTAACATCCACAAAATGGGTGTTATCAACCCCCCCAAACTTAACAATTTTCTTGTCCTCAAGTTATAAGATAAGTTTCAAAATTTTCCATACAGACTAGTGCGAAAAGTATGTCGATTTTCGAAATGTCTAAAGAGAATTAAGTCAGGCCACAAGTGCATTGACTTTGCTTTTCTGCCATGAGAATTAATCTTTTTGTGAGACTTTTGTGCATGTCATATGAAGTTACCTTTCACACCAAACTAAGAAGAAAAAAGTGGGAATTTTTGGGAATTTTAAGGCTTTCTAGTTTTTTCTTATTTTTCGTTGGGTCATTCAAGTATGGGTTCATTAACAGAAAAATGGTCCCTACAGTCCAAGCCATAGGGCTTTAGAGCATTAATTTAATGTCCTACGTACCATTACCTTAGATTTTCCACACCTAAAAATGATTTCCTTTGAGAGAACAAGTATGTGAAGACTTTTTATATTTATCTTATTTTTCATTGGGTCATTCAAGTATGGGTCCTAGGAAAATGGTCCCTACAGTACAATCTAGAAGGCTTTAGAGAAGTAATTTAACATCCTACATACCATTGCCTCAGATTTTCCATACATAAAAATGATTTTCATTGAGAGAACAAGTTTTTTTTTCCGGTAAGGGACTAATGGTGATACAATGACTATTTGGTTAGCTCTTTTCTTCATAGATGCACGTTTCAAACTGTAAGATTAATTTTCTTGTACAATCAAGTCAAAGTTCTAGTTCTTGTGGTTTAACATTTCATTCTCAAGAGAGAAAATCAAAATATTCACAACTTTTAAGTGTAGAGAGACAAATCGAAAGCTATACCATGAGATCAAATAAAAGTGCAATCTTTAGCAAGTTATGAACCTAAGTGTCTCTTTTAAATACTATTCAATGTTTTTATAAAAAGTTTTTGATATGTAGAAGAAAAAGTTGTAGGAATACCTCCCTCACTGATGCTATAGGGACCCCCCATATTTAACCTGAGCTCTATCTTAGAGTGGTGTGGAGAGATGAGAAAGGGTCAGGATAGATCAGTGCATGTTGTTTGTCTTTGCCCCATCAGAAGAGAGTAGCTCCATGATGTATTGTCCACACAGGCTATGATAATTGATGTCATGGCAATATTCAGGACGTTGGTTCAAAGTAGTGACATAGTATATCCAACACAGTAAAAAAGGTCATAGTCATTGGATAGAGGAATTTGTTGTGGACTGCAATGACAGAAATGAAGATCATGCCAAGATATTGTGGGGTCTATAGTATATGGCTTCAAAATCTCGATCACTTCACGATAGAACTTTTTTGCTAGCCTTTCAAGAGGTGTCTTTGGTTGTGGGTTGAAGGCTATCTCTTCTGTTTGGTGAGAATCAAATTGTTGTAGAAAATGCCACAATGAATACTAGTGGTGAGGACGAGAAGTTTCCAATGGTTTTCATGCAGTATAGGTAGAAATATATAGGGAGGTAGACGTTCTTCTAGCTGTTGTTGAAATAAGCTGCGTGCTCCAGATTCATCATCAAGGTTGACATCATTGAAGAGCATTGGATGTGCAATCCAGGCTGAGCTAATCTTTGGCTGTAAGATAGTGATGTAAGCTGTTGCGACTATCATGGCAAGGCAACCACTGGTCTTTACCATGTCTCTAAGATCATCAATAGAAACTAGTATAGAATCTTTATCATATATTACATCCATATAGTTGGAATCAGCAAGATGCATCAGAATATGGTTGGCCTACTCTTGAGATAAAGTATTGCAAGAAGCATGGTCAAAGTTTTAGATTGCGGTTTTAGAGATGCAAGCAGTTGTTTGTTTGTTAGGAACTATTGTTGAAGGGGTTGTGGCATCCTAATCGAGATGATTATGCATGTCCCTGAGCTACTTTTTGGATCTATTTTGGTGTTGGGAATGTAGTTGTTGGTCGTCCACCCTTGGTTGGTTTTGACGCGGTGGGGAAGGATCATTATTATCTAACTCTAAGAGGTTATTTGGGAGTTCTAGGTCATGGAAGAAACGTTCATCCTTGATCAGCATCATCACATATAGTCCCCTAAGCCAGAAGACATTTGTGTCCTAGAGCGACATCATATATCTTGAGTTGTGGAGGAGCTCGATGGCACGTAGGATGATAAAAGCATTGTTGTCGCTACCTGGGTCTTGCTGGATAGGAAAGTTTTGTATTGAGAAGAAGTTCCAACAACCGCTATACCATTGGATGTTTCTTTTGATGACTTGGTGGAGTTTGAGTGGAAGCAGTCATAGAGAACTATCTCCTTAGTGGAGGAAATGATGGTCTTGATGGAGAATTTTGTCTCCACAGGAGTTGTACAAAGAGATGTGATGAGAGAGCAGATTTTCTATACAAAGGAACCAATTGTGGGCTCTGATCTCCAAAACCACGATATAAACTTAGCGGAAGCGATTCGTTTAACAGTGGAAGACAAAAAATCATGGGAAATTAAAATGTTTCGAGATAATAGCTTGAATCTATAAAAACTTCTTTCATAAAAGGAGATAAACTATTTACATCTCAGATAATTACTTCTTGAGTAATTATATACAACATGATACAAAATCTCAAAAACTCAAAACCAAAATCTCAGACCAAAAGACTCCAAGGACCTGAGAGTACAGAGAACACATAGGACTGACTATCTAACTATACAACTCAGCAGTCTGAATCTCCACCTGAGATTTACTGCTGCTCCTGATGTTGCTGCTACTGATATTGGTCACCTGAATATTGATTCCTTCGCCCTCGACGACCACCTAAAAAGTTGAAATCTACGGGGTGAGACAATTTTAAATAATTGTCCCAGCGAGAGTTATAACTCTTCGCCAGAAGCTTTATTATAGCAACGAAGAATAACACAGCCAATAAAATCTTTAAGGTAATCAGCAGCATATTGTTATCAATTAGAACAACAACATTTAAGGAATATGAAGAACATGTATACTAAGTAATGTATCTTCAACCAATGTATCTCGTAGTTCAACCTAAGCAGATATGCTACACGGTTGATTATGTTTTTACAAACATCATTATGCCCTGTGGAGATGAGGTATACCGCTCATACTCCAACCGATCACTATTAAGTCGCATCGGTATCATACATAGGTCATCAAAAGAGCCGGATTCTTATGACCTCATCTTCCTCAGTCAGTAAGAGGATCAACATGCAGGACATCTAGTGTCTCTACTACTATAGCTTACCAGGGTATTCTGGTACTTCGCTATTAGAGTCACAGTGGCATTCTGTACTCTCTTCGCTACCGAAAGATTTCTTGTTTATCTCTCATCGATGCGGTATAAAAGATTTCCTCGGGAGATTTGTGTTACATCACCCCGACATAAAACATAGTGAAGGATTGATAGATTAAGATACATCTACATCAATTCCTACACTAGGATGTAAGGAAATTCACATCCATATTACCCCACATATTCAAAAGTATGTGCTCCAGGAATCCCCTTAGGAAAACCTGTTTTACCATCATTTAACTCCTGACAATGATGGATCTATGATCAGGGCTCTACATGGTATGATTATACTTGATTAGTTAGGTACATTTCAATATTCTTTTATCATCATACATGTTTTCAAACATTAATCATTAGCATAGCAGCTATTAAGGAAGAATACTAAATGTAACAAGCCTAACTCTCATCAATTATCATTTCTCAATATTCTCATCACAAGTCATCTCTTAAAGCATGACCTTGATGGTATTCATGGCTCTCACAGCCTATCAATCTCATAAGATGCTATTAACAAGGCATCAGAATATATCACTATTCATAAAGCTAATAACATGCTTTCAATGAATATAGTATCATCATCCATACCTGGATATGATCATCCTCATAAAGGAACCTGCATGGTTAAATCAACTGATAACAGTAAATAACTCATTTAAATAAGTTGTATCTCCCTACTCATACAAGATCTAGGTTTCCCTGGTTTTCATCAATTAGGGTTTACTATTCACATTACATATCATCACCCTAGAATTAGGGTTTACTATTCACCTCATGGTGAAATGATCTCATAACATACTCATGTATGAGAAACATCATCATTAAAGATCTCAGATAAGATTAAGATTCATCAATTATCATAATTAGGGTTTCCATGATCTCACATAAGTGGATCATACCTAAACTTGCACATTCATGTATATTGAAGGTATTTTACTTGAGTTTCCATTATAATTGGTACTTTCTCTCTCCTCTAACTAGTAGATAGTGATTACACCACTCTATATTAGGTTGGGTTAAGTCCTCATTGATTAACACCAGTCAACTCATCACTATCATGTGATTAGGGTTTGATTAAAACAAGGTATCACTCAATTGAACCTTTCAGGGGCATTTTGGTAATTTACCCATTGACCATCATCATGGGTCAATTCATTAGCCACTTAGTCCCTTAACATCTTAGGTTACCATTAGGGTTTAGATTAGATCATCATTGAACCATTACACCTTCAAGTGATTAAGTATAATCAACCTTGAAGGTCTCCAATTGGTTTAGGGTTTAACCTTCAACCTTCAACCCATTTGATTCTTAAACGACCTTGAACTTGTTTAATCTCAAATGACCTTGAATCCATTTGAACCTTAAATGAGTGTGGACCCACTTAATCTTAAATGGGTGTGGACCCATTTAAGACCAAACGAGTGTGGACCCGTTTGAGCCTAAACGAGTGTGAACCCGTTTGAGCTTAAACGGGTGTGAACCCGTTTAGACTCAAACGAGTGTGAACTCGTTTGGACTCAAACGAGTGTGGACTCATTTGGACTCAAATGAGTGTGAACTTGTTTGGGCTTAAACGAGTGTGAACTCATTTGGTCTAAAACGATTGTGGGTCTACTTGGGTTCAAACCGCATGAACATAAAAGGTGACACAAAGTTTATGCTTGAATAGGATTTATTATGTTGAAGCTTTCAATTGGCCCAAGCCATGTTAACCATATACAAATTGAGTCAATTAGGATGAGCCTCAATCAATTGGACACCAAATTGACCCTCAATTGAAAGCCAATTAGGGTTAAATCTAACTCAATTAGGGTTTCCAATCGGCTAATTATCAATGTTCAACAATATGATTCAAATCAGAGTTGAACCTATCAATTGACCTCCAATTGGGCCCAAACTTGGTCCGTTTTCCCAAAGTTTGACCAAAAACTAAAATGATTTGATAAAGGTTGAGCCCTAATTAAATTAAAAATCAGCACTTTTCATCAATTTATCAACATCTTGTAATTGGACCCTCAAACCATCAAATTCTTTAACCCTAGGCCTCCAAAAGATCTTGGGGTGTCACTAAACGAGTGTGAGATCGTTTGGATGAACCCCCAAACGGGTTGGAACCCGTTTCGGTCCTTCAACCCAAAACTCAACAAGATCTATATTGAAATCAGCAACTTTCACCCGATTAGGGTTAGGTTATTGAAGTGTCTTCAACTCTTAATTGGTTAGGAATTAGATTACAATTCTTTGTAGGAATGAAATTCAATATATTATGAACAGGTATCCCAAACGGTCAATGCTTGGTCAACTCACTCAAATGGGTTGGAACCCGTTTGCCCAAAAGTTCAAGTTAATTAGTTTGGAAAATCAGTACTTAATTTAATTCTATTGCCTAATTGATTGGCCTTCAACCTACGATTCCTTTGGAGTTAACCCCTCAAATTTGGTGGGTCATTAGCCTATATAATTGTGAACAGAAAACCCAAACGGTCCACGCTTGGTCAACCCTATGAAATGGTCTTGGGGTCGTTTTGATCCAAACAATCTTGCAGGATCGTTTGAGATCAAACGGGTTGAACTTGTTTGACCTTAAACGAGTTGCAGCCGTTTGGACCAAAAGGGTTCAAGGTAGTTTCATAACGTGACATAGGAATCCACGCCCATCATCCGCAACCTCTGTTCAAGTTGGTTCCTCCACCGTTTTGGTTGCAAAAGAGCAAGGAAGAAGGGAGGTAGAAGAAGAACTAATCATAGAAAACAAGAACAAAGATATGCATAACAAAGCTAAGGGTTAGAGTTATAAAACCCGCCTTAAGGTCGTTCCTTGAGCTCCAAGCTTCCAAGATTCAAGTCTTTAATGGCATCTTAAGCTCCACAGGTCGGCCAAGGTCAATTCTTCAAGAAAAAGATGGGGATGGTCGGCTAGAACAAGGAACCTAAGTAAGAAAACTAGCAATTCAACCTTGTAATACGATTTCCTCCATGAATCCAAGCTAGAAGGTGGTGTTCTCTTACCTAGAACAGGTTGGTCGTCCCCTTGAGCTCCTGAGCTTTGCTTTGGCCGGTTGAGAAAGATAAGAAGTGAGGAAGTGAAGGAAAACGTTTACTTGGTTTGGAAAGAAAGGTGCTTATATAGTTTAGGCTGATTTACACCATAAAGACCTCTAGAACTTTGAAATTCTCATCCAAGTCCTTTCTTATTTAAGGGAACGTCCAATCTCATCTAAACTTATTCAAAGCTCATGAAATCTCAAGATCTAGGGGTAAAGAAAGCCAACTTTCAACTAGGGTACATACATGAAAGGTTTCCTTACTCAAACTTAGTGAATTTTATGTACAAAGGTCATTTTTCTTATCTGATTATTCATTGATGTGTCCCTTTCACCATTTCTACTCTAAATGATGACAAGAGTCATAAAATATGTTGTATATGGTGTATTTTACAAGTTGCACCCCTCAAATTGGGTAAACTGCATTTTACTCCAAATTAGGGTTTTTAAGCATACAGATTATTCCACAAGCTGCATCTAGATGCCCAAGCTTGGGAAATCCATCATGTCTCATCATATTCACTCATATGATGTCTCATTATCAAAAGAAAATCTTAACATGTGCAATTGCAAGTTAACCCCTTAACTGGGTAATTTGCACATAAGCCCCTGCATTACCAAAATAATACTACAACTTTGATTAAAAAAGGACAAAATTGAAAGTATATGTTCCTGAGGAACTTAATTACATGTCAAAAGATAATCACTAGGGTTTAATTACATATTTAGGCAAAACACCTAGGGTTAGTTAATAACCCAGGTCAGGGATGTTACAAATTATCCACCCCTTACAAGGATTTCATCCTCGAAATCAACAAAACGTATTAGGAGAAAAGAGCAGGGTATTTCCTTCTCATCTCATCCTCTAGTTCCCAAGTGGCTTCTTCAACACCACGGTGGTTCCAGAGGACTTTCACAAGGCTTATATCTTTCTTCTTTAACTTTTTTGTTCTGCTATCAAGGATTGACACTGGCCCTTCCTCATAAGATATGTCATCATTCAATTCTACCTCCATAGGTTGTAGAACTGACTCAGTGTCGGGGTGACATTTCCTCAGCATAGAAATGTGAAACACAAGGTGTAACCTCTGCAACTCTGGTGGTAAATCTAGTCTATAGGCTACCTTTCCAACCCGTTCAATGATTGGATAAGGTCCCACTTCCACTGTGGTATGGGTAAAGGTTGCATTGTTCCTGCAGGATTTTGGTGTTCAGCTTTAACTTGCTGACACACAAGACACCTCATCACAAACTCTGCAACATCCTTCTTCATTCCAGGCCACCAATACAAATCTTTCAAATTTCGATACATCTTGGTGCTCCCTGGATGCATAACATACATCGAAGAATGAGCTTCTTCTAGAACTAACTTCCTCAAGTTATCCATATCCGACACTATCATCCTCCCATGATAACATGCTACATGATCATCTGAGTCATAGAAACCATCTCGCTTCTCATTTCCATACTCTGATCTAATTTGCTGAACTACAACATCAACCTGTTGTGCCTCCTTAATCTGCTCTCTTAGGGTAGGTTTAATATGCATCTCAGCCAACAACCCGACTAACAATGACACCTTCAACTATACATTGTCTTGCCTTAAAGAGATAAGCATATCTCTCTTAGAGCATACTAAAGAGTTTAGTTGTGCTCTATCCATGGTTGATGTTGCTGATTTCCTACTCAAGGCATCTGCAACCACATTGGCCTTTCCTGGATGGTAATCAATTGTACAATCGTAGTCCTTGATTAACTCCATCCAGCGACGTTGCCTCATGTTAAGCTCATGCTGAGAGAAGATATACTTAAGATTTTTGTGATCTGTGAAAATCTGGAATGTCTCTCCGTAGAGATAATGTCTCCAGATCTTCAGGGCATGAACCACAGCAGCTAACTCCAGATCGTGTGTCAGATAGTTCTCTTCGTGTTTCTTAAGCTGTCGTGAAGCAAAAGAGATCACTTGCTTATCCTACATCAACACGCATCTGAGTCCATTCTTGGAGGCATCACAGAAAACTATGTATCCTTTTCCTTGCTAAGGTAACACAAGCACAGGTGCACTTGTCAACCTCTCCTTCAACAGCTGAAAAGACTGTTGACACTTATCACTCCAGGTAAAAGGAACATCTTTCCGGGTTAACTTGGTTAAGGGTAAGGCTATAGAACTGAAATTCTTAATAAACCTTCGATAATAAACAGCTAATCCCAAGAAACTTTGAATCTCCGTTGGTGTCTTCGGTTGTTCCCACTGTAGAACATATTCTACCTTTGTAGGGTCAACACGAATACCCGAGGCAGATATCACATGTCCAAGAAAAGATACTTCCGGCAACCAGAACTCACACTTGCTAAACTTAGCATATAGCTTATGTTTTCTTAGCAGAGTTAGAGCCTGTCGGAGATGTTGTTCATGCTGCTGAGCATCCTTACTATAAATCAGAATGTCATCTATGAAGACGACAACACACTGATCAAGGAAAGGTCGAAAAACTCTATTCATGAGTTCCATGAATGCAGCCGGTGCATTGGTTAGTCCAAACGACATAACCGTGAACTCATAGTGACCATATCGTGTCCTAAAGGCAGACTTGGATATGTCACTATCCTTAATACGGAGTTGATGATATCCAGACCTCAAGTCTATCTTTGAGAAGACTGTTGCACCACGCAACTAGTCAAAAAGATCATCAATCCTCGGCAACGGGTACTTATTCTTTATTGTTACTTTATTGAGTTGTCTATAATCAATGCACAACCGCATTGACCCATCTTTCTTTTTAACAAACAAAACCGGAGCACCCCACGGTGAAGTGCTCGGTCGGATAAAACCTTTCTCAAGCAACTCTTGAAGTTGTTTCTTGAGTTCTACCATCTCAGCAGGCGCCATCCTATACGGTGTCTGGGCTATAGGTTTTGTATCTGGGATCAAATTGATTTCAAAATCAATTTCCCGAGGTGGTGGTATACCTGGAAGTTCTTCAGGAAACACGTCCTTGAATTCCCTAACTATAGGAACTTCAGTAGGGTTGGGACCTTCTTTGGTAACATCTACTACATGTGCCAGGAATGCATAACATCCTTGCCTCATCAGCTTGTTAGCAACCATAGCTGATACAAGACAGGTGGGCAGAATCTTTCTCTCTCCTTGAAAGATCCATGTGCTGCTATCATCAGCAAACACAACCTGTTTGGATTCACAATCCAAGACAACTCGATACCTTTCTAAGGTATCCATCCCGAGGATTATATCAAATCCTTGCATATCAAGTGGTATAAGGTCCACTTGAATGCGATGATCAGAAAAGAGGAGGATGCAGGGAGAGCATACCTCCTGCAAAACGACAGACCCACTCAACGGAGTCTCCAAAAACAAGCTATCTGCCCTATGACTAATTGTCATATTGCACTTATGAATCACTCTCCGAGTGACAAAGGAGTGCGTAGCACCCGGGTCAATCAGAACAGATACAACACAGGATTTAGACATATCAGAATATAAAAGTTCCATCTGACCTGCCACTACCCGTGGATTGACCACTGCATCTGGTGGGTTCATAGCATAGAACCTTGCTGTTGCCTGGTGTTGAGGTGGTGCTGATGATCCAGCTTGAGACGCTTGTCCACATCCTCGAGCTGCTCCTTGAGATTGCCTTCTCTGTGATCCCTATTGACTCTGTCTCGGAGGCTGTGTCACACTGACAGGCCTAGATCGACAGTCCTTCATTAAATGTCCCACCTTCCCATAGTTGTAACAGCTCTTCTCCAGTTGTTGTGGTCTGGGTGGTCCTGTAACTGACATTGATGCTGAACTGTGAGTCTCTTGTAGTGGTAGGCTTCGTCCCCTGCCTCTACTCAGTGTCCACTGTGTCTGAGCACTAGTTCTGGGTGGTGGAGGTGTAGGTGCAGAGAATCTAGGCTTCTTAAAGTCTCTAGATTAAGAACCCTGGAACTGCGGATATCTTTTATGGGTTTGTCTCTTCTCGACTACGGATTTCTCTATCCTTCGGACTGACTCAACGAAGGTAGAAAACCTCTCCCGATTCTCTAGGGCAGACACAGGAGTAGTCAAGTCGGCGTTTAAACCCTTCTCAAACCTTCTGATTCTTTCTTCTTCTGTGGTAGCCATGTGCGGACAAAACCGCAATAACTCCATGAACTTAGCTTCATACTCGCTAATGTTCATCATGCCTTGCCTCAATCTCTCAAACTGAGAGATCTTCTCATCTAGGAAGGTCTTTGGAAAATATCTATTGATAAATTCCCGACGAAAATCTTCCCACGAGATCTCCACTCCAGGCCCCTTCTGCTCTTCCATGGTCCACCAATGACCAGCACTTCCCTTGAGAAGATAGACAGCATGTCTAACCTTCTGAGCTTCTGGGATGTTGAGGATTCTAAAAGCTTTCTCCAACTCGGTTAACCACAGATCGGCATCTGCAGGATCAACTGTTCCAAAGTATTCGGTTGCTCCGACACGACGAAGTCGCTCGAACATCTTATCGATACCTTGTCCTTCAGGCTGGGCAGGTGCCCTAGGTGCAGGCATGGGCATCCTGTCGGTGATGTGTGTCATAGTAGTCATAAACTGCCCGAACATAGTTTGAACAGCTGGGTTTCCCATGTCAGCTGGGTCAAACTGAGGTGGTTCCATAGGTGGCTCAAGTACAGGTTGCTCTATTTCTAGGTTCCTTGCACCTTCTCGAGGTGTAGCAACACTACTTTCGGCCTCATACTCCTCCTGTGGTCCAGACATCCTTAATTATCTTCTTCTCCTGAGGAGCAGAAGACTCTATTAGATAAGAAAGAAGTACTAAGGATAGACTTGACACTCTAAGTCCTATGTCTCTGTAGACTCAGCGAACCTAGAGCTCTGATACCACTAATTGTGGGCTCTGATCTCCAAAACCATGATATAAACTTAGCGGAAGCGATTCGTTTAATAGCGGAAGACAAAAAATCATGGGAAATTAAAACTTTTCGAGATAAGAGCTTGAATCTATAAAAACTTCTTTCATAAAAGGAGATAAACTGTTTACATCTCAGATAATTACTTCTTGAGTAATTATATACAACATGATACAAAATCTCAAAAACTCAAAACCAAAATCTCAGACCAAAAGACTCCAAGGACCTGAGAGTACAGAGAACACATAGGACTGACTATCTAACTATACAACTCAGCAGTCTGAATCTCCACCTGAGATTTACTGCTGCTCCTGATGCTGCTGCTGCTGATATTGGTCACCTGAAGATTGATTCCTTCGCCCTCGACGACCACCTAAAAAGTTGAAATCTACGGGGTGAGACAATTTTAAATAATTTTCCCAGTGAGAGTTATAACTCTTCGCCAGAAGCTTTATTATAGCAACCAAGAATAACATAGGTAATAAAAGCTTTAAGGTAAAGAGCAGCAGATTGTTATCAATTAGAACAACAACATTTAAGTAATATGAAGAACATGTATACTAAGTAATGTATCTTCAACCAATGTATCTCGTAGTTCAACCTAAGAAGATATGCTACGCGGTTGATTATGTTTTTACAAACATCATTATGCCCTGCGGAGATGAGGTATACCGCTCATACTCCAACCGATCACTATTAAGTCGCATCGGTATCATACATAGGTCATCAAAAGAGCCGGATTCTTATGACCTCATCTTCCTCAGTCAGTAAGAGGATCAACATGCAGGACATCTAGTGTCTCGACTACTATAGCTTACCAGTGTATTCTGGTACTTTGCTATTAGAGTCACAGTGGCATTCGGTACTCTCTTCGCTACCGAAAGATTTCTTGTTTATCTCTCATCGATGCGGTATAAAAGATTTCCTCGGGAGATTTGTGTTACATCACCCCGGCATAAAACATAGTGAAGGATTGATAGATTAAGATACATCTACATCAATTCCTACACTAGGATGTAAGGAAATTCACATCCATATTACCCCACATATTCAAAAGTATGTGCTCCAGGAATCCCCTTAGGAAAACATGTTTCACCATCATTGAACTCCTAACAATGATGGATCTATGATCAGGGCTCTACATGGTATGATTATACTTGATTAGTTAGGTACATTTCAATATTCTTTTATTATCATACATGTTTTCAAACATTAATCATTAGCATAGCAGCTATGAAGGAAGAATACTAAATGTAACAAGCCTAACTCTCATCAATTATCATTTCTCAATATTCTCATCACAAGTCATCTCTTAAAGCATGACCTTGATGGTATTCATGGCTCTCACATCCTATCAATCTCATAAGATGCTATTAACAAGGCAACAGGATATATCACTATTCATAAAGCTAATAACATGCTTTCAATGAATATAGTATCATCATCCATACATGGATATGATCATCCTCATAAAGGAACCTGCATGGTTAAATCAACTGGTAATAGTAAATAACTCATTTAAAGAAGTTGTATCTCCCTACTCATACAAGAGCTAGGTTTCCCTGGTTTTCATCAATTAGGGTTTACTATTCACATTACATGTCATCACCCTAGAATTAGGGTTTACTATTCACCTCATGGTGAAATGATCTCATAACATACTCATGTATGAGAAACATCATCATTAAAGACCTCAGATAAGATTACGATTCATCAATTATCATAATTAGGGTTTCCATGATCTCACATAAGTGGATCATACCTAAACTTGCACATTCATGTATATTGAAGGTATTTTACTTGAGTTTCCATTATAATTGGTACTTTCTCTCTCCTCTAACTAGTAGATAGTGATTACACCACTCTAGATTAGGTTGGGTTAAGTCCTCATTGATGAACACCAGTCAACTCATCACTATCATGTGATTAGGGTTTGATTAAAATAAGGTATCACTCAATTGAACCTTTCAGGGGCATTTTGGTAATTTACCCATTGACCATCATCATGGGTCAATTCATTAGCCACTTAGTCCCTTAACATCTTAGGTTACCATTAGGGTTTAGATTAGATCATCATTGAACCATTACACCTTCAAGTGATTAAGTATAATCCACCTTGAAGGTCTCCAATTGGTTTAGGGTTTAACCTTCAACCTTCAACCCATTTGATTCTTAAACAACCTTGAACTTGTTTAATCTCAAATGACCTTGAATCCATTTGAACCTTAAACGAGTGTGGACCCACTTAATCTTAAACGGGTGTGGACCCATTTAAGTCCAAACGAGTGTGGACCCGTTTGAGCCTAAACGAGTGTGAACCCGTTTGAGCTTAAACGGGTGTGAACCCGTTTGGACTCAAACGAGTGTGAAATCATTTGGACTCAAACGAGTGTGGACTCGTTTGGACTCAAACAAGTGTGAACTCGTTTGGTCTTAAACGAGTGTGAACTCGTTTGGTCTAAAACGATTGTGGGTCTACTTGGGTTCAAACCGCATGAACATAAAAGGTGACACAAAGTTTATGCTTGAATAGGATTTCTTATGTTGAAGCTTTCAATTGGCCCAAGCCATGTTAACCATATACAAATTGAGTCAATTAGGATGAGCCTCAATCAATTGGACACCAAATTGACCCTCAATTGAAAGCCAATTAGGGTTAAATCTAACTCAATTAGGGTTTCCAATCGGCTAATTATCAATGTTCAACAATATGATTCAAATCAGAGTTGAACCTATCAATTGACCTCCAATTGGGCCCAAACTTGGCTCAAACGGTCTTGAGGTCGTTTAGATGACCTCCAAACGATCTTGAGACCGTTTTCCCAAAGTTTGACCAAAAACCAAAATGATTTGATAAGGGTTGAGCCCTAATTAAATTAAAAATCATCACTTTTCATCAATTTATCAACATCTTGTAATTGGACCCTCAAACCATCAAATTCTTTAACCCTAGGCCTCCAAACGATCTTGGGGTGTCACTAAACGAGTGTGAGATCGTTTGGATGAACCCCCAAACGGGTTGGAACCCGTTTGGGTCCTTCAACCCAAAACTCAACAAGATCTATATTGAAATCAGCAACTTTCACCCGATTAGGGTTAGGTTATTGAAGTGTCTTCAACTCTTAATTGGTTAGGAATTAGATTACAATTCTTTGTAGGAATGAAATTAAATATATTATGAACAGGTATCCCAAACGGTCAATGCTTGGTCAACTCACTCAAACGGGTTGGAACCTGTTTGCCCAAAATTTCAAGTTAATTAGTTTGGAAAATCAGTACTTAATTCAATTCTATTGCCTAATTGATTGCCTTCAACCTACGATTCCTTTGGAGTTAACCCCTAAAATTTGGTGGGTCATTAGCCTACATAATTGTGAACAGAAAACCCAAATGGTCCATGCTTGGTCAACCCTATGAAACGGTCTTGGGGTCGTTTTGATCCAAACGATCTTGCAGGATCGTTTGAGATCAAACGAGTTGAACCCGTTTGACCTTAAACGAGTTGCACCCGTTTGGACCAAAAGGGTTCAAGGTTGTTTCATAAAGTGACATAGGAATCCACGCCCATCATCCTCAACCTCTGTTAAGGTCGGTTCCTCCACCGTTTTTCTTGCAAAAGAGCAAGGAAGAAGGGAGGTAGAAGAAGAACTAATCATAGAAAACAAGAACAAAGATATGCATAACAAAGCTAAGGGTTAGAGTTATAAAACCTGCCTTAAGGTCGTTCCTTGAGCTCCAAGCTTCCAAGCTTCAAGTATTTAATGGCGTCTTGAGCTCCACAGGTCGGCCAAGGTCAATTCTTCAAGAAAAAGATGGGGATGGTCGGCTAGAACAAGGAACCTAAGTAAGAAAACTAGCAATTCAACCTTGTAATACGATTTCCTCCATGAATCCAAGCTAGAAGGTGGTGTTCTCTTACCTAGAACAGGTTGGTCGTCCCCTTGAGCTCTTGAGCTTTGCTTTGGCCGGTTGAGAAAGATAAGAAGTGAGGAAGGGAAGGAAAACGTTTGCTTGGTTTGGAAAGAAATGTGCTTATATAGTTTAGGCTGATTTACACCATAAAGACCTCTAGAACTTTGAAATTCTCATCCAAGTCCTTTCTTATTTAAGGGAACGTCCAATCTCATCTAAACTTATGCAAAGCTCATGAAATCTCAAGATCTAGGGGTAAAGAAAGCCAACTTTCAACTAGGGTACATACATGAAAGGTTTCCTTACTCAAACTTAGTGAATTTTATGTACAAAGGTCATTTTTCTTATCTGATTATTCATTGATGTGTCCCTTTCACCATTTCTACTCTAAATGATGACAAGAGTCATAAAAGATGTTCTATATTGTGTATTTTATAAGTTGCACCCCTCAAATTGGGTAAACTGCATTTTACTCCAAATTAGGGTTTTTAAGCATAAGGATTATTCCACAAGCTGCATCTAGATGCCCAAGCTTGGGAAATCCATCATGTCTCATCATATTCACTCATATGATGTCTCATTATCAAAATAACTTCTTAACATGTGAAATTGCAAGTTAACCCCTTAACTGGGTAATTTTCACATAAGCCCCTGCATTACCAAAATAATACTACAACTTTGATTGAAAAGGACAAAATTGAAAGTATATGTTCCTGAGGAACTTAATTACATGTCAAAAGATAATCACCAGGGTTTAATTACATATTTAGGAAAAACACCTAGGGTTAGTTTATAACCCAGGTCAGGGATGTTACACCAATGGTGCTTGTGCTTGTGTGGAACAAGTACTAGCCTAGGATTGTGATCGTCGATATAATGCAACATATCCTCCATAGGCGGTGATTTGTCCATACCAGCAAGTTGTCGTCTGGCTAGAATAGGGGTGGCATTGTAGATCGGCCACATGCTTGGATTCAGAATTATAGTTTCCAGAAAAGCACCCTCCAGTACTCAGAAAAGGAGTTTGCTGACTATAGCTTCTGGGTGAAAAATATTATTCAATAATTGTCTCTGTATGCAGGAGTATCCATTGTACCATATGAGAGTTTATTCATTTATCTTGGGACTCATAATATTGTTTAGGATACACTGGTCACGAATGGTGAGGTAACCAATAGTGTGTCTGTCAAAGTCTGGCATGTTGAATATGGAGATTACTAACAGTACAACAATCTGTTCTACTTCTGCACTCTTTTGCTGTGGGAGTTGGGTAGATATTAAGGCGTGTAGGTCGTCTTCTTCTCCATTAGATGAATTTTCTACAATGTTGCCAAAGAGTTCATCCAGCTCTTCGTCATTCATAAGTGGAGAGATTGATGTTGCTATTTCGGCAGTTGCTGGCTGACTCCCTATCAAACTATCCCAGTATGATAAGTCTAGGATGGGTCCACTGGTCATCCAAAGATTACGGGGATTTCAAGAATGTCACTCAAACCCCATTCGAATAGACTTTCTTCTGAGGGTGAGGCGAGATCCTATATTTCTTCTACATCATCATAATTTTCTTCCATCTGCAAGATTTCAGAGTCTCGGAAGGTGGGGGTTGATTCATTAATCCTATAGCCTTGCGTGGGACGTCTTGTTGGAACAACTACTTCAGGGGGTGTGGTCGAGAGATGGGATGGGACACTCGAGATAGATGAAGATGAAGGTGAATGTCTCGAGTGGCGTACTTTACGGTTCTTGCTCCTTTCTTCATGTCTGTGTTTGATTGTATCTAGCCACTAGAGCAGGGTTTGCATCGTGTTGTTTAGTGTCTCCAGCTGGTTAGGAAGGCTGATCAAACTCAGGATCTTGCACTCCTGCGTCCCCAGTCGCCTTTGAAAAGCCTAAAATTGACGAGTTAGGGAGTTCAGGGTGTTAGAGTGTTTTTAGCTTACCTCCCAGAGATACTCAAATTATAGACCAAAGGCGTGCCCCAAAGGGGGAAGATGAGCTGGTGAGCGGTCGTGGCTGGTTGTCCTGCTTCTTACTTGTGTCACAGGAGTGTGGATTGATGACCCTCCACTTTGATGGGGGGAGTACAGAATAATAGTTGGCTCATCGGAAGCTGCCTCTCGAGGTAGCGGTGTGTTATCAGTTGTTGTGCCCACCTCTGTATTTATACGTGAGGAGGAAGACACAATATGTTAGAAGTATGGTGTGTTGGCTTCTGTTTCAATAGTCGTTGAATAGATTTTCATGGTGACTGGTGGGACAAGTGTCTGTTCATCGGCATCAAGTGTGTGGTTTAGTAGTTGGATGAAACTTGCATCACTTTCTTGGGGAGTTTCTCCGTGTGCTATGGGTTGATCCACTTGTATGACTTGCCTAACTTGTGCTGCCTCCATGTCGGGGATCTCCTCATTGCTAGGCAGTGGTGAATCGTGGCATTGTACGACCATGTGTATACCTCACCTTTTATTAGTAGTTTTCTTAGTAGCAGGAGGTGGAAAAATGGTGCTTTGGGTCATCAACGACTGTAGCTCAGTTATCGCGAAGGCCAATTTTTCTTTTTTGTAAGAGGCACATGCAGGCATAGGAAGGAGTTTATCTATTTAGTGAATCTGTAGAATAGTTATCACTTGTTCTTCTTCATTATGCCGAAACTTTTCAAGAAACTGATGTCAATCTTGTCATCCCCTTGGGTACGTGAAAGATTGCGTGGTTCTATTGGGTACCCAAGTCCTACGACAATCAGGTTGACGATTCCTCCCACGCAGTACTCTTTTGTGGCCTCCCTGATCGTATGTGGTCTATTTATCAGGAAGCGCCCTGGGTTTATTGGCTTCCTAGTCATGATGCTCCACATGACTTGCAGCTCTTTAGTATAGATGTTGTTGCTCTCGTACTTGGTGAAAAGGACGCAAGCGACTATCTTGTGGATTATTCTCCAAAAGCAGGAGTGTACAACTGTGACCTTACACCCTGGTTCGAAGGTGGGATCACATGTCAGGATACTTGGCGAAATCTTCTTGTTCACCCATCCTCACCCCTTCATCAAGTGCTTTCTGATCTTCTTCGTTGTCGATGAAGATCTGGTTGATCATCTTTTCAGAGATCACAAAATCTAAGTTGTAGAGGCGGGTAGTCTGTCTGTCTTCTCTGCCAAACACATTGTGTTCCTCAGGGGTGTTAGGCATGGAACAGGACTTCGACTTTGAGTTGACTTCGATAGGTGTGGAAGTGGAAGTTTGTGGAAACATCAAGGAAACTTTGAGGATTTTTACGACCAAACTTTGACGCATCTTTGACAAAAAAAGCTCAAAATAGTGATTTCATGATGAAAATTTATAGATTTCATCAAATCTATCTTAAAAACCAAATATATGCCTATATATCCATCCATACATGTTTACATATAAAGAATAACACAGTCACGTACAAATGTAAAAGGCATTGTCTTAGTGTCAACTTTGACAGGCAAGGAAGTGGAATTTTGTGGAACACATAAGGAACCTTTGAGGAAGTTTTTGACTAACACTTCGATGCAAAATAAGCTAAAAGATAGTGAGATTGTGAGGGAATTTGGTAGAAAACATCAAATTTTTAGTAAACACATACTCCATCTATAATCTTCTATGTGAAATGTTTAGAACTTAGATTTGTTCTATACATGTGTTTTGTATCTACAGAAATCCCAATTGGTTCACATTCTAGAATTAAAAAACATGAGCTTATTTTCAAATACATCAATTTGTGAAGAGGGGAAAAAGTAACAGAGGTGAAATTTTATTAGGTGTGCACCAAATTTTGCAAAACTTGTGGAAATCTAGTAGAGGAATAAACTTATCATCGCTCTTTAGTTAGAAACCAATGAAATAGTGATCTCAATGTGAAGAATGGTTTCCTACAAGTTCTTTATGCCTTCACTATGTGTGCATCAATAATAACTACAAAGATCATTGAGAAGATGGGAGGCTTTGAGCTAGCTAAGTCAATTTCATCACCAAGTAGGCTGAATTCATTGACACATGTCAACAAGTAGGCAACATCAATGTCAAGGAAGTTTACTAGGTTTCGACATCGATAGGCGCAGACATATGTAACATCGAGGATATATCACCAGATGTCGAGGATGTTTAGTACCATGGTGTTAGGCACCCTATCCAGTGAGGAAATGAACTCCTTCATTAGCTCAGTGTAGGAGTGTGAGAAAGCAAAACAGATCTTGTAGAGCTTAGTTTTTGTGAGTGCGTCCTTCGACCTATTATAGATGCTGATCTGGTGGAATGACGGTTCATGATAGAATTTTGTTGGTCGGAACAATTTCTTTGACAATTTCATGTATCTCTATTGGTGCTCCTTGTTCCTGGCTCTGAAATGGCCCAAGGAGTGAGATAAGATTTTGGGGCCAACATCTGAAACTTGAGTAGCTGGTGTTTCATTCTCATGGCGGGGCCTCTTGGCTACCATGGAAGTCTCAGCTGTGGATGGGTGTTGTCTTTTCTGCCCTGTGGTAGGCCTCTGGACTGGTTCTTCTGTGGTAGGTCTTTGCTTGGTGCGTGCCATCTGTGAAAAATGAAGATTTGTCATGTAATTAGCTGGCTGATGGTAAATATTATATTGCATATATACATAATTTTTTTGGATAATAGCTAAGGAAGATATTTAGGTGAGAAAAACCAATACGTTAACCTGATACAAGAAAAATCACAACAAACTGGTAAGGGGTTTCCCGACACGGGTATGTTAGGTATGTGGAAGCTGAGACCGAAAAGACGCTTCCTGATACTCGGATAGCTTGTCATGAGAAAACTCTGGTCAGATATAACGTTGGACGATATGATTATTTCTCAACACCAATAGGGGTTGTAAATCCGGTGTGAGAAAGATCGACACACTTCTTAAACCGACACGTGAAATCAAAGCCCGATACGGTGCTACCTGATATGGGCACATCCTGACAAGGGTGCCTTTTATACAAGAAGGTTGTATCGGTTTCATACCTTATGTTTCTTAGGAAGGAGGTGAATAAAGTTGGCACACCTTGAAATCCCAAAAGAGCTTGTAAATCAACACAGTATGTTGGTCGATACGAGAGCTCAAACTTAGCACGACAGTGAAAGAATTCTTAGGCCGATACAAGTTAAGGCTCGGGGGTATTTATAGCTCATCTACTAAAGTCATTTGAATAGTTTCCTTGGGTACGTGTCGACCATGCATGAAAATTGTCTTCCCCAAGAAGCTAAAAATAGTTTAATCATGTCATTTCAAAAGGCATAATCGGGTTGATGCGGACCCGCGAGTAGAGATGAGCATCGGGTTGGGCCGGCCCGATCCGACCCGCGACCCAGCCCGCATAACCCGATCCAGACCCGAACCCGGTTTACAATATGGGTGGGCCGGGTCTAAAATTTAAACCCATATTTTATTTGAGCCGGGTACGGGCAGAGGTAAACCCAGGCCCAAAAACCCAAATGCCCAGATTATATTTTATGTACATTATATACCTATACATCTATCATTGTCTTGAAAGAAAAACATACAAATTTCTTGATGCAATATGTAGTATGTACTTAACCAATGGCAACATGGATACTATGCAATCAATCAACATGATTAATGAATTCATACTAGTAAGATAACCATCATTGACATGAATAGACATACTTGATTTCTTTATTTTGATCTCATTGTGTCCACATATAGGAGACGAATGATCTTTTGCTCAGTGCATCGTAGATTATGCTCATCTTTTTACTCATATGCTCACATGTAGGAGACAAATGATCTTTTGCCCTTCCAAAACCCATTTCATTGTATATACATATAGTATGAGGAGGCAAAAAGGCACAACATTGTGGACTCCATTGATTTTTTACTTCTCATACATTCACATGTACCAAAAAATGATTTGTTACTCTTTCAATATAGTGTATATACATTTTTTTGAAGGTTTATCACAAAATACATTTAGGGCTCGTTTGGTTTCATTGAGTTACAGAACAAGTTTTACAACTCCCCGTGTTTACCAACTAATTCCATTTGGTTCTGTGTTGTTATGACTCGTACTATGGAAAGAAACTATACGGCCATTCTGCGACAGGTAGATTTTTGAGGAAAGCATACCGCGGCCAAAAGGGGTGTGGTTCATTTTCTTCAGTTGGCCACGACGCTTCGTTCAACAAGTTTTCTGTAGTGGTTTATTTTTTTATCTATTTTTCTCTGCTGGTTGGAGCTAGGCCATGGCTGATCCATGCACGAAACAGGGTTTAATTGCTTCAACCGCACCGTACCAAATGTATTACAAACTAATTGGGTTACATCGTAACACAGCGTAATTGAGTTCCAACTCACCCCCTTCAATTTCCTGTTTTAAAACCCATGGTGTGGGTTGGTCTTACTTCCAACCAAACATGCCCTTACAGTAATTCAGTTTTCATGTTAACAAGTTAGATCTTGCAAAATTTAGTATGCTCGTTCGATGTTATATGGGCAAATCCGAATCCGGTCCGAAACCCAGCATTCTTATATGGGCTAGGTATGGACTGACATTTTTCAATTTTATCTGGGCCCGAACCCGGCCCGTGGCCCGCTTTAAAATGTAGGTTTGGGTTTAGGACATGCAAAACCCGGTATAAACCGGCCCGATGCTCATCCCTACCCACGAGGTTCGTTACGACGTGTCGGGTTATGATAACTTCGAGATCTGGGATGCTTAAAACTAATATGGGAGTTCGTCCGATACGAGTTACATTGCGACACGATCAACAAGCTGATGTGGATGGTAGGCCAATACAAGCATCAAAGCAGACCAATATGTCACGACTCGATAGGGGTTTCTAAGAACCTGACATATGTCACAACCCGATACAAAAGTCAAAGCAGACGGATATGGGGTTGAGAGATGGTAGTATCACTAATCTTGATAAACCATTTTTGTTGATTTTTTAAAAGCTGGTGCGGCTTAAAGCAAAATAATAGTTGCTTGTTTGTGAAACATCATTGGCGTAAGACTTGAATCTCGGCCTCAATTAATATCACAAACCAAAGCAACGAAGAAAAAGTGGTGGCCCAGAAAATGTGAGAGTCAATTTGCATTGCGCATGTATTGACTTGGGCCTCATTACAAATAATGAAGTCCTCAATGTCTGTTTTGCAAGAAAGAAGCTATTCTATGCTAGGAGAAATAAGCATGGGTTTCCTCCCAAGAAGATCTATGTTTCTTGTCGTTAGCTCGACATGCTTGGATGAGCTCAGGAGTTAGCTTCTGGTTCAATTTCTGGTTCGTCAAGGGCAATCTCGGCTCGTCTAGTAAAGACTTCATCTTCATAGAATCTTTTGACACGATGTCCATTCACTGGGAAGACCTTCGTAGGATTGTCTTTAATGAATAGATCCATCATCCCGGATGGGTAAAATTTTTCCACCACAAATGGACCTGACCAAAGGATCTGCAATTTTCCTGGAAAGATAAGAATAGATGATTTAAAAAGTAGAACTTTGTCACCTTCCTTGACATCATTCTTCTTCACATGGGAATCATGCCAAACTTTGGTTCTTTGCTTATAGATTCTTGTGTTTTCATAGACGTGTAGCCTAAGTTCTTCAAGCTCCTAGATCTAAAGAAATCTTTTCTTTCTAGCTAGGGAAGGGTCCATGTTGAAGCATTTAATGGCCCATAAAGTTTTGTGTTCCAACTCAATAGGAAGATGACACGCCTTCCCATAGATCAATCAATAAGGTGTGGTGCCTATAGGTGTTTTGTAGGCAGTCATGTAAGCCCACAAAGCATCGTCTAACTTTCTGAACTAATCTTTCTGAGATTTTCCAACAGTCTTCTCCAGTATTTGCTTAATTTGCCTATTGGAAACTTTGACTTGACCATAGGTTTGGGGGTGATAAGGTGTAGCAACCATATGCCTCACCCCATATTTCTTTAACAACAATTCAAATTGCTTTTTGGCAAAATGTGGCTTGTCATCACTCATCATTGTTCTAGGGACTCCATACCTTGGAAAGATAATTTTCGTGAAGAGATTTATCACTAACTTAGAATCACAGGTGATTGTGGCTACAGCTTTGACCCATTTTGATACATAGTCGACTGCTATCAAAATATACTGAAAGCCATAAAAGGATGGGCATGGACACATATAGTCGATCTCCCATATGTTGAAAATTTCCACCTCTATCCAATTTGACATCGGCATTTCATTCCTTTTTGAGATATTTCCAGTGCATCTACACTCACTGCATGCCCTGATAAAGGCATTGGTGTCCTTAAATAAAGAAGGCCAGTAGAAACCTAATTGGAGAACTTTAGTTGTTGTTCTTTCTACTCCAAGATGCCCTCCATAAGGGGAGGAGTGGCATTCATACAAAATTTTTGGGTCTTCATCTTTAGGGATACATCTTCTGTAAGCATTATCATCACAACATCTAAATAGTAAGGGGTCATCCCAGTAGTAGTTCTTCAAGTCTAAGAAGAATTTCTTGTTTTGATTGTAAGTTATCTCCGGTGGAAGCTATTTGTAGGCGAGATAGTTATAGAAGTCTGCATACCATGACCCTTCTAGTTCGACGGCCTGTGCAGAATAGATGGATCCATCAACATAACTTTCATTGGCCACCCTGATTCTTGATAGATGATCTGCAACCACATTCTCTGTGCCCTTTTTGTCAACAATTTCATGGTCAAATTCTGTAATAACAATGCCCAACACATCAATCTAGACTTGGCATCCTTTTTCTGCATTAGGTATTTGATTGTGCCATGGTCTGTATAAACAGTCCCCTTAGAACCAACCAAATAAGAGAGCAATTTGTCAAAGGCGTATATAATGGCTAGAATCTCCTTCTCAATGGTGGTGTAATTTATTTGTGCCTCCTCCAACGTTTTACTGGCATAATAAATCACATGATGTCGTTTGTCCTTCTTATGTCCTAGTACGACTCCTATTGTGAAGTCATTGGCGTCACACATCAATTCGAAAGGAATGCTCCAATTGGGTGACTAGATGATAGGGGCAAAAATTAGGGCTTCTTTCAAAGTTGTGAATGTATCATAGCATTCCTTAGAGAAATTGAACTTGACATCCTTTATTAGAAGATTTGATAGTGGCTTTGATATTTTGGAAAAATCTTTAATAAATCTCCTATAATATCCTGCATGCCCCATAAAACTTTAGACTTGTGTCACTAATGTGGGTGGGGGGAGTTTTGAGATCACTTCGATCTTTGATTGATCAACCTCAATGCCTTTATCTGATACATTTTTCCTGAGCACAATGCCTTTTTGAACTATGAAGTGACATTTCTCCCAGTTCAAAACTAGACTTTTCTCTTCACATCTTTTTGTTACCAGAGATATATTCTTTAAACAATCATCAACGGAGCTGCCATAGACGCTGAAATCGTCCATGAAAACTTCCATCTTGTCTTCAAGGAAATATGCAAAAATGGAATTCATGCACCTCTAAAAAGTCACGGGTGCATTACAAAGTCCGAAGGGAATTCTTTTGAAGGCATAAGTTCCATATATATACGTGAACGTTGTTTTCCTTGGTCATCTGGGTGGATGGGGATCTGGTAGAATCCTGAATACCCATCCAACCAACAGAAGTATGAGTGGTGGGCAAGACGTTCAAGCATCTGATCAATGAACGTGAGTGGAAAATGGTCTTTGTGGGTGGCAATATTTAACTTTATGTAGTCGATGGACATGCACCACCCTGTCACTATTCTTATTGTGACTTCATTCCCATTCTCACCTATGTCAATAGTCATGCCTCCTTTCTTTGGGACAACATGTATTGGGCTAACCCACGCGCTATCACTGATGGAATAGATAATCCCAACATCGCATGGTTTTATGATTTATTTACTGACCACTTCTTGTAGCTTCTCATTGAGTTTTCATTGCGGTTGTGCATAAGGTTTGGCGTTCTCCTCAAGATGTATTATGTGCATACAGACGGAAGGGCTCACTCCTTTTAGATCTTCAATAGAATAACCTAATGCTTTGCATCACAGTTTTAATTCATCAAGCAACTGCACATTTTGGACTTTTGTTAGCGCGAAGTTTATAATAACAGGGTTCATCTTCTCAACATCCAGAAATTGGTACTCCAATCCCCCTAGAAGAACTTTTAATTCAAGTGGTGGCCTCACAGTAGGTTCTTTGGTGGGGTCTTGCATGAGCGAGGCATATTTCACTACCTCAAATGGTCCGTATGATCCTGATAATTCTTCTTGGTTGAGAAGTTTTAGGAGGCCTTCCACCTCATGATATTCTATTATGTTTGCATCTCCAATCGAAGCATGCATAAAAGGATCAACTATAGCAATTTTTTCTCTTACTTCCTGAAAGAACGGTTGGTAACTCTAGAAAAAATAGGATGACTCAAAGAAGGAAGGAGATTTCATACTATCACAGATGTTAAAATCAATATGGTCTTCTCCGACTCAGATAGTCAACATTCCTGCTTCTACGTCGATGAGAGTCTTTCATGTTACAATAAAAGACCGCCCAAAGATCATTGGACAATTAACATCCTCTAGTGTATCGATAAGAACAATGTCACAAGGGATGAAAAAGTTCCCCACTCTTTTTGGCACATCCTCCACTACACCCACATGTTTTGTGAAAGTTTGATCAGCTAGATGGATCCTCATATTAGTGTTCACAATGTCGGTGATCCCCAAAGTTTGGCAAGAGAGAGCGGCATAAAAGTAATGCTTTCTCCTAGATCATCTAGTCCTCTTAGAATCACATCATCACCAACTTGAAAAGGAATCACAAAGGCACCAGGGTCATCTTTCTTTGTAGACATGCTTGCTTTCACAAAAGAACTGGACATCTAGGACAACTTTACTATTTCAATGTCTTCTCCTCTTTTCTTTTTTGAAATAAGGTCTTTAAAGAATTTTGCATAGGTGGGCATTTCTTCTGTAACGTCAAGAAAAGGGATATCTAGATGGAGCTTCTTCATGGCTTCTAAGAACTTCTCGTAGCTCTTCTTTAGTTGGGATTTCACCAATTTGTGGGGGAAAGGTATGTGTGGCACATACTTGCCAGGATTCGTTTATGTAATTATATCGCTACTCTTTTTCTCTGCAATCCTCTTTTGCTTGACAATAGCCTCAGTAGATTCCTTTTTCATCGTGTTTCTTTCTGGCTCAACTTATTTTTCAATCGGGGTCCTCTGGTCAACAATAGGGTGCATCATTGTTCCTTACCTCAGAGGGGCCATCATTGCGGTTTCATTTCCTCACAAATTTGCCTCAGTGTTGGACGAAAGTCACCCCATCGAGTTTCTTGTACTTTGGGCTAAACTTACCAACTGCTAGTCGATCAATTTATTGTGTTGTTGAATTTCACCAATCTAGTTTGAGAAGTTCCCCATCTGTTACTGCATTAAACTGAGAAGATTAGTGCTATCTACTGAGCTCTTGTGTAGTCGCTTATTCAGTTCATTCTATTTCTTTATGAATGAAATAACCTCATACATCATAGAAGGCCTTTGTTGACTATTCAGAGTGTTCTGGAAGTTTCTCCCTGGTTGGAAGTTTGTTGAGTGATGTTGAATTTGTGGGATTCCTGACAAGTTCCCACCGACTAGCTGATGGGTGTTTTCTACAACACTCATGTTCCCATAAGAGAATTTAGGGTGGTCGGGAC
The DNA here is from genome assembly GCA_963693085.1 of Alisma plantago-aquatica. Taxonomy (NCBI): domain Eukaryota; kingdom Viridiplantae; phylum Streptophyta; class Magnoliopsida; order Alismatales; family Alismataceae; genus Alisma; species Alisma plantago-aquatica. The sequence goes on from OY856415.1 coordinate 57,946,279, forward strand.
GTTTGTATTGGACATACATCATGTTCTCTGTACCTTCACACTCAGGCCCACCTTGCTCAGAAGTGTATGGGAAATATTCTACAAGGTGGTTTGCTTCACCATAGGTGACACAACTCCTGACTGCTTCTTGTCGCATTTTCTTCTTGTAACTTTTCTCCTTCAAAGTTTGAATGTCAGTCACTATCTTGTCTAGTTTGGATGAAAGGGCCTCCATGATTTGACTCTTCCAGAGTTGTTGTTGATGATGGGTAATTTTTCTGACATCTATTTTACTCGCCATCTTACTGGTTGGTTGCCATATTGTCAATTATATGTCTGGCGCGTTGAGCTCTGACTCCCAAAAAATCGATGCCTGCTACAACGTTCAAAGATTTTCTCTCTCCAGCTGACAAACCATTATAGAAGGTGGTGATCAAACATGGTTCAAAAAATCCATGGTGTGGGCATTCACGTTGGTAGCCGTGGAAATGCTCCCAAGTATCATGCAATTTTTTAGGAACTTTTTGAGAGAACTGACTAATCTTATTCTAGGACTTAACAATTATTTCAATAGGTAAGACATTTTTTGATTAAAGTGTTGGCAAGATACTCCCAGTTCAGAATACTTCCATCTTGAAGGATGGAGTACCATTCTAGCACCTTATCCTTTAGAGAGAAGGGAAAACACTGATTGTAGATGTACATTATAGACAGTCGGTTGATTTTGAAAGTTTTGCATGTTCTTTTGAAAGTCACAAGGTGGTTGTAGGGATTTTCTTCAACATTGTTTCCCCCAAACCTATTATGTTGCAATAGTTGGAGAAAAATGGGCTTCAACTCAATGTTAGCCATGTTGAGTGATAGTACCACAATAGGATTTCTCTCTTCATTTGCCCTGGCTTCAATGAATGATCCAAGAGACCTGGCTTTGGGATCTTGGTTGGCCATGACAACTGATGTACCTAAAATGCAATAATGCAAACCGTAAGTTTCGTAGTTAGGCATTTTTTGGGTGTGCAAATCAGTATTCATGTAAAATATTCATGTATCATTATTTGTGTGACTAAGTGCAAGCAAACTCAGGTTTGTGAAATGGTACCTGTTGCCTCCTCCCTGACAATGGCGCCAAAAAGTTGATCATCCTCAAATGCGGGTCCAGAAAAGGAAACAGTTCTAGGTAATTGGTCTTTTACAATTTATAATACCCGAATGTTTAATGACGCCCACAACTAGTACAGGGTCAGAGTAGAAGTTTGGGGTCGAACATGAGGATGAAGAGAGTAAATGTTTTGGAAACTAAGTTTAAATTGGCAAAGTGATAACACCAAATTTTGTGATGTTTTTGGCCCTTATTTCGTTGTCAAATCTGCCCTTTTAAACTGTTTTCCTCTCCTTTTTGTCATGTTTTTGAATAAACATGCCACACTATGCTCTTAACTCAATTTTATCATATTTTGCAGGGTTTTCCTCAAATTTCGACTCATTTATCAGCAAAAAGGCACGTCCCGGCCCATGAACGTGTTCCCCCTGCATCGACCTTCCTACCAGCCGGCCGACACGCTTGTTGCCCGACATAGGGCAGCACGATACACTACCGCGCGACACGGGGGTGCCACACAAGAAGAAGCTGACGAGCGATACGCCGTTTACCCGACAGGGAGCTGGAATCACCATGACTACTGAATCGTGTCGCGCGATACAAGCCACCCACCGACAGGCGCCCACTCGTCACGACACCTGACAACGCTTACAGCCCGACACCCTTGTGCCGAGCAACACGCATATCGGGCATCTCTGAATCCGCAATGGCAGTACTGATGGAGGACACGTGGCGCCTGGAGAACCACAACTTCTCCCAACCACTGCCTATAAATAGCAGCTACAGGACTCCGATGGGACGGGTCGGAATTTTGTGAAAGCTAACTTGGGAAAGCACCTGGAGCTAGCGTGTCGCATCTAAGAGGTGTACCGGGCGATACTAGGTGAGCACTTCTCCGACCCGAGAGGGCGGGAATGGTTCACTTAGAATCCGCCCCGGTCGCCACAGCAGCCCGATATCGGCCAACAAGGGCACCCGATATGAGTAACCCGACACCCTAAGTAGTCTCTAGTTCGACACGATACCAAGCCCGATACGAATCACCCGTCACGACGTGTCTCCCGAGAGGGTGGCACCCCGTCAATCCCGTATCGGGCACAAGAGCCTCGCACGATACGCCACCTGTCATGGCATGTCGCCCGACAGGGAGTGCCGCCTGACACAAGCGTATCGGGTACGGCTCCTGCCCGGTATCGGGCTGGAGGAATCTTAGGGATCTGCTGCTGCTTGTCGTTCTTCTAAATCAAGGAGGCGATGCTTATCTTTACCTTTTCCAGTCATTTACCTTTCTTTACTTATGCAATGTAATCTAAACCCTTTTATATAAATGATTATTCTAGTGGAATCAGAGGAGCTTTAAATATCTGTTGCTTTATGTTTGGTTCCTTTTTGTTGGATGATTGCTTTGTTTAGCATCCGAACTCTAGCTTGTATGCTTGGATCATGTTTTGACTAGCTATCGAATCATGTTTCCCGTTACAGCAACCTCGAGAGAGGTGTTGTGCCTCTAGTGTTTTGTCCGATACAGGAGTACGAGAGTACCCAGGATCAGAGTTGCTTTAGTGATCTTTCCACTCTAACCAAAGACCAACAACCTCGAGAGAGGTGCTGATGATTAGTTAGAGGTACCCTCTTTGAGAGAAGGGGTGCTGGAAGTTCCTGCTGCCGCTTGTTTTATCAAAGCTTCCTCCTTTGTTCCTTACTAAAGTAATAGTGTTATCCTCTTTGTTTTCATTGCACAAATACCCTAAAAACTGATAAAAGTTTAAAACCTTATATTTTCCTTATAACTCCAGTTGGAGATAGTTTCCTTTTATTTTATCGATCTTTGCATGTTGTTCCCTTTTGGGAACTTTATCCTCACTTGGCTTCTACCGGAGTGTAACGTGTTGATTCCGAGTTCTCAACACTACCACCCTTGTCCCTGTGGTTCGACCCCGATCGCTACTTAGGACCCCGTCATCATTGCGAGGGCCTAAGAGTCAGGTAATTTAAAAGTCCGACTACTTCAAATCCGCTCCTTTTGGACGTGCGATTTTGGCCAGTCAATGTTTTGGTGCCATTGCCGGGGATAAGGCAAAATGGTACTGTTGACGAACCCGAGTCTGCTAACTACACTCCTGTGCCTCAAGCTTAGAAATGAGCTTGACAACACTCTCTTTTCCTTTTTAATATTCTAACCTGAAATGAGTATGGAGTAGTTCGTATTATTAATACAAGTTTTCTAACTTGATTATACATGCTATTTAGGTACTCAGGAAGGAAGCATTCTGCTCATTTGAGCACTGACATCACTAGACATGCCACCTCGCATTGAACCACCTCTTTCAGAGGGTGAGCAAAACGTGAGAGTTAGACCTCACTCGCCTCCGCATGAAGACAATGACCGTTATGACGACAACCCTCAACATGAAGATCCTGAAACAGAATAATTCGAGGATGACCATTTCCATGAGAGACATCGTCATCACCGAAGACGTAGAAGAAATCAAAATAACCAAGAACAGAACCAGGGAGACAGTGATAGTGAAGATTCTAACGAAGAAGAAAAGACCCTCAGGGAGTTAGCTGCCACCAAGGCCAATAATTCAAGATGTCCTGTTGTCATCCCGAGGTTCAACGCAAAAAACTTTGAGCTAAAAGCATCTATCATCTCTATGATCCAGAACAAGATCTTTAGAGGGAATTCAAAGAATGATAACCCCTACCATCATCTAGATGCTTTTAAAAACATCTGTGACACCATTAAAATGCAGGGAGTCCCACATGAGGTGATTTATTGCAAGGGTTTCATCTTTTCTTTAGAAGACAAGGCTCTATCCTGGTACCTCGGGTTACCACACCAAGCTCTTAACGGATGGAATGCGCAGGCGGATGCTTTTATAAACAAGTTTTACCCTACGGAGAAAACCGTCAGGAATAGACAGAGGATCACGTCTTTCATGCAAAAGCCAAATGAGAATCTACATGAAGCCTAAGAACGGTATCAAGAATATCAGAGGGACTGTCCTCATCACAACTACAAAAAGGGTTTCTTAATAACCACCTTCTACAATGGTCTGACCCCTGAGGAAAGGGTTTCGCGGAATGCAACTACAGGCAGCGAATTTCTAGGGAAGAAGTGTAGCAGATCCAAAAAGATAATCGAGAACATGGATGAGTTACAAGCCAACACCGACTACGACAGATCTGATACAGGACATGCTAAGAAGGCGGCTAGTGAAGGACCTTCAGTCAAATCCAAAGCTCTGGAAGCTATCACCACTCAAATCCAGAAGATAGCCACCGATGTCAGGCAACTGAAAGAATTAGGTGGAAAAGGGAAGAAACAAGTTGAGAAAGTCATGAAATGTGTTACCTGCAGAGAAGGTGGACACGGGGTTGATAACTGTGTTTACACCCGACCTGACGAGTCAACTGAAAGTGAGTCCGAGGCATAGGAATCTAAGAACGTCTCCTTTGTCAACTTCAAGAGACCGGATCACCCCGGTTTTAACTATGGCAACAAGGATGCAGCCGAAAACTCTCATCAGCTGAATAACCCACCAAGCAACCCCAAGGTTTTGAGAAAAGAGGGGGACAAGGTCAGTTCACACGAACTACTTCTTTCCAATCGAACAAGGCAAAATTCCAAGGAAAAGGAAAGTACCAAGGTCGCCAAGCGGCTAACCCTAGTCAAGGCCAAGGTCAAGCTAAGGAACAAAGTCAGGGTAAGAATTTGAACCCACCAGACTTGGTCGGCCAATTGTTCGATTTTATGAAAAGACAAGATACCATCAACAACCAGCTGGCGCAAAGTGCGCTGTCAAATTTGGGAGTTCTGAACACAATGCAGGTTCAGATGGAAGACATGTAGACGTACCAATGCCAAATCGATCAGCAGTTGGCCCAGATGGCCGAGTTGATAAAGAATCCCTCAGGTAAGATACCCTCCAACACCGAATCTGCCAAAATGGCAGTGCTGAGATCAGGGAAGACAGTTGAACGCCCTGAAGAAGCCAGACCCGAGGAACCTAAATCAAGGACTGCAGTTGATAATCTCGCCCGAGAAGAAGACAATCAACAAGCTCATGTCAGAGAACCTGAACCAAGATCCTTTGAGGAACTATTTGGTAAGAGAAGTCCTTACTCTCCCAAGTTTCCTTTCCCTTACAAACTAATAAAGGCACACCTTAAAAAGCATTATGAGAAGTTTATGGAATCAGTAAAGAAGCTTCACCTCGAAGTACCTTTTCTGGATGCTTTAGAGGAAATGCCGACGTACACTAAGTTTTTCAAAGATTTGATCACCAAGAAGAAAAGAGGAGGAAGAATCGAGACCGTGCATCTTGCTAGTATGTCATCGGCTTTTGTCAAAGCAGATTTACCCAACAAGAAGAAAGATCCAGGGACTTTCACCATTCCTTTCGCCATTGGAGATAATGTCGAACGAAAAGGTCTTGCTGATTTAGGGGCTAGCATCAGCCTTATGCCCCTAAGCCTCACGCAGAGATTACGTTTGATTGATATGGTCAAGACCAACATGAGGATTGAATTGGAAGACCATACCTTTAAAAGACCTGTAGGTGTTGTTGAGGATGTACCGATCCGAGTAGGAAGTTTCTTCATTCCTTGCGATGTAGTGGTCATTGATACTGTGGAGGACCCTGGCTATCCTATCATCTTTGGACGCCCTTTCTTGGCTACAGGAAGGGCGTTGATTGATGTTGCGGAGGGAATAATCACTCTAAGGGTCAGAAATGATCACTTAGACTTCAAGGTAAAGGATGCGATGAAAGGACCCTCCCTCCTAGAGTCCACTTGCTTTGCAGAAAGCTACAACCAGTTTTGTGAAGAGGTGGAAGAGGATATCCTAACGGTAGACCCTCTTGTAAGAGCAATAAGTAATCAAGAATCTGATCCTGAAAGTCCAGAAGTTGTCAAGTTTCTCAACTATCTTAATCAGACTGATGAAGATCTGAGCGATGAAGAAGAGGTAATAGAAATAGTTAAGTTTGCCTCTCTAGAGGATGCGCCAGAAGAAAAGGCACCCAAGGCTAAACCCGAGTTGAAGCAGCTACCTGAAGGGTTAAGTTATGAATTTCTAGATCAAGAGGAGAGAAATCCTATCATCGTGAATGCCATCTTACGAAGGATCAATTGGACAAACTTCTTGAGGAGTTGAGACTCCACAGGCAGGCTATAGGTTAATCGGTAGAGGATATCAAAGGCCTTAGCCCTGCATTATGTATGCATCACATTAATCTGGAAGAGTCTGCTAAGCCTCTGGCTCAACCCCAGAGAAAATTGAATCATATGCTAAAAGAAGTTGTGAAGAAAGAAGTAATCAAGTTGAGGGATGCTGGGATCATTTACCCGATCAGTGATAGTAACTGGGTGAGCCCGATCCACATAGTACCGAAGAAAGGAGGTATAACAGTAGTTAAAGGAGATAAAGGCGATGAAGTGGTGATTCGGACCGTCACGGGATAGAGGATGTGTATTGACTACCGGAAACTGAACCAAGCCACAAAAAAGATCATTATCCACTTCCTTTCATTGATCAAGTTCTTGAAAGATTAGTACATCATGACTATTTCTGTTTCTGGATGGGTTTTCAGGTTTTTATCAAGTCCCCATCTTACCAGATGACCAGGAAAAGACTACTTTTACCTGTCTCTATGGGAATTACGCTTTCAGAAGAATGTCTTTCGGCCTATGCAATGCTCCTGCAACGTTTCAACGTTGCATGATTTCGATGTTCTCAGATTTTCTAGAAGATATCGTGGAGGTTTTCATGGATGACTTTTCTGTCTATGGGAAGGACTTCGATGCCTTCCTGAAAAACCTTTCTCTGGTCTTGCAACGCTGTGAAGAAAAGAGTTTGGTCTTGAACTGGGAGAAGTGCCATTTTATGGTACGATAAGGCATCATGCTAGGGCATAAAGTCTCGAGGCGTGGCATCGAGGTAGACGTTAGCAAGGTTGAAGCCATCTCCAAACTTCCCCCACCGAAGTCTGTAACAGGAGCAAGGAGTTTCCTCAGGCACGCCGGCTACTACCGAAGATTTATAAAAGACTTCTCAAAGATCTTGAAACCGTTATCCAACCCTCTGGTAAAGGATATTGAATTCAATTTCTCTGATGATTGTCTAATCACTTTTCAGGCCTTAAAGGATGCTCTTGTCTCACCGCCTATACTTCAAGCTCCAGATTGGGAGCTACCTTTCAAGCTTATGTGTGACGCCAGTGACTATGCTGTAGGAGCAATCCTAGGGCAGAAAAAGGACAAGAAGCACCATGTAATTTGCTACGCCAGTCGCACTATGGATGAAGCTCAGGTGAATTATACGACTACAGAAAAGGAGATGCTCGCGATAGTCTTCGCTTTCGACAAATTCAAATCTTATCTTATCGGAGCAAAAGTTAAAGTCTACACCGACCATGGGGCAATAAGATATCTCATGCAGAAGAAGGATGCCAAGCCCAGGCTGTTGACATGGGCTTTGTTACTACAAGAGTTCGACCACGAGATCGTTGATAAGAAGGGTGCGGAGAATGTGGTTGCCGACCACTTATCAAGGATCATGGTGGAAAGGCAGAAGGAACCACCTATTAACGACAACTATGCTGACGAAGCTTTGCTGATGACTGAAACCAAAGATGAGAATTTACCTTGGTTTGCAGATATTTGTAATTATCTTGCCTGTGGAGAATTGCCTCCTGATATAACCTATAATCCAAAGAAGAAACTCTTTGCGGATGTAAAAAAACTACTACTGGGACGATCCTCTCCTCTTCAGAAGATGCGCAGATAACATGTACAGAAGATGTATCCCCAAAGAAGAAGTCCCAAACATTCTAAAAGAATGCCATGCCTCTCCATATGGAGGGCACCTGGGGAGCGAAAGGACCGCCGCAAAAGTACTACAATCGGGTTTTTACTGGCCCTCCTTGTTCAAGGGCGCTGCAAATTATGTAAAAATTTGTAAAGAATGCCAATTAATAGGAAACATTGGAAGAAGAAATTAGATGCCTATGGCCAATTGGGTCGAAGTTGAGATCTTTGATGTATGGGGGATTGACTACATGGGTCCGTTTCCCCCATCGAAAGGGTACCAGTACATTCTAGTGGCAGTGGATTATGTGTCTAAATGGGTGGAAATTGTTGCCGCCCAAATGTGCGACTCTAAATCAGTGATCAAGTTGTTCGAGAAGACTATTTTCCCTCGTTTCGGAGTACCTCGTACTGTAATAAGCGACGGTGGATCGCATTTTGGAGAAAAATAGTTTGAAGCACTCTTGTGAAAGTATGGAGTTAAACACAAGGTCGCTACGCCCTACCACCCGCAAACTTCTAGGTAGGTAGAGGTTTCAAATAGATAGATCAAGCGGATTTTAGAGAAGACGGTCAACCACACGAGGAAAGATTGGTCGACAAAGCTTGACGACACACTTTGGGCCTACAGAACTGCATATAAAGCACCCATTGGAACTACTCCTTACATGTTGATTTATGGGAAATCATGTCATCTACCCTTAGAGCTTGAACACAAGGCCCTTTGGGCGATTAAGTTCTTGAATATGGATCTGGAGAAGGCAGGAGAGAAGAGATATCTACAGTTGTAGGAACTTGAGGAGTTGAGAATGCATGCCTATGAGAATGAAAGGATCTACAAGCAGAGGACAAAGGTGTGGCATGATGCCCACCTGAGGAAGAAGGATGTAAGTGAAGGTGCCAAAGTTTTATTATTTAAATCTTCCATTCGTCTTTTTCCAGGTAAGCTACAAACAAGGTGGTCCGGACCCTTCACCGTAGCAAAGATATACCCGCCCGGAATGATGGACCTGTATGATAAAGATGATCCATCCAAAGTTTTTTCAAGTGAACGGGCACAAGGTAAAAAGGTTCTATGAAGACGAAGTGTTCGTGAGAAGGACAGAGATCAATTTGCAAGATGTGGAAATAGCTGAAGGCGAAAAGTGAAGGATATGTAGTTGTCGAGCTGACGATGCTAACTACAACGCTCTTTAGGAGGCAGCCCGAGTTTTACTTTTCTTAGAATAGGATGTTATTTCCTTTCTTGCAAGAAAAACATTATGAACATTATGATTGTAATAAGGCCCGAGTCAGTGCATGCGTCACATGCTCTGACTCTTCTATTTTATGGGCCACCACTCTGTTTTATGAGCATTGATGAGTAATACTATCTGAGGCCGGGAACTTCTCTTGAGGCCAATGATGTTTTACCCATCAATTGCTTTTTCCTTCGCTTTGTTTTTGGTTTTTCATCATAAATCTTATTCTGAAGCCTTGTATCGGGAAAGTATACCATGTTCCCTGACCGTATCGGGCAAAAAGACTCAGCGGCACGCAAGACGTGCCCGTATCGGGCGATGTTGTATCGGGCGTCGCATCCTAGCTATGAGCCGTTTTGGACGACATGCCCGGGCGGCGAGCACCCGTATCGGGCGGGATGAGTAATTACCCTTGATTAGACAGATGGGACTGCTCGTCTCAGGAATGATTTGTCTCATAGGCCGACACACACCCCGGATTTACCCATTTTCCCCCCAGTTTGGATTTCTATATATAGTACAGAAGTTTAACTGTGTTGGGCTACTGCATTTACTTTTCACCTACTCCCGTATCGTGCAGTAATTTCTCTTGTTGCTCTCGTGTCGCGCAACCTTGTTTCTTCTCTCGTATCGCGCAAGATAACTTAAGCAAAGGTATAGCCCGACATCCATATCATTTTTCTTTCCCGACACGACCCTCATATAGTGCACCATCGTATCGGACCTACAACTTAGTTGATTTTCTTATATCGCCCATCACATGTGTCGCACGACACACCTTTGACGTGTTGACCGATACCCTGCCGGGCAAAACCTATGTCACCCAACCCGTGTCGCCTTGATTAGTTTTTGTTGTCGGGCGACACGATTTCCGTCAGAACGACCCTATCGGGCACCTCTCATCACGTGGCTATGTCGCCCGACACGCCTTGAATGTGGAGTGTATCGGGAACTAGCTATATCGTCAAGTCTTGTATCACCCAGCGGCGGGCGACACCTTCTTAAGGACGGTCGTATCGGGCATGAGCCTACAACAATTTTTGAATGTTTCATATCGCCCGACACAAGCGTATCAGGCAGGCATGATATCGCTCAGTTTTGAAGCCCGATACGGATGTGTCAGATAGCTTTTTGTATCAGGCTGAATTTCTCTTATCATTCTATCAGTTTTTGAACACCGATATCGACTTTAAGTTTTTACCTACCTAATATCAGGACATTCATATGCTTAATTAACTTGTCTTATGATAACAGAAATGGCCCGTACAAAGCAAACCGTCATTCAAGTTGATGAACACAGTCGGAGGATCGAAACAGAGACCACGGTAGTCGGGCAGAAACGCCCAAATCCCGAGGCAGCTGGGCCATCCACAACTGAGAAGAGAGCAAAGACAAAAGAAGTAATGACTCCAACAACATCAACAAAGTCTTTGAATTATACGCCAGGTAGGTTCATGCCCCGGGACGATGAGCATGGGCGTCGTTACTCGGAATTGGCAACGAAACTCTACAGGCTGAGCAGGTTCTGCCACCAGTCGTCCTTCCTTCAGCTAGGCATATTTGACAGACTCGAAAATGTCCTGGCTGCAGTGGGGCTGCAGAAGATCTGCTTCAGCCACTCCGCCTCCTACACTGAACTCACCAGGGAGTTCATGTCATCTCTCCGTCGGGTGCAGAATAGACCCCAAGAGATCGAAGAATACAACGGAGCAGATAGACTGCAGGGGCGACTATACAACTCAGAGCACGTCATCTCTGAAAAGCTGCTCCACGAGATCTTCTCCTCCAGCGAGGAGGAGAAGGAACAGCTTAATAATGGTGCGAGGATCACCGAAGGAGATAGGTTCAACCCCGTGGAGCTCTGGAGGAGGCTGACCAACGAGTCATCATTCAAGCCAGGAAGCAAGGTGGCGACGGTGCACTCCTGCTTCTGGAGAATAGTGCACAAGCTGGTGGCATGCCTGCTCTTCAACAAAAATGAGTCCAGCAACGTCTACACCGAAGAACTCCATCTCATGTGGCATGTGATGGAGGGCAGGGTGATCAACCTGGGGTGCTTTTTGCTGAATAGGCTACACCCAATAAAGGATGCCACCAAGGAGTACTGCATGGGTGGCATCATCAATCTAATCACAGTTGGGTTAGGATACCCACAGGAGCCGTGCAATCTCTCAAGGACAAGGGGTGACGAGAAGATCGACCTCAAGTTCCTCATGAGAGCCGGCATCATCAAGAAGGAGGGGTGAAGCTACTTCTACAAATTTGCAAGAACAAACACCCTCCTTCCGCTTCTCAACTACACCAACTACGACGTAGAAAAGCTGGTCTTCACCAGCACAGAGATCGAAGCGGTGGCAGTCGAAGCCGCTTACGCCGCCACCACCAGAATACAAGAGAGGGCAGCTGCAAGAGGAGAAACAATTCCTCTTGACACTCGGTAGGACAAATCTTCCACAGCTCCTGTCGAGCCACCCACTGCTCTAGAGCCACTGACGATAGAAATTGATAGAGTTGTCGTTGCTCCTACCATCCCAACCACGATCACGAAAATATCTGCCGTGGCTGAAGAAGAATCAGCAATCGTCGAGGTTGCCGAAACAATCGGGGCAGAAACAACCGTACAAGCCTCGAGGGAAGCTGTCGCGGAAGAGACAACCACAGCTTCAGAACCTTCTGTGATGCCCTTAGAGGGAGAGGAAGAAGCACAACCGGATGCCAGTAATGGGATGTTCATCGAGATCCTAGAGATGGAACTCAGAGCTGCACAGCTTACGCCAACACCGCTGTCAGCGTCTCCCGTAGCAGCTGCTGAGGAGGTCACTGACAACAAAGAAGTTGAGTAGCATCTACCCACACCATGACCTTCTCCACCACAACAAGAGGGAGAGGTAGAGTCGGTCGCAAAAGTGCCGACGCCTCGCCCCGAAGCATCCACCTCGCGAACAGTGCAGATCGACACTACCCCAAGTGAGGCGGCACACTCGTCGGGTAGATCTTCATGCGGGAGGAGTGTCGCGAGGACGCGACGGAGATTTGTAGGAGCCCCTCTGTCACTCAAACAGATGCTGGGAAACGAACTCGATAACTTGCGGGAGGTAACAGGAAGACACTCTGCTACTTTTTCTTCGCTCACCCACAAGTTTTCCATTTTCCAACAGAGGTTGAACAGCCAAGAGTGGCAACTGCTAACTCTAGTTGGGCTTCCCGACCAACTAGAGGCACTCCACGCCACACTTCAGCAGGCCCTCCAGTGCCTTGACGTGATTGAGGAGAGGTTGAACAGGGGGGACAACCATCCGTGCCCAAGGCAGCCGAGAAGGTCTCCATCGCCCCCTGGCTCAGGCTCTCAACCCTCTTCGTCAGCATCCTCGTCAAGATCGTCATCCACTTCCTCCTCCAGCGGGCCATCCCCGACGCCCGAGGAAGGGACGCCACAAAGGTCAGCCAACGGAGCTCCAGCAGGATAGACGAGCTCCTGCAGTCTGGAAGAAGCAGCTCCCTCAGTCCCCATGGACGAAGTTGAGGATGACAATGAAGAAATCAGCATTGTGGAGGACTCTTCTGACGAATCTGAGGGAGAGGGGGGGACATATGTGCCGCTAATGAAAGACAGCCCGCAGAGGAAGATGCTCGATGGCAGATGAATTCTCTATGCCATCGGAGATACCTTCCTTTGAGATGGTTGACTTCGACAGAAGGGTCATCGGTTACTTGTCGATCAGGGACCAGAAGCTACTGAACAAGGTCTTGAGGTCGCAGGCTGATGAAGAAGATGTCGTCTGGAGTGACGGCTACTTCTCCGTATGACGGGGAGCACTCAGAAGCATATTCCCCTCACCAGTCATCGTCGGAAAGTTGTTCATGGTCCTAGAAGGTGCAATAATAGAGAATATCAGCACCGAGACATGTCAGAGAACAATATACAATGCCACTCTGACCTTGGCAAGAAGATTGATGATGGGAGTACCAGACTCGGTGGCGGTGGCCAACATGCTGCGACACATCGAAGAGCACAGCACGAACATCGTGTTGGTCCCGTACAAGCACCGTAACATGTGGTTCCTGTGTGTGGCAGACCTCCAGAACCATGACGTCCAGCTCCTCAGCTGCTGCAACAAGGAGGTGCCACACTCATGCCTTATTTTCAGTCGCCCGGAGGACAAGCATCTCAGGCTTCTACCGCTACGTCTTCTCTGAGCCATCAAGCAAGGAGTCCAACGTCATAGCGGCGTTTGGAACTTCTTCTCTATCAGAGACTTCCCCGTCCAAGCAGAAGAGGGAAGTGGAAACAACGCCTTTATCGTCTTGTGTGCCATGGAGTTGCTCAACATATTCGGATACATAAGGCATCTCCAGGGCCAAAACTTCTACCAGCTCAGAAGCATATATGCACTGCTGCTGATCAAAGACAGGCGCTATTTCCAAGATGCAGGGGTACCAGAGAGGCTGATGGACTTTGATCAAGAAGACGAATCTTCGCAACCCATCAACACTCCAGAGAAGGAAGTTGAGATAGAAGCAGACATCTACGGGGCAGGCAAGTAGTTAGAGATCCTACGGGAAGTGCACGAAATTGAAGACCTGGCTTCTCCTGAAACACCAGAAGAAATGATCAACAATTTCGACCGCTTCTCGTGCTCTACACTCACACAGGAGCAGGTCAATGAAGTTCTTATGAAGTTGGCTGACTCTACCCCGATAGATGTTATCTATGAGGCAGGCAGTGTCATAGTCCCAGTTGACGACTAAGGGACATGGTAAAAGAAGGAGGATGCCTAGCGATATCTGTGGCAGCCACCTACATCCAGACACTACAGAATAAGTTTGAACACGCATACATAGCTCATCTAATGCTGTTCAATGACATCTGCCTTGCCGACGAATCAGGAGCGAAGCAATCATTTCTGGTAGAGTTGCAGCGCAGGGTTCCACACACAATCTTCCTGCCCATCCTGCACTACAACCACTGGACGCTCCTGACGATATACACTCACCCACGAGCAGGAGTCTTATACAATAGCTCGGACAGCAACAAAGATCATCCGGTGTAGTGTACATCAACATCGTTGACACCCCTAGAGCACTTAGTACGAAAATATTATGAGGAGGTGGCGGCGTTGACACAACCATTCCTAGAGACGACAATGATCAAATGGCACGAACTCCAGTTTTGCCACCGCAGTCCACAACAAATTCCTTTATCCAATGACTACGACATCTTTGTACTGGAATGGATATCAAATAAAGAGACGCCTGACCAGCTCCACCACATCGACTACCACAAAAATGAGGAGAATATGTGTGGGAGCTTCTATCCAGAAAAGGCGCACTCACCATCTAACCCTCTGAGTTAACATTACCCTACCTTATCTACCTCACAACTCTGGGACAGAGTGTGGAGTAAGTTTGGGGGGGGGTACCATGTACCAGTGAGGGAGGTATAAATTTTTTTCCTTCAAACTCCACCCCTTTTTGTTCTTCCTGTTCTTTTTCTATAACATGTGTACATATATATACATGCTCATACAAAAATTTTGCTAAAATTTTTGCTTATTTTGTCTCCACATATATGTACAAAGACACTATATAGTAAAAACTTGATACGACTTCTTGCCAATTTGTTTTCTATGTGTCCAAGGAGATGCAGGTTTTGTTATGTCATTATGATAATGTAGCCTCAAACAACAAAAGACTACAAATTTCCACACCAAAAATTTCGAAAAATAATCTCGCAACAGCTAAGAGACGTGTATGCAGAAGGAAAAAACTGCCCAAATAAAAAAAAATTCTTGTTTTTCCTTACCCAATGAAATCCCAAAAAGAGAGAATAGCCTTATGAGAGTTGTGCCAAATGAAAAGAAAGAAAAAAAATATATTTACACACTTGTGCTCCAAAAGTACCCATCTTTAGGCATGGTAGATCTGGGGCAGTGGTACGTAGGATGTGAAATCACTGCTCTAAAGCCATCTGGCTTGGACTGCAGGGACCACTCGCCCGCTAACGGACCCGTACCTGGATGGACTGATGGGAAACAAGAAAAACCCAAAAAGCCTTCAGCCTTATCAAACACACAACTTTCTGTTCCCAAAAGCTGTTTGGTGTGAAAGCTAACTTCGAAATCATGCACCCAAGTCTCGCCGAAGCTGTGGAGAATTTTTTTTCTTAAATAAGGCAGGAAAAGTAAAGTCTGTTGTTTGTGGTCGGGCAGTATTCTCTGTAAGACATCTCAATGCTCTCTCAAACCCTTTGTCTAAAAACCATACCGGTCAAGAAGAAGCGTCACAAACAAAGTTTAAAGATTGATTGAGGACAATCAAAATGCTAAGTTTGGGGGAGTTGATAACACCAAATTTTGTGATGTTTTTGGCCCTTATTTCATTGTCAAATCTGCCCTTTTAATCTGTTTTCCTCTCCTTTTTGTCATGTTTTTGAATAAACAGGCCACACTACGCTCTTAACTCAATTTTATCATCTTTTGTAGGTTTTTCCTCAAATTTCGACTCATTTATCAGCAAAAAGGCCCATCCCAGCCCACGAACATGTTCCACCTGCATCGGCCTTCCTACCAGCCGACCGACACGCTCACTTCCCGACATAGGGCAGCACGATACACTACCACGCGACACGGGGGTGCCGCGTAAGAAGGAGCTGACGAGTGATACACCATTTACCCGACAGGGAACTGGACTCACCACGACTACTGAAGCGTGTCACGCGATACAAGCCACCCACTGATAGGCGCCCACTCGTCACGACACCCGGCAACGCTTACAACCCGACACCCTTGTGTCGGGCGACACACATATCGAGCATCTCTGAATCCGCAATGGTAGTACTAATGGAGGACACGTGGCGCCTGGAGAACCACAACTTCTCCCTACCGCTGCCTATAAATAGAAGCTATAGGACTCCGATGGGACGGGTCAGAATTTCACGAAAGCTAACTTGGGAAAGCACCTGGAGCTAGTGTGTCACATCTCAGAGGTGTACCGGGCGATACTAGGTGAGCAGTTCTCCGACCCGAGAGGGCGGGAATGGTTCACTTAGAATCCGCCCCGATCACCACAGCAGTCCGATATCGGCCAACAAGGGCACCCGATATGAGTAACCCGACACCCTAAGCAGTCTCTAGCCCGACACGATACCAAGCCCGATACGAATCACCCGTCACGGTGTGTCGCCCGAGAGGGTGGCACCCCATCAAGCCCGTATCAGGAACAAGCGCCTCGCACAATACGCCACCCGTCACGACGTGTCGCCCGACAGGGAGTGCCGCCCGACACAAGCGTATCGGGCAAGGCTCCCGCCCAGTATCGGGCTGGAGGAATCTTAGGGATCTGCTGCTGCTTGTCGCTCTTCTAAATCAAGGAGGCGATGCTTATCTTTACCTTTTCCAATCATTTACCTTTCTTTACTTATGCAATGTAATCTAAACCCTTTTATATAAATGATTATGCTAGTGGAATCAGAGGAGCTTTAAATATCTGTTGCTTTATGTTTGGTTTCTTTTTGTTGGATGATTGCTTTGTTTAGCATCCGAACTCTAGCTTGTATGCTTGGATCATGTTTTGACTAGATATCGAATCATGTTTCCCATTGCAGCAACCTCGAGAGAGGTGTTGTGGCTCTAGTGTTTGGTCCGATACGGGAGTACGAGAGTACCCAGGATTGGAGTTGCTTTAGTGATCTTTCCACTCTAACCCAAGACCAGCAACCTTGAGAGAGGTGCTGATGATTAGTTAGAGGTACCCTCTTTGAGAGAAGGGGTGCTGGAAGTTCCTACTGCCGCTTGTTTTACCGAAGCTTCCTCCTTCATTCCTTACTAAATTAATAGTGTTATCCTCTCTATTTTCGTTGCACAAATACCCTAAAAACTGATAAACGTTTAAAACCTTATATTTTTCCTTATAGCTCCAGTTGGTGATAGTTTCCTTTTATTTTATCGATCTTCGCCTGTTGTTCCCTTTTGGGAACTTTATCCTCACTTGGCTTCTACCGGAGTGTAACATGTTGATTCTAAGTTCTCAACACTACCACCCTTGTCCCTGTGGTTTGACCCCGATCGCTACTTCGGACCTGTCAGCGTTGCGGGGGCCTAAGAGTCGGGTAATTTAAAAGTCTGACTACTTCAAATCCGCTCCTTTTGGACACACGATTTAGGCCAGTCACAAAGTCATCGAAAACTTGATAGGGAGTAAAGGCATGCTACAAAGCATGCACATGTCACTAAAAGAATAAAGAATGGAACAAAAATATCTCCAAAAAGGGAGTTTATTAATAATATAAAGGTTCATGATATTTTTGGGGTTTTGATGATTTTTAGGAGAGTTTTATATTTTTGGTAAACAGAACTAAATGATTAATCCTCACATTTCGAGTATACTACAAAGAAAGATAGTGATCTTGCAACCTTCAATGATTCAATTCTCACACCTTTCTCTCTCAAAAATGGTGTTAGGGAAAAACCAATCTTAGAATCCTTTGTCAAGGAAACTTAAATGAAGATTTCACGTGAGAGAAAAATTGAAGAAAGCTTTAACTCTGGGTATTCTCATACTCCATAGTTTTACCAACTTCTATTTGTTCGTGACATTCTTCTCTCAAAGGTGGCCAGGTCGTGCATCACATTTTTGGTAGCTAGTTAAAACACATGAAACAAAAATGAGATCACAAAACTTGGATGAAAGAGAAACCAATCAACTCAATAAAGTCATACAGAGAAACATGGTAAGAAATAATCACTAAATTGCACTAATACAAAATGTAATGGTTTAATTACAATGCATTGTTGAATAAAGATAAAGGATGAAAACGGGAAGATAGGTGAAACACCTCATCCACAACAAAACACGATTACATGCAAACCAGCAGGTTACCGAAAATCATTGGAAATTAAAACCGATTTACAACAAGCACCACAAGATGAAGCATATTACATTTGAGCCAACACTTTGCATTTCATAACATCTTTTCAGGGTGCTACAACATAATTTCCCATCATCTCTTTACATGAAATAATTGTTTGTCATGCTGCTTTACATCAAGATACATACCAAAAACCGTACATCGATCATTGTACAAGAAACATCGAAAAGCTCTCCCGAAGACCTAAGTGTACATGGATGATACATAGGACTCTACTGCTAGACACTATCTATCCCACCGGGTATGATACCTCTACATATCATTCGTAGCCACATGATATTCATCTCACCAGGCACGTCGACCTAAAAAGGGTTATTAACCAGCGGGGTGAGACACACAGTCCCAGCTAGAAACATAACCCTCTACCAACTTTATAATGATCATATATAACTGGTATAAGCAGATTCTAGGAGAAACATACTAAGCAAAGCTAACTTTATTAACATTCTTACCAAGCTATCAGGAGGCATATAACCAGGCATTCTATATGGAACATGATTGTCAAGATAAGGCTTTATAAGATCTTGTCACAAGATATAAAGAACGTTCATATAACTGCAAGATATAATTAGATCATCTACACAAGCAAGGCCTCAATCAATGTTCCGTGTTTTGCCTTAAGAAATATATTCTATACGACTGGATTATGATTTATTATGCCTTAAGGAAGTGAGCCGTCCCGCTCAAATCCAACCTTCGGTTGTGAAGCCCAAAACTGGTGCCATACAAGTTCATTGGGAGAGTCGGACTCCATGACCTCATCTCTTTGTGGTCAGTGCACAACAATCAACAAGCATGACTGCAGTCTCTTGCTTAAGTGGCCTCAGCCACAGGGTTAGTCCCGCAGGCTGCCCTTTTCATCATGAGCCACAGGCCTATTCACTGTGCTCCTGAGCCATGAATGCATTCACGCTCCTTCACACTGAGCCATGGGCCTAATCACCATGCTCGTATACACATCTTGAGTCCACAACCGCAGTTGCACTCTGATCCTCCTATTTTTGGCTAGGGGAAACCTCACATATTCAACAATATGCGCTCCGGGTTAACCCGTAGGAGAACCCATTTCACCATCACCTAATTACTAACGATGATGAATTTATGGCCAGGGAAAACTACATGAGAGATTCATCTATAATTAGTTAATGTATTTTAAGTAGATTGTTGGGGCAATCCAGTTGTATTAAGAAACCACATATAAAATATGAACAACATTAGATTCATTACATTGGTGTTATATTGCTACTGCTATTTCCATTGCCCTCAACAATCATCACATTGCCATGGGATATAAATCCCTCACATCATCTCATAGTGCTACTGCCTCTCAAAGCTTCATCATCATGGGATATCAATCCCTGAGTTCATCACATTACACAAGTGCCTCTCAAGGCATCATCAACATCATTAGGGAATATCAATCCCTCATGTCATTACTAGAGGATCACTCATCAACATGCCTTTCTCATCATACTGGTGATATATGTTATCTCATCAATAAGACATATCATTATTACTTAGATATTGCACATATATCAAGTTCTATACAAAGCACATAATCATATAATCACCATAGCTCTTACTTGGCTATGAATTCAATACACCTGCATGGTTAGCTTGCATAAGAAAGAGATAACTAAATCACCAAACATAGAACATAGATCTTAGAGAACATATTATGATAATCATGCTATCAAGAATTTAGGTGTACATGATTGGAACAACATCCATGTTCATAGCTGTGTCTGTAATCAATTTATATTATTGTTATCAAATTGTGAGAATCCATCATGCCCCATATCTCATGAACATATCTTTGATTATAATGTCATCAAGATTAAGGTTTATAGAATTGGAATATTCTTCCATCATTATGAACATATGCATATTAATGTCATAACTGGTGTATAAATCAACACATACTATTGTTACCACATCATGGGTATCCCATCATACCCTATATCTCAAATCATATGTGCATCATCCCTAAGGATTAACTTTAAGTATCATACACCATGATTCACCATCCAAATTAATCATAGGTTCATCTATCATTAACCATAGGTAACCACTATACAAGGGTTCACAACCTATCTTGTCATAGCTTCATCAATAACAAAGGTGTACACTCAAGATAATGTACATAGGGGTATCGGGTTAGAGTACAACCCTCACTAAAAGTGTTGCATACCCTCACCAAAACTAGGTAGTGACCGCAAACCCTCACTAAAGGGAGTATCGGATAGAGTACCAACTCTCACCCAAGGTTGTCAGCTATAAGCATGTCATACATTCATGCACAAAGGGGGTTAACGTGCCAACCAGGATCTATGGTGTGTCGTGCAACCTGATCCAGAGCTGTGTATCGTGCATCCATGCAAGGTCGATATCAGGTAACCAGGTGCAAGGGCGCGTGTCCTGCAACACATGGGCGTCACCTATCTCTTAAAACCCTACCGTCCATTAGGGTTAGGGTTTCATACCAGGAAACCCTCAACTCTCTACCGCCTAAGGCCATATCAGCCAAGATCATGGCGCCCAACAAGCACACCCAGTTGGTTAACACATCAAGATACTCAAGGGGCTCTCATACCACCCAAGGTACACTACTTCAACGTTGCCATGATGCCCATGGTACCCTATCATCCAACTAGGTTTTGAGGCCCTATAACGACCAAGACACTGTATTGTCTATCACTCACTTGTATGTCCAGGGTACTATCCAAGCTCCACAAATGTATCGGCCAAACCTCAACTCTAAAGCCATCCAAGCTATCAAGCATATACTCATGTCCAAAAGAGGGAAAATATGTACCGGGCAAGGCATATCGGCCAAGGCCTCCTATAGATGTGTGTCCGGAAAGCAAGGGTGTCAAGTTAGGTCCTTCACCAAGGCATATCGGGCATGGATACTTAGTCTCACCCAAAAGATTATTTAAGGGTATGGCTCTCATCCAAGAGTATCATGCAAAGCACATCATGGCCACATATCCCAACATCATATCAGTTAGGGGTCAAGGTGTGAATTATAACACTCAAAAGCACCTTATCGATCAACTAGGGTTAGGGAAACCCTATTGTTCAAGACTCCATGTCGAGCATCTAGGGTTAGGATCATTCTGTCGGCCAAAGCAAGCATATCACCCCAAACTAGGGTTAGGGCTTTTGTACTGCCCAAGGCACCACTTCTAGGACTATCACCCACACCAAGGATCAACTTAGAGGTTCCAAAGACATCACCACCATATTTCCTAAGATATTAACCAAGGTTTGAACTCCAAGAGCATGTCGTGCAACAAGGGTAGATCATCTATATTGCCCAGGGCAACCCTATCGCCCAGGGCAACCCTATCGCCCAAGCTAGGGTTGAAGCTCCATATCGGCCAAGACACTAAGGTTAGGGTTTTATGTCGGACAACCACCATATCGCCTACCATCATCATCTTGGGTAGATGTGCATATCGGTCACAAGGTCAATAAATATTTCACTTATCATATCACCCAAGGCTCAACTCTAGAAGAGGGTATCAGGCAACAACCTCAAGGAGCCACCATGTAGAACATATATCGGCCAAGGGACCAACTAGGTGTCCACCAAACATATTGTCCAAACCCTAACCCTAGGGTAGGAAAGAGGTATCGGTCACCACCATATCGCACCAAACATCTAGTCCATAGGCTCACTTTTCAAGTCCAAAGGAGAAAAAGGGGTATTGCCACAAACCATCAACTGAAGCATAACTTATTAAGCAAGGTACTATATCGGGAAAGCATAGTTGTATCGGGCAAAGTCCCCATATCGGGCTAGTCATATTCAACCTCTAGCCACCCATTAGCATCTTACATAAGAAGAACAAGATACGAAGAGTAGTAAGACGTGACCATCTCTATTAAAACAAATCTCAAGTTCCACATGCATGGCTATCATGGAGAAGGGTACTGATTTAAAGACAAGAATCAAAACATGTGTAATGGAGAGTATACATAATAGAGATGGTTAAGAGTTGTGTAACCCGCCTTGAGAGGATCTCCATGAAAGGCACGAAGCTCCTTGATCCAAGTAGAAAACACACGTTCCTCTCCATGAAAACCATCCATCCGAAGCTCTAAGCTTGCCTTTGGCTCCATCATCATCACCTCAAGAAACAAAGGAAGAAGAAGATACCATGGTTATATGTAGCTCAAGAAGAAGAAAAGAGGGGAGATAATGACAGAATTGATTACTATTATCAAGGGCCTATCCATGGCCGAGAGGGGAAGAGGAAGGTGAAGAAGAAGGAACAAGGAAAGACTAGTCAAGAAGCATGACTCACTAAGGTCAGATCTTGAGCAAGGAGTCTCCATGGCCAAGGTGCTCGTCCTCCCAAGCTCCATGGGAGTTTCCTCAAGCTCCTAAGCTTCCATGATCATCCCATATAGGTAGGGGAAGTAAGGTGGCCGAAAGGGAGCACTTGTTCAAGGAGGAAGGGAGTTATATACACCAAGGAAGAGAGAGGTAGCAAGGGAGATGTGTCATAACCACATAAACCAAGGTGCCACTTGCTCTTGCACTTAATGCCACATGTTGCCACCCTAGCAGCTCATGCACGGCATGGTGATACACTCTAGAATGTGTATCATGTAGCTGGGCACTTCCATGGCCGATACACCCCTATTGGGCGACATACCTTCAAGCCCTAGCCGATACACTAAAGGACAAGGTGGCATATGTGACACATATATGGTATAAAGACCATATAGAGATGTCATACCTCAACTAACAACCAAACATGGTGCCCCTACTTACTTCCATGTCCTAGGTGATGCCAAATAGAATTAAGAAGACTCTAGAGCTGATAAATTGCATATTGACCCCTCCATTTTGGGTAATTTGCAATTTACACCAAAACTAGCACACAAAGCACAAGCATCAACCAACCAAGCTCAAACTTGGAACATAGGTTCTCCACAAGGTGCCCCACGGCATAATCCTCTTTATAATGATGCAAGAGAACTAAAGGCATGCTCCACATGTGACATATTGCAATATACCCCCTTACTTTGGGTAAATTGCACTTTGGTCCAAAATAGGCAAACATTGCTCAAATAGGATCCAAATGGAACCAAACTGGAAACATAAGCTGGTTACATGATGCCAAAAAATCTAGAGAGATTAGATTAAGGTTCTAAGCACCTTTCATAAGCAAAGAAAAGAGGGTTAGCCCAAAACTTGGGTCAGGGTCCTTACAATAGGTATCTATCTCCATGATTGAGGAAACCAGTATGCATAGTAGCTGACACCCAAGACTGAGCTAGGCTAGTAATGGGGATTGGTAAAGGTCCAGACTGTGTCGAGTCATGACTATGTCAAGAAATGACCGTGTCAGGTTATGACTGTGTTGAGCCGTGACCATGTCAGGTTATGACCGTGTCAGGCAATGATCATGTAGGGTTACGACCGTGTCGGGTCGTGACCGTACTAGACTAATACAACCCCAGTTCTTGTCATCCCTGTGTCGGGATATTCTATCTGGACCACCCTCTCAGGTTTAGAGGTCAAAAGGAAACCTGACACGCTCACGAAAGCATCGAGGCAAAGAACTGACATCTCTCTCAAGGACAATTCTATTTCCACCTTCTACTATGGAAATGATCTCTAAATGAGCCCTCCATCCTTCTCAGAATAAGAGCATACTCACCTAAATGATCACTAGGTGGACCCTTGAAACCTTACTTGACAACATCTCCACTTTTAGGCCAAAGTCCTCCATAATCCAGCCCTATTCTTCGTGCACTATTCAAGCTATTTATATGGCACACAAATCTTTAGAGGCCCCATCTGATTGGCCCACGTGTTCTGCAACTCCGTTCTGGTGCTCATGGAAGGCTATTGATGTAGTTGATGCCCGATACCGAGGTCTCGGCTTTCTAATTTAATAACTGCCACAGTCATTTTCTGTATCGGACTATGACCATACCAGGTTGTATCTTGTGCAAGTCTTCACCTGTTGTTGTGTGTGGGTTGTCGCGTGCCGGGTTCTGTTCATCCCGGGTTACGAACAATAGTTTATGCAGTCATCCCTTGCTTGGGTATCGGGACACTCATTCTGGTGCTGGCCTGATGTATGCCGGTCTCACTTAGGAGGGTGTATCCGGTTGCTGGTGATGAACCTGATATATTTGTATGTATATAAAATCATTAGTTAGACAGGTGCTCTTTTTGTCATAAAGTGTCAGAAAGTCCTTCAAAAGATAAGAAAAGTGGTCAAAAGGTACAAAAAGCATATTTTGTGTAATATTTGAATAAAAATCAAGAGGAAGTGAAGGTTTGAGATAGTTTTTGATATAAAGTATAGGTTCTAACATTCATAAAATGGGTGTTATATATCACCAACTTGCTCTCCCACAGTTGTTCTCCCTTACTATCCCTCCCTTTATCAGGTAGGACTTGCTCAAGTTCTCTATTGGTTACCACAACTAAAGAGGACAACAATTGTCAGAGGCAATTTAGTTGTGTCTGAGAATCCCCTAGTACCCCTCTATTTATAAGAGGGGTTAGGGTCATGGTTCCCAGTCTATGTGCGAGTGGAAGCGACTGAAATATCACAAAATTCACATCATGCTAGCGACAAACCGATCGGTTGGCATGCAAGCCGATCAGTTCACTCAGCAAACCAATCATTTTTCCATGTTTCTCAATTGCATATGAATTGGTGATTTAGATCCAATTAATGCACAACATGATGTCAACACTAATCATTGATGCAATCAAATTTCTTTGCGAACCAGGCATTGTGACCTGCAAGACGATTGTCTCACGACTCCAACAAATCAGTTCACTAAGTGAACCAGTCGACTCACTCTCCAATTCATGCAGTACTCATCCAATTCAATTTCTAATCAACCTGACACTCCAACTGGTCATTTCATCACATGAGTCAATTGATTGGGAGTCTAGTCAGCTGATTTGTTGCTCAAATTGAGTACCTAAACACTTTGGTAATCAATTCAATTATCATTCATGATTAAACTCCTCTTCTAGGTGAATTCCTATGTGTGTGACCCTATATGTCCCATATCACAATTGCAGTGAGTGTCCATAACTAGTTTTTTGCATCACAAGCAAAGAGTGGTGCACAATCACACATCAGTGCTACCCAAGTGAATGGAAAGTTGGAGAACAACTTCAACCTATAATCTGTGTAAGGTGTTACAATGATTATATAATTCCTTTGTCTCTGACATCTAGAATGATCTCGAGGCACAAAATCCTTATCCTCTCAACGTACAAGCCATGCTCCTTGAATCTAGAGCAATATGTGTTCAATATATGTGACCTCAATATCATATAATGATTCAGATGTGTATGTGCATGCTTTTCTCAGTCTCACTTATCAAGTGGCTAGGACATCAAACTCTAGTAGAAGGGACAAATACCATCTATATCACTCTCAGTCAATCTGTAAGGAGTGGGAACCGAGAAGGGATCTAATCCCTTCTAGATCAAACAAAATGGAAACATCTTGTATATCAAACAACACTACAAATTTTTCACAAAGGGGTGATAATCCATTTTATTAAAAAGTATGATTAAGTAACCAAATGTAGCAACAGAAAAAAATATCCAACTATTACAAAACTTGATATTGCCTCAAAGATTCACCATGTAGGGTGATACATATCAAAACTAACTAAACTAAAGGATTCAATGGAGGGTCATCTAACCACATCAAGAAAGTACCCCCTAAAGGTTTCAGTTATAATTGATGAGGTCCTGGTCCAACTTGGTTGTCTTCTCCTTAACCTACAGCTGGGGTTGGAAGCGTACCCCAACAAGAGGAGAAAAGTAGATACATATAAAATGTTGGTATGTGCATGCTAAACCGAGTATTGAGCAACATTATTAAAATAAATGATGTTAAATAAACAAGACTTCCCATGGAAAAAATGAAAGGACTACCTTAACTGAGCATAAAATAATTTGAATTTCAAAAGACAATAAACAAGAGGAATATTTTCCATTAAACCAACATAAAAGTGGTTCCACACAAGCACTTATAATTTTTTTCGCACAAAACCCATCAACTTAAAATTAACCTGCATGCATGTGATATAAACATATCACTAGCACAATATAATTAACAATGGCGGCCAAGGCTCACAACCTTGAGACCTGATATAGTATGGCATACAACCACTTCCCTTATGTATATAAAAGTGGGCACAAAACCCGGGTATAGGGCACACAACCTCCATCTCAAAAATACAACATGGGAACACCCAAAACTAATGTAATTACACTACACTAGGGTTACTAGATCACAAGGCATGCAAAATGTAGAGGCAAGTATTAAGTGTAGGGAAATATGGCACAGAGAAGGTGTAACATCCCTGACCTGGGTTATGAGTTAACCCTAGGTGTTTTGCCTAAATATGTAATTAAATCTTTGTGATTAACTCTGAGCATGTAATTAAGTTCTCAGAAACATATATTTCAGTATTTGCTCCTTTTTATTTAAAGTTGTAGCACTGTTTTGATAATACAAGGACCTATGTGAAATTTACCCAATTAAAAGGGTTAGCTTGCAATTTGCACATGCTGAGATGTTCCTCTGATGTTGAGACATCATGAGAATCTTTTTGGTAAAGTTTGAGGGATTTCCCAAGCTAGGGCACCAAGGTGCAGCTGTGGAAGCAATCCCGGTACTAGAAACCCTAGTTTGGGGTAAAATGCAATTTACCCAAATTAAGGGATACAAATTGTGAAATATGTCATCTAATGTATCCTTTTAGACTCTTTCCATCATTAAGAGAAGAAATGATGAGGAAGTCACCTCAATTGAATTATCAAGTTATGAGATATGCCTTGTGATTGAATAATCAGGGTATATGTGCAATATCTCTTTATGTATGTACCTCATTATTAGCTTACTCTCCTTTACCTTCTTTTCCTAAGACCTTAAGAGAAGGTTTGTCCTTAGAATAAAGAGGAAGGGACGATCAAGTAAAGAAGGAGGGACCTAGTTGGAATTATGGACAACTTATGAACTAATATTGAAAATCCTACCCCATGTATATAAGCTCTCCTTCCCTTAGTTGCAAGGGAACTTACCCTTCGTTCTCTTACTGTTTCATTTCACCAAAGACGACCAAGGACTTCCTTGGAGCTAAGGAGGACGACCAAGGGGTGCAAGGTAGGTTTAAACCCCTCTTCTTGCCTAATTCCATGGTTAGAACTCGAATTCAAGGTCATCTTCATGGCTAACTCTTGAAACCCTACCTTTCTAGCCGTCTCTTTTCATCCTTCCTTGGAGTTTTCACCTTGGCCAACCTGTGGGAACTCAAGGACGCCATTAGAGCTTGGAGCTTGAAAGCTTGGAGCTCAAGAAGCAAGCTTTAGGCGGGTTTTATAACTCTAAACCATGCTTTATTATGAACATCTTTTATATGCGGTTTAATGATAGCTCTCTATGTTTCCCTACTTTTCTCTGCTATTTTGCAAGCAAAACCATGGGATATTCGTACTGTTCTTGAGCTAGAAGATGAAGGCGTGATTTCCAAGAAAACCCACCGCTTTTCACTTCCTTAAACGGTCTCACCGGTTTGCTCTCTCGGTCTCAAGACCGCGAGGTGAGCAAACGGTCTCGAGACCGCGAAAGGGAAAACGGTCTCCAAGACCGTTTGGCCCCGTTGACCGAGCATGGACCGTATAAGAAATATGTTCCTAATTATATAGGCTAATTACCCTCAAAATTTGGGAGGCTAACTCCAAAGGAATCGGGCGATATGACCTTTTTAAGTAACAACTTTATTTGCATTTACTCCTGATTTTCAAACGGTCTGAAATTGCCCTTTTGGGCAAACGGTCTCAAGACCGTGTAAGGTCGTTGACCAGGCGTTGATCGTATGAGATTACTGTTCAAAATTATGTTAGTTAACAACTCACCAAGTTTGATGGTCTAATTCCAAACGGGCTAAGAGTTGAAGGGTGAATACTAGGGCTAACCCTAGGTGAAATCAGTACTGAAATTATGGTGACCTAATTAGGGTTTTTAGGGTTGATTGACCTAAACGGTCTCAAGACCGTTTGGGGGTCACCAAACGGTCTCAAGACCGTGAGGGTAATCAACCAAGACCGTTTGGAGGTCTGGGGTCAAGATTAGTTGACCAATTGAAGGTACAATTACACCAAATTACATTGCAATAAAATATTGACACGATCATCAACTCAATGGGTCAGACTTTGATAAATTTGCACTAGAATCCAAAATTGGATGGGCAAACGGTCTCAAGACCGTTTGGAACTCATCCAAACGGTCTCAAGACCGAGAGGACAATCACCCAAGACCGTTTGAAGGTCTAGGGTTGAGTAATTTGACCAATTGAGGACCCAATTGCAAATAAGTTATCAATTTAATCAAAATTCTGTTTTGTGGCTCAATCATGGTTCAACCCTTATCAAATCACCTTAGATTTTGATGAAATCTTGGGAAAACGGTCTCAAGACCATGTGGGGTCCACCCACATGACCTTAAGACCGTTTGGGCCAAGTTTGGGCCCAATTGGAGCTCAATTGAAGGGTTCAACCTTGTGTTGATGCACATTGTTGAGTGTTGATGGGTGAACATTGATAGATCCTAATTGAATCGATTTCAATCATAATTGGTCAACAATTGAGGGTCAATTGAATGACCAATTGGTTAAGCATAACCTTAATTAACCCAATCCATAGGTGGTCAACATAGATGGGACCTTTTGAAGGCTTCAACCTCGATTGACATTATCGGTTGCATGTTTGAGTCTTGATTGAAGGACCAAGCGGCTGAGACCATGAGAGCCTCGCGGTCTCAAGACCATGAGAGGGCTCGCGGTCTCAAGACCGTGAGAGGGCTCGTGGTCTCAAGACCAAGAGGAGGCTTGCGGTCTCAAGACCGCGAAGGGCCTCGTGGTCCTGAGGTCAAACTAGCTAAACGGTCTTCATGACCCTCGCGGTCTTAACCTCAATTGGAGTCTTCGCGGTCTTGGATGCATGATGGCTCACGGTCTTGAATGCATGATGGCTCGCGGTCTTGAATGCATGATGGCTCGCGGTCTTGGAGTTAGAAGGAGGCTCGCGGTCTTGGAAAGTTAAAGTGGGCAACCGGTCAACACTTTCAACCGATCTCAACTCAATTGATGATTAATGATTGAAATCAATCAATGTGATTCAAGGTTGACCTCATTCAATCATTTGATGATGTAAATGGTTCAATGTTGCCCAAATCAAACCCTAATGATAAATCTAGGATATTAAGGGGTTAATTGACTAAGGTTTGGACCACGATGATGATCAATGGGGTGAATTACCAAAATACCCCTGAAGGGTCAATTGAGTTACACCTTGCTCAATTCAAACTCTAATTACATGAGAATGATGTTTTTAGTCATAATGACTCTATCCAACTTGATCTAGTCTAATGTTATCATCAACCATTAGTACTCTAGAGAGAGAAAGTACCCTAGAGAGAGAAAGTAACTCTAATCACATAATGGTGATGCTTTTGGCTATGTTAGCCTATGATGACTCAATCCAACCTGTTTTAGAGTGATGTTGACATCACCTAACATTATGATGAGAGAGAAAGTACTTATAGAGAGAGAAAGTACTTCTAGAGAGAGAAATTGCCCTTTTTAAGTGGAAACTTAAGTAAAGCATCTCCAATGCACATAAGTGAGCATAATTAGGGTATGGTCCACCTGGGTGAGGTCATAGAAACCCTAATTATGATAAATGATGAACCTTTAACTAATCCAAGAGCATCAATGAAGATGTTACTCATACATGATGATGTTATGAGTTTAATTCACCTTGATGTGAATAGTAAACCCTAAATCAAGGGTAATGACATGTAATGTGAATAGTAAACCCTAATTCAAGGGAAATGGCATGCTTTTGAGCATTAAACTCTATTTGATTTGAATTAAAGATTTAACTCTTATGACAAGAGTAGGAAGTACATTCCTTATTGTTGTATTACCTTTATCAGATGTATTAACCATGCAGGTTCTGATATGAAGGTAATCATATCAAGGTATGGATGTTGATGTTATATTCATTAAAGGCATGCTGTTAGCCTTATGAATAAGTAAAGTAATCTGATGCCTTTCCAGTGGCATCCTATGCTGATAATGGGCTATGAGAGCCATGAATACCATCAAGGTCATGCCTTAGAGATGACTTGTGATGAGGATAATGAGAAATAATGATTGATATGAGTAGGCCTGTTACATTTAGTATTCTTCTTTTATAGCTGCTATGCTACTGTTATTGTTTGAAGAACAATGTATGCTGTTAAAGAATACTGAATGTACCTAACTAATCAAGTATAATGTAGAGCCCTGATCATAGATCCATCATTGTCAGAAATTAAGTGATGGTGAAACAGGTTTTCCTCAGGGAACTCCTGGAGCACATACTTTTGAGTATGTGGGGTACATGGATGTGTAGAACCTTACATCCTAGTGTAGGAAAGTGATGTAGATGTGGAATCCATCCATCCTTCACTATAGTTCCATACCGTATCAGTGGTAGGTAAACATGAAACCTCCTGATGACGAAGAAAGCACAGATATCCGTATCAGTGGTAGGTAAATATGAAACCTCCTGATGACGAAGAGAGTACAGAACGCCACTGTGACTCTAGAATAGCGAAGGACCCGTTTACTCTGGTGAGCTATAGTAGTAGAGACACGAGATGTCCTACAAGTGATCCTCTTACTGACAGAGGAAGGTGAAGGTCATGAGAATCCAGCTCTCTTAATGACCTATGTATGATACTGATGTGACTTCTCAGCGATCAGTTGGAGTATGAGTGGTAAGCCTCATCTCCACAGGGCATAATGTTGTTTGTAAAACATAATCAACCATGTAGTATAACTTGTTAGAGATGACTCCAAGTTAGTTGATTGATGTTACATTGCAATAATGTTGATATTCTCCATATCTCCTAAATTGTAGAGATCTTGTTATACCTGCAACTGTTATAGAATGCTTTGAAGGCTTTACTATTTAAAATAATCTTTGATGTTATAATAAAGCTTCTGGCGAAGAGTTATAACTCTCGCTGGGACAATTATGTATAATTGTCTCACCCCGTAGGCTTCAACTTTTTAGGTGGACGTCGGAGACGAAGGAACCAGCCTACAGGTGATCAGTCTCAGCAGCAGCACCAGGGGCAGCAGTAATCTCAGGTGGAGATTTATCCTGCCATGTGGTGTAGTTAGAGTCAGTCCTATGTGTCCTCTGTACTCTCAGGTCTTGGAGTCTTTTGTACAGTGATCTTGAGATTTTGTATCTTGATGTATATAATTACTCAAGAAGTAATTATCCTGAGATGTAAACAGTTTACCTCACTTTATGAAAGAGGCTTCTATGGATTCAAGCTCTTGTCACGAAAAGTTTTAATTTCCCGTGATTTTTGTCTTCCGCTGATTACCGATTCGCTTCCACTACGTTTTAATTGTGTTTATGTCATGGTTTGGAGATCAGAGCCCACAACTAGTGGTATCAGAGCTCCAGGTTCAGTTGAGTCTACAGAGGCATAGGACTTAGGATGTCGAGTCTACCTTTAGTACTCCTTCCTCATCTAATAGAATCTTCTGCTCCTCAGGAGAAGAAGATACATAAGAATGTCAGAACATCGTGATGAGCACGTGGCAGAGAGTAGTGCTAGTGCACCTCGAGGCGGTGCAAGAGTTCCAAGAATAGAACAACCTGCACCTGAGTCGCCAAGAGAGCTACCCCAGTTCGACCCAGCTGACATGAGTGATCCAGCTGTACAGACGGTGTTCGGGCAGTTCATGACTGCCATGACACATATAACCGATAGGATGCCCATTCCTGCACCTAGGGCACCTATCCAGCCTGAAGTACAAGGTATTGGTAAGACATTCAAACGACTTCGTCGTGTCGGAGCTACCGAGTACTTCGGAACTGCCGACCCTGCAGATGCTGACTTATGGTTGACAGAGTTGGAGAAGGCTTTCAGGATTCTTATGATTCCGGAAGCTGAGAAGGTTAGACATGCTGTCTATCTTCTCAAAGGCAGTGCTGGTCACTGGTGGAACATGGAAGAGCAGAAGAGACCTGGAGTAGAGTTCTCATGGGAAGAGTTTCGTCGGGAAATTATCAATAGATATTTTCCAAAGACCTTTCTAGATGAGAAGATCTCTCAGTTTGAAAAACTAAGGCAGGGTATGATGAACATTAGTGAGTATGAAGCTAAGTTCATGGAGTTGTTGCGGTTCTGTCCGCACATGGCTGCTACGGATGAGGAAAGAATCAGAAGATTCGAAAAGGGTTTGAATTCTGATATGTCAACCCCTGTGTCTGCCTTAGAAAGAGAGAGATTCTCTACCTTCGTTGAGTCAGTCCGAAGGATAGAGAGATCTGTGGTTGAGAAAAGACAAACCCATAAAAGATATCCACAGTTCCAGGGTTCTTCATCTAGGGATTCCAAGAAACCTAGATTCTCTGCACCTAACCCTCCACCACCCAGATCGAGTTTTCAAACTCAATGGACACCAAGCAGAGGTAGAGGGCGGAGTCAACCACTTCAAGGGATGCACAATTCTGCATCTGAGTCAGTCACTGGACCACCCAGACCACAACAACAGGAGAGGAGTTGCTACAACTGTGGTAAGGTGGGACACTTGATGAAGGATTGCCGTTCTAGGCCTGTCAGTGTGACACAACAACCCCCGAGACAGAATCAATAGGGATCTCAAAATAGACAACATCAAGGAGCAGCTCGAGGACATGGACAAGCGTCACAAGCTGGATCATCAGCACCACCTCAACACCAGGCGACTGCGAGGTTCTATGCTATAAACCCACCTGAGGCAGTGGTCAATCCACGGGTAGTGGCAGGTCAGATGAAATTTTTATATTCTGATATGTCTACATCCTGTGTTGTATCCGTTCTGATTGATCCGGGTGCTACACACTCTTTCATCACTCGTGAAGTGATTCGTAACTGCAATGTGACTGTTAGTCATAGGACAGATAGTTTGTTGTTAGAGACTCCGTTGAGTGGGTCTGCCGTTTTGCAGGAGGTATGTTCTCCCTGCATCCTTTTCTTTTCTGACCATCGCATTCAAGTGGATCTTATACCACTTGATATGCAGGGATTTGATATAATCCTTGGGATGGATACCTTAGAAAGGTATAGAGTTGTCTTGGATTGTGAGTCCAAGTTGGCTGTGTTTGCTGATGAAAGCAACACATGGATCTTTCAAGGTGAAAGAAAGATTCTGCCTACCTGTCTTGTGTCAGCTATGGTTGCTGATAAGCTGTTGAGGCAAGGATGTTATGCATTCTTAGCCCATGTGGTAGATGTTACCAAGGAAAGGACCAATCCTGCTAAAGTTCCCATAGTCAGGGAATTCGAGGATGTGTTTCCTGAAGAACTTCCTGGTATACCACCACCTCGGGAGATTGATTTTGAAATTAATCTGATTCCAGATACGAAACCCATAGCTCAAACTCCGTATAGAATGGCGCCTGCCGAGATGGCAGAACTCAAGAAACAGCTTCAAGAGTTACTTGAGAGAGGTTTTATCCGACCGAGTACTTCACCTTGGGGTGCTCCGGTCTTGTTTGTTAAAAAGAAAGATGGGTCAATGCGGTTATGCATTGATTACAGACAACTCAATAAAGTAACAATAAAGAATAAGTATCCTCTGCCAAGGATTGATGATCTCTTTGACCAGTTGCGTGGTGCAACAGTCTTTTCAAAGATAGACTTGAGGTCTGGATATCATCAACTCCGTATTAAGGATAGTGACGTATCCAAGTCTGCCTTTAGGACTAGATATGGTCACTATGAGTTCACGGTTATGTCGTTTGGACTAACCAATGCACCAGCTGCATTTATGGAACTCATGAATAGAGTTTTTTGACCTTTCCTTGATCAGTGTGTTGTCGTCTTCATAGATGACATACTGATTTATAGTAAGGATTCCCAGCAGCATGAGCAACATCTTCTCCAAGCTTTGACCTTGCTAAGAGAACATAAGCTGTACGCTAAGTTTAGCAAGTGTGAGTTCTGGCTGCCGGAGGTATCTTTTCTTGGACATGTAATATCCGCCTCGGGAATTCGTGTTGACCCTACAAAGGTAGAATATGTTCTACAATGGGAACAACCGAAGACACCGACGGAAATTCGAAGTTTCTTGGGGTTAGTTGGCTATTATCGAAGGTTCATTAAGAACTTTAGTTCTACAACCCTACCTTTGACCAAGTTGACCCGGAAAGATGTTCCTTTTTCTTGGAGTGATAAGTGTCAACAATCTTTCCAGTTGCTGAAGGAGAGGTTGACAAGTGCACCTGTGCTAGTGCTACCTGAACAAGGAAAAGGATATATAGTTTTCTGTGATGCTTCCAAGAACAGACTAGGATGTGTGTTGATGCAGGATAAACAAGTGATTTCTTTTGCTTCCCGACAGCTTGAGAAACACGAGGAGAATTATCCAACACATGATCTAGAGTTAGCTGCTGTGGTTCATGCTTTGAAAATCTGGAGGCACTATCTCTACGGAGAAACATTCCAGATTTTCACAGACCACAAAAACCTTAAGTATATCTTCTCTCAGCATGAGCTCAACATGAGGCAACATCGCTGGATGGAATTAATCAAGGACTACGACTGTACAATTGATTACCATCCAGGCAAGGCCAATGTTGTTGCAGATGCCTTGAGTAGGAAATCAGCAACATCAACCATGAATAGAGCACAACTAAACTCTTTAGTATGCTCTAGAAGAGATATGCTTATCTCTTTAAGGCAAGACAATGTACAGTTGAAGGTGTCATTGTTAACCGGTTTGTTAGCTGAGATGCATATTAAACCTACTCTAAGGGAGCAGATTAAAGAGGCACAGCTAGGTGATGCTGCAGTTCAACATATAAGATCTGAGTATGGAAATGAGAAGCAAGATGGTTTTCATGACTCAGAAGATCAAGTAGCTTGTTATAATGGAACAATGATAGTGCCAGATGTGGACAACTTGAGAAAGTTAGTCCTGGAAGAAGCCCATTCTTCCATGTATTCTATGCATCCAGGGAACACCAAGATGTATCGAAATTTGAAAAATCTGTATTGGTGGCCTGGGATGAAGAAGGATGTTGCAGAGTTTGTTCTGAGGTGCCCTGTGTGTCAGCAAGTTAAAGCTGAACACCAGAAGCCTGCAGGTACAATGCAACCTTTACCCATACCACAGTGGAAGTGGGACCATGTGACCATGGACTTTGTTGTTGTCCTACCCAGGACAAGCAAAGGACATGATTCCATTTAGGTAGTTGTTGATAGGTTGACTAAGACAGCACATTTCTTACCTATCAAAACAACCTATTCTGCTGAAAGGTTATCAGAGTTATATGTTCAAGAGATAGTGCGTTTTCACGGAGTTCCTGTCACAATAGTTTCTGACAGAGGTCCTCAGTTTACAAGTCATTTTTGGGAACAGTTGCACAAAGCCTTAGGCACGAAGCTAAGGTTTAGTACGGCCTTTCATCCCCAGACTGATGGACAGTCGGAAAGGACCATACAAACCTTAGAAGACTTGTTGCGAGCATGTGTTCTCCAGTTCACCGGAAGTTGGGATCTACACCTAAGCTTGATAGAGTTTGCCTATAACAATAGCCATCAACATAGTATTGATATGGCACCTTATGAAGCCTTATATGGTAGACGTTGTAGATCACCCTTGTGTTGGTTTGAAACTGGTGAGCACCAGCTGTTAGGTCCTGACCTGGTGCAGCAAACCACAGAGAAGATTAAAGTTATACAACATAAGATTAAGACTGCTCAGGATAGGCAGAAATCTTATGCTGACAAACGTCGTAGACCCTTAGAGTTCCAGGTTGGAGACAGAGTGTATCTTAAGGTCTCACCTTGGAAATGGGTCCTTCGTTTTGGAAGAAAGGGGAAGTTAGCTCCTAGATATATGGGGCCTTACCCAATCATTGAACGGATTGGAAAGGTAGCATATAAACTAGAGATTCCCCCAGAATTACAGAGGTTACACCCTGTGTTTCACATTTCTATGTTGAAGAAATGTCACCCAGACACCAAGTCAGTTCTACAACCTATGGAGGTAGAATTGAATGATGACATATCCTATGAGGAGGGACCAGTGTCAATCCTTGATAAACGAATTAAAAAGTTAAAGAAGAAAGATATAAGTCTTGTGAAAGTCCTCTGGAACCATCGTGGTATTGAAGAAGCCACTTGGGAGTTAGAGGATGAGATAAGAAGGAAGTATCCTGCCCTTTTCTCTTAGTATGTTTTATCGATTTTGGGGACGAAATCCTTGTAAGGGGTGGATAATTTGTAACATCCCTGACCTGGGTTATGAGTTAACCCTAGGTGTTTTGCCTAAATATGTAATTAAATCTTTGTGATTAACTCTGAGCATGTAATTAAGTTCTCAGAAACATATATTTCAGTATTTGCTCCTTTTTATTTAAAGTTGTAGCACTGTTTTGATAATACAGGGACCTATGTGCAATTTACCCAATTAAAAGGGTTAGCTTGCAATTTGCACATGCTGAGATGTTCCTCTGATGTTGAGACATCATGAGAATCTTTTTGGTAAAGTTTGAGGGATTTCCCAAGCTAGGGCACCAAGGTGCAGCTGTGGAAGCAATCCCGGTACTTGAAACCCTAGTTTGGGGTAAAATGCAATTTGCCCAAATTAAGGGATACAAATTGTGAAATATGTCATCTAATGTATCCTTTTAGACTCTTGCCATCATTAAGAGAAGAAATGATGAGGAAGTCACCTCAATTGAATTATCAAGTTATGAGATATGCCTTGTGATTGAATAATCAGGGTATATGTGCAATATCTCTTTATGTATGTACCTCATTATTAGCTTACTCTCCTTTACCTTCTTTTCCTAAGACCTTAAGAGAAGGTTTGTCCTTAGAATAAAGAGGAAGGGACGATCAAGTAAAGAAGGAGGGACCTAGTTGGAATTATGGACAACTTATGAACTAATATTGAAAATCCTACCCCATGTATATAAGCTCTCCTTCCCTTAGTTGCAAGGGAACTTACCCTTCGTTCCCTTACTGTTTCATTTCACCAAAGACGACCAAGGACTGCCTTGGAGATAAGGAGGATGACCAAGGGGTGCAAGGTAGGTTTAAACCCCTCTTCTTGCCTAATTCCATGGTTAGAACTCGAATTCAAGGTCATCTTCATGGCTAACTCTTGAAACCCTACCTTTCTAGCCGTCTCTTTTCATCCTTCCTTGGAGTTTTTACCTTGGCCAACCTGTGGGAACTCAAGGAAGCCATTAGAGCTTGGAGCTTGAAAGCTTGGAGCTCAAGAAGCAAGCTTTAGGCGGGTTTTATAACTCTAAACCATGCTTTATTATGAACATCTTTTATATGCGGTTTAATGACAGCTCTCTATGTTTCCCTACTTTTCTCTGCTATTTTGCAAGCAAAACCATGGGATATTCGTACTGTTCTTGAGCTAGAAGATGAAGGCGTGATTTCCAAGAAAACCCACCGCTTTTCACTTCCTTAAACGGTCTCACCGGTTTGCTCTCTCGGTCTCAAGACCACGAGGTGAGCAAACGGTCTCGAGACCTCGACAGGGAAAACGGTCTCCAAGACCGTTTGGCCCCGTTGACCGAGCATGGACCGTATAATAAATCTGTTCCTAATTATATAGGCTAATTACCCTCAAAATTTGGGAGGCTAACTCCAAAGGAATCGGGAGATATGACCTTTTTAAGTAACAACTTTATTTGAATTTACTCCTGATTTTCAAACGGTCTGAAATTGCCCTTTTGGGCAAACGGTCTCAAGACCGTGTAAGGTCGTTGACCAGGCGTTGACCGTATGAGATTACTGTTCAAAATTTTGTTAATTAACAACTCACCAAGTTTGATGGTCTAATTCCAAACGGGCTAAGAGTTGAAGGGTGAATACTAGGGCTAACCCTAGGTGAAATCAGTACTGATATTATGGTGACCTAATTAGGGTTTTTAGGGTTGATTGACCTAAACGGTCTCAAGACCGTTTGGGGGTCACCAAACGGTCTCAAGACCGCGAGGGTAATCAACCAAGACCGTTTGGAGGTCTGGGGTCAAGATTAGTTGACCAATTGAAGGTACAATTACACCAAATTACATTGCAATAAAATATTGACACGATCATCAACTCAATGGGTCAGACTTTGATAAATTTGCACTAGAATCCAAAATTGGATGGGCAAACGGTCTCAAGACCATTTGGAACTCATTCAAACGGTCTCAAGACCGAGAGGACAATCACCCAAGACCGTTTTAAGGTCTAGGGTTGAGTAATTTGACCAATTGAGGACCCAATTGCAAATAAGTTATCAATTTAATCAAAATTCTGTTTTGTGGCTCAATCATGGTTCAACCCTTATCAAATCACCTTAGATTTTGATGAAATCTTGGGCAAACGGTCTCAAGACCATGTGGGGTCCACCCACATGACCTTAAGACCGTTTGGGCCAAGTTTGGGCCCAATTGGAGCTCAATTGAAGGGTTCAACCTTGTGTTGATGCACATTGTTGAGTGTTGATGGGTGAACATTGATAGATCCTAATTGAATCGATTTCAATCATAATTGGTCAACAATTGAGGGTCAATTGAATGACCAATTGGTTAAGCATAACCTTAATTAACCCAATCCATAGGTGGTCAACATAGATGGGACCTTTTGAAGGCTTCAACCTCGATTGACATTATCGGTTGCATCTTTGAGTCTTGATTGAAGGACCAAGCAGCTGAGACCATGAGAGCCTCGCGGTCTCAAGACCGTGAGAGGGCTCGCGGTCTCAAGACCGTGAGAGGGATTGCGGTCTCAAGACCGAGAGGAGGCTTGTGGTCTCAATACTGCGAAGGGCCTCGCGGTCCTGAGGTCAAACTAGCTAAACGGTCTTCATGACCCTCGCGGTCTTAACCTCAATTGGAGTCTTCGCGGTCTTGGATGCATGATGGCTCGCAGTCTTGAATGCATGATGGCTCGCGGTCTTGAATGCATGATGGCTCGCGGTCTTGGAGTTAGAAGGAGGCTCGCGGTCTTGGAAAGTCAAAGTGGGCAAACGGTCAACACTTTCAACCGATCTCAACTCAATTGATGATTAATGATTGAAATCAATCAATGTGATTCAAGGTTGACCTCATTCAATCATTTGATGATGTAAATGGTTCAATGTTGCCCAAATCAAACCCTAATGATAAATCTAGGATATTAAGGGGTTAATTGACTAAGGTTTGGACCATGATGATGATCAATGGGGTGAATTACCAAAATACCCCTGAAGGGTCAATTGAGTTACACCTTGCTCAATTCAAACTATAATTACATGAGAATGATGTTTTTAGTCATAATGACTCTATCCAACTTGATCTAGTCTAATGTTATCATCAACCATTAGTACTCTAGAGAGAGAAAGTACCCTAGAGAGAGAAAGTAACTCTAATCACATAATGGTGATGCTTTTGGCTATGTTAGCCTATGATGACTCAATCCAACCTGTTTTAGAGTGATGTTGACATCACCTAACATTATGATGAGAGAGAAAGTACTTATAGAGAGAGAAAGTACTTCTAGAGAGAGAAAGTGCCCTTTTTAAGTGGAAACTTAAGTAAAGCATCTCCAATGAACATAAGTGAGCATAATTAGGGTATGGTCCACCTGGGTGAGGTCATAGAAACCCTAATTATGATAAATGATGAACCTTTAACTAATCCAAGAGCATCAATGAAGATGTTACTCATACATGATGATGTTATGAGTTTAATTCACCTTGATGTGAATAGTAAACCCTAAATCAAGGGTAATGACATGTAATGTGAATAGTAAACCCTAATTCAAGGGAAATGGCATGCTTTTGAGCATTAAACTCTATTTGATTTGAATTAAAGATTTAACTCCTATGACAAGAGTAGGAAGTACATTCCTTATTGTTGTATTACCTTTATCAGATGTATTAACCATGCAGGTTCTGATATGAAGGTAATCATATCCAGGTATGGATGTTGATGTTATATTCATTAAAGGCATGCTGTTAGCCTTATGAATAAGTAAAGTAATCTGATGCCTTGCCAGTGGCATCCTATGCTGATAATGGGCTATGAGAGCCATGAATACCATCAAGGTCATGCCTTAGAGATGACTTGTGATGAGGATAATGAGAAATAATGATTGATATGAGTAGGCCTGTTACATTTAGTATTCTTCTTTTATAGCTGCTATGCTACTGTTATTGTTTGAAGAACAATGTATGTTGTTAAAGAATACTGAATGTACCTAACTAATAAAGTATAATGTAGAGCCCTGATCATAGATCCATCATTGTCAGAAATTAAGTGATGGTGAAACAGGTTTTCCTCAGGGAACTCCTGGAGCACATACTTTTGAGTATGTGGGGTACATGGATGTGTAGAACCTTACATCCTAGTGTAGGAAAGCGATGTAGATGTGGAATCCATCCATCCTTCACTATAGTTCCATACCGTATCAGTGGTAGGTAAACATGAAACCTCCTGATGACGAAGAAAGCACAGATATCCGTATCAGTGGTAGGTAAATATGAAACCTCCTGATGACGAAGAGAGTACAGAACGCCACTGTGACTCTAGAATAGCGAAGGACCAGTTTACCCTGGTGAGCTATAGTAGTAGAGACACGAGATGTCCTACAAGTGATCCTCTTAATGACAGAGGAAGGTGAAGGTCATGAGAATCTGGCTCTCTTAATGACCTATGTATGATACTGATGTGACTTCTCATCGATCAGTTGGAGTATGAGTGGTAAGCCTCATCTCCACAGGGCATAATGTTGTTTGTAAAACATAATCAACCATGTAGTATAACTTGTTAGAGATGACTCCAAGTTAGTTGATTGATGTTACTTTGCAATAATGTTGATATTCTCCATATCTCCTAAATTGTAGAGATCTTATTATACCTGCAACTGTTATAGAATGCTTTGAAGGCTTTACTGTTTAAAATAATCTTTGATGTTATAATAAAGCTTCTGGCGAAGAGTTATAACTCTCGCTGGGACAATTATGTATAATTGTCTCACCCCGTAGGCTTCAACTTTTTAGGTGGACGTCGGAGACGAAGGAACCAGCCTACAGGTGATCAGTCTCAGCAGCAGCACCAGGGGCAGCAGTAATCTCAGGTGGAGATTTGTCCTGCCATGTGGTGTAGTTAGAGTCAGTCCTATGTGTCCTCTGTACTCTCAGGTCTTGGAGTCTTTTGTACAGTGATCTTGAGATTTTGTATCTTGATGTATATAATTACTCAAGAAGTAATTATCCTGAGATGTAAACAGTTTACCTCACTTTATGAAAGAGGCTTCTATGGATTCAAGCTCTTGTCATGAAAAGTTTTAATTTCCCGTGATTTTTGTCTTCCGCTGATTACGGATTCGCTTTCGCTACATTTTAATCATGTTTATGTCATGGTTTGGAGATCAGAGCCCACAGCAGGCAACAAAATTTAAAATGTTATCTACCATATTCCTTATAATCAGTAGATCATGTCAATAACTATAGTGTAGGAAGGATGGTTTTGAGGACATACCTATTCCTTGAGCAAGTCCAGCGACAATCCTCACCATTGTAGATTCTCAACTTCTTAATCATGGTTGCACTCAGACTCGTCTAACTGTTGTGCCTCCTAGTCTGCACCATGGATTGCAACCACAAATGTCGTCTTCTTCAGCAGATCCTCTTGTCACACACTGTTGGTAAGCGACAGACAATGACCTCCCTTCTCTATGGTAGTCCAAACAGACCACCTAGAACTCCTATCGTCCTTCTAGAACGATCAGCAAGGAGTCATCCCTCCTGTTGGTGTAGTAGTCACCAACTTTCTCTCCCACAACAATGATCTCAATTGCTCTCTCCCTTGGCTATCCCTCCCTACTCGGGTAGGAATTTTCTGGGATTTCATGGTTACCACAACCAGAGTGGACATTTGTCAAAGAAACTATTTCTCAATTTTCTATTTTGTGCTCTAGGTTCCCAGTCTATGTGGGAGTGGAAGAACTCGAATTTTCACAATTACAACCTACATCAGACAAAATGGTCATGTTGCAATGCAAGACGGTCATTTCATAGTTTCCCAGTTATACACAGATTTGGTGAATCAATTACCATCAATGTTAGACATTGATTTCCTTGTACAACAAGTATTTCTCAAGCAAAACAAATAGGGAAACATCTAGAACCTTTCTTGACTGAATTGGGCGATCTTGCCCATGCGAGACAGTCGTCTTAGTCACCCAAACGGTCGTTTGGTGACCCGAGTCGAGCCAATTTGGTTGGGTCGGTTCGTTCCTTAGCCAAATTCAACTCACAACAGGCCTGAAATGCAGATGCCCATCTCAAATCTTGAGACGGTCATTTGGCACTTCCAGATGACTATCTCAAAACTTGAGATGGGCATTCACCAGTGTTGTCAGCATGTTTGTTGCATGAATCAGATGCCTAGACACTTAAGCACTTAATACAAATGCCATTCAATATCTAAACTCCTCTTCTAGGTCGAGACCTATGTGTGTGAACCTATAGGTCCCATATCATGTTGGCAGTGAATGTACAAAACAACTTATGACATCACAAGTAGAGAGTGGTACCTAGTTGCACATCAGTGTTACCCAAGTGAATGGAAATTTAGGGGAACAACTTCAACTTGCAATATGTGTATGGTGTTATAGTGTTTGTATAGTTCCTTTGTCACTGATGCTCATATTGAACTACAGGCATGGAGCAGTCACCCTCATTATTATTCAATCTTGTTTCTTGAACCAAGAGAAGACTGTCTGATACATATGTAAGCTCAATATCACATATTGACTCACATGCACATGGCCAGGCTTTTCTTAGTCTCGCTTATCAAGAGGCCTAGGACGCCATTCTCCAGTAGGAGGGACAAATCCCATATCTATCACTCATAGTCAATCCCCATGTGTCAAAGCCACCCAATCATCACCATTATAACATCCCATGTTTCAGGACTGTGTTTGATGATGTCAAAATGTACCCAATGACATGTGTTGAGTGTAGTGATTTCAGGTCTAAGAACCACAACCACCACCATCACTATGAGACTTGACTATGAATTCCATGATGATGACTTCCATGTGTCAGTCTCATAGTGGGTCTGTCTGATACACTATTCTCTAACATGTATCTATGTGCTTAGTTTGATATTGCCATATCATGACTAATGAGATTTAGTCATCAACCAACTCACAGTCTGATCTTATGTGTCATTCTTGTCTATCAACCTTCCATAATAACAATTGATTAGGGACATAATGAGAATATATATATATATATATATATATATATATATATATATATATATATGTACTCTTAACATGTGTATGATCTCATTCACAAGGATAGTAACTTGAATACATATGTCATTGAGTAATATAATTCTCTAGATATTTATAATGTTACATCATTATCTCATAGCTAAATTAAAAAGAATAAATTGAAATCTTGCCTTTCATTAATAATCAAATCATTTTACATGATATGCCATTACAATCATCACATGATTGGCTCTCAGGGCATATACAACCAACAAACTCCCACTTGCACTTAGAGTCAATCACCCAAAAATCTTATTCCGAGTGACCTTACATGACCGTCATGCTTCTACTGTGAAACTACCTTTGTTAAGGGATCAACAACATTGTTCTTAGTTGGTACTCTACAAATCTTTACTTCTCCATGCTACACGATCTCTTGTATGAGATGGAACTGCCTTTGTATATGTTTTGAGCACTAATGGGATCTGGGTTCCTTAGCTTGTGCAATAGCTCCATTGTTGTCATAATAAAGCTCGATTGCGTCGCTGATGCTTGGAACAAACCCAAGTTATATGATGAACTTCTTGATCCATACAACTTCCTTTATTTCACTTGATGCAACAATATACTCAACCTCTATTGTAGAATCATTAGCTACTTCTTTCTTGAAAATCTTCCAGCTCACAACCCCATTGTTGAGGTAGAACATGAATCCTGATTGCGATCTGTAATCATCTTGATCAGTCTGGAAGCTTACATCGGTGTAAACTTTTACCACCGATTCTTCCTCTCTACCTTAGACCAAGAATTGATCCTTAGTCCTTTTCAAGTACTTGAGGATGTTCTTAATGGCTATCTAGTGAGAATCATATGGATCTTACTAATATCTTCTCATCATGCTCAAGGCATACGAAAAGTCTGGACGGGTACACACCATTGCATACATGATTGTTCCAATTGTTGAGGAATATGGAATCACACTCATGCGATCCCTTTCTTCACAAGAATTGGGACATTGAGCTCTAGATATGGGGACACCATGACACGTAGGAAGATTTCCTCTCTTTGAGTTCTCCATTCTGAACCGCTTCAACACTTTGTCAATGTATGTGCTCTAACTTAGTCCAAGAAGCCTTTTGGATCTATCTCTATATATCTTTATCCCCAAGATGTAGGATACTTCTCCCAAGTCTTTCATAGATAATGTATTTTCCAGCCATGTCTTTACCTTTTGTAAGGTAGGGATGTCATTCCCCATCAATAATATGTCATCTACATATAATATGAAGAATGTCATTATGATCCCACTAACATTGTTGCACACACATGGTTCATCTTCATTTTGTATTAAGTTGAATCAAAATGAAGATTCCAGCTCTGAGATGATTGATTCAATCCATAGATTGACCTTTGTAGCTTATAGACTTTATTTGCATCCTTTGGATTAATAAATTTCTCAGGATATGTCATGTACACATCCTTAAGTAAATTCCCATTAAGGGATGTTGTTTTAACACGCTTCTACCAAATTTCATAGTCATGATAAGCTACAATGGCAAGCATG
The DNA here is from genome assembly GCA_963693085.1 of Alisma plantago-aquatica. Lineage (NCBI taxonomy): Eukaryota > Viridiplantae > Streptophyta > Magnoliopsida > Alismatales > Alismataceae > Alisma > Alisma plantago-aquatica. Next base: position 57,991,250 of record OY856415.1, read on the forward strand.
ATCCTGATGAACTTAACCATGGCCACTGGAGAAAAGGTTTCGACATAGTCAACACCTTGAACTTGTCTGAAACCCTTTGCAACCAATCTTCCCTTATAGGTTTGAACTTTTTTCCATCCATGTCGATCTTCTTCTTGAAGAATCACTTTCACCCTATGGGTTTTACCCCTTCGGGTGGGTCCACCAAAGTCCATACTTTGTTGGTATACATGGATTCCATCTCGGATCACATGGACTCAAGCCATTTCTCAAACTCTAGTCCTTCAATAGCATCTTTATAGGAAATGGGATGTCATCTATGACCAATTGACTACCTTCTTGAGTTATAAGATATCCAAATCTTTTAGGTACAAGGCATGCCCTATTATATCTATGAGGTTCCTGTGTTACTTGAGGAATTTGAGATTCCACAACACGTTGTGAATCTTTAGGTTCCTCTTGTACATCTACTGGATCAATGTTTTCTTGTTGGTCTTAAACCTCTTTGAGTTCTACTTGCCTCCCATTGATTCCTTTGGAAATAAATTCCTTTTCTAGGAATACAACATCTCTGGAAACACACACTTTGTTGTTAGATATGGAGTAAAAGTAATATCACTTAGTTTCCTTAGGATATCCAACAAAATAAAATTTATCATATTTAGGACCAAGCTTCTCAGGAAGCATATTGCTAACATAAGCTTCACATCCCCAAATCCTCTTAAAAGACATATTGGGATGCTTCCCAGTCTATATCTCATATGATATATTTTGAACCGAATTAGATGGTACTCAGTTTAGTGTAAACACGGTGGTTTGTAGAGCATACTCCCCGAAAGGTAGTCGAAAGCTCAGCTAAACTCATCATCAATCGCACCATATCCAATAATGTGTGATTCTTTCTTTTTTATACACTATTATGAGGAGGTGTTCTAGGTGGATTCCATTGGTATACAATTCTGTAGTCTCTAAGAAGGTCCTCAAACTCTTGGTTTATGTATTCTCCACCTTGATCAGAATGAAGTGTCTTAATACTTTTACCAAGTTGGTTCGATACTTCATTCATAAACTCCTTGAACTTTTCAAGATCTTCAGACTTATGTTTCATTAAATAAACATAGCCATACATACTAAAGTCATCAGGATAGGCAATGAGGTATTGAAACCCACTTCTAGAGGAAGTTCTAAAAGGTCTACACACATCAATATGTATGAATCCTAATAGGTCATTATCCCTCTCATTATTACCATTGAAAGGGGTCTTAGACATCTTTCCCAGTAAACAAGATTCACATGTCTCTAATGATTCAAAATGTAAAGAGTACAAATAACCATCTTTATGGAGTCTAGATATGCGATTCTTATTTATGTTCCCTAGATGACAATGCCAAAGGTATGTTTTATTTGAGTTGTTGATTTTTAGTCTTTTGGTATTAATGTTATATACATCTGTCATAACATCTAACAAGTAAAGACCATAAGACACAGGCACACTCCCATAAAAGGTCCCATCTTTTGAAATAAAACATCAACCACTTTTAATATGGAATTCAAATGCATCCTTGTCCAAACAAGATACATAAATGATGTTTCTATTTATAGAGGGTACATAATAGAAGTTCTTTAACTCTATTACAAGCCTTGTGGGTAGAGATATACTATAGGTTCCAATTGTGTTAGCCGCAACTCTTACTTCATTAGCAACTCGCAGTTCCACCTCACCTTTTTCTGAATGCCTATTTCTTTTCAGATCATGCATATGAGAACATATGTGAGATCTACATCCAGTATCTAGTACCACATGATGATGAAGTAGATACATTTATCTCAATAATGTATATACCTAAAGTGGAGATCACTATCGACTTGAGAGTTATACATTGTCCATATTTTGATAATGACTTAACCATTTCATTCCTATGTATCTTATTTGTCTGTTCAAGATTGATTTTAGGCTTTAGGTACATGAAAAGGATCAAATTACACAAGCCCTAGCTTGTCTAAGTTCAATTCAAAAGTAATCCAAGTGTGCTTTTTGGGAAATCACTCCAAATCACCTTAGATTAATTTTGTAATCACTTGTATTGATGATATGACTTGAAACTAAGATGAGAAATAATCAGGGACACTTAATTCCAACATTTGGTCACTCAAAAATCATTTTGGAAAATTTGTCACAACAACTATATCGGTTGAGTTGGAAACTCGACCAATCCTGTGATGGATTTTCTAAAATGATCAATCATTCGACTTGCACACTCATAGAACTAACTGATTGATCATCTAAGAAAAACTAATTTTGACTCATCAGTCGAGTTTCCTAGAACAAACTCAACAGATAGTTTGAAAATTGGCTTTGCCAGTTAGTGGATCAGTCGAGTTATCTTTATTGAAACTCGACCAAATGTATTGTACGGAAAATGCAAAAAAAGTGAGTCCAACCGTTGGAGAGTTTTTGTAAACAAAAATAGATATGTTGCAAAATGTAAAATGGCTATTTTTCATTCTTAAGTGATGCCACATTCAAAGGAACACCCTCAGCTATAAATAGGACCCCTTTGAGTTCATTCCAAGTTTTCTCATTCATGCTATCCTTGGTCCTTGCTATAGTTGAGTGTGATACAACCCTTTGAGCCACTTTCTCTCTATCATTTACAAATCATTTTGTGATTGTGAGTGAGTTAGGCATGTTGTATGAGAGCTACCTCCATGTTCTTGTAAAGTTCTCATTATTTCCATCTTCCCAATCCCCTTTCTCAAAGAGAAAAGGTTGAAGCAAGCTACTCTGAGTGAAGGTGAAGTTGCTGGTCTTCTTTAAAGTTGAAGAAGAGGTGTAGATCTTCTCCAGGTGAAGGAGAAGGGAAAGGCAAAGATTCAAGAAGAGTGGGTAACTTCTTCAAGGCCAAAGACTTGATGCAAGTGTGGGTAAGTCCTTGTTGAAGGATGAAGATATCTTGATGAAGTGGGTAAATCCTTATGTAGGTGAAAGACTCTTGTCTTGAGTAGGTAAGTCCTTGCATATATGGTGGTCCCCTTATATCTCTTATGATGAAATATAATTATACACAGATTTCAAAGTCCTAGAGGTTGACCTCTATAGGTATGTATTGACTATCTCCTAGTAAGGAGATTGGAACCACTCTAACCACCTTGCCCAAGTGCATGTTTTAGTTTCTCTCATCCTTGCCATGATAGCTTAGATAGGACTTCAATCATATCTTAAGCTTTTGGTTTCAATTGATATAATTTTAAGGTCTAACTATTCTTGTGAGAATTTTGAAGCTCGATTCACCCCCCTCTAGAGCCCTAGATCCAACAAATGATATCAGAGCCAAGGATCTTCTCTAACAATCTCCCACAAGACAATAAGATGGGTGAGAACCTACTTGGTTCACTCAACCTAGAGGGAGGCTTCTCCATGTGCCCATGGTCTTCGAAAACACCAACTTCCTCTATTGGAAGAGGCGTATGTAGTACATTTAAGGGATGTACTTTGATATGTGGAAGGTGATGATTACACCATACAAGGAGCCAACCCAAGCTGTGTCAATATGGAATGAAGCTTCTCTAAAAGAAGCCCAGATCAATGCTAAAGCTATAGCATCATCTATGCAGCCCTCACCCCAACAGAGTTCAACCACATTTCCTCATGGGATACAACTTATGAGATATGGGATAAGTTGTATATCACCTATGAACACACAAAGCAAGTAAAGGAGGCAAAGATCTACGTGTTGAATAGCCTCCTAGAGAACTTCAAGATGGGGAAGAAAGAACAAGTTGCGAGATGTATTCTAGGATCAACATCATCATCAATGGCCTATCTACTTTGGGACACACTTTAGATAGAGGAGAAATTAACTCAAAGATCTTGAGCTCTTTACCAAAGAGATGGGAGTCAAAGGTGACCTCCATTGAAGAAGTGAGAATTCTTGGTGACATTTCAACCGAGGAGCTAATTGGCAATCTACAAGCTCATGAGCCAAGACTTGACAAGCAAGAAGAAGAAGCCAATCAAGAAGAGAAGGAATCAAGGAGATCAAAGATAGTACCTTCAATGCTCAAGTGGAGGATGTCATCCTTCAACAATAACTTGATTGATGAACCTCTCCTTCCTCCTCTAGTGAAGATAATGACACTAGTGAGCATGTAGCCAACTTCACCAAAGGAAAGTACTTCAAGGGAAAGCAATCCTCTTCTTCTACTCTAAGATGCTACAATTGTGTACAAAAGGGGCACTACAAGAGTGAATGTCAAAAATCTAGAAAGTCACACCATCGTAGCAGATCCAAGAAGAAGGAAGAGTACAAGAAAGAGAGCAAGTAAACTAGGAAAGAAAAGAAGGAGGGAAGACACAAGAATGCAGCTCATGCAGCTGGGGAAGCATCATCGTCAAGTGGCTCAAGCTCCAAAGATGATGGAGAGTGCCACCTTGCACTCACGACCTCTACAAGTGAAGATATTGGTGAGGTAAGTGAGGTAAGCTTGCATGAGTTAGCTAAAGAAACTCTTATTGATATGCTTGTTTCCACCCGTTCTTCTTTTGCTAAATGTAAATCTAAAAGAAAGAGGTTAGGAAAAATCATTGATGATTTGTATGCTAAACTTGAGATTCTTGATCAAAATGAGAAAATTCATCTTGAGAGAATTGATAACATGCAAGGCCAATTTCTTGATCTTGAGCTCTGATACAATGGAGTTAAGGTAGAGAATGATGTTTACCCTAAGAACATTGAAACTCTTAAGGAAGATTACCAAAAGTGCCTAAATGAGCTTGAAACTCTTAAAATTGAAAATGTTGAATTCAAGCTTATTGTTGTTGCTCATAGAGATGAGAGGGATGTTTATCTTACATAAATTCATTTGTTTAAATCTAAAAATGCTAGGTTTCTTGGTCAAGTTAATGATTTATCTTCTAGACCTATTTTGCCCAGTACTGATGTTGCTTCTATCTCTCTTGAAAGAGACTATTTGACTAAAGCCATCTATTTTGGAGGCCAACCTTGCTGCCAGAGATGATCTTGCTAGTTTGTCTTCTATTGTTGTATCTCTTAATGATGACAATCATAGACTTAGAGTATCTCTATAGAAATTCCTCTAAGGGGAAAACTCCCTAAATGAAATCATTGACCATTATACCAAACAAAGTGGTACTAGTGGTTTGGGATTTGTAGGGGGGAGCACCTGAGGGCAAGAACAAAGCCAAAGGTAAGAAAAAGAGTAAGGAAACCTCCTTTTTCATTGGAGAGTCTTCTGGAACAAAGAACCCTATGATTTGTTCTCATTGCAAAAGTGATGATCATTATTCTACTTATCTTCCTTGCAAGCCTAAGGGGACCAACCTAGAGATGAAATGGGTCCTCAAGCTAACTCCGAATCCCAAAGTTTGAGTTGGGAACTGACACTCTCCTTTCTTATAGGAAAAATGAAGATGGATTATGGCTACACTAAACATATGGCAGGTGATATAAACCATTTCAACAACTTCACTAAGAAGAAAGGAGGTTTCGTTACTTTCGGGGACAACAAGAAAGGTAAGGTAAAAGGTGAGGGTGATGTAGGTGAATCTGTGTGTATCAAGACTATTCTCTTTTTGGATGGCCTACATAACAATTTAATAAGTGTAAGCCAATTATGTGATAATGGTTACCTTGTGCTATTTACTTCTTTTGAAAGCTTGATTCTAGATTCCCTCACCTATCAAGTCATATATAAGGGAACTACAACTGGTAATCTTTATGTAATTGTGCTTAACTCTATTAAGACTATTGTTGGTAGATGCCTAGTAGTTAATTTGAATGATATTTCTCTTTGGCATCATCGACTTGGTCATGTAAATATGCATTAGTTGAAGAAGTTGAGAAAAAAGGACTTGGTCAAGGGACTTCCCAAATTGGATTTTGAAAAGGATGAGGAATGCCAACCTTGTACCCAAGGAAAGCAAACCAAGTCCTCCTTTAAATCCAAAGGAGTCCTTAGTACCAATAGAGCTCTTGAACTTCTCCATATTGATCTATTTGGACCCATGAGAACTTAATCTCTTCATCGTTCTAAGTATTGTCTTATTATTGTTGATGATTTCTCTAGATATACTTGGACCTTCTTTCTCATTTCCAAGAGTGATACGCTTGATGTTTTCTCCAGTTTTTGCAAACAAGTTGTGAATGAAGCTTCTTACTGGATTGTTTCCATCTGAAGTGATCATGAGGTAGAATTTGAAAATGATATTTTTGAACATTTTTGTGAAGAATTTGGATATGCACATAACTTCTCTTCACCTCAAACACCTCAACAAAATGGGGTTGTAGAGAGGAAGAATATGTCACTATAGGAGATGGCTAGGACCATGCTTTTAGAGTATGATACTCAAAAGAAGTTTTGGGCCAAAGTCGTAAGTACCTCATGTTTTGTGCAAAATCAGATTTTCACGCATCCTTCTTTAAAGAAACCCCCCTATGAGCTATAGCATGGTAGGAAGCCTTCTATCAAGTATTTCCATGTTTTTAGATCTTCATGTTTTGTTTTGAACACAAAAGATTCTCTCGACAAGTTTGATCTAAAATCTTACAAGGCCTTTTTATGGCTACAACACTACTAGTAAGGATTATAGAGTATTTAATGTTGATCTTGCTAAATTAGAAGAATACATTAATGTTATGTTTATTGAGACAAACCCTTCTATTCCCAAAGATATTGTTCCAAACGATGATGTTGCAGGTGAGGTAATTCTTTTCTTAAAAGAACTCAACATCACCTGAAAGGGAATTGAGGTGGCCACTCAAGAAGAAGAGAAAGATGAAGACAAGAATGATCCAACTCACCTCTTTGCAAAGAATCATCCAAAAGAGCTAATTTTATGTGACCCTTTTAAAAGAGTGAAGATGTGGGCTACCTTCAACAAAGAACAAGCCAACACCACCTTCATCTCACAACTCAAGCCAAAGAACGTCAAAGAAGCTCTTGGGGATGATGAATGGATCCTATCCATGCAAGAAGAATTGGAGCAATTCGAGAAGAACAAAGTTTGGACCATAGTGCCAAGACCAATTGATAGAAAGATCATTGGAACCAAGTGGGTTTACCGCAACAAGCTAGATGAAACTGTCAAGGTGGTAAGAAACAAAGCAAGGTTAGTGGCTCAAGGCTACAATTAGTAGATCGGTAGACGGCGGCGTCGTTGATCCCTAATCACCGGTGCGGCGCTCCACCCCCGGTGGTCTACATAGTCTGTGACGCGGTGGAGATGAGTGACGATCGTCCTGGGTGCGGGAGCCAAGGGTGTCGGGGAAGGAGCAGAGCCAGGGAGGCTGTCGCTGACAGGAGAGCCGAGTTGGCGGCGCAAGCTGTGCAAGTGGACGAGATTCTTCCTGACGTCAGGTTGCTGGTTCAATCGGAGTCGAGGCCATCAGCGGCGGTCAACATGGTGGAGCGTGGAGAAGGTTCGGCTTCTCGTGGAGAGGCGCATGATCATTTTCTGGTGGATGGGAACACGCAAAGACATCTGAACACGACTCCACAAGCATCGGTGAGAGAGCAGATGGAGAATCACACGGCTCACAACCATAGGTTGGCGTCGATTGTCCGTGTCCCACGCGTGGAAGAGGAGCGGCACTACTACAGAAGGGGCAGCAATTCTATGGACAGTAGAAGCATGGCGATAAACCCTAATCGGAGGGTTGAAGAAGATCGACCGAGCATGAGGAAGGAATTCAATAATGATAGACGTACACAGGTGATTGGCGTCCCATGGGACACGTGCTACAGATGCTTGGAGAAAGGGCACTGGCAGTCACAATGCAATCGAGAGAAAGTTTGCTACAAATGCCGCAGGCCGGGTCACCTTGCTAGAAGATGTAATATTGATTTAAGCATCCGTCATCCTTCCCCCCCGTATATCATGTCGAGGACTGTCTTCCCACCCTTACACGTCGGTATCCCGGCTCGTGGTGCACCTCAGCATGTTCCGAAGAGAACAACCGTTGATTTAGGGCCAGATGATGAGGAACGTAAAATAAAGGCTCAAGCTTTGTGCAAGGCGGTGGAGATACGTTGGCCACCCCAGGTGTCGTGGACGGAGCTATCTCCTTTCCTGAAGAATGTGTGGTCGCATGCCACAGACCTGTACAGATTTTCTAAGCGCAAAGCAGTCGTCTTTTTCGGGAGTGTGAAGGAAGCACAGGATGCATCCAGTCCCAAGGTGATGGGGTTCAAGGGGTTTGATATTAGCTTGCATGGCATGGAGGAAGGTGAGAAATGTGCTATAAAGGAGGCGATCTGGTTCTGGATCAAAGATTTACCTATTGTATGTTGGGATGACAAGGCGATAGACGACATTGTGAATAGTTTTGGCAGATTGGTAGTGGCCTCTGGATGGATGAGAGGACCCGATGACATTGCTGGTATACTGGTGTTAGTTGAAACTTTCAATGAAGATGTACCTCAATATGTTACTTTGACATATGGGAACAGAAGGTCTAGCGTGCACTTGTAGATGGTAGCTCGTGGTGAACCTGGTTCAAATCTTTTCTCGCTGACGGAGGTTGGCCGTGACCTTGACATTCCGTTGCATGCGTTGGCTATCAATCGGAATGGAGGCGTAGCGGGATATGCTAGTTATGATGGACAAATGATGATATTGCATGATGGAGGCGATGGTGAGAATGAAAAACATGAGAAGGAATAGCAGATGCCGCCGCAAACTGAACCATGTGTTGAGGAAGTTGAATGTACAGCACAGCAGGTAGCTCCACGTAGGATTGTGTTTGATGAAGATGGTGCAAGGAAGATGCTGCATGATAGAAGTCTGCGTGACTACATACACATAGGCAATAAGGAAGATGGTGACGATTTCAGAAGGAAGAGTGGTAGATATCGTGGAGATTTCAGCCGTGAGGAGCGTATGGATCAGCATGGACGTATGGATGCTTCACACAGAGTTATTCATAGAAGAAGGTTATCTGAAGGTGAGCTTCCGTTTGCTTATGATGCTCGGGAGGACAGAGATAGGAATTTATGATGGAGGAAGGTTGGTTGTCGATTGGTTTTAGTCCATGGATGCAAACTACCTTTTCTGGAATATTAGGGGAGCGGCGAATAATAAGACGAGAAGGGTCTTGGGCAGGTTATGCAGGAGGCATAAGCCCAGGATTGTGTGTATTTTTGAGCCTTTTCTACATGCTCGGGTGGCGGAAGAACTTCTGGACATTGTTAATTTGGATTGGGCGACTGATAATTCAGTTGAAGGGGTTAAAATTTGGTGCTATGCGGATAGCACTCTCAAGCCGGAGGTTGTGAAATGTCATAGGCAGCATGTGACGATGAGATATACTGATGAGAGTGGTGATATATTTTTTGTTACTGCGGTCTACGCAAGTTGTAATTACATTTACAGGCGGTTTCTTTGGGAAGACGTCCTTGAGATGTCGGGTGTCATTGGCGATAGTAGTTGGCTTCTAGCAGGTGATTTTAATATCATTAGAAGTGATCAGGAGAAGAGAGGGGGCAATAACAGGAGCTTTCAGGAAATAGTTGACTTCAACGCTTTCATCCAGAGCGGTTACTTTAAGGAGACGCAGTTTGAGGGTAGCAGATTCACGTGGGTCAATAAGCAGTACAATACGCCTACTATTTGGGAAAGACTTGATAGAATGTTGCTGAATGATACTTGGGCAGCTCTGCGACCGGATTCCAGTACGATTCATCTTACTCGCTATAGAGTGTCGGATCATTGCCCGATTTTTTACAAGTCTGGAAATTTAGCTATTGTTAGAAAGAAGAGTTTCTTTGCATTCATGCAGACGTGGCTGCAGCATGAGGAGTGTATAAAGATCATTGCGGATACTTGGGATGATTCCAGAGAGGGGCACCCGTCAAATATTTTCTACTATAAGCTTAGAAAGATGCGAGAGGTTTTTAAGTCTTGGAGCAGGAAGACCTTTGGGGACGTGACCCAAAAGATCCTAGATTTAGAGGATGTGGTCCACGTTACCCAAACTGCCTTTGATGAGTACCCTTGCATGGACAATGAGACAGCCTTGAGGATTTCGGAGTTTGAGCTACAAGAGGTTTTAGATATGCAGGAGAATGTGTGGAAAGAAAAGTCCCGGATCCAATGGTTGAACGACGGTGAGCGCAATTCAAAGTTCTACCATGCTGTTGTGAAGTCCCGTAGAAAGAATAAGAGAGTCAGATCCATCACTCTACCATCAGGAGACAGGGTCACTGACCCGAAGGAGATTGCGTCATGTGCTGCTGAGTTCTATAGGAATGCATACAGCGAGATGGTACCTCATGATGATGATGTTTTGGAGGAGTTCTTAGCTGGTATACCGGAGGCTGTGTCTATGGATGATAATATGTCTCTTACTGCTGTTCCTAGTGCGACCGAGGTGTTTGATACTATGAGCCAAATGGACAATTTTTCTGCTCCTGGTCCTGGTGGTTTTACTATTCCGTTTTTATGGCTGTCTGGGAGTATATAAAAGATGATTTTATGAGGCTCGCTGAAGCGTTTTTCCTTAGATAGAATTGTCACCGTAGCTTGTTCTGTTGCCGTATTGTGTTTATTCCTAAGAAGGACGATCCGACACTCCTGGAGAAGGATTTCCGCCCGATTTCTGTAGAGAATGTGGCGCTGAGGATTCTTGCACGTGTTATTAGTAACAGGATGATTTACTTGATGCCGGCTTTGATTTCTGAGGAGCAAGCAGCGTTCATTAGAGGGAGGGAGATCACTCACCATGTCCGGTTGGTGAAGGAGCTGATGCATGACATATACTATGGGGGTGAGAGGCTAAACATCATGATTAAGCTTGATATGTCTAAGGCTTACGATCGGATTAAGTGGGATGTCCTAGAGCGGATCATGGCGAGGTTCGGTTTTGTCAAGGAGTTCATCGAGTTATGTATTAGTTTCTTCTCTAATTCCTAGGCGACAGTTACAATTGGGGAAGAGTCCTCGGGTTTTTTCCCTTTGCTTAGAGGACTGAAACAAGGAAATGCCATCTCTCCCTTTCTGTTCATTTTGTTTGAAGAAATCGTGTGCAGAAGGATTGCGCTTATGGGGGACTTGAGGAGACTTGCGAGATTTCATACTAGGGGAAACGGGATTCCTCCTCTCTTTCTGTGTTATGCTGCTGATATTATGGTATGTGTGAATGCTACTCCTAACACGATGGATGAGATTCAGGTGCTTCTTTCTATGTATGAGAGTGCGTCGGCCCAGAGGATTAACAGGTTGAAGTCTTCTTGTGTTGTTGGCAGCAAAGACCTGGTTACTAAGATGGATATAGGCGCAACTATTCAGATGGATAATGTGGTTGATCATTTTGTATATTTGGGAGTGCCGATTAGAGCTGGAAGGAATTTGATTTCTGACTTTGACTATCTTATTCAGAAGGTTTCTCATAAGATTGCCTCGTGGAAGTCCAGGCTGTTATCTTTTGCAGGCAGGAAGCTTTTGATTGCATGTGTTCTCTCTTCTACTATGGTGTATACAGCGACTGCTATTGGTATTCCGGATGGTATAGCTTCTCGCCTTGATGCCATGTTTTCTAAGTTCCTTTGGGCGGATCGTGCCAACGTTCACAGGAAGGCCTGGGTCAGCTGGGACAGAGTGGCGGTTTCCATGAAACAAGGTGGTCTAGGGTTGTCTAATACTCGCAACATTAACAACGCTTTTGTGGCCAAAGCGTGTTGGGAGATGATTGTGGGAGACACTTTATGGGCCAAGTTCTGCAGCGCCAAGTATGCGAATAAAGCGGTTGGTCGCTCAGCTTTATATCCCAATCATCTGAAGTATAGGTCAAATGCGTCTCCCTATTGGAAGAAAGTTTGGAATATGTTCCCGAGCATCTATCCTCACTGCCGCTGGATTGTTGGGAGGGGTAATTTTCCATTTTGGGACTTCTTGTGGTGTGATGAGAGGTTGTTTGAGCACGCTCGTTTTAACAGTGATCGCAACCAACCTTTTTTGGTGCATGATTTTTGGATTCATGGTAGTGGATGGGATTGGCCATCTTTACAGTAGGTCCTCGACGAGCATGGTGTGGAGCTTATTAGGAAGGCAGGTCAGCAGGTATCAGACACGGATGATTATCCCATTTGGATACCAGATATGAGAGGACAGTTCTCCATTCGCTCTGTCAAGATGATCTTGGGGAGTACGAGTTATGATGGACCGTATGGGCTTCACCGGATATGGCACGTCAATTCACCTAAGGAGTGTGCTTTCATTTGGAAGATTATGAAGAATGCTATCCCAACTGATGAGAACGTTGCCAGCTGTTGTATTGCTTTAGCGTCCTGGTGTGACTATTGTGATGAGCCAAGTGTGGAAGATGTTGACCATCTTATGTTCCATAGTCAGATTGCCACATCCTTCTGGACCAGGTTCACTGAGATTACGGGTTATCCTGCTCCCACGGATCGGATGTCTTTGCTTGATGCTTGCTCTCTTGGTAGTTCTGACGATTTGCAGCTGTGGCTTGTGGCGTGCATGGCCACCATTATTCCTTACTGTGTTTGGCAGATGAGATGTGCGGCTAGATATGATAATAGGAAAATTCTATGGAACAGGGAGGTGGATTGGCTGATATATCGGATAAACGCCTTGATGAAGCAGAAAAGATTCACCCGCATAGCTAATTCTTCTTTTCATAACAGGCTTAAGGTCTATGGGGTGGAGGATCCTATGTACATGCTGAAGGAGATTAGTTTGGTGAGGTGGATGAATCCTGACATCTACAATCTGAAGTTGAACATTGCGGTTGGGCAGAACCGTGACTTCTATGGACGTAATAGATGGTTGATGGCTGGGATTGTTAGGAACCATCATGCTGCTGTTTGTCAGATTACTAGAGCTTGGTTGACGGCTGATAGTTACCAGATGGCGCTTGTTCAAGCGTGCGCAGTTGGTGTTAAGTTTGCGGAAGATCAGTTTTTACACATTTCTAGTGTGGAGATTGATGATCGTTCGGTCTATGGTATGTTGTGGGGTGTTGATGTTGCCCCTTGGAAGATCGTCAACTTGATCAAAGAGGTGAAGGAGATCATTGCGGAGAGGGACATTGCTGGATCGTTAGTGCATAAAGTTATCAATTCAATTCCGAAGGAGATAGGGAGATGGGGTATGCATTTGACTGAACCGCTTGTTGTTTCTGATATGAGGGATGTTCCTGGTAGGATTAGGGGCATGGTGTTTCTTGAGAAACACAAAACGCCTTATATTGTGTTGCGGAGAGAGAGGTAAGAGGGGATGTGGGCTGGTTGTGTGGCCTAGTGTCTTTTGTGGTGTTTGTTGGTGTGATATATGGGTTTTTTACCTGCTGTTTAGCAGGAGTTGTATGTTTGCTTTTTGATTGTGCCCACACGAGGGGAGTGGGGTGAATAGATGGTCCCCTGGCTTATTTTAAAAAAAAGGCTACAATTAGTAGGAAGGTATAGATTTTGATGAAACATATGCACCTATATCTAGACTTGAGCCCATTTGTATGTTTCTTGCTTTTGGTAGTTATAAGAACTTTTTTCTTTATCAAATGGATGTTAAAAGTGAGTTTTTGAATGGTACAATTGAGGAGGAAGTGTATGTTGTACAACCCCCGGGCTTTGAACATGATAGTTTACCTAATCATGTTTATTTGTTGCAAAAAGCTCTATATGGACTCAAATAAGAACCTAGAGCTTGGTATGAAATATTAAAGAATTTTTTGTTAGATCATGGGTAATTCATGGGAAACGTAGATTCTACCTTGTTTTTCAAACACACTTCTAATAATTTTCTTATCATTCAAATTTATGTTGAAGATACCATTTTTGGCAAAACTAATCATGATCTTTGCAAGGAATTTAGTGATCTTATGCAGAGTGAGTTAGAGATGAGAATGGTGGGTGAGCTTACATTCTTCCTTAGCTTTTAAATCAAGCAAACTAAAGATGGGAACTTCATCAACCAAGGCAAGTACACAAGTGAGCTACTTAAGCGCTTTGGGATGGAGAACACCAAGCTGATGGATGTTGTGTGTTTTCCACATCATCTTTTCACATGATATCACACACAAATTTGGTTCATTTTTTATCTCACTTAGCCTCCTTTCATATTAATCTTTCCATCTTTTGTTATTTTATTTATCACATGATATATATGCATTGCAGAGATGTTCTAAAAGGACCGATTTGGGGATTTCCCAACTCAGATTTCAAATCATTTGGATTTCCCCACGTAGAGCCAGCTATTCGGAGTTTAATTCTGCTAAAATAGCAAAACATACGGCGTGCATGAGGAAAGCACGACGTGCGAGTTTCCAGAAAATGTAGAACAAAGTGAATACACTACGTGTTTTCTCCAACATGTCGTGCACCTAGGAACGTCAAGTAGAAAAAAACCTACTGGAAAGTCGCACGGTGAGCATTACTTCAACACATGCCATGCACAATGCATTTTGGAGCAACTGTCGAAGGCTTTGCATGGCATGCATGAGGAACGCACGTCGTGTCGATGTCAGTTTCAAAATTTTGAAAATTACGATCCTTTTTTAGAATTTCGAAAATTATGATCCTTTGTTTAAAACAAAGAGGGACTTAATAGGAGGTTATTCACGGTCATAATTCAGAGTTCCCTCATCCCAGAGCAAGTCTAGGGAAGAGGAAGGCTATTTTGAGGAGAATAGGGGTGGCTTCTTACCAAAGGAGCCCCAATCTTCTTCTCTTCTTCTCCATTGTCTTCTCCAAAGGTGCAATAGAGCTTCCCCACTTCACGCAGCTTCTCGAGAGAGGAGTTGGTTCATTTTGGAGTAGCTGGAGGAGTAGAATTTCGTATCCAAGCTGGAATTTTACCTTCTTGTGGTTACATATTTGGATCTTCTTGCTTTTCTTCCTCTAGATCATGCTAGAATCTGAAATTTCTATAACAATTCTACAAAACATGATTATGGATGACTAAACTCCTTTTATTGGGCATGGGAGAGTAGATCCCATGTCATAGCATGTATGGAACAAGTTAATTTCATACTAAATACTATGTTGCTTGTTTTTCTACCATGAGAGTACCAGTTTTATCATCGCTTGCATGTATTGTTGGCTACTTTATATGCATGTGTTATGCTTTCTTGCTTAATCTGAGAAGATAGGTAGAATGTATGGAGGTGCGTTTCTTAGAAACTCTTCTTCTACCACGAGAGTGGAGATTATAGAGTTGAGGAACACATTATGATCTAAAATGAAAATTATGCATGAGAATGTGGATTTGAGTTGAGATCGTTGCACCTACACCGGGAGGTGAAGTGCAACACATACCTCTCCTTTAAAACAAGTACTTAGTATGTTTAATTTTCATGTTCCTATGATGTGCTATGACATGTGGGTGAAATTCTAATGTCCAAGATCCATTAACATTCTGAATCTAAACCCTTTTTAGTAGTCCTTTCATTGTTTGTTTAAATCTAAATTTCTATAATTAGATCAACATCACCATCCTTTTTAAACCGATCTAGATTGTTGAACTTTAGTGCTGTTGCATTTGATTAATTACCAAAGCTCCTTATGTTCAACATCGACTACGACTACCTCCTTATACTTGCGAATATTGGTTAAGTTGAGTAAATGATCCTTCTTAGGATTGAAACTTGTTAGTGCTAATTAGTATTCGAGACTGGATTGCCACTTCCATTTTCAATTTTTCTTGTATCATTTAGTTGTGTTCTCAACTCCTCTTGCTATTTTTCAGGTTGTATGCGTCGCTCACAAAGGGGTCTTCAAACATCAGTGTTGTTAGACCTTGATATCGAGTGTACTCTTTCAAGATTAAGAAGAGCAAGGAGAGTAGAACCACTGCTGCTAGGAGGTGCTCTGCCATCATCACCATTGCCATATTCTTCAATCTTTGAGGAAGAAACACCAAGTGATCCAACCATGGAGGACGACCGTCCTTTGAAGGATTTTACAATGTCGGTCACCACAAACATTTGTGGGGCCATTGATCTGCCTGCAGTAGAAGCAAACAATTTCTCTATTGCTCCTTCCATGATGCAAATGATACATCAGCATCACTTTGGAGGTATAGCCAATGAAGATCCAAGTCTTCATGTTGCCGAGTTCTTAGAGTATCTGAATACTTTCTAAATCAACGGGGTATCTGCCGAAGGAGTAAGACTTATGTTATTTCCTTTCACCCTAAGAGATAGAGCCAAGGCATGGCTTTTGTCTCTTCCAAAGAAGTCAATCAAAAGCTGGGACCAACTCTTAAATGTTTTCCGTGCAAAGTATTTCCCACCAAGAAAGACAACCCAACTAAGAAATTAGCTCACCAATTTTTCTCAAAATGATGGAGAAACTTTGTATGACACATGGAAATGGTTTAAGGATCTTCAACGCCTTTGCCCGCACCATGGTTTGACCAACTAGCTGCTACTTCAAACATTCTATAATGGGTTGTTCTATAACACCTAGTTGACATTAGATGTCGCAGCTAATGGCTCATTGATGACTAAGTCTTATAAGGAGGCTTATGACATCATTGAAGATATATCACTTAATCACTGCCAATGGGGATCAGATAGGGGAGAAAAATCAACCTCTACAGCTAGTTCCTCAATCGGGAAGCAAGGACGGAAACATATTGTTGATGTCATTTATCTTATTGCTGCCAAACTTGATGTTCTTACATAGAAGTTTGAGAAAATGACTACTATGCAAATCCAATTAGCTGGAGTTATATGTGAAGCTTGTGGCAATGCAATACATACTTCTTCTTCATGCTTTGCTCCTAATTCAAATGAAGGGAGCTTTGAACAAGTCAATGCAGTTGGAATGCAAGGGAACAAGCAATACAATCCCTATCCCAACACCTACAATCTGGGATGGAAAGATCATCCTAATTTCTCCTACCGGAACACAAGCAACACTCAGAACATCCAACAAGGACAGCAGCAACCGCAACAGCAACAACATTTCAATCAACAAGGGAATCCACCAGGTTTCAACAATAGGGGTTATCAACAGCCACAACAACCCCAAAGCTCTTCTTTGGAGGCCATGATGGAGAAATTTGTTTCTACACAAATGCAGCAAAATGAAGAGTTTAGGGGGAATAATAAGCTATTGAAAGATGCTATCACCCAACTTTCCACTAAAGTGGATGGCATTTCCACTCATACCAAGATGTTGGAAAATCAAATAGCACAACAAGCTCTAGCATAGAAAGGAGTGCACAATCTGGTTCTCTTCCAAGCCAACCAGAAGTGAATCCAAGACAATAAGCAAACACCATAACTTTGAGGAGTGGAGCTAAAATTCAGAGACCTTCTCCACCAAAAGAGAAGAACACTAAGGTGACTGATGAGGAGGAGTCTAACACTCCTATTTGCATCAAGGATAAAGGTACAGCTGAAATACCACCTTCTTACAAGGCTAATGCACCATTTCCACAAAGGCTTGCAAACAAGAAGGAGGATTTAATGTTTAATAAGTTTATGGACATTCTAAACAAGCTTCATGTCAAACTTCCTCTAGCTGAAGTTATTGCCGAGATGTCATTTTATGCTAAGTTCTTAAAGGATATATTAACTAAAAGAAGAAAGGTGGATCAAGTAGAAACAATAATGCTTTCAGAAAGAATAAGTTATATTATTCAAAATAGACTTCCGCAAAAGTTAGATGACTTGGGAGCCTTCACACTACCATGCAAGATCAGTGACCACTTTTGACAAAGGTCTAGTAGACCTTGGTGCTAGTATCAGTCTCATCTCGTCTACTCTGTGGCAAGAGCTAGATCTTGGAGATATAAAGCCTACAAAGATGGCCATTGAGCTAGCCGATCATTCTATCAAATACCCAAAAGGTATCATGGAGGATGTGCTAGTGCAGATTGGTAAACTCTATATCCCTTGTGATTTTGTAGTGCTAGATATGGTAGAGGTTCCTTCAAACCCCATTATTTTTGGGAGGCCCTTTCTTAGAATTGCTGGATGCCTAGTTGATGTTCGCGAAGGTAAATTCATGCTCTGAGTTGGTGAGGAAGCCATGGAGTTTTCTGTATATGATGCTATGAAAGAACCCTCTCCTATAGAAGAAATTTGTTTATTGGATTCTGTTGATTCTATTGTACAAGAAGATCGTAATGTTACCGATTTGATGTAGAATTACTGTGATGATGTTGAAGGTATGAATAATGGATATGAAAATTCTGGGGTATTTTCTATTGCTAAACCAAATGCTACAAAAGAAGACAATCCAATTGTTGATGACGAAGTCAAGGAAAAAGCAACTGGAAGAATGGTAGAACTTAAAGCCCTTCCACCAAGGCTAAGGTATGCATTTTTTTATTCTGACTCTACTTCTCCTGTCATAATCAATAATGAGTTAACCAATGAATAAGAAAATAAATTACTTGCCAAATTACATTTGTATAAAGATGTCATTGGTTATTCTATTGTTGATTTGAAAGGCATTCATCCCTCCATCTGCATGCATGGAATAAATATGGATGATGATGCTAAACCGACTATTGAACTACCTAGGCATTGAAATCAAAACATGCTTGAAGTAATTAAGAAAGAAATTTTCAAATTGATCGATGCCAGAATCATTTATCGAATAAGTGACAACCCTTGGGTTAGTGCCATCCATGTCGTACCTAAGAAGGGGGGTGCAACTGTCATTAAAGGATACAATGATGAGTTAATACAAACACGCATACTCACCAGCTGGCGTATGTGTATTGAATACTGGCACTTGAATAAGGAAACTCACAAGGATCATTTTTCATTGCCCTTTATTAATTTGATGCTTGAACGCCTCACTAAGCACTCTTTTTGTTGTTACTTGGACAAGTATTCCAGGTTTTTCTAGATTCCTATCTACCCTCCCGACCAAGAAAAAACTACATTCACTTGTACGTATGGAACATATGCTTATCGCCGCATGTCATTCGGTCTTTGCAACGCTCCCACGACTTTTTAGCGGTGTATGATGGACATTTTCTCAGATTTCATTGAAAACATAATGGAAATTTTCATGGATGACTTTAGTGTATATGGAGATTCTTTTGATCAATGCTTATGTAACCTGTTATTAGTCTTAGCCCGATGTAAAAAGGTTAACCTAGTGCTGAACTGGGGAAAATGCCATTTTATGGTACAATTTGGTGTAGTACTAGGCCATGTTGTATCTAACAAGGGTATTGAAGTGGACAGGGCAAAGGTTGAAGCCATTGAGAAGATGTCTACTCCATCTTCAGTTAAGGACATCCGCATCTTTCTTGGCCATGCAGGTTTTTATAGAAGATTTATTAAGGACTTTTCAAAAATTGCAAAGTCGTTGTGTTCCCTACTTGCAAAAGATGCCAAATTTGTATTTGATGATGACTGCCACGTAGCTTTTTCCAAGCTCAAGGAAGCCCTCATTTCAGCACCAATTATTCAACCTCCAGATTAGGATTCTCCTTTTGAGTTAATGTGTGATGCAAGTGATTATGTAGTGGGAGTTGTTCTAGGACACCAGAAGGACAAGAAACTCCACACCGTTTATTATGCAAGCAAGACCCTTGATGAAGCGTAGATCAACTACACAACCACCAACAAGGAGATGCTTGCCATTGTATATGCCTTTGACAAATTCCGACAATATTTGGTGGGATCTTTACTATCACTGTTCATGCTGCCATAAAATATTTGTTGAACAAGAAAGATGCCAAACCATGTCTTATTCGTTGGGTTTTTCTCTTACAAGAATTCGATCTTGAAATCCAGGATAAGAAGGTACGGAAAATAATGTTTCTAATCATCTTTCTAGATTAACTATAGAGGCTGGAAATCCATTGCCCATTGAAGATCGTTTGCCCATTGAAAGGCTTTATGCGTTATCATCTACTCAAGCATCGTGGTTTGCAGATATTGCTAACTTTCTTGTTACAGGACAACTCCCACCTGACTTGACGTATCACTAGAAGAAAAAATTCTTTAATGATGTGAAATTCTACTATTGGGATGATCCATTGTTATTCAAGCATGGAAGCGATGGGCTGATCCGTTGATGTGTTGTTGAAGAAGAAATTCCTACCATTATTGTTGGATGCCATGCCTCTCCTTATGGAGGCCATTTTGGAGGAGAGAAGACTATTGCAAAGATACTACAAGCCAGTTTCTATTGGCCTACATTATTCAAGGACATCAATCTATTTGTCAAATCTTGTGATAGATGTCAAAGAACTGGAGGTATATCTCATCGTGATGACATGCCCCTCAACTATCTTGGAGGTTGAGGTATTTGATGTATGGGGAGTGGATTACATGGGACCATTCCCATCATCTTGAGGCTACCAATACATTCTTGTTGCTTGTGAATATGTGTCCAAATGAGTTGAGGCCATCCCAAACCAAGTGTAGGATGCCAAATCTATAGTAAAGTTTTTTTAAAAGATCATCTTTCCTCAGTTTGGAGTTCCTCGAGCCGTAATTTCATATGGAGGCACACATTTTGTTGAAAGACAATTCAGCAACCTTCTTTCTAAATATGGCGTAACTCATAAGATCTCTATGCCCTATCATCCTCAAACTTCCGGGTAGGTAGAGGTCTCAAACCAGTAGCTGAAAAACATCCTTGAAAAGACTATTTCTAGTTCAAGAAAAGATTGGGCTTTAAAGATAGATGATGCATTATGGGTGTACCGCACAACCTACAAGACAATCATAGGAACTACTCTGTTCAAACTTATCTATGGCAAATCCTGGCACCTTTCGCTGGAGTTAGAACACCATGCTTTGTGGGCTATCAAATTCTTGAACTTTCACATGAAGAAGGTAGGTGAGAAGCACCTTTTGTAGCTGCAAGAACTTGAGGAACTCCGCCTTGATGCTTATGAGAACACAAAGCTATAAAAAGAGAGGACAAAGGCTTGGCATGACAAGAGGATTCGTAGGAAGGACTTCTAATAAGGAGATAAAGGTTTGCTATTTAACTCTAGAATAAAGTTAAAGCTGAAATCAAAGTGGTCAGGACCGTTTCTTGTGTTAAAGATCTTTCCATATGGAGCTGTGGAACTCCCAGGCAAGGATGACAATTTCAAAGTGAATGGACAGTGTTGCAAGCTATATACTTGTGGAGATGTAGTAGATAAGGGAGCCTCTTGCTCCCTCCAAGATGCTTGAATGAAGAATTGAAGAGTCTTACTCCAGACTCTAAACGGAGGACCTCGTGGTAAAGATGCCTCACATCAGGCATCGCCCAAGTGTACTTCGTCTGAGTACCAATGGAGGGTGGAGGTGGTGTTCTAGATGTAGCGGTAGCTGATGTTGTTGTAGAACTGCTGGTGCCATGGGTGGGTTCCTCCTCTTCGTCCTCGGGCTCTAACTCAACCTTCGAATTTGCTTTATTGTTGAGGTCATTATGGGCTGCATCGGGGACATCTATGAACTGTTTCTTTGTGAGAAAAACCTTGAACTTTCTAGTGCTATCACCATGCCTTGATATTAGGCCACAAGAAATAAAATAATTGATGTTTACAAGGTTTTTCCCCAGTGTAGGTTCTAAATTGGTCAAGTCTAGCCCTAGATGCATAGCAAGTAGTGTGAGCATTCCACAACACATG
Organism: Alisma plantago-aquatica; assembly: GCA_963693085.1. Classification (NCBI taxonomy): domain Eukaryota; kingdom Viridiplantae; phylum Streptophyta; class Magnoliopsida; order Alismatales; family Alismataceae; genus Alisma; species Alisma plantago-aquatica. The sequence continues at coordinate 58,012,809 of OY856415.1, forward strand.
ATATCACCCGACTCTCTCTACTTCTTCTTCTTCTTGGCTTCTAGAAGTTTATTGATAATATAATGGCCAAAACTGATTTTCTCATTATTGTCCATGCATCACAAGAATAAAAGGGCAGTTTTGCCCACGACCCCTTGAGTTTCATTTTTAGAAAAAGGACTGGTGCTTAGAAGGCAATGCACATATATGAAAATCAGGTTATGGAGCAAGGAAGCTCGTGCTTGCCTAGCCCTGTACACCTTTTCATTGGTAATTTTAGACCAAAAAGTATCACTATGGAAGGCAGGCGGATAGTCAATGTAGCCTCCATAGTTGCACCTGAGAAAGCTACAAAATCGACAAAGATCCATAACAAAACATTTGTTTATAAGATGAAAATTGATCTTCGGATACGTCTCACGACGGTTTTGGGGATCATCTTCTGCCTTGAAGGTAGTCAAAAACTCATAAACAAGGTGAGGGTAGGTCTTTACAACTCTAATGTAGACTAGATGGAGACCTAAGAAATGAAGATACCCCATTACCTCATTCTTGAAGACAAACTTGTTTAGAGTTTCTTCAGCACAGTGTGCAGATGACAATCACGGCGTGCACCTGGAAGGTATTCCTTCGGCCTGGACAGAAGATCGCACGGCATGTATTCTGAGCACACGTCGTGCACCTGGCATAGAATTTTAGTCCAAAGTCTGCCGCCGGTAGGTGGAAATGGAGGGCACAAAATAGCGTTCTGGTGTTGGCAGTACTATCGAAGCTCACGTTGATGGAAGCACGGAGCTCGAGTGTTGGGTCGGTGTGAGTGCGGCGGTGGTGCGTGAGCTACTTTAGATGGTGCACAACTTGAGGAAGGAGGAAACGACGTACGTGAGTGCACAGTGTGAGTTGGGAAGAAGGAGGTGGTTGCACGGCTGAATCACACGACAGTTAGGGTTTTTTCTCTCGCACGACTAATTTCTCAAGTGAGTTGAGAAGTTAGGTCGTGCACCCCTCTTTTAGGCCAGATTTTAATGAGAAAAGACACGACGTGTATAAGACATGCACAATGTGTTCTTCTTTAATTTTCCTATTTCAGATCTGCCTTTTACGCCCAGATGCACGACGTGTATTAGACATGCACAACATGTTGTTCATTGAATTCTCTTTTTAGATGTTCCTTTTCATCCAGATACACGGCGTGTATCTGTTAATGCACGTCGTGCAAGTTTCTAGAAACTTTTATTGCTGATTTGAGTTATGAGTACATGGCGTGTACTGAACTAAGCATGTCATGTTACATTCTAGAAACTTCATTTGTGAACTAAAGACGGCGTGTTGGTGAGAAACGCGACGTGTACCTGGAGATGTAGTCTGATTTCAGTATCCATTTTGATGGGTTGCACGCCGTGTCAAATAAAGACATGTTGTGCATTTTGGAATTTCTGCAGAGAATAGCAGTCAGTCAACACAAAATAATGATAGATGTGGTGACATCTATGTCTAAATTATTACATTCATCCATGACAAGCTTATTGACAAAATTAAATAGTGTTTTTGACTCAAAGAACTTAAAAGAAATCTATCCTAATGTGGGGTCAATAGAGGTTTTACCTTTTTGACGGTCATTTGGACTAGTTGGGCACGTAGTATACTACGATGCATGACATAGTTCAGCGGATGGACTCGTGGCACATCTCTCAGGGCCACTACTCGCATCCCGCCACAATATCAGTCACCACCACCACAACAACCCGAGTTTCCACCATATGAGTTTCCATAGTAGCCATCTGAGTTTCCATAACCATCAGAGTTCCCACAGCAACCCGACTCCACAACCTAACTGATGGACATCCCCGAGATTGTCAGACAATTTTTCCCCAATCAGGAGGGTGGTGGCCCTTGTTTCTGATCTTATCCATGATAGGTACTCGGTTGTGAACTCCATAGGTTCGATTGATGCAGTGAGGACACTGCTGATTTCAAGCTTGGGGGGGCACAACCAGCCCGTAATTGTAGTTTTCATTTTGCAATTCCTTTTATTAGAGTTAGTTGTGTCAGTTTCTCATTCCTTTTCATTCTATGTTCTATTTCCTTTGATGGCAATCTTAATATGAATTGAGGCTACCATGTTAGAATGAACACCATGCTTGATCTATCTTGTCCTTTATATTTCTTGTGGCTATATGAAAAGATATTCAACAACATGCATGAATCAAATAAAAAAGGAAAGTCCCCATGTACACGATCTTGTTTGTGTTTGTGGTTTGAAATACCAATTTTTACATCTTTGGTTTCTCAATACATGTAACAGTTCCACATTTTTGTGAATAATTCAACTTTGCAACATTTACTAGAATATGTGATACTCTTTCCAAACTCTTAGTGCGTTTACTATCAACTTTTTAGTGAAAAAAAATTCAAAAGAATGATTGAAATCTTACTAATCTTAACACTCTTGTTGACTCTTTGGTGTTGTACCATACTTGCGCTATCATTTATTTACCTTTACCCAATAAAAGATGGAAAACAACCGACATACCATGCTATCCTAGTGTGAGTCCAATCTGGAAACGATGGTTAGGTGGTATGAAAATCAAAAGAGGGTAAAAACAACACTCCAACCGGTATTCCACGTGAGCATAAGCCTAAATTAGCAGCCGAGTATCAGAAACCCAAAAATTTCCATCATCATATCCTTTGAGAAAAAGAGTACAACTAAGTTTGTTAATGTTAGCACTGATTTCATCATCTTATATCCATACTTACTGAAAATTTTGTAATGTACATCCACTAATTGTTTGCCTTGATTATCCAAATTCTATTTAGTGTTGTGTAGTTGATTATCTCGTTTGATTTGGAGCCATCATTGTTGAACTAAATTTCTCTATCTTAGATGTCTAAATTGAGAAGATAACAATGAACACAAATACAATGTACATGGTTGGTTGAGCTGATTGCATATCTTCTTTTCATTTTAATCCATGCATGAGTTTGAATATTCTTTAACCTTGAATGTAGTCATGTTCTTTTTGCTTGAGGACAAGCAATGGTTCAAGCTTAGGGGGATCTGTTGTGTGTTTTCCACATCATCTTTTCACATGATATCACACACAAATTTGGTTCATTTTTTATCTCACTTAGCCTCCTTTCATATTAATCTTGCCATCTTTTTGTTATTTTACTTATCACATGATATGCATTGCAAAGATGTTCTAAAAGGACCGATTTGGAGATTGCCTGACTCAAATTTCAAATCATTTGGATTTCCCCACATACAACCAACTATTCGGAGTTTAATTATGCTAAAACAGCAAAACGCACGACGTGCGAGTTTCCAGAAAGTGCAGAACAAAGCGAATACATGACTTGTTTTCTCCAACACGTCATGCACCGGGGAACGTCAAGAAGACCGAAACCTACTAGAAACTCACACGGTGTGCATGACTTCAGTGCACACCGTGTGCAGTGCATTCTGGAACAACTGTCGAAGGCTTTGCACGGCGTGCACGAGGAACGCATGCCGTGTCGGTGTCAGTTTCATAATTTCGAAAATTACAATCCTTTGTTTAAAACAAAGAGGGAACTTAATGGGCGGTTATCCACGGTCATAATTCAAAGTTCTCTCATCCTAGAGAAAGTATAGAGTAGAGGAAGTTGATTTTGAGGAGAAAAGGGGTGGTTTCTTGCCAAAGGAGCCCCAATCTTCTTCTCTTCTTCTCCATTATCTTCTCCAAAGATACATCAGAGCTTTCCCACTTCACACAGCTTCTCAGGAGAGGAGTTGGTTCATTTTGGAGTAGCTGGAGGAGTAGAATTTCATCTCCAAGCCGGAATTTTACCTTCTTGTGGTTACATCTTTGGATCTTCTTGCTTTTCTTCCTCTAGATCATGCTAGAATCTGAAATTTCTGTAACAGTTCTGCAAAACATGATTATGGATGAGTAAACTCCTTTTCTTGGGCATGGAAGAGCAATTCCCATGTCATAGCATGTATGGAACAAGTTAATTTCATACTAAATACTATATTGCTTGTTTTTCTACCATGAGAGTACCAATTTTATCATCTCTTGCATGTATTGCTGGCCACTTTATATGCATGTGTTATGCTTTCTTGCTTAATCTGAGAGATAGGTAGGAATGTATGGAGGTGCTTTTCTTGGCAACTCTTCTTCTACCACGAGAGTGGAGATTATAGAGTTGAGGAACAGGTTGTGATCTAAAATGAAAATTATGAATGAGAATGTGGATTTGAGTTGAGATCATTGCACCTGCACCGAGAGGTGAAGTGCAACACATACCTCTCCTTTAAAAAAAGTACTTAGTATGTTTAAATTTCGTGTTCCTATGATGTGCTATGATATGTGGGTGAAATTCTAATGTCCAAGATCCATTAGCATTCTGAATCTAAACCCTTTTTAGTATTCCTTTCATTGTTTGTTTAAATCTAAATTTCTATAATTAGATCAACATCACCATCCTTTTTAAACCGATCCAGATTGTTGAACTTTAGTGCTGTTGCGTTTGATTAATTACCAAAGCTCCTTCTGTTCGACCTCGACTATGACTACCTCTGTATACTTGCAGAGATTGGTTAAGTTGAGTAAACAATCCTTCTTTGGATTGAAACTCGTTAGTGTAAATGGCCAATAATGGACACACCCATGTCTAACACCACCAAACTTGATAAGGATGAAAAAGGCGATAAGGTAGATGAGAAGCTCTATAGAGGTATGATTGGAATTTTACCTTACCTAACGGCCTCTAGACCTGATATAATGTTTAGTGTTGCCTTGTGTGCTCACTTTCAAGTAAATCCTAAGAAATCATATCTTATAGTTGTTAAGAGGATTTTAAGGTACTTATCCAAAACTCTAAATTTTGGACTTTGGTATCCCAAGTCAAGGGACTTTACTCTTATAGCTTATAGTGATGTGGATTATGTAGGATGCTTGATTGATAGAAAGTGCACAAGTGACGCTTTCTCCTAGGACCATGCTTGGTGTCTTGGTTCTCTAAGAAATAGAGCACAATGGCATTATCAACTACCGAGGCTGAATACATTGCAGCCGAGAGTTTTTGTGCCCAGGTCCTATGGATGGAGGAAATGCTCCAAGACTTTAACATTTATTTTGATTCTTCTCGTATTTATTGTGATAATACTAGTGCAATCAATTTGTCTTACAATCATATATTACATAGTAGAGCCAAACATATAGAGGTTTGTTATCATTTTCTTCATGATCACATTGCCAAAAAGGATTCGTATATCACACATGCAGACACGGAAAATTAGTTGGTGGACATTTTCACTAAACCTCTAGCTAGAGAGAATTTTAATTTTATTAGATCAAAACTGCTCATAACTACTTTGGATAAATATGATATGCCTTCTAGCTAGTTGCTATTTATCCTATATGCTTTGCTTATGTCTTAATCACCTTGCTTATTAAAATGCTAAAATTTTCTTGTTCATATGTGATGGAGCTTCCACTTACGTGGAATTGCGTGCACCACTAAAAATCCTAAAGATGGTAAATCTTTAAGTTTAGCCTTGCTTATACTAGATCGAGAACTCCACCCACATATGCTAAGATACATGGAAATCTTATCGTAGTATAGTTAAGGGTCGAATCCACGGGACAACGGTCTTGTTGAGAGAAACAAGATGGAAAACGTTGGAATTTCACTTAATCTCTTAATAGTAGGTACTTAGATCAAAAGGTTGGTTTGGTTGTTTTTAAACTAAGAGCAAGTAAAGTAAAGCAAAGAAGTAAATTTACGGATGTCAACAATGATAGAAAGCCACTAGGATGTGATCGGTTTTCACCGCCACTACACATAGATCAAAACATGCAATATAAAACATAACCTGCAACAAAAGTCTAAACAGTTAGTATCTTTGTAGATTTATTTTCCTTTCGGAGAACTAACTACGAGAAGTACGGGAATGTTGCAATTCCAACCATCCCTGAACGAATGGTCAACTACTTTGCATCATTCCCTTCACAAAATGTGTTCCTCGACTTTATTAAGGTTGTACTTTCATACGTCAACTGATTCCATTTCATAGTATGAAAGTACAACGATGGAAGTGAGTTTACTCCACTTCTTGAACAACACTCCTAAATACCGAAATAGATGCATGGTGGATACATGCATCAAGAACCAACATTCAATCGAGATTCGAATCTAATAGTACAAACATAGAAAATTCATACTAAAAGATAAAAAATAACATGAGTTGGTGATCAAGCAACAAGCATTCATTAAACGATTGATGTTGAACTGAAAAGAAAGAACTCTATATTGCAAACTATGGATTACATTACATGAAATGAAAACGTGGGTAGCAGGGCTACTCCCCGCACCCTAGTGAAAGAAGACTACTCGCTCATAGCTAGGACAAAGAAGGAGGCAAGAAGAGAGAGAGAGCGTCATCCCCACAAAGGAGAGAGGAAATTCAACCCCTTGGAGAGAGAGTGAGTGACGATCTTCAATATTTACAGGTTGCTCGATGACGAGGTCTCCTCTTTCCACCTTCTTTGATGAAGAGAGAGAAAGCAGCTTCAGGATGGAGCGTGGATCTCAAACCGGCAGCCTTTGGGCAGAGGACGGAAGTTGGAAAAGCTCTGGAGTAGTAGAGGCAGCCTCTGGGCGTCTGAAAGTTGATACCTTTGAGAGGACCCCTCGGGTCTTATTTATAGGCCTTAAGTGAAGTCCAAACGGTTTGGACAGTTTTGGATCCAAACGGTTTTGAAGACCGTTTGGACTCTGAAACCGTTTGGACCCCGAGACCGTTTGGACTCTGAAACCGTTTGGACTCTGAAACCGTTTGGACTCTAAAACTGTTTGGACTCCATGCGGTCTTGGGACCGGTTGGCTTCATGCGGTCTTGGGACTGTGTGACTCCATGCGGTCTTGGGACCGTGTGGCTTCATGCGGTCTTGGGACCGTGTGACTCCATGCAGTCTTGGGACCGTGTGGCTTCATGCGGTCTTGGGATCGTGTGACTCCATGCGGTCTTGGGACCGTGTGGTTTCATGCGGTCTTGGGACCATGTGACTCCATGCGGTCTTGGGACCATGTGACTCCATGCGGTCTTGAGACCGTGTGGCTTCATGCGGTCTTGGGACCGTGTGACTCCATGCGGTCTTGGGACCGTGTGGCTTCATGCGGTCTTGGGACCGTGTGACTCCATGCGGTCTTGGGACCGTTTGGCTTCATGCGGTCTTGAGACCGGTTAAGTCTTTTGTGATTTTTTTGTGTCTTTTTGTGTAGGTAAAAAGGAGAAAAGTTAATCTAATATTATATTTGCAATAAAAGAGGATAACTAGGGATTCTATCTAATTTATCTAAGAAAGAATGTGAGAAATTGAAGAAAAATACTAAGATAACATCACAAAATTGGAGGTTATCACCCCCCCTAACTTAGAGTCTAGCTTGTCCTCAAGTTAGATAGAGCTGAGGCATGTAATGGTGAGGCGATGTTATTTAGTTAAGATCTCCATATTCTTGCTTCAATTATAAACCCGAGTTCTCCTAAGGTCGTATCAGGTCTTATTGCTTGCCTTAACTCTTTCAGGTATTTGAGAGTTGCTAAGGTCTCAAGTTTCTTCCGTATCTCATAGCCTGCATTGGGACCACTTTTTATTCTGTGCATGTTGTTGACTCTAATCAGCTTTATACCTTTCTGAAAGACCTACTAGAAGCTAGAGTGGGTATGAGGGTTGGCTAAAGGCTTGATGTGTAACTCCCCCTTAAAGTGGGGGAGGGGTTATTTATGCTTCTAGGAGTTCACTACCGGGCACGACACATCTGCCTTTGTGAGGGCAGCTGAATGTACAGGCCGGGTGAGTCCCTTATAAGCCTTTCATATATTAAGATACCTTAGGGTTCCACTACCGGACACGACACATCTGCCTTCATGAGGGAAGCTGAATGTACCGACCGGGTGAGACCTTCATTGGTTCTTTATATAGATCCTTATTTATGGCACGACTCTCATAGTTTTATTCAACTCTCTGGCTTTTATTCGTAGACTCACAAGCTTAGGATTTGGGTTTTTTTTAGGGAATTTATTTTGGGCGGCCAAGCCTCTTTTATTTGAAGAGAGGAAAGCTGTTCTTAGAGTTTTCAACATGCACTTATTTGGTTTCTTTTTAATGGTCCACTTGCGAGACTTCTTGATGTGGATGTCGCCTGATGCCCCTCTCATCCTTGAGAGCTTGGCTTATTTCGGCCTTGATGTTGACCTATGGAGAGTCAGATGTAGAAGTGAAACAAAAGCATGAAAATCAAGAGTGAAGAGAAATTATTAAGTCACCATTATATGTCTAAGTGCTATTCTAGTTATTATTCTTGAATACTGACTTGATTGTAAAGTTAGCGGGGGATGACTTTATTCCAAAGATTTATTATCGGATGAATTATTTTTAAAAAAATCTAAATGTGTAAGGGAAACTAGGAGAATTTTGTACAAAATTGAAAGAGAAGATGGAGAAAGAAGGATATAGAAATGATACCTCGCCCTTATATACTGTACTCCCCCCTAACTTATCATTCACTTTGTCCTCGGAGTGTCAAAGTGATAGGTTGAAAAGTAAAAAGACAAGGGCGTCAGGCTTCTATTAATCCTGAGTTTGTCCCTGGTGTTCTGAGTAGATTAGCTGCAAACTTTCCGCGTAGGGCGTGGTAATCCACGTCTTTCATATCCTCTACTGGTCTTTGAAGGACCATGATGGTGTACATCCAGAAGAGGACGTGGAAGCCGCAGTCATTTGATTCCCGAATTTGTTGGGGACATTTGTGGTTGAAGGATGGGCGATGAAAGTGTTCTTTGCCATATGACCTTGTGTGCTGACTTAGAATATCGATTAGTCTATCTGCACATTCCTTCACCACTTCCTCTGTGGGCGTCTATGGTGTCACTACATATTTCTTCTGCCGTAGATTGAACTGGCTGTCAGAACTGTTGTAGATGGTAGTTGTTCCTTCGGGTAGGTTTGTTGCCAGAAGCATCCAGTGCTCATGGTAAAGGAAGGGTAGCATGATAAACTTCGGTGTTGTATGTTGTAGGAAGGAAATTAGTGCTTCAGTTGTTCTGAAGTTCTTTAGCTTTAGGAGGTTGTCCTTCATATATGCGGATGCCATATAGGTTGTAGGGTGATTCTGTCCAATAAGAAATTGATAGGCAGCCATCAAGCTCACGGATAGAGACCCTTTGAACTGTACAGTTTCTCATAATGCGTCTGCCATTACTAAAATGTCACCGGACATGAAAACGAGGTCATCTTTCTCGGCGTAAAGCTGTGACATGATGAGACGGAGTTCATTGTCGGAGAGACTTTTGCAAGAACTGAGGTCGAAATATGGGAAAGTTGGTTCTATGGAAGATAGGGGCACCATTTGTGATGGTGATCTCCTAATGGTTGCCCCTGACAAAAGATCTATGTCTCCTTTATCCTGTACCAGATCAAAGTGGGAAGGGTCCCATTTTCTTTGCTCGGGAACTATGGATGGCTGTTTGTTTTTCTCTAGTTCTTTTAAAGTTTGTCTGAAAGGTCTCCTTTGCGGATGTTGGATTGCTGAAAAGAGGTAACGGGGGACATCATCTGGTGCCATTGTCGGGTCCTTGAAGAACCTCCTGTCACAAATAAGCTCCATGGTGTAACACCCTCGCAAGGAGTGAAAATCTTCAGTGACCAGATCGGTAAAGGGGATTTCTTGGTTTAGCGCTTGAATGTGACGGATAGTGCAGAAAGCGCAATCCCCAGATCCTTCAGTAGTTTGGACTTGCGGGTTTATTATTTGGAACCAAGGTTGGCTCCATTCCTGACGTAGGGACGGGCGTGCAACCCAAATTAGCTTAAGAAGCCGGAAAGGTATACATCTTGCCTCTCCTGCTTCTTCTCCAACAAAATTTATTGTTCCAGCTGGTAGCTCAGTGGCGCAAAAATTGTACACCTTGGCATCCCGAGCCTCGGTGTCCACAATCATAAATAACCAGTGATCGGAAACTGGAAATGGCACGGTAAGATATCGTGCCCTCCGTGCTAAACCAGTGCGCAGCTGCTCTATTGACTTTGCTTGTATGTCTTTGTATAACAAGCCTATAGATAGAGCAGGTGAGGCGTTAAATACTGGCTGCTGCCTCTTTGAGCTTCTGTAAACTTCTATGTAGTTGGCAAGTAGGACACAGAAGATTGCCATTGACATCGTTGACCATGGTCGCAGGATGTTACAGAAATTTTTGCGTGTCAGCTTGCGCTTAGTCTTTGTATTGTGGTAGATGATGTCTCCCCCCTCTTTGGCATCGCCGACAATAGTGTTCAGGATAAAGATGTCCTAAGCATTTAGTGTAGAGACGGCTGCCATATCTAAATCGTGCATCTTATGCGGTAGAGGTGGTGGCGGGGGAAGCTCCTGCAGAGGGGGTGAAGAAGTTTGTTCCAAATCTTCTATATAGCCTTGCAGATCTTCATCTAAATCGGAAGCAGAATCGAGTTCTTCATCTGTATCTAAATGTACTCGTTCTGATTCTTCCTGTTCTGGGGGGAAGGGCACTGATTGGTCAAGTGCGGAAAAAAGTTGAGTGGCTGTTGTTGGTGGGCTTGCGCTGGTTCCTAAAATACATTGGTGGAACTCAGCAAAATCCACATCTTTTGTAGACTCCCCTATGGATCCCAAGGCAGAGTAATCGAGGAATTGGTCCCCATATGATATATGTACATTTTCATTGTGGGTGGGGGACTTGGGATGATGTCCACCTTCTTGGTGGTCTTTGACATATCCTTTCTGAGAAGGTTCTGCTCCTTGTCTTGGGCCCTCCCCAGCATTGTATGGAGCATCAGATTTGTCATCTGAGGAGGTGGTATCATTGTCAGAATTTGTGGAGGAGTCAGAGTCATCTTTGTCTTCATCATCGCCTTCTTTGTCAGCTGCTGCTTTGTCTGTGAGCTTCTTGTGTGCTGTCTTTTTGCACTGTCGATGGATGGTTTGTAACTCGTCAAACGCCACTTGCACATGCTCATGTGTTTCGAGCGGTGCGTCGTGTGTTTCCTTGAGATCTTTGTATCAGTCCTCGGTAGAGAGGAGTCACGCTGTAAGATCTATTACTGTAGCTCGTAATTGTTGGATTTCATTGTTCGTCAACTCCTCTTGGCGATTGCTGAATTGTGTGAGAGTGTTGCTGATGTTATCCAAGCGCATGCTAAGAGTTGTTTGTTGCTGCTTGAGCTCGCGGAGAGTCTCAGGCAGAGATTGAGTCTGCGTAGAGATCTCATCGACTTGCTTGGCCATCGCTTCTTGCTGGCCTTTTACTCCAAGGACCAACTCGTGCAAGTTGTTGTAGTGGCTGTCGATGTGATCAACTTGCCTGGCCACTACATCTTGTCATTGTTGAAGACCTTGGAGTATGCTTGGCAAGGCACTGTTCTGCTCGTCGATCTTGGTGACCTGTTTAGATAATACCTGCACACAAGAAAAAATGGAATGCATTATGTTAGAAGGGTCGGTGAGGAGGTTTCGGATGGTGTCGAATTGACGTCTGAATTCCTCACCGACATTTGTGAAAGGGACCCCGGTTATGGAAGGGTGGGGTGGTTGGGGTCTGGGTGGGAGGGTTGTAGTGTCTTGCGGAAGAGACACTGTTGATGGTTCTGCGAACTGCGTCGTGACTATAGATGGGGTCACCAACAGTGTCGGGGTGGTGGTGGATGGGAAAGGTGGTGGTATATCTTGTGAAAATGGTGGAATTGAAAGTGGTGGGGGAAATATTGTGGGGATGGAGGCGAAGGTGGTGAAGTCGGGCGTAGTAGTGGAGAAGGGGATGCCCAAAGAGAAAAAGGGTGAAGAGAAGGATGTGGGTGGTGGTGTAGTTGTGGAGAAAGATGGAAGAGTGATGGATTGTGGAAAGGTGGAGGGTGGTGAAGTGGTGGTGGTAAGCTCAGCGGTTAGACTCATAATGAAGGAGTCTAGAGATGACGTGGTGATTTGTTCTTCAGGGAGGGTGGGTTTTGACTCTGGATGTGGTTTTGATGTTGGTGTCCCTGACAGCTGTTGTTGCTGCGAAAGCCTTTTGGAAGGTCGTTTCACTGGAATTTTTGTTATACGATCTGTCGGGGCTGTGATACTGAGATCAGTCTGCCCCGCTTGGGTTGTCTTAGCTTGTGCTTTGACCGAAGCTAGGAGTTTGGTAATCTCTTCATCAGTAAAGAGAAGTTTGTCTTTATCGTAGTCTGCTAGCTCCGGAAGCGGTAATAGGGTCTTGGAAGATTTGGCAGTTGGGCAGAAGATGTAATGTAATTTCACATCCTTTTCCTTGACAATGTAGGAATTCTTCAAGGTCTGTTCGTTGGTAAGGATGTCGCCCTTGATCTTCATGCAGCGCAGAAGTAATCTTTTTATCCTGAGATATTTGATTATCGAAGTTATGTGCCCACCCATGTAAATTTCTTTCCCTATGGCGTAGGCGGAGAATTTTTGTATCAAGTGTCGGCCAATATTGACCGGTTTTCCATGCAAAATTCACCATAGGAGAAAAAGGTCAGCGGTTATAACATTTCCACCCTCTGTTCTGGGGAAGAGCGCACCAGTGAGGATCTTGTGAAGTGTACACACGAACCCAGAATGGATATTGGAGGCTTTGCATGTCTTTGCCTCATAAGCTGGGAACCCTGTTAAGGTTTTCCAGAAGCTATGTCTATTGAATTGTGAATTTTTTGTTCCTGTAGCTTTGGCCATTTTGAGATGCTCCGGGTTGTCAATGAAGATTTCGTTCAGAAGATTTTCTGTGATAACTATGGTGTTTCCAAAAAGTTTGGTGACCAACCTGCAGTCACCTCCGTCCCTTGTTCTATGCATAATGTCCACCGTTTCTTTAGTGAGATGAGTAAAGAATTCTATAGTGGGCTCAATATATGAAATTTCGGGGACAAAGCACAATCTGGAGAGGTTAGCGTTGTCTAGTATGGTGAGGATTCTATCATAGATCCCCATCTTGAGAAGTACGCTGGAGCAGACATACTTTATTGGTTTTAGCATTTTTTCGATGGAGGGGAGGGTATGGATGTAAAGGTTTTCTAGTGGTGGTGCGGTGGTGGTGAGTACGGAGAAGACGAGAGTGGTAGCGGCGGGTGTTGGAAGGGTTGGTTCCCTAGCAGAAGCGGGGCGGACTTGTTTCCTTGCCCATTTCTTTGATGGTTGTTCTTTTTTAGCTTCTGGAGCTTTTCGTTTTCCCTTTAATTTGTCAGTTGGGGATTCATCTCCAGAGTTAGGATCATATTCAGAGCCCTCATTGCTGGAAGAGATTTCTTCCACCTCTTCTTCAGGCTCCTCAGCTAGACAGCTGTTGATGCGATCAATTTCACACAAGATTGCTATGATGTTGACCTTTGGTGGGGCCTTTCCAGTCTTGTTAAAGTTATCTACAATCTATTAGAGTTTGGCTCGATCTTCCATCAATTGCTCCTTTGTCCAAAATGGAGCGTCGGCAGTTCCTGTGGGTTGCTTTGCTGATGAAGCCATTTCTGAAAATAGAAAGTTATGTATTAGAATAACAAGTTTTAAAAGAAGAAGAAAAATTTGGTATGTGTTTATGTGTTTTTATGTTTGAACGAAGTGTATGCGGTTTTGAAGGACCAAACAATTTCAAGATAGTTTGGATGCAAACGGTTTCAAGACCGTTTGGCTCTAAACGGTTTCAGGACCATTTGGCTCCAAACGGTTTCAGGACCGTTTGGCTCCAAACGGTTTCATGACCGTTTGGCTCCAAACGGTTTCAGGACCGTTTGGAAGCAGAAACACCAGGGGCGCTGCGGACGGGAGAGAGGTGGAACCGACAGTGAAAGCAAAGATGGAGGCGATAGAAAGGGGAATGCCGCGGCGTCACTGAAGATGTTGATGGTGGGAAAGATGGTAGCGGAGGTGAAAAGGCCAAAGGTGCGATCGAACAGGTAGCTGCGACGGAAAAACAGGCGTCGGCGAAGGTAGCACGACTACCTTGTTGCAGTGGGCGAGGAAGATGACGGCGAGAGCATCGGTAATGCAGATGCGAAGGTGGCGTCGGTGAGGAGAAACTTGGTCATGGGTCATGCGGGAACGGAAGCAGAGATGGAAAAAGAATAACCGTTCGCGCGAGGGTTTACGAGAGGTCTGGAGTCGAAAGAAAGAAGAGGGGGGGGGGGTATATTTATAGGATTCGGTGGGTTGACCCTATAAAACCCTTAGGTAAAATAGTTTAGCGACCGTTTGGACTCCAAACGGTTTCAAGACCATTTGGCTCCAAACAGGTTCAAGACCGGTTGGCTCCAAACGGTTTCAGGACTGTTTGGCTCCAAACGGTTTCAGGACCGTTTGGGAGGTTTAAGGTTATTATGATTTTAATATTTTTATATTTGTTTTGGTTATATAAATTTTATATTTTCAGAAGATAATTCTAAGGTAACTTAAAAGAACAGAATATAAAAGAAGAAGCTCAGATCTTGGGTTGCCTCCCAAGTAGCGCCTGGGTTTTACGTCGCTGGCTTGATGAGGTTTTGATGTTGTTATGATGATGTTGTGGCATCTCTGATCTCAATAGTTTGTCTCGGCATTTTATCTGCTGGAGTGTAGTATTTTTTCAATCGATGGCCATTGACTGTCCTTTCTCCTCCATTGTCGTCAACAATTATGACAGCTCCAGTCGGGTATATATGTTTTATGGTGAAAGGCCCGGGCCACTTTGTGCGGAGTTTTCCGAGGAACAATTTGAGCTTGGAGTTAAAAAGGAGTACTTTGTCACCGATGGCGATGTCTTTCCTTTTTAGATGACCGTCGTGCCACATTTTGGTTTGTTCTTTATAAATCCTGGCACTTTGGTAAGCGGTCATTCGGAGCTCCTCATGTTCTTGCAATTGGAGTTGTCTATTTTCTCCAGCACTTTTAAAATCGAAATTCAGCTGTTTAATGGCCCACCAAGCCTTATGTTCCAGTTCTATTGGAAGATGACATGACTTCCCGTATACCAAACAGAACGAAGTTGTCCCGATTGGTGTTTTATAAGCTGTTCGGTAAGCCCAAAGGGCGTCGGGAAGCTTGGTGGACCAGTCAGTGCGGTGTCTATTGACTATTTTTTCTAGGATTGCCTTCAGTTGTCTATTTGAAACTTCAACCTGACCACTGGTCTGTGGATGGTAAGGTGTGGCAACTCTATGGTTAACTCCGTATTTCTGTAAAGAAGTGAAACCAATCCTCTACTAGAAAGAAAAGACCACATCCCTTAAATACAAACACCACGTAAAATTTTTCGCCAAAGGGATGGAGATCAATTCATTCAACATGTATGTATCATTACAAAATGAGTAGCAACGGAAAAAGAAGTTTTATCTAACAATTTACAAATCTAGTTACAACACTTCACCACATAAGGTAATCTAAAGGAAAACTAAACATAAAGCCAAGGACTAAGCCGAGGGTCATCTAACCACCTCTTCAAGCCTCCTGAAGATCAGCTATAAGGTTGTTGTTGAAGTTCACTCTCCTCGACCTAACCTGGGGTTGGAAGCATACCCCGACAAAAGAAGAAGAAAAGACAAATACATCAGCAAAAGCTGGTATGTGTATTCTAAAGAAAAGCTTGAGCAATATATGACATTAAGGACATCAAGTATGAATGCTTCCCATGAAAAAGAATAGGACTACCCACACGGGCATAAAAGAAAAGATTCTTAACAAAAGAGATACTTGCCATATGTAAACAATAAAGAAGTGCCACATGCACATATCATGACCAATATCCTTCATACATGTGAGATAAGCATAACACTAGAATATTATAAAACACAAAGGCGGTCAAGAATCACACATCTTGAACCTGGTGAGACATGGGCCAAGAATCACACATCTTGCCCTGGCATGGGGAATCACACATCCACCATCCAAATATATATGACATGGGTCAGGAATCACACATCCTGCCCTGGCATGGGGAATCACACATCCACCATCCAAAATATTATAATGTTGCCAAAAATTACAATGAGACAAAACCAATGCAATTATACTACTCTAGGGTTACCGAATCACATAGCAGGTAATTGTAGAGGCAAGTAGAAAAGTGTACTCAACATCAAATAAGATTTTCCACAATGGTCAACATATGAAACATCAATAAACTTCCACATCATAGTGGTAGATACCATCAACAATATCATCATGTTCCATATCACAACAAAGATTCCAAGAAATTATCCAAGATCACAATAACCAGCATAGTGCACATGAACCATGATAACAAGAGAATAGACATGTGTATAGGCAACAGTCAAAAAGATGATAAAGTAGGTGAATTTCTCAAAATGGACGAATAAGGGATACGACATACCTTAGTATCAAAGTCCAACAGGTCCAAAGCACTTCTGGATCCAAAACTAGGTCACCAAAGAGCCCATTAAACACATATACCAATTTTATGTCAATTTCATACATAAAGACCAAAGCCTAAAAACTACCTTTTTATTATTATGTGAATTAGGTTATGAAAACTATTCCATATTTTAGGTCATGTTATTACGAGTCTAAAAATATTTTATTATATTTTTATGACTTATATATTATTAGTTATGATATTTTACAAGTTAATTATCATAAATTAGATCCAAAGAAAAACACCTATTATTAATATTTGGATTCAGTTATCAAAACTTATACCATTAGCTAGATCTTATTTTTCTGATTCCAACGAATATTTTTCCATAATTTTCTGATCATCCGATAATTAGTTATCAATTTTTAACTACTAACCAATCAGATAATTACAAATAAACCGATCGCAGATAAAGGGCAGAGAAGGTCCACGCGGACCTGGGCAGGACAATCGGGGCCGTCCATGTCAGCGGACAACTCGAGCCAAGATCTCGCGTAAAGCAACCAAAGAAACAGGTGAAAAGACCATTTTACCCTTCCGATAGAAAACTAAAACAAAGCGACAGATGAGGGCAAAGTGGGAAATCCACACAGGGGTTTGTTCCCTGCGAGGAACTGTCGAAGTCATGGAACAGGGAGGAGAACTCCGAACTCCAGACCGAGATCTAGCACAAACTAGGCGAAGATTTCTAAAGGAACTATGTTCCTGAAAGGACGACGGTCCCAACGAGCCCAGGCACACCCAAAACGGCCAGCCATAGCTCAAACTAGCACCTCCGCAAAATAGAAGAAATTGAGCAACTTGGGCAGAGCAAGAGAGCCCATCGGAGGCCAAAGGAACAACAGAGAGAGATGCGACGATCAAAACCGAAGCGATAAAACAAGGGCACCCATCACGAAAACCTCCATCAACGGAGAATTGCAAAACGATCAGAGAGAGAGAAAAAAAGGTGAAATGTCGTTACCTCCCAATCGCATGAACCGAAGAGCCAGAAAGCTTCCCTACGCTTCTATGATCTGAACCACACCAAGGAAGAGCACCTCCGTGCACCAGAATCCATAGTCAAGTTCGCCACCGCCGAGAGAGGCAGATTGAGTAGGGGAAGATGGATGCGGGGCAAACCAAATCAAAAGAACTAGGGCACGGGGTTTCTGGGGGTCCGAGGATCGCGGAGGAAGCCATATAAATAAGGGCGGAGTCCAGGTTCATCAAGAAACCTGTGAGAACCAGGAAACAGGGGAAAGAGAGGAAGGTTCTAGTCGACCTGGAGATTGGGAGAGAGAGACCCTACTAAAATAGGGATCAACCAAATCGGTAAGCAACGCTGATGGTAAAAAGGAAAACAGAAATCACCGAGAAGGAAAGACGGAAGAGGAAAGCGTGGAAGAAATCCCGTGTTACTGTAGCCACGAGAAAGAGTCCTAATGGAGGTAGGAGACATCTCCTCATCCTTTGGATTCTTATCCAAGGGCCACGATGAAGTCCGAAATAAAATAGGCCGCGTGACAGCCCAAGATTAGGAAAAATCGGAAAATCAATTGAATTAAGCAAAGTGAAATTCAAATAATTTATGTATATTCTCTTTCCTGATTTAGGGGTTCTAGAATTATCCAAATTAAACCAAAATTTGCACATATGTTTTAATTAAGCATGTAGATTCTGAATATCCAATTAGTTTTGCCTTTTGGAAACCTTTAATGGGTTAAATAATTCAAATATCATTTTCTCTTTCTTTCTTCATTTATGGCTTTAGGATTATCCAAATTTTATGAAACTTGACACACAAGTCATATTTAATGTGTTGAATACGAATTTGCCTTTATTTCCAACTTTTGGTGTCATGATTTACATTTATTTATTAATTACACCTTTTAGGCATTTTCTCTCTCCTATAATTACCTATTAATCAAACATTATCCAAATTAGTTGCAAATTTTCCCAAAGGCTTATTTTTATGTTTAGGTTACGAAATTGGAGTTAGTTTTCCAATTTGAGGTCATTAAATATTTTATTTCACTTTATTGGCCTAATTCCTATTTTCTTTAGATAAGGACATTAATATATACAATTATCTTCCAAATTAAATGATACTTGGCCCTTAAGTTACTTTTTGGTCAAGAATACGAATTTTCATGTCAAATTATCCTGATGGGTTTCCAATC
This sequence comes from Alisma plantago-aquatica, assembly GCA_963693085.1. Lineage (NCBI taxonomy): Eukaryota > Viridiplantae > Streptophyta > Magnoliopsida > Alismatales > Alismataceae > Alisma > Alisma plantago-aquatica. The sequence continues at coordinate 58,031,346 of OY856415.1, forward strand.
ATAAATTTTGGTACAATATCTTTCTAATTATCTTCTTTACCCATTAATTCCCATATTACCTTTAATTATTGCATTTATCTTCTCCTTTATATAAAATTCGGATTTTCTCCTATTTCTCTTATTTTAGGAAGTGCTAGAAAGTTCTAAGATGAAATATTTTATGATTTCTATTACTTAGTGACAATTTATACTTCAACCCCATTAATTAAAACCAATTTGGTGTTTATGTACATACAACCCTATATTAAGAATATATGGGGAGGTATTTATCCAACTAAGTTCTTTAATTTCTTATTATCATCTAAATGAGTTGTTATTATTAAGCACAAAGTATTTTTTATTCCCTTAATTACATGCATTAGTTTATTCTCGTTTGGCTAAGACAAAAGGGTAAAACTACTAGGATAGGGTTCTAGTTCTAGTATGTTACAATTTCTTTAAGAGGGATTCAAAGCTTCGTTCCAGGAAATGGCTCCCGCCGTCGGATATGACCGTTCGGGGGACTCCAAATCTGGGAAAAATGATATCTTTACACATCTTAATGACTGGTTTGGAATCGCTGGACACTATGGGTATGGCTTCGACCCATTTCGAGACATAGTCTACTGCAACCAGAATGTAGGAGAAACCATATGAAGAAGGAAAGGGGCCCATATAGTCTATCCCCCATACGTTGAAAAGTTTGATCTCTTGCCACATGGTGAGGGGCATTTCATTCCTTTTAGAGATGCTGCCAGAAAATTGACATTTGTTGCAAGATTTCACAAAATCATAGGAGTATTTTGCTATGGTTGGCCAAAAGAATCCAGATTGCAGAACTTTTATAGCAGTTTTCTTCGCGCTCATGTGTCCCCCAGTAGGTCCAGAATGGCAATGCTCTAAGACGAGGGTAGTCTCTTCGTCGGGTAAGCAGTGACGGAAAAGTCCGTCTACACATAGGCGAAAAAGGTAAGGTTCATCCCAATAGTATTGCTTTACATCGTGAAGGAATTTCCTTTTGTCATGATGAGAGGCAGAAGGATGAATGATTCCTATAGCCAGATAATTAACAATGTCGGCATACCAAGGGAATCCATTGGTAGCTTTCATTAGTTGGTCATCTGGAAGGGAGTCTCGGATAGGTACTTTATCTTCATCCTCGACTTCAATACGGCTGATGTGATCGACGATGATGTTTTCCACTCCACTTTTATCTTTGATTTCCAAATCGAATTCCTGAAGCATCAACACCCAGCGGATAAGTCTGGGTTTTGCATCTTGCTTCTAAATTAGATATTGTATGGCGGAGTGGTCAGTGTAGACGATGACCTTGGATCCAATCAAGTAGGAGCGAAATTTTTCGAATGCATAGATGACAACTAAGAACTCTTTTTCTGTAGTAGTGTAGTTCTTTTGTGCTTCATCGAGCATTTTAGATGCATAGTAGATTACATAGGGTTTCTTGTCGATTCTCTGTCCTTGCACGGCCCCTATGGCATAATCGCTGGCGTCACACATGATTTCAAAAGGTTGTGACCAATCTCGGGCTCTTAGTATGGGTGTAGAGACTAAAGCGTTTTTAGAGTTGAGAAACTTTGTAAGCATTCTTGATTAAAATTGAACTCGATATCTTTGGTTAGAAGTTGGGTAATGGGTTTTGCTATTTTTGAGAAATCTTTGATAAATCTTCTGTAAAACCCAACATGACCCAAGAATGTCTGTACTCCTTTTATATCTTTTGGTGGCGACAACTTTGAGATAACATCTATCTTTGCCTTATCTACCTCAATCCCTCTGTCACTCACTCTATGTCCGAGGACGACACCTCCAGTTACCATAAAATGGCATTTTTCCCAATTCAAGATGAGGTTCGTTTCCTCGCATCATTGTAAGACTTGTCCAAGGTTGAGTAGACAGTTTTCGAAGGAATCTCTGTAAACTAAAAAATCATCCATGAACACCTCCATTATAGATTCTGTTAATCCTGCAAAAATAGCAGACATACACCTTTGGAATGTAACAGGTGCGTTGCACAGCCCGAATGGCATTCTTCTAAAAGTATAGATTCCAAAGGGGTAGGTAAAGGTAGTTTTCTCTTGGTCTTCCGGCTGTATAGGGATTTGGTAGAACCCAGGATAACCATCTAGATAGCATAAGTAATTCTGATGGGCTAAATGTTCTAGGACTTCGTCGAGAAAGGGCAAATGGTAGTGATCTTTTTGTGTTGATTTGTTGAGTTTCCTGTAGTCGATACACATCCTCCACCCTATCATAGTCCTTGTCGGTACTAACTCATTCTTATCATTTATTACGACAGTGGTTCCTCCCTTTTTGGGGACCACTTGGATGGGGCTGACCCATTGGGAATCTGAGATTGGGTAAATTATGCCTGCTTTCAGCAGTTTGAGGACTTCAAGGCGGACTACTTCTTTTAGAGTGGGGTTCAGCTTCCACTGGTGTTCTCTTGATGGCTTGAATTCTTCGACCATGGCCAGTCTATGCATGCATAAAGCTGGGTTTATACCTGTAAGGTCAGTTATTTTGTACCCAATGGCTTTCTTGTATTTCTTCATCTCAATAAGAAGCCTTTCTTCCTGGTTTTCCGTCAGGGTGGAACTAATGATAACTTGACATAATTTTGCTTCATCCAAAAAGACGTGTTTAAGTCCCGTTGGTAGAGTCTTCATCTCAGGAGCCTTGGGTGTTTCTGTTGCTTCTAAAATAGTGACAAATTTAAGCTCCTCAAAGGTGGCTGTCGACGCTTCTTCAGCTTTCTCTAAGTGTTGCAAACATTGTTGAACCAATTCATTTGCTGAAAATTCGACTTCTGGATTAGTCAGAACATTCTCTAACTCATCCGATGGCTCAAATATTTCTAATTGGGACATTTGATGTATTGCATCTAAGAGATAGACCTCCTCTTGAAAGCTGGGGCCTTTCATGCTGTTGAGAACTCGGAATTGAATTGCTTCTTTTCCCAATCTTAGAATGATCGTGCCAGCTTCAACATCAATAAGCATCCTAGCTGTGGCAAGGAAAGGTCTACCAAAATTATTGGGTATCTCAGATCCTCCTTGATATCCATAACAACGAAATCACATGGGACATAGGCATCTTTGCCTATTCTGACTGGAATATCCTCGATAATTCCTAGAGGTGCAGTGATAGTAGAATCAGCTAACTGAATTGTCATCGTTGTGGGCAGCAAGTCAGTGAACCCTAATCGTTTACACATGGAGTAGGGCATAATTGATATGCTAGTCCCTAAGTCAGCTAATCCCTTTTTTCTTGAGGCATTTCCAATACAACATTGGATATCGAAGGAACCAGGGTCCTTCTTTTTCTTTGGCATCTTATTAAGGATGATATCATAGGTGGTTTGAGCTAGTTTGATAGTTTCTTGTTCTTCAGTAATGTATTTCCTTGATAACATAGTTTTTAGGTATTTAGCCCAAGCCGGCACTTCAGAGAGGGCATCGAGGAGCGGGATGTCGATATAGAGTTTCTTCATCACCTCCTTAAATCGTTGGAACCTAGTGTACATTTTTGTCTCTCGCAATCTCCCCGGATATGGTATCCTTGGTTTATACTGTGGGATTTCTGGCTCTTTGGAAGTTTGTTCTTTTTCTTTGCCTTTCGAGTTCTCTGCAGACTTTTCAGTTCCTAGGTTCGGGCTTGCATTTGGAATAAGGACAGGTGTATCATCATCGTCAAGAGTGATTCTCATAGTTTCATGAAGGGTGCATCCAGATCTTGTAGTAACGACATTCAACTACTCAGGTCTATTCTGGTCGTGTCTAGGGTTCGATTCAGGTTGTCCTGCAAAAGTGCCTGTTGGAGGCTTTAGTTGAGCAGCAATTTGTGCTAGTTGAGCCTCCACTACCTTCTGCTGAGCTTGCTGATTAGCGAGCATGGTTTGTTGGGACTGTAGCATCTGCCTTATCAAAGTCATCTCGTCTGCTGGCTGGGACAGGGTATTTTTCTTAGCAAGTTGTTGTTGTCCTTGTTGTGGTTGTTGCGGAGGCATCACTAACTGAGGTTGCTGCAACTGAGGATGCAGTTGTGGGTGTAGAGGAGGATGGGTATATTGATAGTAGGCAGATGGATTTCTAGGGTAGTTGGATCTTGGGAAGTTATTTCTGGGGTTCCCTTGATTTTGATTATAGTTGCTTTGGAATCCAGGTGGCAACCTATTGGAGGATCTGCCTTGTGTCTGGTGTTGCGGATTGGCAGTCCTAGCAGGGTTCCAATATTGAAATCCTGGGTGGTTTCTTGGTTGATTAGGATTATAGTAGACTTGTCCAGGTATAGAATGAATAGAATTAACTTGTTCAGGCAATTTCTCTTCAGGTTGTTTAATGATTGGTTCGTATTTCTATTGTGGTGGATGCATATCCATCATCACATTGTAAAGTCGACCACATGACAGAGTTGGGTGATCGGATGCGTGACAAGCTTCACAGGTCCCTGTGGCAGCTTTAACCTGTTGAACTTGAGGGGTTTTCTTCTTATCAAACTCTCCAAGCGAAGTTTCAAGAGCCTGCTATTTATGAGCTATGGTCTTTAAGGCTTCCGCAATAGCCTTCATTTCTATTGATTCCTCAGCTTTATAAACTTTTAGGACTCCCTTTCCAGATGATCGTGCCCAATTGGATTGATTCTCAGCTCCAAGTGTGATGATTTTCTAAGCATCCTCATAGTTATTTCTCATAAAATTTTCTCCAGATGAAGAATCCAGAAATTGCTTGATGTCATCACTCACTCCCCTATAGAATGTTTCTATTAATTGATTTTGGGAGATGCCATGATGAGGACACTTTCTTAGAAGCTCCTTGAACCTTTTCCATGCTTCTGTGAGTGATTCTCCAGGAAGTTGGGAGAAGTGGTTAATCTGCCCCCTAATTTCGTAGGTTAACGAAGGGGGGAAGAACTTCTCCAGGAATTTTTCTTCCAAGGGAACCCATGTGGTGATTATTGGCTCCCTATCAAGCGAGTTGTACCAGCTCAAAGCTCTTCCTGATAGAGTGAAGTGGAAAAGATGTAGCATTATTGCGTCGAAAGAAACTCCGGCCTGTGGGACCAGTCGGCATAATGCCTTGAACCTCTTCAAGTGATCCATACAGTCATCTCCAGAACCTCCAGAGAATGAGATGCCCTGCATGATCTGAATCCATTGTGTTCGGATCTCGAAGTTGGGTATGTTGATGATCGGAGGCCGAACTGGATGGTTATCTTCGTAGTTCTTAGGGACAACATAATCCCTCAATTGCTTGTTTCTTAGCTCTTACGGAGAAACTTGGTTAGCTGCTTTGTTTTCAGCTCGGATGCAGGCTTGTTCTTTCGCTCGAATCTCCGCTTGAATCTGAGCACAGGTGTCGGAAATGAGTTGTTCTCTTTGAGCGGCGATGGCAGCATTGACCCTCTCCATCACTAGTGCAGCTTGGCGTTGATCTTCAGCCATTTTCTTGGCTCTTTGGCGGTTAAGTCTGATGCGGCGGTGGAAGCTTCTCTCTACCTCAGAGTTGTACTCTAGATCAGGGGAGAATCCGAGGTTATGCGATGATTGCATACACGTCTTCTACCTGAGTAGAGAAAAGAATACACCTTTTAGATGATGTCAGAAATATGATGAACTTAAGAAGATATGAACTAATGATTAAAAGAAAGTGTAAAACCCTAACCAACTAGCAAGATACTAAATGAGATTAAAACGTTTCGTTGTCCCCGACAACGACGCCAATTTTTTATAGAGCTTCCACTTACGTGGAATTGCGTGCACCACTAAAAATCCTAAAGATGGTAAATCTTTAAGTTTAGGCTTGCTTATACTAGATCGATAACTCCACCCACATATGCTAAGATACGTGGAAGTCTTATCGTAGTATAGTTAAGGGTCAAATCCACAGAACAACGGTCTTGTTGAGAGCAACAAGATGGAAAACGTTGGAATTTCACTTAATCTCTTAATAGTAGGTACTTAGATCAAAAGGTTGGTTTGGTTGTTTTTAAACTAAGAGCAAGTAAAGTAAAGCAAAGAAGTAAATTTACAGATGTCAACAATGATAGAAAGCCACTAGGATGTGATCGGTTTTCACCGCCACTACACATGGATTAAAACATGCAATATAAAACATAACCTGCAACAAGAGTCTAAACAGTTAGTATCTTTGTAGATTTAGTTTCCTTTCAGAGAACTAACTATGAGAAGTGTGGGAATGTTGCAATGCCAGCCATCCCCGAATGAATGGTCACCTACTTTGCATCATTCCCTTCGCAAAATGTGTTCCTCAACTTTATCAAGGTTTCACTTTCATACGTCAACTGATTCCATTTCATAGTATGAAAGTACAACGATGGAAGTGAGTTTACTCCACTTCTTGAACAACACTCCTAGATAGCGAAACAGATGCATGGTGGATACATGCATCAAGAACCAACATTCAATCGAGATTCGAATCTAATAGTACAAACATAGACAATTCATACTAAAAGATAAAAGATAACACGAGGTGGTGATCAAGCAACAAGCATTCATTAAACGATTGATGTTGAACTGAAAAGAAAGAACTCTATATTGAAAACTATGGATTACATTAAATGAAATGAAAACATAGGTAGCAGGGCTACTCTCCGCACCCTAGTGAAAGAAGACTACTCGCTCATAGCTAGGACAAAGAAGGAGGCAAGAAGAGAGAGAGAGCGTCATCCCCACAAAGGAGAGAGGAAAGTCAACCCCTTGGAGAGAGAGAGAGTGACGATCTTCAATCTTCACAAGTTGCTCGATGACGAGGTCTCCTCTTTCCACCTTCTTTGATGAAGAGAGAGAAAGCAACTTTAGGATGGAGCGTGGATCTTAGACTGGTAGCCTTTGGGCAGAGGACGGAAGTTGGAAAAGCTCTAGAGTAGTAGAGGCAGCCTCTGGGCGTCTGAAACTTGATACCTTCGAGAGGACCCCTCGGGTCTTATTTATAGGCCTTAAGTGAAGTCCAAACGGTTTGGACAGTTTTGGATCCAAACGGTTTTGAATACCGTTTGGACTCTGAAACCATTTCGTCTCTGAAACCATTTGGACCCCGAGACCGTTTGGACTCTGAAACCGTTTGGACTCTGAAACCGTTTGGACTCCATGCGGTCTTGGGACCGGTTGGCTTCATGCGGTCTTGGGACCGTGTGACTCCATGCGGTCTTGGGACCATGTGGCTTCATGCGGTCTTGGGACCGTGTGACTCCATGCGGTCTTGGGACCGTGTGGCTTCATGCGGTCTTGGGATCGTGTGACTCCATGCGGTCTTGGGACCGTGTGGCTTCATGCAGTCTTGGGACCGTGTGACTCCATGCGGTCTTGAGACCGTGTGGCTTCATGCGGTCTTAGGACCGTGTGACTCCATGCGATCTTGGGACCGTGTGGCTTCATGCGGTCTTGGGACCATGTGACTCCATGCGGTCTTGGGACCGTTTGGCTTCATGCGGTCTTGAGACCGGTTAAGTCTTTTGTGATTTTTTTGTGTCTTTTTCTGTAGGTAAAAAGGAGAAAAGTTAATCTAACAGTATATTTGCAATAAAAGAGGATAACTAGGGATTCTATCTAATTTATCTAAGAAAGAATGTGAGAAATTGAAGAAAAATACTAAGATAACATCACAAAATTGGAGGTTATCAATATGCCTTATTTTTCTCTTATTTTGGGTATTTTTTGCAAATGCTTGTTTTATTTCATAATAGTACCCAATGATGAGTGATATGTTCCCATGTATGTTCAAAATGAAAAATGGACTAGAAAAATAATTTTCATTAGCACTCTAATGGCTAGAAATTAGAATTTCTAAAGTTGGTTCAGGTTGACCATCAGTCAAGTTTCCAAATTGACCGACCCATAGCCGAGGGCTTTTGTAAAGAGCCATTCGATCGAATTTCCCAATCACGGAACTCGACCAATGGCCAGGTTGGAGCAAACGTAAGTGTGGTTTGGCCAACTTTTCTCTCTCTCAACTAGAGAAAAATCAGTCGATCCACCCTCCAGCTCCCTCAAGCTCTCAACCATAGCCCCGACCATCCTCTCCCTAGCCCTAGTTTGACCTTTCTCAACCACCCTTGACCTCTTACCCATCAACCCTAGGTGTTTGATCAGTTTGTGGTGGTGTTTCCTACATTTTTGACCTCTCAATCCTCTTACCTCTCCTCCATGGATTTAAATAGAAGAAAGAAAGTCTCCCCATATGAAGTGACATCCTCCTCCTCCAAATCGCGCCTTATACCCTTTGATGATAACTTTTTTGTCTCCAATGATGCTCTAAATAGGTACAAGGAGCTCCTTCCTAGGAACCCCTTTCCATTTTGTGATGTTTTTGAGCCATGCCCACGTAGATAAAAGATTATCGATCAAGTTTCTGAGTTGTATATGACCACCACCTCTTCGCCTTGAGTGTTGAATGTGTGTGCTACCACAATTCCATCACAAGCACCAAAGTCATTCACAAATTCTATGCAACTTTGCAATGGAATTACGACACTCTCGTACCCCCGCCTAATGCTCAAGTAGTCCTTACTTCCATGATAGTCAGGAAGTAATTCCAAGTCTCCTAGAATACCTTGAATATATTTTTATCTAGTACTTAGGTGACTGACACATGGAGGAAGGATTACCCTGAGTATTTTGACCTCCTTCACCATGAGGCCTTATACAAGCAATATGATCTCACTCTCCCTAACATTCATAAATTTTTGAAGAAGCCTCAATTTCCCTATAGGAAGAAGTCTACCCTACCCACCTCAGCCTTAGACCTCAAGAACCACATACTCTCCCTAACAATCAACTGCAATATTCACCCAAAGGAAAACCAAACTGAAATTGTAGAGAATACTGCGGTGATTATGTTATGTATCTTGAAGAATACCAGAGTTAAGTGGGCCAGATAGGTTCTCAACCACATGACCTATTTTGACTCTGGTAAGAACACCCGATGAACCTGCCCACCCTACCCAGCCCTAATTTTTAGTCTTTTTCATACTGCCACTAGAAAATCTCTTTTTCATGACCTTCACTAAAACCTTCCCAAAAAGGAGTTTGCATCAGTGAGACCACACTTTAGAAGAGTGTGCCTACCCCTTCCTCTACCACACATGGAGCATCCACCTCCACCTGGGAACCTCCACCACCTCATCCATCCTAACCTGCTCGCACCTATTTTCATGTATCAAATGAAACCCTCATGGGCTTCATGATGCATTAAGAGGCGTATAACCTTCAGGATCAACAACATATGCATTAGGATCTTTGTGCTATCATGTCGACCATAAACCTATCTTGTTCCCATCCTTACCCTACCTACTAGCCCTACCCATGAGATGATTATGCATCCTATGCATACAATCACTTTTACCTAGCCCCTCTACCTACTTCTTCTGCTGCTACACCCTCTGCTACTGGTCGATCTTCTCTTGCTATGCTACCTCTCACTGTTAGTCCTATAACTACCTTGCTTGTAGGACTTGGAACTTCTTCTCCTTCTTATCCTCAAGCTCGAGAATTACATGATCTTGGTATGTCTTGGGCTGATCAGAATGCCATGTGGCCCAGTCATGGCTTCAGTCCTTCTGTCGATGAGGAGATGCTAGATCAGGTTGATGAGGAAGTTGCTACTACTAGCGGCATCTGAGGATGATGGAGAGGATGTCTCAGATGGTTCTAATGATGGCTTTGTTGGTGCATCTGGTGATGAAGGTGACAATGCTATCTCTTTCACACCTTCAGATGGAGATGATGACTATGAGCCTGAAGCTTCTGATGATGAGGATGATAATGATGTTGTGGACATAGATAGTCTAGACATTTAAATGTTTTAGTTTTTAGTCTATAGATGCTTATCATTTGGGCACATTATCTGAGATGTACTATTTGTATCAACATGATGTTTTCATCGCCTTGTCTTATAGTTGCTTTCGAGGACATGCTTTTAGTGTTGTAATCTTAATCATATGTACAATTACTCTTTGATTACATATATCTCATGAGTTGGTGCCATATTTCCCATATTTTGATTATGACTTAGATTGCTCGTCTCTCTCATCTCTGTTTAATGTGTGATATGAGGTTGCATTTTTATCTAATGGATGTATGTTTTGGTTTTGCTTGGAGAAGACCTATTTCTATGCTCTTCTACCCCCTTCCTTTTTTATGATGTTAAAAAGGGGGAGAGAAGTTAAATTTTTGAAGCTCAACCATATTTATTTTATTGTATATGTGATCATTTTCTTGTTCAATATATGCTTATCATGTGACTTTCTAAAGGACCATATAGTATACATGTTATATTGCTTTGTGTAGAAACACTAACTATGCAGGTAAGAGTGAGCATAGATTGAGGGTGAGCAATTCACATTGTTAAAATCATGAATCCCCTTGCAATTCACAAGGCTTAGGTATAAATTTACATACCCTTTTCAATATGATTGAGGAATGGTTTGTCATTATCAAAAAGGGGGAGAATGTTGACTTGAGAGTTATACATTGTCCATATTTTGATAATGACTTAACCATTCCATTCCTATGTATCTAATATGTTTGTTCAAGATTGATTGCAGGCTTCAGGTCCATGAAAAAGATCAAATTACACAAGACCTAGCTTGTCCAAGTTCAAGTCAAAAGCAATGCAAGTGTGTTTTTTTGGGAAATCACTCCAAATCACCTTAGATTAATTTTGTAATCACTTGTATTGATGATATGACTTTTCACTAAGATGAGAACAAATCAGGGACACTTAATTCCAATGTTTGGTCACTCAAAAATAATTTTGGAAAATTTGTCACAGAAACTCTGTTGGTGAAGTTGAAAACTTGACCGATCTAGTGATGGATTTTCTAAAATGATTAATCAGTCGAGTTGAACACTCACATAACTTGGCCAATCTATCAACAAAGTAAAACTGATTTTTACTCATCGGTCAAGTTTACCAGAACAAACTTGATTGATAGTTAGAAAATTGGCTTTATCGATTAGTGGATCGGTCGAGTTATCTTTATTGAAACTCGACTAAATGTATTGTACAGAAAATGCAGAAAAAGTGACTCTAACCATTAGAGAGTTGTTGTAAACAAAAATAGATCCATTACAAGTTGTAAAATGACTAATTTTCACTCTTAAGTGATCCCACACTCAAAGGAACAACCCTCAACTATAAATAGGACCCATTAGAGTTCATTCCAAGTTTCCTCATTCATGCTATCCTTAGTCCTTGATATAGTTGAGTGTGATACAACCCTTTGAGCCCTTTATCTTCTCATTTACAAAGCATTTCATGGTTAAGAGTGAGTTAGGCATGTTGTAAGAAATCTACCTCCATGTGCTTGTAAAGTTTGTATTCCTTTCATCTTCCTAATCCCCTTTATCAAAGAGCAAAGGTTGAAGCAAGCTACTCTGAGTGAGGGTGAAGTTGTTGGTCTTCTTTAAGGTTGTAGAAGAGGTGAAGATCTTGTCCAAGTGAAGAAGAAGGGCAAGGTGAAGATTCAAGAAGAGTGGTAATTCTTTCAAGACCAAAGACTTGATACAAGTGTGGGTAAGTCCTTGTTGAAGGCAGAAGACATCTTGATCAAGTGGGTAAGTCCTTGTATAGGTGAAAGACTCTTATCTTGAGTAGGTAAGTCCTTGTATGTATGGTGGTATCCTTGTATCTCTTATGATGGAATATAAGTATACACAGATTGCAAAGTCCTAGAGATTGACCTCTCTAGGTAGTGGATTGACTATCTCCTAGTTCAGATATTGGAACCACTCTAACCACCTTGTCCAAGTGTATGTTTCAATTTATCTCATCCTTTCTATGCTTGCTTAGATAGGACTTCAAATTGATCTTAATCTTTTGGTTTCAATTGATATAATTTGAAGGTCTAACTATTCTTGTGAGAATTTTGAAGATCTATTCACCCCCTCTCTAGAGCCCTAGATCCAACAATCACCATCTCCATCTTTTACTTCTTGAAAGCCTTCAAGTACAAAGGATGAGTCCCTCTTGTACTTTTCTTTCTCCTTGTCTTGATTGTTGAAGAATTGGACTTAGGCTTGACCACAAAACTCTTCTCGATCTATCTTTGATCCTTAGACTCAGCCTCCCTTATCACCAACACGTGCTTGTCCTTCTTCACTTTTACTTCAACATGAATCAACATGGCAAGCAATTTTGACATTTGTCCAGCCAAATTACTCACATGGTAACATGCAATAAAATGACTATATAATTTAGGCATAGTCCTTAGAATTATATCAGTGTCCAACTCTAGATGATACACATGTCCAATCATATTGAGCACATGTTCTTCTACTGAGGTTCCCTCTATCAGCTTTGACTCAAGTAGCACCTTTGAGATAACGTCCCTTTCTTGCTTGTCAAGACCCGGTGTTATCTTCTTAAGATGTTTCACCATATCAAGAATACTCATATCCTCACATTGCTTATGCAACTCATAGTTCATGCAGCTAAGCATAAGGTACTTTATCTCCAAGGCATCATTGGCATGTTTCTAGTAAGCATCCACTTGTGTCGTAGGTGCATTAGGAGGAGCTATTTCACGCACAGGTTTTTCAAGGATGTAGAGCTTGCACTCTTCATTGAGAACTCTTCTCAAAGTCCAAAAAGTAGTCATGAAAATTGCTCCTATCAAGTTTATCCTTCTTCAGGACCAATCACAAATCAGATTTGTTCGTCATTGATTCTATAAGAGAAAATTTTCATTTGTCAAAAACCATTTTGATTTGATTTGATTTCAAAATTTTGATGATATTAATTAGGTCTTTAATTATTATCGCTTCCACTGTGTTATTTGAAATGATAGTCCTCAATATCAATTCAGAATATTACAGGGTACAATATACTAGTGGGTCAAGATCCATATTTCATCAAGTCATGAGCCAGTTTTTACTGATCGCCCATAACTTGACTATTTAGGTAGCCCATCATGCTAATTGCATCATATGCAACTCTTGGATAGATGATATGCGCAACTCCTTCCCATAATCATTTGTATGCTTATGGGCTTATACTATCTAAGAATCACCAGTTAAGCCTAACCTAAAAACAGACACGATAACAATGTACCCCGCTTTGGAAATACCTATATCTTTACCATCACACTTCCATGAGATGGACGGCGCACCATGCTTTGGCATCAGCTATGATTGGTCAATCAAGCTTTTGATGTTTTTTGTTTTTAGAAAGCATCGAAGACTTAATATTTTATTTGAGGGAGTTTGTATAAATACATATACTTTATCCAATCACCACATATATAGTACATATCATATACATGCTATATCCCACAACGAAAACATGCAATAAACGAAAGTGATAGTTATGGCCATCCTAATGTGATCCCTTGGAGCCACAAGGAATTACATTCATCTAGGTCTACATCACATGCATAAACCTATTGTTTATGAAAATCTATCCTTGTCAATCTGGGTTGATCCGTTCAACCCTTGAACCAATCGGCTCACCTCCTGGCCAGTTGTTAGGTTGTCTCATCGATCGTCTGGTCCTTCAATCCAACATCGGTTGGATCCTCTAGTGGATTGGTCAAGTCCACCAGGCAATTGGTCCAGCTTGTCCTCAATGTCCTCCTTGGTCCTCCATTTTGTTGGCTCATCTTTGGTATGTCATCATCTTTCTCATAACATGAAAGTAAACTATCATACTTTTACATGATTATTTGGAAACCTTGAGTTACATTCGAGGGGAGAAAGGATAGGAAAGAATTTACTTTACATGGGAAAGAAAAGATAGAGGCTTGGTACGTAGACTGAGATAAGAGGATCAACCAGTCATACAACCATGCAAAAAATATAGGGGTTATTGGCCATAACGATGCTACACATCCACCATCAAAACTGCTCTTAGGGCGATTTGATTATCATGGTGTTTGGATTTGACAATATATAATTCGCATGGCATGCAATAATAGAATGACAAAACCAAAATACAATCATATTGATTATCTCGTAATATATTAAATTGATGTTGGCTCTGATACCACTGTTGAGAAATATGGCACAGAGCAGACAATGGAATTTAAAATTTATCTACAGTATTCCCCATAATCAGTAGATCGCATCAATAACTATAATGTAGGAAGGATGATTTCGAGGATATACTTGGCCCTGGAGCAAGTCTAATGACAATCCTTGTCGTCATAGATGCACAACTTCTAAATCCTGGTTGCACTGGGACTCATCTGAGTGTTGTGCCTCCTGGTCTGCACCATAGACTATAGCCACATATGTTTTCTTCTTCAACAGCTCCTCTTATCATGGAATGCTGGTTGATGTTGTCCTCCAAGCGATAGACAACAACATCTCACCTCTATGGTAGTCCACATAGACTTCCTAGAACTCCTATTGTCTTTCTAGAACGATCAGGAAGGAGTCGTCCCTCCTGTTGGTGTACTAGTCACCAACTTTCTCTTCCATGACAATGATCTCAATTGCTCTCTCCTTTGGATATGCCTCCCTAGTCGGGTTGGACTTGCCTGGTCTCTCATAGTTACCACAACCAAAGAGGAGACCATTTGTTAGAGAAACTCTTTCTCAATTGTCTGTGTTGAGCTCTGGGGTCCAGGTTCCCAGTCTATGTGAGATTAGAAGATTCTGGAAGAACTCAAATTTTCACAAAATTTTGAAAACTTTGCAACCTACAACATCTAAAACAGTCATCTCGCACTGTGATACAGTTGTTTCATAGTTTCCAAGTTGTACACGAATTTGGGAAATCAATTCCCATCAATGTTAGACATTTATTTCCTTGTACAACAAGTATTTCTTAAGTGAAACAAATAGGGAAACATGTAGAACCTCCCCTGGACCATCTCGCTCATGCGAGACGACCATCTTGGTCATCGAGACTATTTTCTGGTGACCTGAGTCAAGCTAGTTTGGTTTGGTGGATTCTTTCCTTAGCCAAATTCAACTCACAATAGTCCTGACACCCAGAAACCCGTCTCAACTCTTGAGACGGTCATTTGACATTCCAGATGGCCATCTCAACACTTGAGATGAGCGATTGGAGGTGATGTCACCTAGTTTGTTGCATGAATCAATGCCTAAATACTTTAGTACTTAATTCAAATGTCATTCAATATCTAAACTCCTCTTCTAGGTCGAGACCTATGTGTGTGACCATATAGGTCCCATATCACATTGGCAGTGAATGTCCATAACAACTTATGACATCACAATCTGAGAGTGGTGCCTAGTTGCACATCAGTGCTACCCAAATGAATGGAAAGTTAAAGAACAACTTCAACCTACAATCTGTGTATGGTGTTACAATGTTTGTACAATTCCCTTGTCATTGATGTCCAGATTAAACTAGAGGCATGAAGTAGTCACCCTCATTATTATTCAATCTTGTTTCTTGAATCAAGAGCAGATTGTTTGAGATATATGTAAGCTCAATATCACATATTGACTCACATGCACATGGCCATGCTTTTCTTAGTCTCGCTTATCAAGAGACCTAGGACACCATACTCCAGTAGAAGGGACAAATCCCATATCTATCACTCACAGTCAATCCCCATGCATCAAAGCCACCCAATCATCACCGTTATAACAACCCGTATTTCAAGACTGTGTTTGATGATGTCAAAGTGTACCCAACGACATGTGTTGAGTGCATTAATTTCAAGTTTAAGAACCACAACCACCACCACCACTGTGAGACTTGACTATGACTTCCATGATGATGGCTTCCACATGTCAGTCTCACGGTGGGTCTATCCGATACACTATTCTCTAACCTATATCTATGTGCTTGGTTTGATATCGCCATATCATGACTAATCAGATGTAGTCATCAACCAACTCACACTTTGATCTTATGTGTCATTGTTGTCTATCAACCTTCCAAAATAACAACAAATCAGGGACATAATGAGAATATGTATATGTACTCTTAACATATGTATGATCTAACCCACAAGGATAGTAACTTGAATACATATGCCATTGAGTAATATAATTCTCTAGACATTTATAATGTTACATCATTATCTCATTGTTGAATTAAATAGAATAAATTGGAAGCTTGCCTTTCATTAATAATCATATTGTTTTACATGAAATGTCATTACAATAATCACATGATTGGCTCTTAGGGCATACATAACCAACATAAAGTGTAGTATTTTATAGAATAATTGAAGTTTTCATCACAAAAATGGACAAAATAAGCATCAACCACAAAAGTGGAAAAATTAGGGTTTCAACAAAAATACAAGTTAGAGTTAAAAGAAAGTCCAACAAATAAGGATGATCATAAGATCATAATCAAGTAGAATGTTGCATATGGAATAAATTCTTAGAATAAAGAGATTGTTTAGGCTAGTATATCAAGAGAGTGAGAAACAAGGTTTATTGCTCAAAGGGAATAGTATGGGATGCAAACATACACTAAGAAAGAGGAATTGGAAATTGCTGAATATAGAAATAATGTGGGATACAATCATACAATAATAGAGAATATAATTAGTTTAATTTCTCAATATAAAATAATAGGGATGTAATCATACCTCAGGGTGTTAGTCAACTTGTTAAAATCTAAATCTTAGATCCATGTCAGGGTTAGAAACTGTTTCAAGGTTTGTAACACTGATGGTTGAGAAACGATCACCAAGAAATTATGAATCTTTGATGTCTCATATAGGGGATATGAATAGGAGGATAAGAAAGAAGGTTAGGGTGTCCTATTGGTCAAGTGATCTATATGTCTATGAAGGCCACAAGGAGGGGTCTATATATATGATTGTTTGGCTTGGGTAGAAAGAAACGTACCTATTTTTGTTTACTAAGAAAAATATACAACATATATTGTAAATGGAGAAAAGTCAAGAATTTGTTTACAAATAATAGGTAAGAAAATTAAAAATCATATCAAACGAAATATATTAAATTTAACAATTAACAATTAATGTCTTGAAATATATATTCTCTCTCTAAACTACACTAGGATAGGCAAGTTTGTCCAAATAAGATGAGAATTCACACATAGGCTTATTTTAGTATGTAAATTTTGAATCTGGGGTTTAATTCCACTTTTAGAGAATTTTAGTAATTTATTTAACACTTTTGTCTTTTATCCTATTTTCTTTTCCAAAAAGAATTAAATTAGTTATTATTATGGAAATAATGTGAAACTTGGCTCCCAAGGCAATTGGGACCCGAAGAACACATTTTCACTATTACATTTTTATTTTAAGATTTATTTTTATGAGTTATGGCACCATTAGGTATTTTGACACATTATCATTATATTTATCAAAACATTATATCAACACTTACTTAATTAAATCCTATTAATGACACATAGTTATAAAAAGACTTATATATTATCAGTATGCACAAAAATCTACATTTTACTCATTTGACACATTATGTCCATTAATTCCATATCTTCTTCATTAACTTCTTGGTCATCCAAAGCAAATACTCTTCCAGCACGTATCTCAACTGGTTTTCCTCCATTATTAATCCCATTGTTCTAAGGAGGTGTTTGAGGTTGTTGTGGTTGAGTTGGTGCACGTCCATCATGAAGTTGGAAAAATTTAAGTCAAATATGACCAGGCTCATAGCAATGATGACATATCAGTTGTTTATCCTTCCTTCATGATGTGAGGTCCTCTAGTTGACTATACCTCTCATGTTCATTATCATCATCAGAGTGCTTTCTTTTGTTATTATTCTCTTTGTGTGCCAGGGTATGGAAACCAGGATATGACTCAAAACCAAAGGCCTTATCCACCATCTGTTGAAAAGTGAGAGGAAGCTAGGGGAGTAAAGTGTGACCCACATTGTAGTTAAGTCCTTGTAGGAATAGGTCAGCCCTATGTTCTTTGGTCAACCCAATAGCATAACATTTGAGTAATAGAAATCTTTACACATAAATAGGGACAAAGATGGTTCCTTAATTCAAACTATAGAGTCTCCCTTCCTTTTTCTTAAAGGCAACATTGTAGATGTACTTCCCATGAAAAAGAACCAAGAATTGTTCGCAGGTCACGATAGAGATGTCACACTTCCTCACAATTCCATCTCACCAGACACAAGTTGGTCCATCTAGCACATACAATGGAAACTTGGCCTTCAGATGTAGAGGACATGCCATACCATCAAAAGTTCTTTCCATGGCTAACACCCACTCATCACCCTTATCAACCATCTCCATTTCTCCTTCACCCTTGAAGTAAGTTGGTTGCATCTTCATGAAGTTGATTAATGATTACTCCTTTGGATTTTCAAATATAGCAGGAGTGTTCATCTTTTCTACCATAGCTGTGGTAAGGAATTGTCATAGAAAAGCTAACTCTTGTTTAAAAGAGATGACTACACCCACATTAGCAGTGGCAGAGGTCGGGGTATCTTGACCTATTAATGACTGACTTTCAGTTGGAGGGGTAACTTGAGTCATCAAAGGAGTAAAGGGATGATCTATCCTCAGCATTACGTACTTAGGGTTATGGGGTGTCTCATAACTAGCTACGTTGTCAACAAATAAGTTATCTCTCGCTATAAGGGTATGTCTGTACAACGCAAGGGTATTAGGTATAAGAAACCTAAGAAAAATGTAATCATCCTAAGGAAGACAAGATTGAAATAATTAGATAACTAACACCCACTTGCTATGATACCATACTGTAAGGAGTGGTACTTGAGAGGGGATCCACTCCCTAATAAATCAAATAAAAAAGGAAACATCATGTATATCAAACACCACTACAAAATTTTCACAAAGGGATGTTAGTCCATTTTATTCAAAAGTATGATTCAAGTAACCTAATGTAGTAGCGGAAACAAAATATCTAACTATTATAGAACTTGATATTGTCTCAAAACTTCACCATGCAGGGTGATACATATGAAAACTAACTAAACTAAAGGATTCAGTAGAGGGTCATCTAACCACCTCGAGAAAGTCTACCAGAAGGTTTCAGTTATACTTGATGAGGTCCTGGTCCAACTTGGTTATCTTCTCCTCAACCTACACTTGGGGTTGCAAGCATACCGCAACAAGAGGAGAAAAGTAGATACATCGGAAAACATTTGTATGTGCATGCTAAGTCGAGTATTGAGAAACATTGTGAAATAAAGGACATCAAATAAACAAGGCTTCCAATGGAAAAAGGAAAGGACTACCCAACTAGGCATAAAAGAATATGAGTTTCAAAAGACAATTAAAAAAAGAGGAATACTTGCCTTTAAACCAACAAAAAACTTGTGCCACGTAAGCAAATATATTTTTTTGGGCACAAAACCCATCAACTTAATATCAACATGCAGGCATGTGAGATAAACATAGCACTAGAATAATATAATTAACAATGGAGGCCAAGGCTCACAACCTTGAAAACTGGTAGAGTATGTCACAGAACCACCTCCCCGATCTATGTAAAAGTGGGAACAAAACTTGGGTATGGGGCACACAACCTTCATCCCAAATTTATAACATGGGAACACAACCCAAAACCATTGTAATTACACTACTCTAGGGCTAGTGAATCACAAGGCATGCAAAATGTAGATGCAAGTATAAAGGGTAGTCTTTAATAGAATAATTAAATTTGCCATCACAATAATGGAAAAAATAAGCATCAACCACAAAAGTGGAAAATTAGGGTTTCATCAAGAATAAAGATACAAGTTAGAGTCAAAATAAATTCCAACAAATAAGGATGATCATAAGATCATAATCAAGTAGAATATTTGATCGCTCTTTTTTGTGGCTCAAAAGTGTAAAATTGATTGTCTAGTCAAAGATATGAGACTTCAAAATTGCACCTGACTAGAAGAGACATCCGCAACTCAATTCAGAGTTTATTGCAGTAGTGTGGGGTCGAACAGAGGGATAAGAGTAATAACATAATAACAAGAGATGTTGGCTTAGTCTAGCCTAACCTATTAGTCAAATTTGATGGTGTTATGATCAAGGAACAAGTTAATCTAGTTGATCAATAAAGTCTAAGTTTAGAGAAAACTAAAAGAAGAAATAAAGATGATTTAGGAAACAATGATAAAAAGGCACTTGGATTGGGTTTGACCAATCAAGCCAAAGTAAAACCTTCACTTCTAAATTATATATGTTCTTACTTTTTTTTCAAACAACCATGAAAACATCTATTCCTTCCTTCTCTCAAGATCTGAATAGATTTCTATCTGAGGGGGTTCTCTCCCTCGAGGTGATAATCAAAAGATCAAGGAAAAATTGTATGACTATTATTATAGCAACTCCTCACTCTCTTGATTTATTACTATCCTATACTCCAGATCTAGTTGAATTCATTCTCTCAAACAATATTCATATCAAATGCCAGAAGAGGCTAGATAATCATCAATCGACACAATAAAATAAGAGTATAAAAGCAAAAACTTGAAATAACATATGTCGTAAAATATAATAATGAGCAATTACATGGTTGGGAAAGCATGATGGCTATTCGCAACCGAAGTTATGGAGTTTAGCCACACATGGTACAAGATAGAAATAGATTATATCTTGACTAATTCATGATAAGGAAAGAACAGAAAGGGTTGATACAAAGGTAGATCAAGTGATCGATCTACCCACCTTTCAGCTGATCAAGAAAGTGGCCGACAACAAGAGATCAATGCTATCCTCCTTTTAGCACAAGTAGGTTCATTGTATCATCGATGGTGATGGATTGAGCCACTAAGGACTGGGTCCAAAAAATTAAGTTGGTTGATATCTCTCATAGAAGTTGGCGGAAGCCTTTCAGATTGATAACTCCAAAATCCAAGATGATTTGAAGTGAGACGGGGGTCTATTGTTGGTTGTGTGTGCAAGTTTTAATATTTGTAAACTCAAACACTACCCCGCAAGTATACGGGTGCGTGTAGTATTATCAACGTTGACCAAGGAGAAGGGTATTGTTAATGAACTAAAACATAAAACACTTGTATTAAGGATCAATTTGAATTAGGGATTCTTGAGGATAGGGTTTCACATCCACATCATAACATGAAGAACAACAAAGATCAAGAACACTAGCAATAACACAAGGGGGGCATGTATCCTACACCCACCTCCCGATAATATAGAATAGTCCTAACTTTGTACACAACTCTCATGGATATACTTAGATTTGGACTACAAACCTTTGTTCCCCAACACATCCCAGTCACTCTTGTGGTAAAGGTAATGTAGCTAAGGTACATCTCCCTACTCTTATGCACATCTTCCTAGATTATACAAAGAGCAGAAATCATACATCCAAAGTGGCCAACAAAGCATGTAAGAAGAATTAAACACCAATGAACCTTAAAACAATGAAACAACTAGCATTATATATGAATTTTTTGTTCAACA
Organism: Alisma plantago-aquatica; assembly: GCA_963693085.1. Lineage (NCBI taxonomy): Eukaryota > Viridiplantae > Streptophyta > Magnoliopsida > Alismatales > Alismataceae > Alisma > Alisma plantago-aquatica. The sequence continues at coordinate 58,052,687 of OY856415.1, forward strand.
ATGTTATGACATGGGAGTTACTCCCCCATGCTCAAGAACAATAGATCTACTCCTCCATGGTTGTAGAAAGTAGATACAAATAGTAGAAAGTAGTGCTAGACATCATATTAGAAGGAAATAAACGTGGATGTCTATGGAAGAAGGAATATAGAGTTGGAACTCTGGTCAAGGGTCACAAATCCATCCTTGTTTCTAGAAAATCCCCAGAAAGCTTCACTTCCTAGTGGATAGAAGAGAACGGTAGATATCCTTGCTATAATTGTTGGAGAATAAGGAAGAAGAAGAAGTTTCCCTCCCGATAAACCAACTTTTCTCCCTTAGAACTCCTCCAACTCCTCCTTGCTCTCCCTTGCTTGAGTCCCACCCTAAAAGTTCTAAAATAGTCTGTGATAACTATCCTAAGAGGGCTTGGGGTCGTATATATAAGTGTGAGACAGTTACATTCACATTTGAGTGAAATCTGCAGGTCACACAACGTGTCTTTTATAAGACGGTGTGTCTTATGCAATAACTGAAGTCTGGATCGAGTCTGGAAAGTTACACTATGTGTCTTTAATAAGACACAATGTGTCTTTAATAAGAAATGACATGTATTTAACAAGACACGGTGTGTTGCTGCAAATCTGGGAGTTCTACGTTCAATTTCTGAACTGAGACACGGGGTGTCTTAATTAAGACATGGAGTGTCTTAATTAAGAAACGTGATGTCTTAATTAAGACTCAGCGTGTCTTTATCAGTTTCAACAATATTGATTTTCTGAATGTCTGGGTGATTGGGGAATGTGTTGATGGATGTTATGATGGCATTTTCTCCCCATTTTGATGCCAACTTGATGTACCTACAAACCAAACCATAGAGCAAGTAAAGACAAAAATAAAGATGGAAAATATCACATGATTAAGAGTGATTATTGAGTTAAAATGATTGGGAAATGAAACCAAAAGTGGTCCATAAGATGATATAAATTACGTACATCAAATCCCCCTAAGCTTAAACCATTGTTTGTCCTCAAGCAAAAAGAGAATAGAAACACAAATGAAGGAATTGTCAAGCTCATGCATAGATCAAATGCAAACAAAGATGTGTACAAAACCAAACCAACCATGATCAACAGGTTTATACTCATAGCCATCAATTTAGCTGAAACAATCAAGAAAGAGATTTTTAGTTCAACAAGGGTGGTCACAATTAAATGAATCAATCAATTAAACAACACTAAGTAGAATTTGGATGACCAAGCCAAACAATTAGTGGATGTGCAACTCAAACTCTTAACTTTTAAGGATACAAATGATTAAATCTTAGTTAAAATTAACAATTTTAATTGTACTCTCATTCTTTCTGAAAAATGATATGATGATGGATTACAGGTTCCGACACTCGGCTGCTAATGTAGGCTTATGCACACGTGGAGTGTTAGTTGGGGTAATTTACCCTCTTTTAAGACATACCACCTAACCATCATGGATAGACCTGACTCACACTAGGCTAGTGTGATATGTGGACAGTTTAGCCATCTTTTATGGGGTATGAGGGTGAAATAAGCTAAAAGAAATTTTAATTTTTTTTTCACAACATAGGAGAGTCAACTAAATTGGAACATCAACTAGATTTCATTCATTTGTTTAGAAAAGTTTTCACTAAAAGAGTGGTTGAAAATTCACTAAGAGCTTGGCAAGGGCATCCCATATTCTAAATGATGTTGCAAAGTTGATTTAATCACAAAAATTGCAACCCTTACATATGTTAAGCAATCAAGGATGTGAAATATGAATGTTCAAGCTTGAAGCATAAACTAGAGTGAAGCACATGTTGATGGCCAAAAGATTTCATTTGACTAATGCGTGCCTTTTACAATTTCTCCACATGATATTTCTCATCAAAATAGGACAATCAATTAAGCATACAAGTTCAATCCACATACAAAATATAAACCTCATATCATACTAGATTTGCCACCAGAAGAGCATAACTAAAAATAACAACTAAGAAAAAGATGATAAAAGGGATATAAAACTACACTACCAGCTGGTTGCTCCCCCAAAGCTTGAAATTTGTAGTGTCCTCACTATAGAAATCAAACAAAGAGAATATCAACTGGATACCTCATCATGGAAGAGTTGTCAAGGTGGAGGGCATGTGCTCTGATTTGAGACTAGAAATTGTTGCACCGTAGATCTACGCCTCTTTGTCCAAATATCTTTTATTTGGCCCAAAGATCGATGCTTGTGATTTGCAATAGAAATGGTCTTTTGAACATCAATATTGTTAGTCTCTGCATTCTCTTGTTCAAAGTAATGATAATTTGATTTGGGAATGCTTTTCTCATCATCAAGAAATGTGTAAATGTATTGTAGAAAAATGAAATTTGTCTTTCTTGAAGAATCATCTCGTAGAGCATGTGTGAATTTCTTCCTTTGAGCTTCAACATCAATGCCTACATTGGAGTCAACAACTTCATATGATATTGTATTTGATGATGAATAAGATTCTCCTATAGCAGCTCCACTATTCAATGTAATTGACATAAATATATCCCTTGAATCTATTTGTGGTTGATTAAGTAAGGAATCAGAAGGTGCTTTTTGATCAACAAGAGCTTGTTGAGAAATTTGATTCTCCAACATCGTAGTATGAGTGGTAATTCCATCCACCTTAGAAGAAAGTTGAAAAATAGCATCCTTTAGCAGCTCCCTTTGTTGATGAAACTTGTCATTTTGCTGCATTTGATTTGAGACTAAGGTATCAAGCATGGACACAAACTCGGCTTGGGTTGCAAATGTTATTGTTGCTAGATGAAATTGTAGCTGAAATTGTTTTGAGCTCTACTATCTCTTCAAATTGTGATGGTGTGGCAAAACATGAAGAAGGAGTGTGTCCCACTACTCTACATGCATCACAAATTACTTCAGCAGTTTGCTTTCCAGAAATAGAGCTTGGAGAAGAAGGTTGGATGCTCCAGTCAGGACTTTATTGGCAAGTATTAAGTGCCATGTCTTCAATAATGGCATAAGTGTCCCTATATGATTTGTTCATTAAATCATCATTTGCAACAACATCAATAGATATCCTTGTATTGTAGAATAAGTCATTATAAAAAGTTTGCAATAGAAATTGGTTGCTTAAACCATGGTGTGGACAAAGACATTGAAGGTCTTTTAACCTTTCCCATGTGTCATACAAGGTCTCTGCATGCCTTTGAGAAAAATTGATGAGTTGACTCCTCAATTGTGCGGTCTTGCTTGGTGGAAAGTATTTGGCTAAGAAAACTTTGAGGAGTTCTTCCCAGCTGTTGATGGATTTTCTTGGCAAAGAATAGAGCCACACCTTGGCTTTGTCTCTCAAAGAGAAGGGGAAAAGAAGAAGACAAGCTGCATCAGTAGGAACACCATCTATCTTGAAAGTTCTAAGATACTACAAAAATTCAACAATGTGGAGGTTTGGATCCTCCATTGGCATCCCTCCAAATTGGTTTTTTTGTATCATCTGTATAATTGTGGGGCTAGTAGAAAAGTCATTTGCCTCAGTTTTTGGGATAGTGATAGCCCCATTGATATTTGTAGCAGATGGAACAATGAAGTCCTTTAACGGATGATCATTTCCAGGATTTGTTCTTTTTGTTGGGATGGTGAGGATGGTGGTGAAGATGTCAGTGATAATGGTTGTAAGTCCTCCAAATCTGATTGAGGTTCACTCCTCCTAGATTCTTAAAGGTTGCTAATAGTGTGCTTAGTTATGGGTTCTAGAAATGTGGAAGGTTCAAGACCCCTTTTGGATTTCCATGTATAGTCCTGCAAGTAAACAAGGCAAGTGAAGTACAAAAAAATGGAAGGTACAAAAACATGATAATGATGATGATCATGATGAAAGGTAAAAACAATGATGGTAGATATGACACGTTGTGGTGTGATCTAGTCTCACCTACAATTCAATACTTCTTACTCTAACAAAAATATCAATGTCCTCCGACAACGGCGCCAAAAACTTGTTGGCTATGTGCACAAGTTTTAATATTTGTAAACCCAAACACTACCCTACAAGTATATAGGCATGTGTAGTATTATTGAGGTCATCCAAGGAGCAGGGTATTGTTAGGCATAAGAGCAATGAAGTTCAAAAATCTAGGTTTTTTAGTAAGAGATGTTTTGTTATGTTAACTAAGCAATTAAAAGGAAATGAAAAAAACATAAAACACTTGTATTAAGGATCAATTTGGATAAGGGATTCTTGAGGATAGGATTTTACATCCACATCATAACATGAAGAACAACAAATATCAAGAATACTAGCAATAACACAAGGGAGGCATGTATCCTACATCCACCTCCCAGTAACATTGAAACAGTCCTAACTTGGTACACCACTCTCGTGGATATACTTAGATTTGGACTACAAACCTTTGTTCCCTAGCACATCCCAACCACTCCCATAGTCAATGTAGTGCATCTAAGGTACATCTTTGTACTCTTATGCACATCTTCCCAGATTATACAAAGAGCATGAATCATACAAACAAAGTGGCCAACAAAGCATGTAAGAAGAATTAAACACAGATGAACCTTAGAATAGTGAAACAACTAGCATTATATATGAAATTTGTGTTCAACAATGTTATGACATGGTATTTACTCCCCCATGCCCAACAAAAACATATCTACTCATCCATGGATATAGAAAGTAGATACAAACAGTAGAAAGTAGTGATAGACATCATAATAGAAGGAAATAAACTTGGATGTCTGTGGAAGAAGGAAGATAGACTTGGAAATACGGTCAAGGAGTCACAAATCCATCATTATTGCTATAAGCTCTCCAGAAAGCTTCACTTTTGAGTGGAGAGAAGAGAATGGTGGAAATCCTTGCTACAATTGTTGTAAAAGAAGGAAGAAGAAGAAGTTTCCCTCCTGAGAAATGAACTTTACTCCCTTGGAACACCTCCAACTCCTCCTTGCTCTCCCTTGATTGAGTCCTATCCCAAAAGGTCTAAAATAGTCCATGATAACTGTCCTAAGATGGCTTGTGGTCGTATGTATAAGTGTGAGATAGTTACATTCACGTTTGAGTAAAATATGTAGGTCACACTACGTGTCTTTTATAAGATTGTGTGTCTTATTCAATAACAGAAGTCTAGATCGAGTTCTGGAAGGTTACATGGTGTGTCTTTAATAAGATACGACGTGTCTTTAATAAGATGTGGCGTGTTGCTGAAAATATGGGAGTTCTACATTCAATTTCTAGACTGAGACACAGGGTGTCTTAATTAAGACACGGGGTGTCTTTATCAGCTTCATCAACATTGATTTTCTGAATGTCTGCGTGATTGAAGAATGTGTTGATGAATGTTATGGAATTTTCTCCCCATTTTGATTCCAAGTTGATGCACCTACAAAACAAACCATAGATCAAGTAAATAAAAAATAAAGATGGAAAATCTAGCATGATTAAGAGTGATTATTGAGTTAAAATGATTGGGAAATGCAACCAAAAATGGTCCAAAAGATGATATAAATTACACACATCATCTATTTATAGGATTTGACTTGTGCCTTGTCAATTTTAATTGGTCCACATGGCATCGATGTCTTGACTTCTTTTGTCAACGTCCATGGTCAATGAAGTGATCCTTCAAAAAGTCTTTGTCGATCGACAATCATGTCAATCTTTTATGGGTGTTGTCAGGATGACTCCTTAACAAGCATCCTTTGGTCTTTGAATGATGTCGACAGAAGTGTTGATGTGGTCATTGATATATGTTTCTTCGATGATACCATCAAGGATCTACTCCTATCATGATTGTCGATGAATTCATTTGATAGCTTGGAAATGATAGGGATCTATCACTGTCATCATCAACAAGGTAAACTGTTGATGATTCTTCGATAGGTTTGTCGATCACCTTTCAATAGGTGAGTATTTGATATGCTCGATATCTATCACTTGAAAAGTTTTTGTCGATGTCCTTCTACTCAACAAGTTGGTGCTCAAGGCATCTGTCGAGCATAACTCGACAGTCTTTTGTCGATTCTTTGGATGAAGGATCGTCTATCAACCCTATTGGTTAATGGCCATTGGAGTCTGTTGAGCAAATGTTTATACTTCATCAATTCTACCGAAATTTTAAAAAATTCCTTCAAATATCACAAAAACTTAATTAGAACCTACCAATTGGTAATAATAAGGTAAAATGAGTAAAATAAACATCTAAACGCTAGTTCTAAAGTTTTTAATATGAAAAAGGCTATGAAACGTGCATCAAAGCTGATGTTATAAAATCCCCCAAGCTTAGAATTTAGCTTGTCTTAAGCTAATAGAATCATCATTTAATCATCCAAGCAAATAGAATCCAGACTTCACTAAAAATAAATTTTCTACAAACCTCTTATCAAAACCATTTCATAGAATGACCTAACTTGTCAAGAATGTCAATTGCCAAAAGATTCTTTCTTTGATTTATTATATTATAAACTTTTAAGTCATATTATTATCTTTGGCATATTTGTCACATTTCAAAGTATCTTTCACACTCTTCAAGGTATAATGTGGAACAAATAGGTAGGAATTTTTTTTATGGTTATCCCTTTCTTCTTTCTGAGTCATTCAAGTATAGGTCCATTGAATGGGAAAGTGATCCCTATGTTCCAAACCATTTACCATAGTGATTTCACATCCTAAGTATCAATGCCCCAGATTATGATACATTTAATGAACACCATTGGAATTGGGGTTGTATTTAATTCACATTTTAGAGACTAACAAAATTGACATATATCTATTCATGAGCACAAAAATACATCATTCAATAGCTCCTCATTATGGCACAACTCTCTTATCATTTTTCACTCCTCACTCTTTTTGGGATTTTGCTAAAAAAATTGGAAGAAGAAATGAGGTAGCTCTTTCTTTATTCTTATGAAAACATGCCTTTGACAAAATATGATATTTAAATTAACTGAATATTTTCGGTAAGAGTCAAAGATGTGACACCCAAGTGGAAAAAGTTGCAATGTATGACCTATAGGTCACATGATTGAACCCAGTCGATGGGATGAATAAATTGCCAATTTTTTTAAAAAAAATGGTAAGAATCTTTTGATGACATCTTGAGGTTAAAATCAAAATAGAGGAAGAATTGACATTTTACTAAGAGAAAATCACAAACTAATATCAATAACAAAAATATTCTTCCTATGATATCTGGTGATGTGCTAAAAGGTTTGAAAGCAACTAGATTCTTTGTTGTGGGAGTTTTCCATCATTTGCGTCTTCATGACTTTAAGAAAATTTAAAATTTGTGATGTAAATACAAAAATTATGAAAATAAATTCTAAATAGAAAGAAAGCAAAGTTTGTGATACTACAAATACCTATCTCACAGTATTACACCCCCCCAAAAAAAACTTACAACACACATTGTCCTCAGAGTACAAAAAAGAAAGAAGGAAAATGAAAACACGTGAGATGTTCAACGGTGGTCAATAGTTGCCCATGAAGACTCAAGCAACATCATAGCATAATTTCCTCTAAGACAATGATAGTTATCACTGTGAGCTTCTTTGATTGTAGCATGGATCACTCCAATGGTATACATCCGATATAAGGCCTAGAAACCACAATCATTAGATAGCCAACGTTGCTGAGGGGAGAGATGTTAGAATCTAGGAACCTTCCATAGCTTGGGTTCCTGGGAAGTATACCCAATAACATACTATCAGATCAATGGAATGAGCACTGTTGCATATGCAACAACAATGTTTTTGTGCTCGTTGAGAATCAGAACAAAATATCTAGGATCATTATTGTCAAAATAAGCACTAGAACTATTATAAAGTACAACTTCCCTTCTATAAGTGAAGATGGCAAGTAAAGTCCAATGAGCAATGTAAAGTATGCGTAAGAAGATATATCAAGATATAGAGTCATGTAAATGATTAATGAATAAGTCCTTTTTCGCCAGAATCAGTGCCTTTGCATAAATCATCTTTAAGATTAGGTCCATCCATATAATCATCATCAATGTTTTGGATAATAAGAAATGGATAAGCCTCCATGAGGTCATGAGATATATATCCCCTGTGCTGGAGGGTTTCAAGATGACCATCTTTCATAACCAACAAATCATCTTTACTAAAAACAACATGATTGCCACTAGGTTGGAATCACTTCATTAACATAATCAACTGAGGATATGAGAGTTTGTAGTAGGAACTCAGGTCAAATTTGTCAATACTAGGCTCTATGGATGATACCGGGCCATATACTTAAAATGGATCATGTTCATCTAAGAAGTCCAGTATGGCAGCAACCTCTCTAAACTTTTTAATAGTTGTGACCATGGTAGGAGGGGAGTAGTGGTCATTGGTGATGCTATTATTTGACCTTCCTCTGCTTCTTCACATTGTAGAATATTGTGGAAGGGTTCCTTAGTAGTATGGGGAATCAATGGATATAGATCATGTAGGTTCTCAGGAATCTTAGGATCTTGAAAGAACCTCCTATTGTGGATCACCTCCATTGTGTAGATTCCACGAAAAGGAGTGAAGCTAGTGGGGTCTAGGTCAGAGATAGAGATTTCACAGTTATGAGCCTCCATTTCACAAAGGATAATGAAAGCACTGTCATTTTTTTTCTAGATTCTTCTAGTGATAGACTGGCTCAATCACATAACTTGTCCAATTAGGTTGGTGGTAACCAACCTCGTGTACTACCATTTGAAGATAGATAAGACTATGAGGAAGCTTTGAAGATCTGCCACACAATGGTTGAACAAGGTAACTTGGAGTTTGTTCAGATTAGCTACACACAACATCCACAAACCCCTAAAATGAAAATTTAGCAAGATAACTCTTATTTTTTGTAGCTCGAGCTTATCCTTAAGGTTCACAATAGCTGGAGTGCATTATAAAATGGCCACTCCTTATCACTGAGCATGACATCCTCTAGCATAGTTGATGCTAGAATTGTAAACATCCTTTTGGTGCCCTTTGTTGGACTACAAAACATATTCTGAAAGTCATCACGAGAAAGAGTGATAGAGTCATTATTATAAATGATATGGCTCCAATCACAGTGATAACCTAGAATGTCTTGTAAGACAAATATTTCATAGAATGGTAATCCTCTCAAACACCCAGGATCAAGTCCATTCATTTTGGAAGGAATTTGTGGTGGAATAGGAAGTAGCGGTTCTAGAAATATTGGATTAGATAATATAGGAGATGCAGTTGATAAAATGATGGAAATATCACCACCATCCTCATTAGAATACACATTCTCCTTGTCAGAAGAACTATCGGTGTATGCTTCTAGGTCCATATGAGTTGTATACACCCTAATAGATATATCATTCTCGGAGGGGTGATGACTTTGAAGAGAATGGATAGGACTGAGATTCATCATTTCCTCATCTAATATCCTAATTAAGTCTTGTTCAAAATAATTAGTGGGCGATGGTGGAGTTAGAGGTGGAACGTTCTCTAATGGGTGAGCATGGATGTCTTCGGATGAGATTACATAGGGCTTAGTGACCAGAAGAAATATTCCACTTAGTTGTACTTGTGGGATAGATGGTAAAGGCTTAGTTTGACCAAGAATTTATTTGGAAACATGGTAGAGAGACTCCCTGAATGACCCAGCAACATGCGTAGGAGAGTGGCAGTGAGCATCTTCACTTGTAGTATTGGGAATGTAGGAGTTGCCTTGAGAAGAATGAGAAGATTGGGAGATGATTCTTCAACAGAATGAGCTTGAAAGTCGCTACGTCATTGTCTTTAGAGAGCTCGTTGCTCTTATTTGCATTGTGATGTTGTTTCTTATGTCTTAATATGCAATGAAATATGATGTTGAACAGTCAACATTTCATCAATTTGGCATTGAAGGTTCAGATATGGCAAGGAATGTTGCCTAGCTTATCTACTTGCTGATGTAAGGCACCTGTTTAACCATGTCATGTACATCATTACTTAGGTTAGGAATAGAAGTCTTAGTTGCAGTGGTTACCTTACAGATGGTGTCAAAATTGCAGCCAAAAATACCCCCCCAATGTATCTAGATAGTAGTGATCAGAGGATGATGAAGAAGGGCAATTACACCGGGGTATCCTGTGAGAAGTAGAGGGTCGATCAACATGATGGAGACATCATGGTGAACTATCAGAAACATCTTGTATCTTCCTTTATGGTGGAGAAATATGTCTACTTTTAGCAGCAATCGAAATTGGGACAGAGTTGGGGCTCTTTGTGGTGGTTTGAGGATCCTTGCTTTTTGATGGAGATGAGGCAACCTTTTTTGGTAACTCACTTAGAATTATTGGAGTAGTCAGGACCTGCTTTGGTGATGACTGTAGTGCTTCAAGGTCATAATCAACTATTCTATCTTGTTCCCTTTCCTCATATATCTTGTATAGAGGTTTTTGTGATGATAGGCTTTAGGCGGACTCTGCTAGATGTGGAGACCGGTTTTTATGGAGTCACTAAATTTTTCTTCTGGAAGTTGGTAATAAGTTTAGTGACATCTTACTTAGAATACAACAACTTTTATTTATCATAATTTTCCAGCTTTGGCAATGGAAAGTAGATATTGTTTCTTATGAATTGATAGTGGTTGTTGATGTTGCAGCATACCACAATACTGGAAGGCATCAAATACCTTGTTGTGATAAATCTATCCCCTTACATCTCCTTGAAACCTTTAGAAGGTGGGTGTCCATATGCTTGATAAATGAGTCTGATCAGACCACCCATACAATACTCTTTTTGTTGAGTGGAAGAGGTAATCAACCATCTGTCGATGAGCAGACAACCAATATTGATAGGTCGACCTTCCATAATGTGAGAAAGTATGTAAAGATCCTCAAGATAGATGTTTCTTGTCTCTGCTTTAGTGTAGAGAACATTGGCAACAATCTTGTGCATAATCCTCCAAAACCCAACATGTACTGCAAATGCTTTAGATTGCCTAGACTGGTATTGGTGTTGACCTGTCAATTTTTCCCAGTACTTGAGTCATTAAAATTGGAATCCTACTTGAGTCATTAAAACTGCAAATGCTTTAGATTGCCTCACCGACCTCTTCTTTCGATCCATAAAATATTCTATTCAGAATATGTTTAGTCAGGACATGATAGATGTTGTTAATGTGAACCTACAACTATCTATGTCCACTTGTGGGATCGTTAGTCTATTTGGTCGAGACTTCTTGGATTGAAAACATGAATTCCATTGTCACTTCTACATAGAATTTCTATTTGGCAAATTAGATATGGGCCATGTTGGACTTGGTCAACAAATTTCTGACTCCAGCCTTTATCCCAATCTCTTCAAGAGAAGTAGGAGAGACAAACTGGGTAGGTTTGTAAGTTCTACCTCTCATTGCCTTGTAGGCATCCAAATGGTCTTTGTTGTGGGTTCTGAATGTTCTGTAGTAGGGGAGGTCCAATTGTGGGCCCTAACGTGTATCAGGTTTGGGCTCATTGATCAGTGCCCTCTTATCACCTTTAGTGGTCTAGTGATTAGGAAGAGGCCTCTTCTCCCCTCTCTATGATGTGCCTTTAAAAGCCAAGGAAGAACTACCCTAATGAGTCATCATTGTGAATTAAAGAAAAATGAGTGACATTAGACATGATAACAAGTCTATCGGGGTACAGTTGTCAGTGAAAATATTGACATGGAAGGAATAAAGGTTGACATAGTATAGTCAAATTAAGAAAATGTATGCCTATTGATACCATGTGTTTACAGATATCAGGCATCGATACAAATTTGGAAAATAGAAGGGTCGACAATTTTTTCAACCATGAAGATCAAAAAGGTTGATACATATCAATTGTTTTTAGAGCAAGGTCGACACAAAAGGAAGAAAAGAAACTATCTAGGAAATCACATCGACACAAATCGGCATGAAAGGTCGATAGTCTTATCGACCGGTATGAGCATATACCTATCAACTTTGTGATGATCAAAGTAATGTTGATAGGGAAAAAGGAAAAGGTATCAGTAGGAAGCTTATCGATCAGAAACATCGACAAGTGTGTCGACAGTTAACAGTCAGAGTCAGTGCTTCTCTTTGATAACATACGGTAAGAAAATCTTATTGTGGGTTTTATATTTATAGTTGGAAGTTTAGGTTGGTGAAATGTAAACCGGGTTTGTGGATATTAGATCCAGGTGTGTTGCGATAACTATTGATGAGGAGGGTAGACAACCATGAAACTAAGGGAAACAAGATTTTTCGACTTGGCTAGTCGATAGCATCCATAAAACTAATGATATCGACTAATCTTATCAACTAACTGTCGATAATGAGATTGACAGGCTAAACCTTCTTACTGTCGATCTTAAATTGAAATGAATCGATAGTTTGGTTATCATTTAAAAAGAGTCGACAGCTATGACGGTGATGTTGTCATTGTTAGCATTGATAAGTCATTCAAATGTACTCTACGTAAAGTTCGATAAAGCATATCAGAATTTATGTCGATCATTCTCTGTAAAGTGATCATCATCCCATCATATTTGAAAGTATAAACAATGGTCCATCTTGATTTCTAATGGAGCATATTTACAATGATAAGTTTTACGATGGAAAAACAAAAGTAAAAGTAGAGAAAAATAAAACAATCATACAAGACAATGAGAGGAAGATAAATGATTGGGTTTCCTCCCAAGAAGTGCTTTTTTATAGTCATGTAGCTTGACTCTTGGATATCTTATTTGGCAGTAGGGGCATCTGGTAGCTCCATGTCCACCTTTCTGGTGATGGCCTCATCTTCGTAATATCTATTTACTCAGTGACCATTGACTGAAAAAGTGCTCAATTTCTCATTGTAGATGTCCATCATTCCAGAAGGATAGATAGTGATCACTATGAAAGGCCCATACCAATGAGAATGGAGTTTTCCTAGAAAGAGGCAAAGCGCGTAGTTCAACAGAAGAACTTTGTCTCCTTCAGTGATATCCTTTTCGCTTGATGTGAGAATCATGCCAAATCTTTGTTTGTTCTTTATAGATTTTGGTGTTCTCATAAGCATGCAAATGGGGCTCTTCTAACTCCTATAATTACAAAAAAACACTTTTCTTTTGCAACTTTAGAGTCCATGTTTAGTGCTTTAACCGCCCAGTAAGCCTTGAGTTCTAGCTCCAAAGGAAGGTGACAAGATTTTCCATAGATGAGGTGATAAGGGATTGTTCTTATGAGCGTTTTGTAGGTAATTTGATAAGCCCAAAGAGCATCATCGAGTTTAGATGACCAATCCTTCTTGGATTGTCCGACAATTTTATCAAGTATTTGCTTGATTTGCCTATTAGAGACCTCTACTTGACATGAGGTCTGAGGGTTATATGGGCTAGAGATCTTATATTTTACTCCATACCGCTACAAAAGAGATTCAATCTATTTCTCTATGAAGTGTGAACCCCCATCACTGATGACAATTGTGAGGAATCTGAACTTGGGAAATATAACCTTTGTGAAAAGGCACATTACTATCTTGGATTTTAGGTTGACAACAGTATAGCTTCCACCCATTCAGAAACATAACCAACAGTTACCAAAATGTATTTGTTTCTAGAAGATGGTTGGAACGGTCCCACAAAATCTATTCTCAAAACATCGGGGATTTCGACTTTGATCCATTCGGCCAATGTCATCTCATTCCTTTTGTTGATTTTCTTAGTGTGTTGACATGCATCACATTGTTTGGAAAAGGCGTGTGCATTTTAAAGATATTCAGTCAATAAAAATCAGAATTCAAGATTTTTAGTGTTGTCTTCTTGACACCCAAATGTCCTCCATAGGGAGCTGTGTGATATTTTTCTAAAATATAATGGGCTTCTTTATGATCTAAACAATGGTGATACATGTTGTCAAACACAGTTCTTGAATAAAAGTGGGTCATCCTAATAATAGTTCTTTAGATCAGAAAAGAACTTCTTCTGACTGTAAGTCATTTCGGGGGGAAACTATTGGCACACAAGATGATTGTAGAAGTCGACATACCATGGCATTGCTTGGTCAAGAGAGTGAATACAAAATAGAGATTCATCTTAATAAGATTCATTAATAGGAAGTGCATTGTTCTCTTCAACCCTTATATAAGAGAGGTGGTCGGCCATGACATTCTCAGATCCCTTCTTGTCTATGATTTTGTGATCAAATTCTTGTAACAGAAGGGCCCACCTGAGGAGGCACAACTTGGTATATTTATTTTGCATGACTTACTTAATTGCTCCATGATCTATATATATTATCACCTTCTCTCCTAAAATATAAGATCTGAAATGATTGAAAGCATAAACAATATCTAACATCTCCTTCTCTATTGTTGTGTAGTTGAGTTGAACTTCATTGAGAGTTTTGTTGGCATAGTATATAACACGATTTTTCTTGTCCTTCTTTTGTTCTAATACATCATCCACAACATAATTTATAGCTTCACTCATCAACTCAAAGGGGAGATCCCAGTAAGGAGCTTGCATGATGGGTGTGGTAGTCAGGGCATCATTGAGAGTGCAAAAAGCTTTCAGGAAATCTGCATCAAAAATAAACAGTGTGACCTTTACAAGAAATCTGGATAGAGGTTTTGCGGTCTTTGAGGAATCTTTAATGATGATATGGTAGTAACTTGCATGCCCCAGCAAACTACAGATAGAAGAAACTAAGGGGAGAGGTGGAAGCTTGGAAATAGCCTCTATTTTACTTTTATCAACTTCTATGTCTGCTTCAGATACACTGTGTAACAAGATTGTCTCTTCTGACACCATAAAGTGGCACCTCCCAAAGAACTAATTGCTTTTACTCACATCACTGGAGAACAAGAGAGTTTTAGACAATCTTCAAAGGATGAACTATAGACTGAAAAGGTGTCCATAAAGACCTCTATAATTTCCTCTATCATATCAGAAAATAAAGCTGACATGCACCTTTGGAAGGTGGTTGGGGAATTACATAGGACAAAGGGTATACGACAAAAAGCATATGTCTCATAAAGACAAGTGAATGTAGTCTTCTGTTGATCCTCTGGGTGGATAGCTACCTGATAAAATCCTAAGTACTCATCTAAGTAGCAGAAATGTGAATGATGCATAGTAATTCTAGAACCTGGTTAATGAATGGGAGTGGAGAGTAATCCTTGTGTGTTTCTATATTTAATAGGTTGTAATCAATGCACATACACCAACCAAACACTATGTGAGTGGAAAATTCTTTCCCTACATCATATTTAACTACTTTCATCTCTCCTTTTTTTGGAACAACATGCACTGGGATTACCCAGTTGCTATCGCTAATAGTGTAGATGATACATACATCAATTAGTTTGATGACTTCCTTACACACCACCTCACACATTTTGTCATTTAGTTTCCTTTAACCTTGCACACGTGGTTTCTCATCATCTTCAAGGTTAATTCAATGCATGCAAACGGTTGGGCTTAAGCCCTTAATGTCATCTATATAGTATCCTAGAGCCTTCTTTAGAGTTTTGAGATCAGACAAGAGTTGTTGTTGTTGATCATAGGATAGCTCTACATTGATTATCATTGGGTTCCTATTTCTACTATCTAGATATTCACACTACAAACCCTCTGGCAATGGTTTGAGTTCTAGTAAAGGCCATGGAACATATTTATCTTTTATTTCTTAATGGAGAGACACATACTTGAATGTTTTAGTGGATCCTTGAAATTCCTCTTCTTCTATAGCTTCTAAATAAGATAGAATTTCTTTGACCTCAAGATCATTAATCCCTAAATTAGGATTGATTAGATGTCTCATTAAAGGATCTACAACTGCATTATGCTCCTGAATTTCTACGCATACCTGACTATAACAGTAAAAAAAGTAGCTAGTTTCCATCGGGGAAGGACCCTTTATATGATTGAGCAGATTGAAATCAATTGATTCATTACTGACTCTTATAGTGATCAGCCCATCTACGACATCGATTAATGTCCAGGCTGTGGAAAGAAAAGGTCATCCAAACATCATAGGACACATAGGGTCTTCGACTACATTGATTATGACTATGTCACAAGGAATGAAGAAGTTTCTGATCTTAATTGGAATGTCTTAGACTACTCCAACCAATTTGGTAAATGATTTGTCTGCTAATTAAATCCTCATATTTGAAGTAACAATGTTTGTGAGTCCCAACAAGGCCATATCTTGACAAAGTGTCCCCTAAGAGAAAGGGGATGGTGAAAACCATGAGATCCTTTTGTTTAGTTTGCATAGCAGACTAACAAAAGGTAGATTCCATCCGTGTAAGACATATTGTCTCAACCTCACCTCTCTTTCTCTTCTTCATTATGAGATCCTTCAGGAATTTGGCATATGTAGGCATCTCATGTATGACATCTAAAAGAGGAATGTCTAGGTGGATTTTCTTGATAGTGTATGCGAATTTGGTGTACCTCTTTTCCATCTTGTTGACTCAAGGTCTAAATTGAATAAACCCTTGTTTTAATGATGACTAAATCATTCCAATTAATTGTGTCTAATGTATCTACTTGAGTGATTTCAGATTAGGTATAGACACACTCTAAATGCCCTAACTTGCGCATCTCAACTTGGAGTAAAGACAAGTCAAAGTCAATACAGGTGCACGTTTTTGTAATATGATGTAAATCGTGTTGTAAATCACTTGTAATGATTGTATGACTTGTAATTAAGCTTAGAAAAAAATCAGGACTATTAGATCGAATATTTAAGCACTCAAAAGCCATTTTCCAAAATTCACATCAGGTTATTCATCGGTTGAGTTGCAAACTCGACCGATCCTGATTGGATCTTGAAAATGACTTTTGATCGGTCGAGTTTACACTTCATAGAACTCGATCGATCCCTCTACTGACCAAAACTGATTTAAGTGAATTGGTTGAGTTACCCCAGGACAAACTCGACTGATGGCCTAAATTGGTCTTGTCTCTTAGTGGGATTAGTCGAGTTTTATAGAAACTCAATCGATTGCATTGTACGGAAAAGTACAGAAAAGTGCTTCTAGCCATTGTAGAGTTGCAAAAAGTGAAAATATATCTGTTGTAAGCCACAAAATAGCTAGTTTTCATTCTTAAGTGTTCCCGTAGGCTAAGGGGCATCCCCATCTATAAATAGGACCCCTTGGGCTTCATTCTAAGGTTGAGCATTCAATGCAAAACTCTATGTGAGGTTCATATTCTATACTAGAGTGCCTCCTACAACCTCCTCTCTCTCTAAGCTTAATCACTTACTACATTCGTTAGAGTGAGTAGGAAATCTATAAGAGAGCTATTCCTACATGTATATCTTGTGAGGTTTTCACTTCCACCACCTCCCTATATCTCATTTCAACCATGAAGATGAAGGCTCTCTCTCTTGGCTAAGAGAGATGAAGAAGAACAAGGGAAGGAGTCCCTTAGTGAAGATCAAGGCTGAAGACTTGGAGTAAGAGTGGGTAAGTCCTTGTGAAGGCAGAAGACTCCTTGCTCAAGTGGGTAAGTCCTTGGTGGAAGCTTCTCTGAGTGAAGGTGAAGGCAAAGGCTGAAGATCCAAGAGGAGTGGCAAAGTCCTTGAAGGCAGAAGACTTGTGCTTGAGTGGGTAAGACCTTGGTGAAGGCTGAAGACTCAAGCAAAGTGGCTCTATTCACCCCCCTCTAGAGCATCCAATCACCCATCTAGGATCCAATAATTGGTATCAGAGCGGGTCTTCTCCAAGCATACTTCAACAAGTAGGAGAAGATCGGTGACTACCAAGGAGGGAGATACTCGATCAACCTTCTAATCTTTGATGGAATCAATTTCCTCTATTGGGGAAGAAAGCTTCAATTCTACATCCAAGGATCAAGTCTTGAGATGTGGCAAATGGTGAACTACCCATACAAGCTACCAAAGACAAAGATTGAAGAATGGGATGAGGATACCTAAAAGAAAGCAACCTTGAATGCTAGAGCCATGTACATCCTTTATGCCTCCATGACCCCCACTGAGTTCAACCAGATTTCTTCATGTGAAACAGCCTATTAGGTATGGAGAATGCTATGTGCCACTTATGAGGGGACAACTCAAGTGAAGGAAAGTAAAATCTATGTGCTCAATGGGCTGTTTGAGAACTTCAAGATGGGAAAAGAGGAGAAGATAGCACATATACCATAGGCTCAACACCATTTTGAATGGTCTTGTAGTTATAGGTCATCCTATGTCTAGAGGAGAGATCAAATCAAAGATCCTTAGAACTCTTCCCAAGAGGTGGGAACCCAAGGTGACTTCCATTAAAGAAGCAAGGTCTCTTAACAATATTCCTATTGAAGAGCTCATAGGAAATCTACGAGCACATGAAGCCACACTTGACAATAGGAAGGAAGTAGAAAGACAAGAAGAGAATGAAGAAGCCTGAAATCAAAGCTCAAATCAAGGCTATTGTTGGTCAAGCTTCTCCATCCTCTCAAGTTGAAGAATATGACATGTACTCCAAGGGTAAACTCTACAAAGGCAAGTCCTCCTCCATCCAGTGCCTCAAATGTGGAAAGAAGGGTCACATCAAGATAGATTGTCTATAAGGAAAGAAGACCCATTAATGACATCCTACACCATACTATTAAACAAATTGGTAGACATGGTTTAGGATATGATAGTAGTCAAAGGAACAACAAAGGTAAAGGATCTCCAATATTCCATGGAGAATCCTCCAGTTCCAAAGCTATGGGCACATGCAACTATTGCAATGATATTGGCCATTATTCTACTTGTTGTCCTTTTAGGAAAGTACCCAAGAGAAATAGGACTTGGTTTGTTAAGCTAACCCCTCTGGATCCAAAAACATGATTGGGGACCATTTCATCTTTCCTCTTGTAGATATCTTGATAATGGATTGGCATGAGCTATGGATTTGCAAATTGACTTCTCAATCCACATGAAAGAAGAAAGGTGAGATGTGTATGAGGTGGCAAAAAGTAGAAAAGGAATGGTAAGAGAAAAGGTAAAGGTTTACTTGTTTATAACCAATCCTAACTTGTTTTTGTCAAGTTAGTGTGCACTATGCATGTGGTTTTTGAGTCAAAAGTGGTATTTTATGTTTCTCTTCACACTCTTGCCCAAAATCTATTTCTAATGCTTTTATAGTGCATTACTAACTTGCTTACACATGTTTGGATATGGTTTGTATATTTAGCATGCCTCTAAATATGTTTTTATGAATATATGTACTTTTTGACAACAGCTTTGTCGGTCGAGTTTGTCCTATTTGAAACTCGACTGATAGGCACCAATGGGTGTTGCCAATAGCTGTCACCAGTCGAGTTGGCAATACACAAAACTTGACCGACAACACCGTGCACAAAATATACATTTGGCTAATTGTATGACAATTTCCCTCTCAACTAGATTTTCTCAACCAATTGCTTTATTCTTTGGCACTCTCATTTGGTACCTTTAAATATGCATATTTCCATGTCCTAAATTTCCTATCTTGCTTACAACTCTATCTTTCAAATTTATCTAAATTGGTATAAGCTATGAGTTGTGTCTTAAAATGCTTCCGTTGTGCCCTAACTTGCTACATCAATATAGTTGTATATCTTGTTTTGATACAACCTTGAGGTTCTTAGTGGTAACCATTTTTTGGTAATGATGTGTACTTGTTAGTGAGTTATATCCTTTCATGCTTATAAATTTGCATATCTCTTTGTTTGGATATATCTCTACATCTACTCATAGCTTGATTTATCTTGTGTATCTTTTGGTATCTCTTGCCATGATCTAGATCCTACTAGTAGCCATAACTTATGATATCATCTACTAGTAGTTCATATACATGTAGTTCCATCCTTGTTTATAATTGGTATCTTTGCTCATCTAGTGGTATTTCACTATATGCTATGCTTGTATCTTATCTCATACATGCTCAATCTTGTTCCTTGAATTGCATATTTACTATCTTGAGTTGATTGCATATCATTGTGATGCAGGACACATAGATCTACATTATATGTAGAAATTGGAGCTTTTTTAGATTTCATACAACTTTTTCTCCAGTTTCAGTTTTTGGTGCAAGACTAGTATTTTTTTGCAGAAATGACCTTCTAAGCAAGGCTCATCGCTTTTCCATGATCCCTGACACTTTTTGGACAAATTATGTCAGCTTGAGAGTCAAAATTGTGATTTATTGTTTTTCTACAACACTTTATCCTACATTTTGGGTTGTTCAAGTGCATGCTTTAACTTGTCTTTCTTTCTATGCTTGGACAAGCCCCTATCTGTGCTCTTCTACTCTCATTATATGACTTTTTTTATCTCCTTTCTCTTAACAAGTGGTGTTTCTTATTTCTTCATACCCCACTTTTTGAAATGACAAAGGGGGAGAAAGGTATGTCTTCTTTTGACAAAAGAGGGAGAAGGCATGTCTTACATGAATAGGATAAGCATGTACATGTAAAGGGGAGAAGGTAAATGGGAAATACATATATGTGTAGAACATATATGAGTAGAAGACATAGTATTCTATAAATGTTATGAAATCTAACCATGAAGGAGAAATAGCATCAATTGAGGGGGAGTATGAGAACTCCACTAGCATCAATTGAGGGGGAGCATATGAATTCAATTCTATTGAAACCCCTAGGTTTCTCCAAAGGTATGACTTTACTTAAATGCTTTCAATACATTTATGGAATGGTTTGTCATCTTCAAAAAGGGGGAGAATCTTGACTCAAGGTCTAAATTGACTAAACCCTTATTTTAATTATGACTAAACCATTCCAATTAATTGTGTCTAATGTCTCTACTTGAGTGATTTCAGATTAGGTATAGACACACTCCAAATTCCCTAACTTGTGCATCTCAACTTGGAGAAAAGACAAGTCAAAATCAATACAAGTGCATGTTTTTGTAATATGATGTAAATCCATTAGAATCATGTTGTAAATCACTTGTAATGGTTGTATGACTTGTAATTAAGCTTAGAAAAAAAATCAGGAGCACTTAGATCAAATATTTAAGCACTCAAAAGCCATTTTCCATAATTCACATCAGGTTGTTCATCAGTCGAGTTGCAAACTCGACCGATCCTGATTGGATCTTGAAAATGACTTTTGATTGGTCAAGTTTACACTTCACAGAACTCGACCGATCCCTCTACTAACCATAATTGATTTAAGTGAATCGGTTGAGTTACCCCAAGACAAAATCGACCGATGGCCTAAATTGGTCTTGTCTCTTAGCGGGAACGGTCGAGTTACCTTTATAGAAACTCGACTGATTGCACTGTATGGAAAAGTGCATAAAAGTGTTTCTAGCCATTGTAGAGTTGTAACAAGTGAAAATATATCTGTTGCAAGCCACAAAATGGCTAGTTTTCATTCTTAAGTGTTCTTTGAGGCTAAGGGGCATCCCCATCTATAAATAGGACCCCTTGGACTTCATTCCAAGGTTGAGCATTCAATGCAAAACTCTATGTGAGGTTCCTATTCTATAGTTGAGTGCCTCCTACAGCCTCCTCTCTCTCTCTAAGCTTAATCACTTGCTAAATTTGTAAGAGTGAGTAGGAAATCTATAAGAGAGCTAGTACTACCTATATATCATGTGAGGCTCTCACTTCCACACCCTCCCTATCTCTCATTTCAACCATGAAGATGAAGGCTCTCTCTCTTGGCTAAGAGAGGTGAAGAAGTACAAGGGAAGGAGTCCCTTGGTGAAGATCAAGGTTGAAGACTTGGAGAAAGAGTGGGTAAGTCCTTGGTGAAGGCAGAAGACTCCTTGCTCAAGTGGGTAAGTCTTTGGTGGAAGCTTCTCTGAGTGAAGGTGAAGGCAAAGGCTAAAGATCCAAGAGGAGTGGCAAAGTCCTTGAAGGTGGAAGACTTGTGCTTGAGTGGGTAAGACCTTGTTGAAGGATAAAGACTCAAGCAAAGTGGCTCTATTCACCCCCCCCCTCTAGAGCATCCAATCACCCATCTAGGATCCAACACATCTGGGTCTTGATGAAACGATGAGGAAATGGTGCTCCAAAAGGGACTTTGGGTATTTTTATGGATGGAATAGAATAGGTTTCCACTTGTGTCTTCTTTATCCTTGGTACTTTTATCTTGTTGGTACTTCTTTTGTGGCTTGGTAGAGGTATTCCCAAAATGCAGTGTGGCCATCCTCGAAGTTTTGTTCTTTGGATTTTGTTTAGTGCTTGAAGGGAATTGTTCAGCTGGCCGTCAAATGGAAGTGTCTATGGAGGCAAATTGTTGATCAATCATCCGATTGTGGTATTGCATATTGTTTATCTGAGTGTTCACAGTGCCCATCTGTGTCTGCATGTTTGCCATGATATGGTCGTTGCTCACAAAGCCTTCTCCTAATCTTTCAGTCAAGGAATGCAGTTTGGTTATGGATTTCTGATGTTGTTAAAATAAACTTGGTCATTATTGTTCATTGAAGTTTCCTTTTTTTATGTTGAGGCTGAGATCTATTCTATTGAATTCCAGGTGGAGTTCCTCTTCCAATAGCTTGTCCCCTTCCCAAACCTTGCGATGTCTGATTTTGTTGAAAAGAGCTTTCTACTACACAAGTATTCTCATAGGAAAATCCAGGATAATCTGGCCATTTTTAATTCACATAAGAAACATTTTCAGTCTGAGTAGCTTTTGATTCATGTGTGTAAATACAATGATCAAATCCATGACCCCCTTCTCCACATGTGACACACTTTACAGTTGCCTCAGTAAAATATCTTGAATTGACCTCCTTTAATTTGGGAAATCGGTCGCCATTTTGTTGAGTTTATTATTCAAGATTTTGAGTAACTTCGAATCTAAAGAACTACTGACTGCTGACGTAGTAGTTGTACAACCTCTATCGTAGTCTCATCCTTCTTGTAGAACAGCCATATTATTGATGATTTCTTTGGTGGTCTCTGTGTCATGCTTCATAAAGTCACTACCTATTGTAGTGCTTAGAGACGTCCTCTCCATGGAATTCAGACCTTCATAAAAGTAAGGTAACGATAAACCTTCATCTTAGTCGTGATGCGATCAATCTCTCAAATACTCCTGATATGTTTCCCATGTGTCATATAGACTTTCAGATGGTTTCTACTTAAAACCAATAATATTGTGCTTACACCTGATGATCTTCTCGACAGGGTAGAACTTGTTCATGAATTCTTCAGACAATTGTTGCCAAGATGTGATCCCTTTATGGGAAGGTACCACTATAGAGCCTTATATTTAAGAGTAAAACAAAACCCTTCATATAAATGACTTCTTGAGGGACCTTGTTCATCTTGAGGGTGTCACAGAGATTTTTAAAAGTATCAATATGATGATATGGGTTTTCCTTGACAGAGTTTCCTCCAAATGTCTGATGTTGAATCATATTGATAAAGGAAGGCTTTAACTCAAATATTGTTGTTGGTATTGAGGGAGTACTATTGGTTCCCTATAATCATTGACACATCTAGTGACCAATGATCAAAGAGAATGCCTATTTTCTGGTGCACCACCAGTGGGTGACTATTGTGTTGTCATTGGATCGATGAGGAGAATATCTACCTATGGAAACTCAGTAAGGAACTCTAGCATTGAAACGAATTGATAGTTTAATGATCTAATAACAACATATCAAACGAATCAGAGTCAAAGACTGGAAACATAAATAATACTTTATTAAATAGATAGTTTTAAAGTTATGCTAGTAAACTTTTTGTAAAATTTAGAAGCAATGACTAGTGCTAAGTAGACCATAAGTTCTTAAAGATTATTCATCACCTTATCCCCGACAACAGTGCCAAAAGTTGATTGCTCTTTTTCATGGTCATAATTGTAAACATGATTGTCCAATCAAAGATATCGAACTTTAAATTTATACCTGACTAGAAGAGACGTCCACAAATCAATAGGGAGTCTATTACAGTAGTACAGGTGGAATACGGGGATAAGAGGAATAATATAATAAAAACATGAGATCTTGGATTAGACTAGCCTAACCAATTAAGTGAATTTGATAGAGTTCCAGTCAAGGAATCAGTTAATCTAATTGAGTAGTAAAGTCAATTTTAGAAAAAATTAAAAGAAAAAATAAAGATGATTTAGGAAACAATGATAAAAGACACTGGATTGGGTTTCACCAATAAAGACAACCACAACCATGTAAAATATTCATTTATAAATTATATATGGTCTTGACTCATTTTGCAAATAGACATAAAAAGCATTCATTCCTCTCTTCTCTTGAGATCTAGACCGATTTCTATCTAAGGGGGTTCTCTCCGTCAAGGTAATAACTGAAAGATCAAGGAAAAAATGTATGACTATCGTTATAGTAACTCCTCACTCTCATGACTCGTTACTATCCTATACTCTAGATCTAGTTGAATTCATTCTCTTAAACAATATTCACATCAAATGTTGGAAGAGGGTAGCTAGTCATCAATCGATGCAATAAAACAAGAGTATAGAAATAAAAACTTTAAAGAACATATGCTATAAAATAGAAGAATGGACAATTACATGGTTGGGAGGGTTGGACAGCTAATCCCAACCCAAGTTATGGATTTTAGCTACATATGGCGCAAGAACCAAACATATTACAACTTGAATAAGTCATGATAAGGAAAGAAGAAAATGGGGTTGATACAAAGGTAGATCGAGTGACCGATCTACCAACCTTTCAGATGATCAGGCAAGTGGTCGACAACAAATGATCGAAGACTCTCCTCCTTCCTTCAATCATGGCTTAGCACAAGCAAGTTTGTTGGATCCTTGATGGTGATGGATTGAGCTTCCATGAAGAGGTCGACAGAATTAGACTGGTCGATATCTCTCATCCTTGGGCTCTAGAACTTGGCATCTACCTTTCAGCTTGATGACTCTGAGATCCAAGATGATTTGAAGTGAGTTTTGGGGGCCTAATTATATTCTTTGAATAATGCCTTATCAATATTAATGGGCCCACGTGGCATCAATGTCTTGACTTCTTTGTCGACATCCATGGCTGATTAAGTGTTCCTTCAACAAGAGTGTCGATCTTTTGCGGGTGTCGTCAGGATGACTCCTCGATAGGAGTCCTTTGGTCTTTGAATGATGTCGACAAAAGTGTCAACATGGTCATTGATATCTATTTCTTTGATGATATCATCATGGGTCTACTCCCCGAAAGGGTTGTTGATCAATTTATTCAACATCTTGGAAATGATAGGGATCTGTCGGTGTCATCGTCAAAGAGGTAAACTGTTGATGCTTCTGTGATAGGTTTGTTGATCACCTTTTGATATGTGAGTATTTTACCTGATCGATAGATATCACTTGAAAAGTTTCTGTTGAGGTTCATCTACTCGACAAGTTGGTGTTCGATGCATTTGTCGAGCATAACTCGACAATCTTTTGTAGATTCTTTGGATGAAGGATCATATGTCGACCTTATTGGTCGATGAGCAATTGGAATATGTTGAGAAATTGTTTATACTTAATCAATTTTACCAAATTTGTACCAAATTCCTTCAAATATCACAAAAACTTAATTCAAACCTACTAATTGATAATAAGAAGGTAAAATGAGTAAAACAAAACATCTTAATGCTAATTCTAAAGATTTTTATTATGGAAAAGGCTATGAAAAGTGCATCAAAACTGATGTTAACATGAATAAATTCTTAGAAGATAGAGATTGTGTAGGCTAGTATGTTAAAAGAGGGAGAAACTATATTTATTTCTCAAAGGGAATAATATGGTATGCAAACATACATTAAGACATATGAATTAGAAATTGCTCAATATAGAAATAATGTGGGATGCAATCATATAATAAGAGAGGATAACATTAGGTTAATTGTTTGATATAGAATAATAGGGATGTGATCATACCTCAGGGTGTTAGTCAACTTGTTAAAATCTAAATCTTAGAGCTATGTTAGGGTTAGAAACTATTCTAAGGTTCATAACACCAATGGTGAGAAAAGATCACCATGAAATCACAAATATTTGATGGATCATACAAGGGACTTGATTAGGAGGATAAGAGAGAAGGTTATGGTATCTTATTTCCAAGTGATTTCTATGTGTGTGAAGGCCATGGGGAGGAGTCTATTTATAGGATTATTTGTCTTGGGTAGAAAGAAACTTACCAACTTTGGTTTACTAAAGAAAATATACAACATATATTATAAATGGAGAAAAGTCAAGAATTTGTTAATAAATGATAGGTAATAAAATTAAAAACCCTATCAAATGGAATGATTTAAATTAAATAATTAACAATCAATGTTTCCAATTGTATGTTCTATCTCCTAAACTACACTAGTATAGGCAAGATTGTCCAAACAAGATCAAAATTCACACATAGGCTTATTTTAGTATGCAAACTTTGAATCTGGGGTTTAATTCCACTTAGAATTTTAGCAATTTATTTAACACTTTTGGCTTTATCCTATAAAAAAATAATAATATTAGTTTTTACTATGCAAATAATGTGAAACTAGCTCCTAAGGTAATTGGGACCTAAAGAACACATTTCCATTATTGTATTTTTATTTTGAGATTTTTTTATGAGTTATGGAACCAATATGTATTTTGACACAGTATCATTATATTTATCAAAACATTATATCAACACTTACTTAATTAAGTCCTATTAATGTCACATAGTTATAAAATATACTTGTATATTATTATGCATGAAAATCTAAATTTTACTCATTTACACATTATGTCCATAATTCCTTATTTATTTAAACTATGAGACATTATTAATATTTATGAACATGAATTTACTGTTGGTTAGTCAAAAGAATATTATTTAATTTAGTCATTCTATTAATAAAGAAAAAATATGCAATATATTTCATGAGTTTATTTACATGTTGCCACATAACTAAATTATTATGTAAATGTGTTCTATATTTTAATCCTTGTTTGGTCATAGCTAAAGAACAAACTGAACTAGCTTTGTAATCATGGAATAGGTAGGATTATACTTTTTGGTTTTTTACACAATCCCCATGTATCACAGCTACCCAATCATCACCATTATTGCAATCCTTATTCAGAGTTACGTTGGATGATGTCAAAGTATACCGAACAACATGTGATGAGTGTAGTGACTTTAGGTCTCAGGATCACAATCACCACCTTCACTGTGAAAGATGACTATGACCACCATTTGTGGTTTCCATGTGTCACTCTCAAGGTCGGTCTATCTGATACATTATTCTCAAACAAGTATCTATGTATTTGGTTTGATATCATATATCATGATTGTCAAGATTCTATCATCAACTAACACACACTCTAGTCTTATGTGTTACTATTGTCTATCATCCTTCCACAGTAAAATACAACTAGGGACATGATAAGAATGTGCATACTCTTAAAATATGTATGATCTCATTATTCAAGTCACGTACGTGAAGACATATGTCATTGAGTAATATCATTATTTAGAATTTCATTGTGTTTCCTCATTATCTCATAACTGAGTGAAACAAAATGAATTGGAAGCTTTCCTGTACTATTTTTAATCAAATCCTTTATGTAATATGCCATCTCAATCACCATATGATTGGATCATTGGGCATACTTACCAATAGTTATGGATTGTCAAACCAGAATGGTCAAGGGGTGTAGTCAAAGAGAACTTCCCCTCTTTGAGATGTATATAATTGGGTTAATTTGTTGTTTTTCTGTGTTGTTTTTGTGCTGACTGGAAACCCTTATTAGGTTTTATTAAATATGCTCTTTTAGATGTGGCTTAATATTTCAACATATCCAAATAAAATGAATATCTAACTCAAACTACAGCTTCCTAACTTTTTAAACACATTAACTTTATTGTAGGCACAATTTTGTGTGCTCTGGATCTTTAGAAAACTGTGTCGTTTCTTATTCCAAATATTTTTAATGTCCAATGGCAGTAGCTCTTTACTGATTGCTATGATGAAATTTTGTCTTAGACAAATGATTATTTTTCATTTGTTTAAATTATTTTATCATATATATGTTACAGATCTCTGCATTATCAGATACAAATTTTTTCATGAATCTCTCTCTTAAATGTTAGTTAAGGAATTGTTAGATAAGAAATTTGTAGGTAATTCCATGATAGACCTTTGAACCGATTATCCCTTTCTTCTTTTTTTCTTAATATATAAATGTTTATTTGGATTTATTGTTTTTTTGGAATAGTTTATCCAAAAATGAGCTCTATGAAAAATTCAGGTCCTAGCACACCTATAGAAATTGAAAATTTTCAGCTTAGGTGCATCTTTGAAAATTTTAGAAGATCTTTGGAAGTTTCATCTAAAGATCATAAACAAATGTTGAAGGGAACTCCATTTGGGCATTTTATTGATCTAAAAATTTTGATGTCAATCCGATACGGGGTCTCCTAAGTGTGTATGATTCTGACAAGAAATGTTTCAAAATTGGAACTACTCTTATAGAGTTTTAACTCCATGCATTTTGGAAAAAAATTAGGTCTTCGACTATTATTAACTTAATAATATTTTTTTGTAGAATTAGAAGCATAGTTTATATGTTTATAATCAATTTATTAAATAGTGAAATAACTGATCAGAAAACAAGAGATGAAGTTATTTGTACTAAGGAAAATAGAAGGAATATCTCACTCAAAGAAAAGTATTTCCAAAAGTCATATTTGAAGGCTACTGGTGCCCAATCTTTTCTACTAAAATTGTCATCCAAGACTGACAAGATAAGCTAAAATAAGTTTTGTAAAAGTTTGACTAGTTCTTCTTATGTCCAGTTTCTTGTTTCCATATGGAGGCTATAATATTCATGGTTTGATATTATATTAATGTGACGATTTAAATGCTCTTGGGGGTTTCAATCGGAGTGAAGCAATATTCAAGTTTTTCCATGATAAAATGAAAACTATGGGTGGAAAAGTGACGCGATATTTAAAGGGATGTTGTTTTGTCTTAATCGTAAGGATGACATTTTATATATACATTTATTTTGGTCAAAACGGTTATGGTATGTATATATTTGATCAAAGAACTTTTTTCATTTTATAATCTTCTTTAATATATTTGCCTCCCATTCTATTTAGAAAAACTTTTGTACTTTGTAAATACCTCAATTTGGCTTCTTTTTGGTAACAGTGCTAAAATACAATCAAAATTGAGTGATGGTGTTCTTTAGTTGATGATTATTCTCTTTCTATAAATAATTTTTATAGATAATAAGTAACTTATTATCTTTGTATATTCATGAAGAATACATCTGTTACTTTTAGTGTAGATATGTGAATGAATATATGGTCCAAAGGGGCTTTTAGTTGTGTTCAGTATTGTAGGACCATGCATTTTTCAAAATTACTTTTATCTTTCTGCTTCCATAGTCATTTTTCCTTTGTCCCTTGCATTTGGTACCTTAATGAAATTATAAAATAATGACCAACAAGATGGTTTAGAGTTCTCCTTCCCTTTATCCTTCACTGGGGGATGATAAAAATGCCTATTGAATATATATATATATATATATATATATATATATATATATATATATATATATATATATATATATATATATTTGAAAGCCCTAACCCTAAAGTGTGCAGGTCGGCCTGATCGGGTCGTAGATTTGGGAACTGTGTAAGGGTTCTATTTCCCTTGATGGTCCAGGACCAGGAATAAAAGTCATTCTTTATTCGAATAAGAGGTCCTACATCCAGAACCTAGCTAAAATTTTACAAACCAAGTGCCAGGTCCAAACACATCCCTTTGACATCAATCAGTTTATGTCCTCCTTGCATGCATGAGAACCATTATATACTACTCAGTATATACTATATGTCTATTTTTTTTTGCAACTACATGTCCATTTAATTTTTCTAATCCAACTTTGAAGTTACTAAATTTATTTGCACACTGGATCAGAATGATTTACATAGAGGAATCTTTTTTAGAGTCTAATGAGTTTTTCCATTTTTGAATGGAAGTTGTACAATGGATAGTTTTATCTTCTTTATGCTAATAGAGATGAAATATATTCAATTTTTACTCTCATGATGTTTAGAATGTCAAGATCTTTGTTTTTATGATGTGGATCTTGTATTGTTGATCATTCTTTTTCTATAAATATTGTTTATAGATAGTAAGTAACTAGTTATTTTTATTTCTTCTTGAAGAATTTGTCTATGAATTTAGTGTTATTGAAGTGATTAATTTTATTTGTAGATTAGATGGCTTATGTTAAAAATATAGAAATCTATTTTCACAATCATCAGAATTGTTCTTTTTTCTCTTCTGCACCCTTGGCACAGTTCTTTTTTAATGTATTTTGTATTGTGTATTGTTATGTATTTTTATATTTTTTGAATTAGAGATATTGCTTGTTTTATTACATAGATTTTTACATAGTTATTTTGGATGAGATTATAGTAAGGGGTTAAATGATTCTTACTTTTGGAAAGATTTAATTTTTTGTTCATCATTGCTCACTTTGAGTAAAGTTAAAAAAACTCAACTATATATATATATATATTCACCAATTATCAACATGATTTTTGTAGGTATGGATTAGATAAGTTAAGAAAATGATGATAACAGATTTCCCAAATGCCACTCCTATGGTGAATAAATGGAAATATAAGACAAAATTCATTATTCACATGTCAAGTATGAATTTTGAGATCAAGTCCCTAGATAGTGATCTTATTTCCAAGGGCTTTGGAACGATTGTTGATACTAGAAAAGATAAAATTGTATATATTAAAGACAATGTTCTGGATGGAATTGATTGGTAGGTATATATTACTTTTTGTTCTTTGATAACTTACAAGAGTATCCCATTTTATTGAAATGTGATAGACACTTATGGAGGTTATATATTTAAAACAATATCTCCCTTTTAATTATTGGTTGATGATATAAGATCAGTTAATTTAATAATGACTATCTAAATATCCATGTAGTTAAAATTTTACCATATTTGTACCACATTACTTTTCTTAATTCTATGTTGGTAATGTCATTTTTTTTAACAAAACAATTTTTTATTTTATTCAACTAAAAGTTTCCGAGTTAAATAAAAAAATCCTCCTAATGAAAAACACTATACAAATGATCAAGATTAAACATGAAGAAGAAGTTTTTGGATTAAGAATATATTTGACTTGTTGCAAAGCTCTATTGATTGTTTATAAAAGAGCTTACAACAGTAGTAAGGATGATTTTGAATTGGTGAGAAATGGTTTACAATCTCGTGGTATTCCAAATCCTTCTTTAGATTGTAACGATAACACACAAGACCCATGTCGTTATTATCATTTTTTTGTAGAAGAGAGCGGTACACAGTCAATATCTATGGTATTATTTAATGATTTAACACATTTTATATTTGGTTTATTGATTATGCTTCCTATTTTATTTTTATTGAATTTACGTATTTAATGATTTATAGGAAAAATATAAATTTAGATCTAGAGAAAAATCTAAATATGAATAATTGATAAAGATGGTGACAAGGACCTAAAATTGGATGACATGGTATTACAATTTTGAAAAATAGGTTCTTGTTTGTAATGTTCATTCTAATTCATATAAAAGGATCTATATAATTTTCATTTTTGATGTGATGCATATTCATATACAATTTTTTGCTATAGATTGGTGATACGGAAATTACAGAGTCGGGTGATGTGCAATGTGCACAAATTATCATATATCAGAAAATGCATATATCACCAGAGGTAATATATAACTCATATGATGTGTGGCATATTGATTGATATTTTATTGTTTTTGAAGATAGATTGATTTTTATTATTAAATATTTTGTTACAAAAATGTACATAACTCATTTGGAGGAAGTTTCATGTGCACAGATCATAAAAAGTCATTAAAATTATAAAGATCCATAGGTCATATAAATCCAATATAATATGTGATCTTACATAGAACTCTAGTTTATCTGCTAGTATTATGTACATACAACTATGGTTCTATACAATGTTGAGACAAAGAGGATCTTTGATGCCTGAGTTTATTGAATATAATCTGGTTATGTACAATGTTGAGACAAAGATGATCTTTGACGTCTAGGTTTATTGAATATAATATGGATTTGTACTGTGTTGAAACAAACATGATCTTTTATGCCTGAGTTTATTGAATATAATCTGCTTTTATATTGTTTTGAGACAAATAGGATCTTTGATGATTGAGTTTACTCAATACAATATTGCTTTGTATTGTGTTGAGACAACTCTGGTTCTGAACATTTGTTGTAACCGGTTGTTTTTTAATCAACTTGCTGCAATATAATGTGTTTAAGAGGATGTAACTAGTTTTCTTCTCAGGTTTCTATTTTTTATCAGTTATTGCTATTCCTCTTTAGGGACAATTCCTTTATATTTTCTTGCTTCCAAAAATATTCAATGTTATTGGATTAAAATTTGTAAATACTTGCATATATTGGATAACAATATGTATATAGAAATACAATCTGGATGATCTGCTACACGTTGATCCATTCTTATTCAATTATTTTGAGATGATTGTTTATATATGGTGAAGCCTTTCTTGAATTCACTAATTAAGATTATGTTGTTGAACTACTAAGTTCATAATTAACTTATAAACTGATAATCATCTACCATGTGTATGTCTAACTTCAGGGGCCAAAATTATACCATGTGTACACAACCATAGCAACACAGTTCACATTTGTACACAAAAATAGCAAGGCATTTCCAATGTGTGGAAATGATCAGTTATTGTTGTTACTGTTTAGAGACATTCAGTTTTATGTCAGCTTGCTTCAAACAAAATATTCCATATGATTAAATATGATATGTGATTACTTGTATTTATATACCACACTTAGTGAAGGTGATAGTGAAGGTTGATAAAGAATGGAATATATGTTCAAATTCCAAAATATTGAAAGAAAAGTAGATAAAGAAGAGAAGGAGTGGTATATTAGATCAATATTATATTATTGAATGTTTCATTGCAGAATGTTAATATGGACAAAACTCATTTGAAGGAACTTTCTTGTGCACGGATCACATAAAGTTAGGAAAATTCTAAAGATCCAAAGGTAATATAAATTAAATATAATATGTAATGTTTTAATTTTGTACAATAATGATATTTGTTTCATATTTATAGATATCCTTCATTTCAAAAGTTACTAATTTGGCTGTAAATATTGAAAACATTCTTCAGACTGAGAAGGTAAAAATAAAATGACTAACATGTGAATTTTCTTGGATTTGCTAAGGACTTATACGGATTTATTGACTAGAAACTTTTGTTATAGGGAATTAAAAATATTTTCGTAGATGTTGATGTGAGTGATTCTCTTAAAAGGGTTTGTAGCAATAATATAATAAAATTATCAATGTTCAAGATAATAGAATCGAAATTTTTACAATGCTAATGTTCTTTGTTATGTAGATGGCTCCTAATTGGAATCTCCTTGACATGTCTGACATGCAACCAACATTTAACATCCATGAAAATGTTAGAAACTTGACATTCTCCACCTTCTCTTTATTCTTCATTTTAATATAATAAATATGGATGATTAACATGTAATATTTTGAACAATGACTTAAAACTTTTGATGGGATGAAGATGCATGTGAGTTTGGGAAAAAAATAGGACTCAATGAAGGTAATTATATTGTTTTGGTTGTGTTTTTATTTATGAACTTAATTTTGTATTATTGGTAGTGACTTAATTTTTTTTCTTTAGAAATTAAAACTCGATGAACCTAAAGATATAAAGGAAGTAATTGTTTCTACCTATGATGGAGTTGGGAAAATATATAGTAATGAAGATGTTTCCAAGAATTTGGAAAAGGTTAGGAGACCTTCAAAAATTGATAAGGTCAAATAGGTTAGTAATCTTTTTAATATTGTTCACTACATTTTACTATGTTAAATGCTCTCTTAAAATAAATCCAATGACACTTTTTAGGGTATTGACTAGTTTGAGAACACATGTGTGGATGATCAAATGGACTTCATTCTTGCAAATATAGAAACTCAAGAGAATAAATCAAGGGCAGTCTAAGTACAAAGATATCATATTAATTACGGATAAGGATCCGAAATTGATGAAATAAGTACTACAAAAAGATTTAAACATTATTTGATTTAATTTTTTCTTCAGTTGCACTTCTTTTTTATAGCCAACGTGAAAATTGTTGCAATAAGGATTACAAATATATTTACACATAACAAATACAAAAAATGTCATGATGTAAACTTAAAGTGTTTTGTAGAGAGATGAGTGAAGTGCTTGCATTCATGGCATCTTTGAAGATATGGACAATTCCAAAAAAGATAAGCAAGTTGAAAAAAATCCTAAAAAGAAAGCATTAGTTCATCATCTTTTAGTGTTGTGTCTTAAGCACGGTCCCAGAATGAGAAAACCAAAGTTCAACCAAGATACATGTGAATAAATTGATACAACGACTAATTGGGATGAGATCGTTGTTGATCATCTCTACGAGTATGCTAAATCTCGACTCCAAAACGTGAGTAGTTTTTGTTATTTATTGATTTCACATTACCTTCTTTTTCTATTGCTCTTTTAAATAATTAATAAAATGAACAAATTAAAAATGTAGGTCACCAGACAAAACAACTGTGCACATGATGTGATTTTTTAATCACCTAATGTAAAAATTATTAGAGGTGATTTTATGAGCTTGATGTGAATTGGCAGAGATATTTACAGTCATGTAAGAATCAAATATCGTTTAATTGATTATATATGTATCTTATTCAAGAATTCTTTTTGGAATTTTGTTATTTTTGAAGTGTTTAAATTTTTTAGTAAAAGATTTTGTTGTTCCCAATGAGAAAAAATCTTAACAGATCTATTGTATAGCTAATACATGGTAGGAACAACACTAGGATAGTTACTGATCTTATTGGTTGCACAATGTTGTAGGTGTTTTGTCGGCCGTAGTCCTTCTTGTCACCCATCGTTCAGTGTTGGTGTATATTGTTGTGGTGAGCAAGGAAGAGTCGAGGAGAGAGGAAATTGATAGAAAGTTAGTTCTTTTGGCCTGAGCTGGATAAAATGGCAAGAGTGAGATTTAGTGGTGGGTAAAGTCCAACATACAACCATTACCAGTAGTATCTATCTAGATTCATGGTGGGGAACATAGCATTATGAATGGGGAGGCATTAGTAGTTACAGAGATGATGATAGAGACGGTGGTGGTGGGTATAGAAATAGGAAAAAGTATAGTGAAATTAAAAATCATAGCTTATTTAGTATACATACATAAAAAGGTGAGTTGTTGCTTACTAGTATTGGGTGAGGGTGTGGTTGTAGATAGTGAAAAATGCTATCTAGTAGAATGATCCAGGGGTTCCCATTGTGGAAGAATCTTATGAATAATTCTAGACATAACCGGCCATATACCCGGGGTCCTACCTGGACATCGGTAATGCCCACCTATTCACCCAACTACCTACTGCGGCCCCATGCATATTTAAAGTAATGTCTGCGGCACCAATTCTCCATGTTTCTACATGCAAAAGCCATGCATAAAATTATTATTTCGCCACCAAATACAAATCTACAACCCCATTTTTCGATTCCCCTCTGATGATCCCCTCCATTTTATTTCGAAATTCATATATAGCTGCAAATCATCTCAATCATCCTCTCCTTATTCATTTCCGCCCAGAGTAAGTACTATACGTGCCATTTGTTCATGTTGAATCAGTTTCGCCCAACATTGAGTAAGTATTGTACGTACTATTTGTTCATGTTGAACCAGCTCCGCCCTCTGATGCAAATAATGGGGTACTGTACTTTTGCTTCTTACAGAAATGATAAAAATCAGAATGGGGTACTGTATTACTGAAATGATTTGGTAGGTAATATACTGTAAATTTGACAAATTTAAATCAAGATTAAGGGAGTGAGTATTGTACTTGGCGGAAATAAATAGAGAGGGGGAGTGAGTATTGTACTTAGCGGAAATGATTTGGTAGGTATTGTACTGTAATTTTGACAAACTTAAATCAAGAGTCAGGGAGTGAGTAGTGTACTTGGCGGAAATGAACAATGAGGGAGATGTTTGAGGAGATTAATGTCTTATTGAGTATCATAATTAAGTTTGTTACTGATATGAGAATAATAATTAGGTATTGTACTTATTGTTGAATTGTATAAGTGATTAATGGTTTGTTGGGTACTGTACTTTTGCTTCTTACAGAAATAAAAATCATATTGGGGTATTGTACTTACTGAAATGATTTGGTAGGCATTGTACCGTAAATTTGACTAATTTAAATCAAGAGTAAGGGAGTGAGTATTGTACTTGGAGGAAATGAATAGGGAGGGGGAGTGAGTATTGTACTTGGCGGAAATGATTTGGTAGGTAATGTACTGTAATTTTGACAAGTTTAAATCAAGAGTAAGGAAGTGAGTATTGTACTTGGCGGAAATTGAACAGGGAGGTAGATGTTTGAGGAGATTTGCTGCTATATACGAGATTCAAAATTTTGAATTTGAATGTTTTTATAACATGTGATGGAATTAAATATATGTGGGTGGGTGGATATATTCTCTGCACTTTGCATGTGCTTTGCATGGATTTTACATGACTTTTGCATGAATAGTAATACAAAAACGGCTGCAGACTGCTGGTTACATGTTCCCGAGATCCGAGTGGGCTGGCGGGTGGAGCTGCCGGGTGTGGGTAGCGTTACTCTTAATAATTGTACTTTATATCAAATACACAACAATGACACGCTCGGAGATTTATTGATCTTATTTCAGATCGGAATTTCAGAGATATTAGATATCTGACTTCTATAAGCACAGTTGGCGTACTTTTTCAGGTGAATTATCACTTTTGTGATGGGATCATGGAGGAAGGCATTACTAAAATCAAGTTGGCGTACTTTTCAGTAACATGTTGATGATTTCCAAGACTAGCCAGATCATACCTGTTTTGATGATTGGGGAAAAAGTCTCGCGAAAATAGACACCTAGTATTTGGTTAAAACCTTTGGCAACATAGCAGGCTTTGTGGGTTGTACTATATTTTTCATAGTCATTTTGTGCCAAGAATATGCATTCCTGGAAGCTGTAGGGAAATGGAGAATGTTTGCTGGGTGCCTAAAGCGTGGAGTTCATCTTGCATGGCCTTACACCATTCACATGTGGTCATTGCTTGATGGGTGTTAGTAGGTTCCCTAGCTGAAGTGTTTGGTTTGTGAATTATAGCATTTGACAAGTGATCGTGGGTTTCTCGAAAAATGGAAAGGGAGATGTTGGGTGCTGTCTGTGGGTGGGGAATTGATGTAATGGTCAAGTCATTGGTGCTACGAGATGCAACTTGGAAGGTGAGGCCATTGCATGAAAAGAAAAGTGAGCTGTTTCTTACTGGTGTCGGGTGAGGTTGTCGTTGCAGATATTGAAAAAAGCTATCCAGTGGAAAGATCTGGGGTGCCCATTGTGGAAGAATTTTTATATATGTACTTTATATCAATTACACAGTAGTGACAACAAATAGATGAGTTTTTGATCTTATTTCAGATTGTAAGTTTACTGATGTGGGGTGTCTTTAGGAAAATTGAAATTAGTTTGTTGTTATCATTGCATCCAAAATGTCCCTAATCGTGATATTTAACATCAAGGTTATAGATCTATTTGGATGTTTGCAGGGATAGTCGTTTACACAAAATGTTATGGTATGCATATATACTCTTCATCTGTGATTTTAGTGTTTTTAAAGAGGTTAATTTTTTTTTAATTGGATTTGTGGCTCCTAATAAGAAAATATCTTAACAAAGAGAGATCAATCAGCAGTGTTATAGCTGAATCCAACAGAGATGAGAATTGACTAAGGCGATTGAATCAGATCCGTGGTGTTTATCTGAGGCCTTATAAGGCCTTGTGGAGTTTCCAAACATGGCTTGGGTATTTGGAGTCTATAAATCTGGGTTGTTCCTGAACATAAACGTCTTCTTTGATGGGACAATGGAGGAAAGCATTAGCAATAATCAATTTGGCGTAACTACGAGCTTACATGGTGTCGAGTGAAAACACTAATTAGATTGTACCAGATTTGATGAAAGGGGAGAAGGTCTCATGAAAGTTAACACCAGGTATTTGGTTAAAACATTTGGAACAACTTGGGAGAAGGTCTCGATTTTATACACATTTTATTGTATAGCAAAAAATAATTACAAACAACACTAGGATAGTTATTGCTCTTATTTTCATATTGAAAGTCGAAAGATTATTGACTTAGATGTGTTGATACTGTTGATAATTAGCTTGGTGAACTAAGTGTATACAAAAAATGATAGTGATGATGGCCTTTTATAAGAGTGTTGAAACATAAAGCTTAGAGATTATTTTTTAATGTTTACAGGAATCAATCATACAATACTTATAGTTAATAATTATTGATTTTTTATGTTTTGGTATTAACTGATTTTGTTCTCTTTATAGTTTATTAATATATTGTTGATGGATATTGTCGATTGCTTAGAGATGAACTTGTGCGGCACAAAAATACTATTTTTTTTTATCTTTGAATCTTCTATTACACATATAGTATTACAAAAAATAGAGAGTTTATGTAAATTTGCTTGTTTATCCATCCTGAGGAGATCAAGAGATCTTCAGTACTTTTGGTTCCTATCATTTCATCCCATCATTGACATCTATTGGTTGTATGGATGAAGTATATATGTATGGTACATTATAATATTGTGTACCATCCATACAAATGTGTACTGCTGTGTGTACATATGTGTACTTCATGTGTAAGCATGTGTACTACTACATTGTGCATAGTTGTACACATGTATAAGCAATAGTACACAAGGCACATCCATATACATGTTTACTGGCATGTGCAAACATGTGTACTACCATGTGTATTGCCATGTGCACAGTTGTATGTATGTATAATATAATAGTACACATTGCAGTACACATGGATGTTTATATTTGTACTCTTATGTATACATGTATACAAGTTTGTACACATGTGTGCATAACAATACACATGGATGTTTACATTTGTACAATTGTGTGTGCATGCATACACATGTGTAAACATGTACATTAACTTGTGTACTTCCATGTGTACACACATTTGCATGTGTATTTTCATATGCATAGTTGTACACGTCATGGCACACATTTGTACATAACAATTCACTTATGGATGTTCAAATGTGTACAGTTGTGTATACAACAATACACTTGTGTACTGCCATGTGTAGACATGTTTATAGTTTTAGACGGTCTTGTAAACATGTGTATTTCCATGTGTACAGTTTTGTTCAATCTTGTATGCATGTATACACAATAGTACACATGGATTTACACATGTGTACTACCATGTTTATAGTTGTATACATGTGTACTATGCTATGTGTGCACATTTGCATAGTCGTGGTAGTACATATGTGTATTATTGTGTACAATCCATACTAATGTGTATTTCCATGTATACACAATAGTATACATGGTAGTATGATGCGTGCTAATTTAGCATCATTTTGCACAACCTTCTAAGTTTTGTTACATAGAATTTCTTATTTTTATCCACTGAAAAAAGAAAAAATTGTTGTCTGCCCCCTTTTATCGTAATTAAACCTTATTCTCATAAAAAAATATTCAATTCTTGTAGAATCATGTCACGAACTAATCAGTTGACATTCCAACCGAGCAACTCATACTCCATACGATCGATTGACTCGATCTAGACGGTCGACTCACTCTCCCCAAACTGTCGACTTACTCTCTCCAGATGATTGGTTGACGTCACCCTCAACTGCTTCACCTTGTTCAAACACCCAGTTGAATCGGCACGCTATTCAAATGTCAAATGCTCATTTGAGACTCCCAAGTGGGAGTTTTCCTACTTCAGTCGAGCGAGTCAAAGGGCACCTCCACCCGGACCTAGGGTTGTTGACTGCTTTCTCGGCTCCTGCCATTTCCAGACCCCAATCGATCGACTCGAGCCTCCAACCGATCAGTTGGCAGTTCAAAACCAGTTCAAAAAGCAGTCGCCAACCCTCTTTTACCCCAAAACCTAATTGTAAAGCCCCCTCCTTCTCTTATAAAAGGAGGGGCACTTCTTTATTACAAAGATCATCTTTTGTACGAACAATTTCCAAGAAAATGTTCTCTTGTGCTCTTATATTTCGTTCATCAATAAAGATTATTTGTTCGCAAGCTAAGTGTCCTTTTAATTTGTTTGTTCCTTTACTTCAATTGTTATTAGATCTAGTCCTTATCCTTCTTCTTCTTCATCTTTTATAGATCGGATCAAGGAATTAAGAGTCAACCATTTAATAGTCTCTAGCTTAAGGATTAGTCCTTTGATAAGTATAGACTATGGCTAGAATGCTTTCTTCCTCTGTCTCCCTTTACTCTACAATCATGAGCGAGTAGTTTTTCTATTGAGGCAAGGGGAATAGCCCCTTAACCATGGTTTGAATCAAATTAAATCTTAAGAACGACTTCTATTAGATGGCTTTTGGTTTTAAGAATTGATGGTCTATCGAACTGATTACTCGATTAGATCATTTGTTAATCCATGTGAAAATGACCATGGAAACCCGGATTTAGAATAATAAAACCAATTGCATAGAGGTTTTGAAATGACTGTGGATTTATCTCTTTTTGAATGATGGACTGTGAAACATGAGTACCAGGACCAATGGGCTCATGTGGAGTTCATCTTTTATGGATTTTAGTTTATTCACATGCCTTCATCTGTTTTGTCATTTGAAAGATTTAGTTTGATTCTTGCCTAGGCTAAGGTGGTGAAAACCCCTACAAGCCTCGATATTCCCTCATCTAAATTCAATCATTGTTTGATATACTCTTTTTACATTCCACTCTTTCCATTCATAATATTTTATTGTGCTAACAATCATCTCCTTTTCCTTGTGATGGAGTAATTTTACTTCTTGTTAGTGTAATCTTATTTCTTGCATTTTATTTCATGTTCTAGCATAAATCGTCAACCCTCAATCCGATTTTACTTCCTGTTCCAAAAACAAAAATACCAAAAAGAAATAAAAAGTTCAACAAAACAATTGGGATTAGAGTCTACTTTCTTAAGAACGTTGTCTTGTGGGATCGATAATTCTTTACTAGCCTTAATTGGATAGTAAAAAATGTTAAACTCTAGGATTAAAATCTTAGTGATTGTGGTGCACTTTGACGCATTATCAAATTGGCGTCGTTGTCAGGGACAACAGATTATTTTCTCGAACCCTAAAAACCTTTTTTTCATTTTTTATGCCTTCAAAGTAACATTCTGGAAGTGTTAATCCTCCTTGTACTGAGTTTTCATTCTAGCAGTCCATTTTTGCTGCACACAATTAACTGCTTATTTGTTCATGTGATGCTCGAACGCCAGATTTACATCATTTGATCATGAAATAGATAAAACTTTTCATCATCTAAACCATCAAAACCGAAATAGGATGGAAGAGGAGGAAGTCGCTCATAGGATCAACCAGGATCTTGTGGCTCAAAGATGTTGGCTAAATTGGACATTATTAAACCCTTTGTTTTGATGATGACAAACATTTCATTCTTGTAGATCTAACTTGTTATTCGAGTGTTTCAGGGATAAACAAATAAGGAAGTGGATAGTTGAAGATCAATACAAATTGGAAGATCAACTTGCTTAGATTACTTTTATTTTCATGATTGTACTCAATGTAAAAACTTGTACAAGTACATAGATATCATGTAAATCAAGCGTTAGATCTTCCCTATCCACTCACAACACTTAGATAGATCATCCCCTAAGATAGAATCACAATTACACATTGATACACACACTTAGTAAATGATTTAACGTATTGAAATGGGGACATTCTCAGTCAAAAAACTTCTCGACTGAGACACCCTCGGGCGAAAAACTTCTCGACCGAGAACCACCTTAGTCTAACACATGAGCACTGATTAATGACCTGCACATGTAACCCTAAATCAACCCTCAGTCAACAACTTTCTCAACTGAGAGTAGACCTTCCAGTAGGTTCCATAGATGTTAGAATGAGCTAGAAAAGTGGTTGGAAGTTGGAAATGAATGTTGCAATACATTCACTCCAAGCCCTCCCTCGGTCGAAGAAATGCTCAACCGAGACACACTCGGTCGACAAACTTCTCGACCGAGACATGTTCTAGATTGCACTTTTCAACACTAAATAACTAGTTGATGCAATGTAATTTATGGACACCTAATGGCTAGTTGAGCACTAAGAACACCCTAGATAGTGTCTAGAACGTCCCTAGGCCCTTGTAAGACATTCCTATAAATAGGACATGCCTTAGGACACCCAAATCACTTGAGCATACACATTGCAACTTGAGAATCATTCTTTGTGAGAAACAAGCAAAGTTTAATTTGTGATTCAGTTTCCTTGAGCTCTACATTAGTGTCCTATAGCTTAGTATCTCCTAGACACCACACTACCAAGTTCATCCATAGTGGATAGGAGATCAATACGCTTCATATAGGATCAAAGTGATGTACTCATTGGTAACATTGTTTCTTTCTTCCAGTCTTGTTCCTTTCATTG
Source organism: Alisma plantago-aquatica (assembly GCA_963693085.1). Lineage (NCBI taxonomy): Eukaryota > Viridiplantae > Streptophyta > Magnoliopsida > Alismatales > Alismataceae > Alisma > Alisma plantago-aquatica. The sequence continues at coordinate 58,095,198 of OY856415.1, forward strand.
TATTTTGTTCTCCTTGACTACTCCTAGGTTGGAGGCTGTTGAAAGGAGGTTTGTGGAGCTACTTAAAGGTGGTGAATGCTTCTCCCAGTGACTTGGAGTTACTTCAGAAGGCTGCCTCAAGGATTGAAGCTACTTCAGGTGAAGGCTACTTCAAAGGTGGACTTGGAGTTACTTCAGAAGGCTGCTTTAGGAAGATTGAGGCTACTTCATGTGAATGCCACTTCAAGGGTGTAGGAAAGCAATTTTATTTTGTATAACATGCTCGTGAGGTAATAAAATAAGTTGCTTTTAAAATCCCAGTTGGAAACAATCGGGTAGTGGACTGACTACCTTAGATTTCTAAGGTAGGAACCACTCTACATCCTTGTGTCTTTCTTGTTTCCTCCTACTTCTTGTTCAAGTTTTTAATTGTTTTTAATTAACTCTAAAAACTCCAAAAAGCTCTATTCACCCCCCCTTCTAGATCTTTCAATTGGTATCAGAGCGGGTCTTCAAGGAGCTTTAACAAGTCTTGAAGGATGGGGGATGGTGTGCTCAACAACTTGAACCCAGAGGGAACCTACGTATCTCACCCACCACCGTTTGATGGAAGAAACTAAAACTATTGGAAGAGAAGGATGCACTTTTACTTTCAAGGCATTAGTTGGGATCTTTGGAGGATGGTGTCTGCTCCATATGAGCTTCCAAAAACTGAGTATGTCACATGGGATGCCAATACTGTAAAATAAACTCAACTAAATGCCAAAGTTGTAAGTATTTTATATTGCTCTATTTCGGTAAGTGAATTCAATAGAATGTCCTCATGTGAAACTACATATGATATATGGAATAGACTTTCCATTACACATGAAGGAACCGTATAAGTTAAAAATTCTAAGATTAGTATACTTAAACAAAAGTTTGAACAATTTCATACACAACCAAATGAGTATATTAGTGATATGTATGCATGATTTTCTACTATTGTTAATGGCTTAAGTGCATTACGAAAATTATTAAGTGAAGAAGATCAAGTCTCAAAGATTCTTAGGTCATTGCCTCCAAAATACAAGCCGAAAGTGACAGCCATTGAAGAAGCTAATGACCTCACCAAACTAAAGATGGAACAGCTCATTGGTAATTTGGAAACTCATGAGGTCACCTTATAGGAGGAAGAAAGACGGGAGCTTGAACTTCAAAAGGAAAGAAGTAAGGGCATACCCCTAAAAGCAACAAAAGTCACCACTCAAGAAAGTGATGAAACAAGTGAAGGAGATGATGAAGAAGATGCACTTATTGTAAATGGTAAGAAATATAAAAGGTATAGATCTAGCAAAAATTCTAGTGTTTCTTATTCTTCCTCTCTTAGGTGTTTTGAATGCGGCAAGAAAGGACGTAAAAAATGAGTGTCCTAAGATAAAGACAGGGAAGAAAGTCTCTTCCAAGAAGAAGGGGGAGAAAGCATACAAAGTTGCATGGGATGAGTCATGTGATGATAGTGAAAGTGGAGAAGAAAATGTAGAGTGTCTTATGGACAAAGAAGATGAAAATGAAGAATCAAATGAGGTAAGCTTACTTATTTTATCAAAAGAAGAATTAATTAGTTTCTAGTATTGAAGAATTACATGACAAATATATTGATTGTAAAAAGAAACTAAAAAGAGTTATAAAAACTAATGAAGAATTATATGCTCAATTAAATGATCTTGCTTCTGAAAAGGAAAGTATTATTTCTAAAAATTCTACCTTGAAATCATCTTTTAATGATTGCAAGACAAAGTTGCTTACTTTAGAAACAAACTATAATTTTCTTTGTCAAGAAAAGGTTGAATTGCTTACAAAATTAAATGATCTTCAAACTCAACCTATCTTGTGTATTCATTTAGATTATTATGCTATTATCAAAGAAAGAGATGCTTTATCATCTAATCTAGACCAAGTGAAGTCAAATATTAAAAAGAAAATGGATGAAATTGCTAAGTTATAAAAGGAAATTGGTAGCTTGAAAAATAATGGTGTTCTTGATAAGATTCTAAAGGATTATTTTGGCCGAATTGGAAGAAGAGGTTTAGGATATGTTCCAAAACAAAAATCTCATCAACCTAAACCTAGGAGAACACAAGCACGCAAGACCAAGATCATATATGTACCCAAGAACAACCCAACTCAAAATCTTAGAAAGAGAAATGAATTTTGATTCCATTTATTATCACTATTGCTTGCGTCTTGGACACTATTCCTTCTCATGCCCATACAAGAAAAATGATGTTGAATTAGTTTGGGTTCCAAGACCCCAAACTTAGCAAACTTGAATATGATAAAGTTGAGATTTGACCTAAAACTTCACTTTGAATATCATATTGTCTTATCTCAACTAAATGTACAGGTACCTTAGCACATTACAGTAATTTAAGCTCAAACTAAAACAAACAAAATTGCTGAAAACAAACAGAAACAATCTCAGTCGACAAAGATTTCAACGGAGACGCTCCTCGGTCGAGAAAATATTCGACCAAGGGAATTTATGTCTCAAACCTGCACCTGTTGTAAAAACAGTAACAATCCCGGTCAAGAAAATCTTTGACCGAGATATCATCAGTTGAAAAAATAGTCGACCAAGAAAGTTACTATTTCACACATACATCAACCTGTAAAATAGAAACACTCCCAGTCGACAAAATCTTTGACCGAGAAACTCTTCGATCGAGATATTTATTGACCATATATAGTTATGTTCAGCTTAAAACATTCAATTGTTAAATCATGTAACTATATTCAGTTTGTTATTAAATGTTTCTAACCAAAAAGGACCATCACATGGGTACTAAAATCCATCTCTTTTGCAAGATTGGGTAGTCGATAGTGGATGTTCTAAGCATATGACTGGCAACAAAAAGGCCTTTCAAACATTTGAAGAAAAGAAAAGTGGAACAATCACATTTGGAGATAATGGAAAAGGAAAAATTGTTGGAATGGGTAAAATTGGTACAAATCTTAAAATCAAAAATATTTTACTTGTTGATGGCCTACATAATAATTTAATTAGTGTTAGTCAACTGTGTGATAGTGGCTATGATGTTTTATTCAATAAAACTTGTTGTAAACTATTAATTGAAAACACTAACGAAATTGTTTATGAAGGAAAAATACTAGGAAATCTATACATACTTAGGCCTAATTCTATGCAAGCCATTATTAGAAAATGCCTACTTGTAAAAGATGAATCCTTACAACTATGGCATAGAAAATTAGGTCATGCAGGTTCACATGTTATCAAAAAGTTAATTAAATATGATCTTGTATGTGGGTTCCCTAAAATATCCTTTGATAAACCTAAAAATTGTGAACCATGTACCTTAGGATAGCAAAACAAAACTTCTTTCAAATCAAAAACAATGCTTAGCACTACTAGATCATTAGAGATTATTCACATGGATTTGTTTGGTCTTATGAGAACTCAATCTATTGGTGGAAAAAGGTATTGCTTTGTCATTGTAGATGATTATAGTAGATACACATGGGTTCATTTTCTTGCAAACAAAGATGATACAATCCAAACATTCATAAAATTTTGTTCTAAGATTGAAAATATATTACAAAATAAAATATGTACAATTAGGAGTGATCATGGTGGGGAATTTGAAAATCACATCTTTGAAGAATTTTGTACATCTCAAGGATACACTCATACTTTTTCAGCTCCACACACTCCACAACAAAATGGCATAGTAGAAAGGAAAAATAGATCCTTATGAGAAATGGCTAGAACAATGTTACTTGAACATAATACACCTAAAACTTTTTGGACTGAAGCAGTAAATACAGTATGCTATGTGTTAAATAGAGTAATAGTACATTCTCATCTAAAGAAAACTCCATATGAACTCATCTTCAATAAAAAACCAAGAGTTGATTACTTTCATACCTTTGGGACAACTTGTTATATCTTAAATACCAAAGACGATAAAGACAAATTTGATTCTAAATCACATAAGGCGTTCTTTTTGGGATATCCAACTTCTAGCAAAGCTTTTAGAATTTACAATACTATTACTAGAAAAGTTGAAGAATCCATCCATATCACTTTTCATGAGGTAACAACTCAAAATGTTGTAAATGAATATGAGGATATAAATGACATTACTCATCAAATTGAAGACTTAACTATAACCACAAAGGACGATCAAAATACTTCAAAGATCATCCCCAAGATTTAATCATTGGAAATCCTCATGATAAAGTAAAAACCCGATCATCATTTAGAGATTTTGCAAATATGGCATTTGTATCAATCATTGAACCTAAAAAGGTAAATGAAGCACTAAAAGATGAATATTGGATAATGGATATGCAATAAGAACTAAATCAATTCACAAAAAACAAGGTATGGGACTTAGTTCCTAAACCACAAGACAAAACCATCATTGGAACTAAATGGGTTTTTTGAAATATACTTAATGAAGTCAGGGAGGTAGTAAGAAACAAAGCTAGATTGGTGACTCAAGGGTATAATCAACAAGAAGGAATGTATTTTGATGAAACTTATGCACCCGTTGCAAGACCTGAAGCTATTAGAATGCTATTAGCCATAGCTTCCCACAAAGACATCCTATTCCAAATGGATGTAACAAGTGCATTTTTAATGGAATCATACAAGAAGAAGTATATGTTGCCCAATGACCTGGATTCAAAATCCCTAGAAAAAGTGATCATGTATATAAACTTAAGAAAGCACTTTATGGGCTTAAACAAGCACCTCAAAACTGGTATGAAAGACTTAAAAATTATCTATTCGATAATAGTTTCTCAATTGGAAATTCAGACTCTATGTTATTCTTCAAAACATATGAATCATATTTTCTTATTGTACAAATATATGTTGATGACATCATTTTTGGTGCCTCAAACGATTCCTTATGCAAATAATTTAGTGACATAATGCAAAAGGAATTTGAAATGAGTCTTATCGATGAATTAACATTCTTTCTTGTTTTCAAGTAAAACAAACACCCGCTGGAATTTTCTTAAACCAAAAGAAGTACACTAATGAACTATTAAAATGTTTTAGAATGGAAAATTGCAAGCATGCTACCACACCAATGGCCACCTCTGCCAAAATTTATAAGGATGAAGATGGAGAACCCATTGATGATTCCTTATATAGGGTTATGATTGGTAGCTTGTTATACTTAACTGCTTCTAGACCGGACATTATGTTTTCCGTCAGACTTTGTGCTAGATTTCAATCTAAACCAATGCAATCTCATTTTCAAGCCGTTAAACATATCTTAAGATATCTCGTTGGTGCTACCAACTATGGATTATGGTATCCTAAAGGTCAATCACTAGATTTAAAAGCTTTTACTGATGTCGATTATGCTAGTTGTCGACTTGATCGCAAAAGCACAAGTGGTGGTTGATTCTTATTAGGACGAGCTTTAGTATCGTGGTTTAGTAAGAAACAAAATATAGTCGCCCTTTCTACCACTGAAGCTGAATATATGGTGGCTGGTTCATATTGTGCTCAAGTTCTTTACATGCAACAAGTTTTGAATGATTATGACTTTACATTTTCATCTATGCCAATTTTCTGTGATAATACAAGTGCTATACATTTGGCACACAATCCTATTTTACATAGTCGTGCTAAACATATTGAAATCCGATACCATTTCTTAAGGGATCATATTTCTAAGAATCACATATCTCTTCATCATGTTGACACTGAAGAACAATTGGCTGATATTTTTACAAAACCACTTCCACTTGATCAATTTCAATATATTAGAAAGAAGTTACTTATTACTCCCCTAGATGATGTCTTCTTTGACATATGTGATCCGAACTCTTAATATCCTCAAAAACATGGTTGAATTTACTGAAAATCCTCCTTATGCTGACTTTGTTTTCCAGATCACCCAACATTGTCTTAAGAAAAGCTTTGAGGACCTAGGATTTAAAAGTAATAGGAAACCTCAAAAGATTACCAGAAATACAATTGAGAAAATGGGCATTGGCTTTGGACATAAAATGGCTAGGACTGAAGGGGAGGCATCCACCCAAGATATTCCTCCACCTCCTACTACTCCTAGGCAACCCATTGATAACCTATCCAATAACATTACCTACCTAACTGGGGCTACCTATCACTTAGGAAGACAAATGGACTATACTCATCATGCCATGACCTACATAAACCAAAAAATGCAATCTCTCACTCCAAATGACCCAGACAACTATCCTTATTCATGCTATCATGGTCCTCTCTACCCTTATAATCTATCTCTCAACTACTCTCAAGTTCCACCACCACCATCTCTTGATCTTTCCCACATACAATTTTCACCCATGCAATTTCAAGACATTGTTGCCCATTTCCTCTTTGATCGAGTACCCACCTTCTTGGAAGCTTATTCTCTCACCAAGATAGGTGCATTGGATTGGCATACACTGGTCAAATATTATGGTGACACTCCATTCCTTGGGAAGGATCCAGAAATTAATGCTATTTTGAGATCTTCTATGTAATGAGATGATTGTAATGTCTTTTAGTGAACTCTGTCATCTATGTATTTGAGCTTTTTGTTCTTGTTGTTCTTGTGGTCATGATAATAAAATCTTCATATTGTGGCTTGCATTGGACATCTTTTATATCTTTGCTTTTCAATTTGAGTGTCATATTGAGGGGGAGCATCATATTCAGGGGGAGTACTAATAATAGTCTTAATTATAATGATTGGTTATCTTTTTGAAATGACAAAGGGAGATAAGCAATATAAATCAAAAACAAATTAAATGAGTTTCATAATCTCTTGGCTTCACATAAAATGTTGCTATATTCCTTAAAAAACTGGATACTATGTTCCACATCTCTTTGGGAATAACTAGCACACACTCCATAAATAAATAAGAGAATGTCTACATAAGGTGAAACTCAGGTATGGCACTCATGCTATTTAAATTCCCTTGATTTATATTTTATAAATGTTTGTCATCTTCAAAAAGGGGGAGATGGTTGGCTAAATTGGACATTATTAAACCCTTTGTTTTTATGATGACAAACATTTCATTCTTGTGGATCTAACTTGTTATTTGAGTGTTTCAGGGATAAACAAATAAGGAAGTGGATAGTTGAAGATTAATACAAATTGGAAGATCAACTTACTTAGATTACTTTTATATTCATGATTGTACTCAATGTAAAAACTTGTACAAGTATATAATGTACGAGTACATAGATATCATGTAAATCAAGTGTTAGATCTTCCCTATCCACTCACAACACTTAGATAGATCCTCCCCTAAGAAAGAATCACAATTACACATTGATACACACACTTAGTAAATTATTTAACATATTGAAACACGGACATTCTCGGTCGACAAACTTCTCGACCGAGACACCCTCGGTCGACAAAATTCTTGACTGAGAACCACCTTAGTCTAACACATGCGCACTGATTAATGACCTGCACATGTAACCCTAAATCAACCCTCGGTCGACAACTTTCTTGACCGAGAGTAGACCTTCCAGTAGGTTCTATAGACGTTAGACTGAGCTAGAAAAGTGGTTGGAAGTTGGAAATAAATGTTGCAATACATTCACTCCAAACCCTCACTCGGTTGAAGAAATGCTCGACCGAGACACACTCGGTCGACAAACTTCTCGACCGAGATAGGTTCTATACTACACTTTTCGACACTAAATAACTAGTCATTGTAATGTAATTTATGGACACCTAATGGCTAGTTGAGCATTAAGAACACCCTAGATAGTGTCTAGAATGTCCCTAGTCCCTTGTAAGCCATTCCTATAATTAGGAAATGCCTTAGGACACCCAAATCACTTGAGCATACACATTGCAACTTGAGAATCATTCTTTGTGAGCAACAAGCAAAGTTTCACTTGTGATTCAGTTTCCTTGAGCTCTACATTAGTGTCCTATAGATTAGTATCTCCTATCCACCACACTACAACATTCATCCATAGTGTATAGGAGATCAATACGCTTGATATAGGATCAAAGTGTTGTATTCATTTGTAACATTATTTCTTTCTTCTAGTCTTGTTCCTTTCATTGTATTTCATTCTCCTTGACTACTCCTAGGTTGCAGGCTGTTGAAAGGAGGTTTGTGGAGCTACTTCAAGGTGGTGAAGGTTGCTCCCAGTGACTTGGAGTTACTTCAAAAGGCTACCTCAAGGATTGAAGCTACTTCAGGTGAAGGCTACTTCAAAGGTGGACTTGGAGTTACTTCAAAAGGCTGCTTCTAGGAAGATTGAGGCTACTTCAGGTGAAGGCTACTTCAAGGGTGAAGGAAAGCAATTGTATTTTGTATAACATCCTTTTGAGGTAATAAAATAAGTTGCTTTCAAAATCCTGGTTGGAAACAATCGGGTAGTGGACTGACTACCTTGGATTTCTAAGGTAGGAACCACTCTACATCCTTGTGTCTTCCTTGTTTCCTCCTACTTCTTGTTCAAGTGTTTAATTGTTTTTAATTAACTCTAAAAACTCCAAAATGCTATATACACCCCCCTCTAGATCTTTCAAAAGAGAGCACATCTGAGTTGATCAAACGGCTAGAGAAGCTACTTTTTAAGCAGCCTACATGGCTGAACAAGAAACACTAGAGGTCGATAGGAGGGAAGCTAAAAGGAAAAAATAATTAAAAGATTTTTCTATTCCTAAAACTGCCTATGCACAACACCCATCCGTGCCTCCTGGCATTCTTACCCCTCAATTTGAAATCTGAACCCAATGGATCACCATGATCAAAGCAAACCCATTCTTTGGCAACAATGGAGAAAGTTGCCCAGATCATCTTCAAAGGTTCATTGACCTTTGTTCCTTGAACAAACTCCCAGGCATCTCTGAAGATGCAATCCTCCTTAGATTCTTCAAATACTCACTCACCAGAGAAGCTAGTTTCTGGTATAACACCATGGAGAGTGAGGAACATGTTACAACTTGGGAGGTCCTACAAAATAAATTTCTTGAAAAAATTTACCCTCCTTCTCTCACTTATGAAATCAAGGGACAAATCACTCACTTTTCTATGTCCCCAGGGGAATCCCTAGGAGAAACCTGGAAAAGGTTCAAAGACTTAGAAAATTCCCTCATCATGATATCTCTCAAGCCCAACTCATAGAAATCTTTTATCGTGGTGTTGACGATGACACCAATTTTTTTCTTGATTCCTCATCTGGAGGAAATTTCATGCACCAAAGTCTAACCAGTGCATGGAAGGTTGTTAAACGTGCTTCTGAAACAAGGGCTAGATGGGGAATTGGTGAGATCCTTAAGGTAGCCAAAGTTGAAGTTGATCCTGACATCTAAAGCATAGCAGAAAGCCTTAAATTAATTGCTCTAAAACAAGAATTTTTAGAGTCATCCCTAGGCAACTATAGAGAGTTACCCCAACAAATAAAAGTTGTAGACTCTCTTTGTGCCATCTGCCAAGGTTATGATCACACCACCTTACACTGCTAATATCTCTACAACACCCAAATGCAGCCTGAATTAGGACAACAATTGGAGGACCTAAATTCTATTCACACCATACATGGCCAAGGTTATTACAACCCCAATCAAACTAGAAACCATCCTGGATTCCAATATGGGAACCTTTCTGGTGCTAAAAACTCTAGACAACTCCAATCCCAACAAAGGCCTCCCTATCCTCAAAACAATAATTGACCACCATCTAGTTTCCCATACGACAATCAAAGAAATTTTGGGAACCAAGGGAACTATCGAGGCAATCACCAAAACCGACCATCATACCAAGGATAACAATTTTAAAACTTGAACCTACCTCCTCAAAAATCTCAATCAGCCACCTCCTCAACCACCATCAAATGTTTCTACTCCCCCTCCCTCGGTTGATGAAAGGATAGCTACCTTGGAACAAATCTTCCTTACCCAACAAGCTCATCAAAAGGCAACTGACGCCCTGTTAGCTCGCCTGTTTGCCCAATAGAAACCCCCTACCGGAACTTTTGTTGGGCAGCCTGAAAACAACCCCAAACATCCTGAACAACTCAAAGTTGTCCATACTTGTTCAGGAAAGGTACACTCCCCTCTTCCTCTAGAAAAAACCTATAGCCATACCTTTAGATTTTGAGGATGAAGACATGGAAGTTGTCAAACCCGAAACTACACCTGAACCAACCATCCGTGAACCCCCACGGGTAGAAGTTGAAGAACCCATCTACAAACCACAACCTCCCTATCAAGCCCACCTTGAAAAAACAAGGCTTGGCACCCGTTTCATGAAATTTAGGGAGGGCCATGAAAAAATTACATATTGATATCCCCTTCCTTGATGCTTTAGTAGACATGCCTGCCTGGTCCAAATACATGAAATCTCTCTTGACTAGGAAGTATGCCACAGAAGAATATGAGACTGTTAAACTCACTAGAACCACTTCAAACATAATCCAAAGTAAAATGCCTAAAAAATAGAAGGACCCTGGTTCTTTTGGAATAGGATGCTACTTAGGTGATAATGCTTGTACAAAAGGCCTACCTGGTTTAGGAGCCAGTATATCCATCATGCCCTACAATCTTTGTAAAAGATTAGGATTCAATGACATGTTGCCCATTGCCATGACCATTCAATTAACGGACTCATCCATGACTAAACCCATGGGAATCATAGAAGACATTCCAGTTAAGGTTGGCAAAGATGCTTATGTCCCATGTGACTTTCTGATCATGGACATCAAAGAAGATTTGCATTACCCACTCATTATTTGTCATCCCTTCTTAGTCACAGCCTGGGCCTTGATTGATGTCAAGGCTAGAACCATTCTGTTAATATTAGGGAGGCAAACCCAAGAGTTTAGGGTGTTTAAAAGCATGAAAGGGCCTAGTTTCCAAGAATAGGTCTATCTCCTTGACTATATTGACAAACTATCTCAACTAAGGTAGAAATGGGAGTTAGTTGATGACCCCCTACACAGAGCTCTCACTGGCCCTCCTGAATGTGACTTTGATAATGAACAATTAGATCAATGTAAGGCTCATTTAGATAATTTTGAGGAGATTCCTAATGCTGAAATTGAGGACCTTAAAATGATCTCCATCATGGAAGAAAAATCTTAACCACTCAAGGCCCCAGAAATGAAGACTCTTCCCATAGATTTGAAGAAAAAAATTCTTGATGAACAAAAATTTTGCCCTATCATCATAAATTCTGACCTTACCCTTGAATAAGAAAACAAATTTATGGGAGAACTTAGGAAAAGAGGAACTACCTTAGGGTACAAAATGACAGATCTAGTTGGGATAGATCAATCCATCTACATTCACAAAATCCCAATGATAGAAGACAACAAACCCTCATGAGATCCACAATGAAAACTCAACCCAAACATGAAAGAAGTTTTCCATCTAGAGGTGATCAAACTTTTGACTGCAGGAATCATCTACCCCATCTCCGACTCCCCATGGGTCAGTCATGTTCAAGTTGTTCCCAAAAAGGGGGGACCACTGTCATTAGAAATGATAAGAATGAACTTATTCCCACTCGCACCGTTACAGGATGGAGAATGTGTACTGACTATAGGAATCTCAACAAGGCAACTAGGAAAGACCACTTCCCACTCCCCTTCCTAGATCAAGTTCTCAAATGCTTAGCCCATCAACAATACTTTTGTTATCTAGATGGCTACTCAAGATTTTATCAGATTCCTATCCATCTTGAAGATCAAGAAAAAACAACCTTCAAATGTCCCTTTGGCACTTACGCGTTTAGATGAATGCCCTTCGGCTTATGCAATGTGCCAGCCACCTTCCAACGGTGTATGTCAGCCATCTTTGCAGGATTGACTGAAATTGTAATGGAGGTGTTCATGGATGACTTCTTCATTTATGGAGACACTTTTGACTCTTGCCTTAGAAATCTCTCCCTTGTTCTTGATAGATGTGTTGAGTCACACTTAGTCCTTAATTGGGAGGAGTGTCACTTCATGGTTAAGTAGGGCATTGTTCTAGGCCATAGAGTAAGCAACCAAGGCATAGAAGTTGATAAGGCTAAAATCAAGGTCATCACCAAGCTTCCACCCCCGACCTTTGTCAAAGACATTTGAGCCTTTTTAGGACATATCAGGCTCCATCGGTGATTCATCCGCGACTTCTCCAAAATCACAAACCTCTCACCAACCTTCTTCAAAAGGAGGTGCCCTTCAATTTTGACAAAGCCTGCATGGATCATTTTATATGTTTGAAAAATGCTCTCATGACCACTCCAATCATCCGTGCACCATATTTGGCCCTACCTTTTGAAATCATGTGCGGTGCTAGTGACTTTTTCGTAGGTGTCATACTAGGACAGCGAGTTGATAAGAAACATCATGTCAAATATTATGCATCCAAGACCTTAGATGAAGCTCAGTGAAATTACACTATCACCAAAAACGAAATGCTAGCCATTGTCTATGCTTTTGATAAATTTCACTCATACTTAGTTGGTTCCAAAGTCATTGTTTATACTGATCATGCAGCCATCCGCTACCTCATGACTAATAAGGATGCCAAACCTAGACTCATAAGGTGGATTCTACTGTTGCAGGAATTTGACCTAGAGATCTTAGACAAAAAAGGGTCTAAATACATCATGGTTGATCACCTAAGTCGACTTAGCTATAACCAACCCGATGATACCCCCATAAATGAATCCCTACCTGATGATCAATTGCTTAAGGTAGACTCCCAATTTTCTTGGTTTGTGGACTTTGTAAATTATTTAGTTGTTGGTGTACTGCACCCTTAATACAAGGGACATTCTAAAGCTAAATTTTTACATGACGTTAAGAACTACTATTGGGATGAACCTTATCTATTTAGACTTTGTGCTGACGGTCTGTATCATTATTGTGTTTCCTAAGAAGAAAGCTCTGACATTATGGAATAATGTCATTCTGGCCCCTATGGTGGGCACATGAGTTCCCAAAAAATAGCTAGGAAAGTTTTGCAGTGTGGGTTCTTTTGGCCCACCATATTCAAAGACTCTTATGAATATGTGCTCATATGTAACCAATGTCAAAGGATGGGTAACATCTCCAAATGTGACCAAATGCCCTTAACTTCTTGGCAGGAATTAGAAATCTTTGACATTTGGGGAATGACTACATGGGCCCATTTCCTTCTTATTATGGGTATGCATACATATTAGTTGCAGTCGATTATGTGTCAAAGTGGATTGAAGCTATACCCACTAAAACTTGTGATTCCAATCCCATTAAAAAAACTCTTTAAAGATATTATTTTTCCTAGATTCAGAGTCCCACGCACCGTCATTTCTGACGGGGGATCCCATTTTTTACAAAAAAGCTTTGAGGCCTTATTGAAAAAATATGGAGTCTACCACAAAGTTGTCACTCCTTACCATCCTCAGACTAGTGGGTAAGTTGAAGTATCCAATAGGCAAATCAATTCCATCCTAGAAAAATTGTTGGTCGCACTAGAAAGGATTGGGCCCTGAAAATCAATGACGCACTGTGGGCATACAGAATTGCCTACAAAACACCCATAGTCACTACCCCATTCATGTTGATTTATGGAAAATCATGCCACCTGCTGATAGAATTAGAATACAAGGCCAACTGAGCAATCAAAAGCTTGAATTTCGATCTTTCGGCAACTGGAGAAAAATGTCTTTTCCAAATGAATGAACTAGACAAACTTAGAATGAGTGCTTATGAGAATGCGAGAATATACAAGGACCGAACTAAACTATTGCATGACAGTCACATCACATGCAAGGACATTAGAGAAGGTGACCAGGTTCTAGTGTATAACTCCAGGTTAAGGCTTTTTCCTAGAAAGCTTAAGTCAAGATGGTATACTCCCTACCTTATCAAATGTGCCTATCCACATGGTACCTTCCTTCTCTGGGATAAGTTTTTGGATGAATTTAAAGTTAATAGGCATCGACTCAAAAAATACATAACCAATGAAGACCTTGTCACTTTAGATACCAAAAAATGCTCATCCTTGAAAGACCTCAACCTAAATGACCCACAAACTCCCTCAGAATCTCAATAAGTTGGTATCTCACCCGTCGAGCCTTCGATATAAAATAGGGCGCTTGTTGGGAGGAAACCAAACCCTATCTTCCTTCCATTGCTTTTTTTTACATTGTTATTTCATCTTGTAATTGTTTCCTTTTTTCAGCCCAACCAGACAATCGACTCACCCAGCCAACCGACAAGTTCATCTATAGTCCAAACAATCGATTGGGATCTCAACTGATCGTCTCAAACCAATTGAAAACCATCGCCCTCTACCTACAAACTAGTCCGGCCCCTCCCTTCCCCATGTGTCGAGCTGACCAATGCATAAATGCATAACCGCTATGACACATCAGATTCCTCCCGACCACATTGTCCCAAGCCGCACAAACTGATCGGTTCACAAAGCCAAATGACCGGTTCAACACCCACAAATGGCTTTATAAACTAGTCGAGCTGAGCACTCACCCCACACTCTCATCCCTCTCTTCTTCTAACCTAGCTGCCACACACCTGAGCTCTTGACGAAGAGTAGACCGACTGGCCCTTAGGCCAGCCAACCTCTGCGCGCCAGCTGACCTCCATGTGCGAGCTCCTCATCGCACCGACTTCCGATCGGCCCTTCAGCAAGTCAGGCACCTTGCTGCTTCAGTCGGTTGGTCCTCAACCTAGACGAGCTCCTCATAGTGTCGCCCCTTTTCTGTGATCAAGCCCCTTGCATCACTTGTCGTCGACCGGACCTCAAGTGAGTTGAGCGCTTCATAGACGCTACCGATCGGCTCTCCACACAGCCTCTCATCCCTGCCTCTATAGTTGAGCATTCAAGGAGAGAATCACTTAGCTCCTCTTTGGAGCTTGGTTTGCTTCCTCGCCACCATCTCCCCCTTTACTCCTACTCGAGCTGATCGTTTCATCCTTAAACTACTTGGTTCACACTGTCAAACAATCGTTTCAAACTGTTAGTCGATAGTTTCACTGTGTTAAACGATCATTTCATATTTTCAGCCAATCGTTTGGATTCATGCATGTAGCCATGTTCAACTGTTTCCACAAAAACAAGGGGAAGTACACCGCCTCATCCTCCCGTGATCCACCTCGCCAATCCAGATCCCAATCCAGGATTCATTTTTGCACACCTTCCCCCACCAGTGAATCCTCACCCGATCTCCCCGGGGATATGCTTAATGATATCCACGATGCGGAGACCCTTCCTTATGATATGGAGAGAAACCAGAAAGTAAGCAATGACCCAGATTCTACCACCCATCATCCACCTTGCATCTCTCCCATTCCAGGCACCTACATGCAGTTCACCAGCACCGAACACCTTAAACATTGTGAAGACATGTTCTACATGGGTGTTTCCCTCCCCCAATAGGCTTGTGGCACTACCCTTGACACATTAGGAATCTGAGAAGCCACTGACAACATTCTCCACAAAAACTATATCCTTATTTTCCCTTACCACATCACCTCCGTCTATAGTGACCTCACTCTCGAGTTAATGTCCACCTTCCCTCATTATCACTGCTCCCAGGGCAATTCTAGTTGTAAGATCTGGATTTTAGGGGAAAATCTGGAAATCTCTGCTCGACAATTCACCTCTTTCATTCTTGACTGCAAAGATGATTACTGGTTGGATCGTTGCATGGAGAGATCCCATGATTCTTACCCCAACCAGTATGACAGAGACAAATTCTGGGCTGAGATCACTGGTCTTATGCCCCACTTTCCCAGTGGGCCAAAGGCCTCCAACATACACAACCCTATGGTCAGCTACCTCCACCGCATTCTTGCTTGCACCATTTTTAGTAGGGAAGGTACTCAGGGAGCCATTACTCAAGTTGAACTCTACGCCCTCTGGTGTCTTTTAAATGAAGAACCCTTCAACTGGGGGAATGTCATTTTAGAATATTTCAGCACCCAAGCAAGTCATACCACCACATCTTCTTTCTGCATTGGCCACTTCGTCACTCATCTCGCCATCTTTCTTGGCTACACCCACATTCCATTCTCACCACTCACGCTCAAAAATCACCTGATCTACAGTTACTGTCTAAAGGGAAGTAAATTTATTCGCTTGGGTGTGAATGGCATCTACTACCTCCTATTTAAGGATTCACAGGTGGTTCTACAGCTTCCCTTGCATGCAAGGTTTGTAGCAGCAAACCTTATTTACGAGCTGACCGATCTACCAGGACACATCCAGAGGTACAATATGGAGAACCCAGACCCAAGTGTCATCCCCAAGCCACATACCCACAGGAGTAGTGTCTCTTTGGAGTCTCACGATGATGTCTCTGAACCACTGCCCCCACCATACTGTCACACCAAGCGGTGACCAGATGATGATGTCTCTGAACCACTGCCACCACCCTGCCATCACACCAGGCAGCGACCAAATGATTATGTCAGTGCCTATAGTTTCTACGAGGTCTAGTAGCAGCTGTATGAGATTCAACACGAGCAGTAGTGATAGGGCCATCAACCTAACCACATGTATATTATGCATCATTCACAAGAGTCTTGGCATGTGGACAAAGGCCACTACGCCTCTATTCACCCATCCTATGAGGAGTATGGGGCGCATCAGGCCTACCCAGATCCCCACTCCCCTTACTGGGAAAACTACTACTCCTCCCACCCACAGAATCCACCACCACAGTGATCTTCTTCCCTCCATCTCGGTCTGAGGGTTTGCTCAGGACTAGTAAAACTCTAAGTCTGGGGTGGGGGTGGGGGTGGGGGTGGGTGGTACCTGTTCCACCCCTTTATCCTCCTTTTTAACATTTTTCTTTTGTATTCCAAATTAATTGCATTTTCTTTTTCAAACTTTGTTCTTTACCTAGTCGGCCAATTGATGTATCTTCTATTCAAAAATAAATTAAATAAATCTTTTTCAAAATCTTCACATTTTTTTGAAAATATCAAGTTCTCCATACCTAAATTTAGCAATATTCTTGGAAAATATGGCAAGACTTAGAGTATCAAATAGAATCAAATGCAAACTTTCTTAACTTTAGCATTAGATTAACTTATCAATCTTTCTCATATAATGTAATTACACAATTTTTCTTACCGATGAAACAACACTATGGGAAAAAAAGTATTTTGCACGAGAAAATAATCCACACGCCAACCCTTAAGTCTGGGGTGGCATGCTCCTTCTATCTTCCTTCTTCCATACCCCTTGTAAATATAATAGGGGCATACCGTCAAAAGATGTCAAAAAAGAGTACACACAAAAAAATTGTGGTCAATGCAACCACAAGTCCATGAATCATATCCCGAGTCGAATAGAGGAGGGATCATTCTTCCATACCCCTCGTATATGTAATAGGGGTGTACTGCCAAAAGATGCCAAAAAAAGAGCACACAAAAAAATTATGGTCAATGTAACCACAAGTCCATGAATCAGATCCCAAGTTCAATAGAGGAGGGATCCTTCTTCCACACCCCACAATTTCTCATTCTCGTGCCAAATATAATAATAAAAAATAAATAAATAAATTTTTGAGTGTTGAAGCGTAAGTAGGTTTAAGATTGTTTGTACAAAGTATAAGTTTGAAAGAGGAAGTTATAAAAAATGTTTTTATAAGAAATATAGAACTTGTATTTTGTGATTCTAGGAGATGGGTTGCTTGGCCATGAAAAGGATACAAGATATTTCCAATTGAGAGAGGATGAACATGTTGCTTCCAAAAAACTTTAAATTATTTTGATTGTTTGAGAACAAGCATATGATTAAGTCTGTGGTATTTTGATGCATGCTAATTTAGCATAATTTTGCACAACCTTCTAAGTCTTTTTACATGGAATTTCTTATTTCTATCGACTGAAAAAGAACAAACTTTTGTATGTCCCTTTTATTGCAATTAAACCTTATTCTCATAAAAAAATATTCAATTCTTGCATAATCGTGTCACGAGTCAATTGGTTGACATTCCAACTGAGAAATTTAGACTCCATACAATCAGTTGACTTTATCCAGATGGTCGGCTCACTCTCCCCAAATTGTCGGTTTACTCTCTCCATACGGTCGGTTGACGCCACCCTTAGTCGCCGCACCTTGTTCAAACACCCAATTGAATCGGTTCACTATTCAAACGCCAACTCTCTTTTGAGACTCCCAAGTGGGAGCATTCCCACTTCAGCCGAGCGAGTCAAAGAGCGCCACCACCCAGACCTAGAGTTGTTGATTACTTCCTCGGCTCCTGCCCTTGCAAATCCCAAATGATCGACTCGGTCCTCCAACCGATCAGTTGGCAGTTTGAAACCAATTCAAAAAGTAGTCGCCATCCCACTTTTACCCCAAAATCTAATTGTAAAGCCCCCTCCTCCTATAAAAGGAGGGGCACTTTCTCATCACAAAGATCATCTTTTGTATGAAGAATTTCTCAGAAACTATTCTCTTGTGTTCTTATGTTTCGTTCATCAATAAAAACTATTTGTTCACAAGCTAAGTGTTCTTTTAATTTGTTTGTTCCTTTACTTCAATTGTTATTAGATCTAGTCCTTCTCCTTCTTCTTCGTCTATAGATTGGGGCAAGGAATTAAGAGTCATCCATTTAATAGTCTCTAGCCTAAGGATTAATCCTTTGATAAGTCTAGACTATGGCTAGAATGATTTCTTCCTCTGTCTCCCTTTACTCTACAATCATGAGCGAGTAGTTTTTCTATCAAGGCAAGGGGAATATACCCTTAACCATGGTTTGAATCGAATTAAATCTTAAAAATGATTTCTATTAGATGGTTTTTGGTTTTAAGAATTGATGGTCTATCAAACTGATTACTCGATTAGATCATTTGTTAATCCAGATGAAAATGACCATGGAAACCCAGATTTAGAACAATAAAACCAATCACATAGAGGTTTTGAAATGATCATGGATTTATCTCTTTTTGGATGATGGACTACAAAACATGAACACCGAGACCAATGGGCTCATGTGGAGTTCATCTTTTGTGGATTTTAGTTAACTCACATGCCTTCATCCATTTTGGTATTTGAAAGATTTAGTTTGATTCTCGCCTAGGATAAGGTGGTGAAAATCCCTAAAAGCCTTGATATTCGCTCATCTGAATTCAATCATCGTTTGATCTACTCTTTTTACATTCCAATCTTTCCATTCATAATATTTTATTGTGCTAACAATCATCTCCTTTTCCTTGTGATATAGTAATTTTACTTCTTGTTAGTGTAATCTTATTTCTTGCATTTCATTTCCTATTATAGCATAAATCATCAACCCTCAATCCAATTTTACTTCCTGTTCAAAAAACAAAAATCCCAAAAAGAAATAAAAGGTTCAACAAAACAATTGGGATTAGAGTCTACTTTCTTAAGAACGTTGTCCTGTGGAATCGGCCCTTCTATACTAGCCTTAATTGGATAGTAAAAAGGGTTAAACTCTAGGATTAAAATTTAGTGACTGTAGTGCACTTCGACGCATTATCATAGTACACGTGTACTTTTGTATACAATCCATACAAATGTGTACTACCATGTGTACAAATGTGTACTTCCATGTGTATTGCATTAAGCATAGTTGTACACATGTATAAACAAGTGTACACATGTGTATGGATGTACACATGGTAGTACACAAATTTACACATGTGTACCCATGGCAGTACACATGTGTATGGATGTGTACACATTTGCATAGTCATTTACACATGTATACACAATAGTACATATGGTATTATACATGTGTATTGTTGTGTACAATCCATACAAATGTGTACTTCCATGTGTACACATGTGTACTCCACTATTCATAGTTGTATACATGTATAAACAATAGTACACATGGCAGTACTTACATGTATTTTTGTGTATACATCCATATACGTGTATTTCCATGATGATGGCATGGGGAGTTAAAGGCCAATGATGATGGCATCCTACGACACACACCAGATTCACCACAATGGAAGAAAATTGATTTATTATACCCTCAATTTGGTAAAGAACCAAGAAACTTAAGACTTGGACTCTATACAGATGGAATGAGTCCTTATGGTACATTAAGCATCCAACATAGCACTTGGCATGTTATGATTGTTACATACAATCTTCCTCCTTGGTTGTGTATGAAAAATAAGTATGTCATGTTGTCAATATTGATATCAGGGCCCAAGCAACCTGGTAATGACATTGATGTTTACCTTCAACCTCTAATTAATGACCTAATGAAACTATGTGAAGAAGGTGTTATGACATATGATGCTTCATGTGAAGAGATCTTTAGTTTGTGTGCTATGTTGTTTTGCATGATTAATGACTTTCCAGCTTATGGAAATTTGTCTGGATATAGTATAAAAGGATACAAAGAATGTCCTATTTGTGAGGAAAATACTGATTCAATCCAACTAAAACATGATGGTAAAATCGTATATCTTGGTCATCGGAGATTTCTCCCACAAGTGCATCCTTATCGAAGGCAATGCAAAACCTTTAATGGATCAATTGAGGAATGAAGTGCTCCAAAACCTCTACCAGGAAATGTTGTATATGACAGGATGAAAGATATTGTTAATGAATTTGGAAAGAGTTCAAGTAGTCGTACTCTCACATGTGACAAATCTCTATACAAGAAGAGGTCAATATTCTGGGATCTTCCTTATTGGAGATTCTTTTCAATTA
Organism: Alisma plantago-aquatica; assembly: GCA_963693085.1. Lineage (NCBI taxonomy): Eukaryota > Viridiplantae > Streptophyta > Magnoliopsida > Alismatales > Alismataceae > Alisma > Alisma plantago-aquatica. The sequence goes on from OY856415.1 coordinate 58,115,843, forward strand.
GACATTGCATTGATGTCATGCATGTTGAAAAAAAATGTTTGTGATAGCATCATTGGCACGCTATTGAATATACTGGGAAAGACTAAAGATGGAATCAAATCTAGAAAATATTTAGAATTAATGGGTATAAGAAAATAATTATCAGTGGAGATCATGGGTCGCCGCACATATTTACCACCAGCTTGTTACACTTTGTCGAAGCAGGAGAAAAAGACTTTCTGTGAGTGCTTTTATAATATTAAGGTTCCACAAAGATACTCTTGTAATATTTGTAGATTGGTATCAATGAAGGATTCGAAGTCGATAGGTCTCAAATCTCATGACTGCCACACCTTAATGCAACAAATTTTACATGTGGCTATTCGATCTATATTGCCAAAGCATGTAAGGTTTGTAATCACAAGACTATGTTTCTTCTTCAATGAAATATGCAACAAAGTGATACATCCTGATACTCTCGATAAATTACAAAAAGATGTAATTGTTACCATGTGTCATCTTGAAATATACTTTACTCCTTCATTTTTTGATATCATGCTTCATCTTGTAGTACATATAACAAGGGAGGTGAAGATGTTGGGTCCAATTTTCTTATGCTGGATGTATCCATTTGAACGCTACATGAGCGTTTATAAAGATGATGTTCAGAATCGTTATCGTCCTGAAGGAGGTATTATTGAGGGTTATGTTGTCAGGGAGGTGATGAACTTTTGCAATGATTTTTTGAATTGCAATAAAACTTCTAGCGATCTAAAAAATTCCCATCACACTGAATCTTATTGTGGCAAAGGAACTCTGGGAGCACAAGTGAAAGGAATTAGTCATAAGTTGTGGGAACAAGCACATTTGTATATTTTACATAACAGCGATGAAGTTAGTAGCTACATCACATAACACAATGATCTTATCAAGAGAAATCATCTGCAATCAAGTTCAATGTGGCTTTCAAGAGAGCATAATCGAACATTTATTAGGTGGTTTGAAGATAAAGTCTTTAATCAACTATCTTAATCACCGAATAATGTTGTTGAGAACATAAAATGGCTCGCCTTTAAGCCAAAAATGGATGTCATGTCATATAAAGGATATGACATAAACAGATTTTCATACTACAAAAAGCGTCAAGATGAAAGTAGTGTAGTCCAAAATAGTAAGGTCATTGTTAAAGCTTGTTTGTTGTATTTTTCTAGTACCAAAGATAAAAGACCACATGAAGCTGAGATGTCGTATTATGGAATCATTGAGGACATATGGGAATTGGACTATAAAATTTTAGAGTTCCTATCTTTAGGTGAAATTGGGTTGATAACAACAAAGGAGTTTTAGTGGATGTGTTGGGTTTCACATTAGTGAATTTTGAAAAGATTGGTGAGAAAGATGAGCCATTCATCATGGCAGATCAAGCAAAACAAGTATTCTATATTGATGACCCAGAAAATAAAAATTGGTTTGTTGTTCTTCATGGAAAAAGACAATTTACTATATATAGATCATATAAATGAAGAAGAATACTACAAAAAGTATGATGATTCCATCCCATTCTCAGTTGGTTTGCCAAGTGTAAATGTTGAAGTTAACACCGATGAATACTTTAAACGTCAAGACCATGTTGAAGGAATTTTACTTGACTAACAACTCAACCAATACTAGAGGCATGTATTCTTTGAATTATTTATTTTATTATCACTCAAGCACGTAATCTTTTAAATATACATCATATCACCACTTGTGCTTTTATTATCACTTATGTTTCTTTTATCATGTATACTTGTAGGTTGTTCTAAAATGGCAAGTGAAGATGAACATTCTAAGCATGAGCACCATGAGGATGGTAGTGGTGATGCTAAGAAATGTAGAGGTCCCACACTGATGCGTAGGCTGTAGGAGCTCAGGGCCAAAGGGGAGAAATTGCCAATCCAGATTGATGTCATAGGAGCACCTATTGGGGAACATGCTAGTTCTTTCAAGCATTACGTAGGGGCGACCGCACGTAGTAAGGTGGCAATAGATATAGAAAATCGGCATGATGTTTCTAATGCCTTAAAAGACCTCCTATAGAAAGATATATCTGTGAGTTGAAGTGATATTATTTTAATATGTTTTTTTGTTTATTGATTCTAATTTAGTTTGCTTGGAAAGACATATCCTTTTTAAAATAACATTATTGCTTCTTTTGTATGTATAGGATGTTTTTCATCTAAATGAAAAAGATCACAAGAAAAAATGCTACAATGTTGTGGTGTACGATGGAGGGCTTTTAAGACCTATCTCAAAAGGGATTATATACATAATCCTAATCAAAAGAAGAAAGCAACAGATTAATATATTTTTATAGATCCTGAGGTGTGGGAAAGATTTGTTGCATCTAGGAAATTAGAAGAGTTTTAGGTAATAAAGATTGTGATGTATTATATGAATCTTTTTATACAATTAAGGAGGTGAATCTTTTTATATATGTTTGCCAGGTGAATCTTTTTATATATATTGTAATACCTCATTTTAAATGATCAGGCTATTCACGAGGCCCAAAAGGAAATACGGGCCAAAAATGTGCATGACCATCACTTGGGGCCCAGTGGTTATGCCTTCCACCGCCAACTACAAGAGAAGCAACTCTCTTCTAGAGAAGAGTCTAGTACAACTCAAGTTGAGTGTCCACCCCGACACTTGCAGTGGATTGATGCTAGAAAATTTTGAGCAGGTGAAATTGTCAATCCTACAACTAAGGAGGTGGCACAAAAGATGGTAGGTTTATCCCAACTAAGTAAAGAGTAACTCTCACAAACTTTGATTTATTTATATCTAATTGATTATGATTTAATATTTTTATTAATTATGAATAGATTGATCTCCATGAGCAAAGGAAGGAAGGAAAGTTCATCCCAACTGGCCGCATGGATGAACTATCAGTTGCTCTTGGTACGAAGGTGCATCCTGGTCATGTTAGGGGATTAGGAGCTAGCATATGATTCAAGTCTTAGTTTGGCTCTTTGCAGATCTTTACAACTCATCCTTACACACCTGATGATTTAAATGAATTTCAAGAAGAGTGGTCAAATGCTTTTCTAAAAGAAGTCACTATTACATTGGATTGAATGCATAGCTTCATTTATGTATGTAGTTTTGAAACTCTTTCAAATTTACATTTGTATCAGCTTTATTGGGTAGGATTTTTTACAAATACCCAACCTTATAGATTCTAGGATCAGCTTTATTGGGTCTATTGGGTTGGTTTTTATATATGCCTGACCTTAAAGACCTCTAGGGTCAGTTTTTTGTAAATAACCGAACTTATAGACATCGGGATTAGCAGCTCATTTTTTGTACATCTGTTGGGTTAGTTTTTTGCTTATAATCGACCTTAGAGACCTTTAGAGTCAGATTTTTTAAATATAACCGACCTTACAGCCTCAGGGGTGAGTTTCTTCAGGTCAGTTCTTATAGACCTCTAGGGTTAGTTTTTTATATATAACTGACCTTAGACCTCAGGTTAGTTTTTGTACCCAATTCTGGGTCAGTTTTCTACATATAACTGGCCTTATAGACTTCTAGGGTCAGATTTTTTGTATATAACCGACCTTAGAGACATCAGGTCAGTTTTTGTACCTCTCTTGGGTCAGTTTTATTTTGATATAAGTTACACAGTAGTGCAGCTATTGCCTCGGGTTTTAGTTTGTGCCAACCCGACGCTACCTTCTAAGGTTGGTTTTCTTTGGTTTAAAAAACTGACTCTATAGAGAAAATTCTATAGCAATGGCCACTTAGGTGTTGGTTAAAATGTGATGCTACATGCTCAAAAAAAATTGATCCTACAGACCATTATTGTACTAGTGTTTGATTGTTGTGTACACATGTTTACAAGTTCGCACACATGTGTACAAAACTGTACACATGGATGTTTATATTTGTAAAGTTGTACATGCATGTGTAACATGTCTAAACATGTATATTAACTTGTGTAGTGACATGTGTACACATTTGCATAGTCTTTTATGCAAGTGTACTGCCATGCAAGTGTACAGTCATGTTCACAATTGTGCACAGTCTGGCACACGTGTACACAACAATTCACTTATGGATGTTCAAAATGTGTACAGTTGTGTATATAATGGTGCACATGCGTACTATCGTGTGTAGGCATGTTTACAGTTTTAGACATTCTTGTACACATACATATTTCCATGTGTGTAGTTTTATTCGATCTTGTACACATGTTTACACTATACTACACATGGATTTACACATGTGTACTGCCATGTGTACAGTTTTATACATGTGTATTGTGCAAGTGTACACATGTGCATAGTTTTTTACACAATAGTACACATGGTAATACATGCGTATTGTTACAAATGTATACTGCCATGTGTAAACATGTGTACTGTCATGTATACACAATAGTACACATGGTAGGACACATGTGTATTGTTGTGTACAATCCATACAAATGTGTAGGTCCATGTGTACTTCCATGTGTACTGCATTATACATAGTTGTACACATGTATAAACAATAGTACACATGGAAATACGCATGTGTATGGATGTACACATGGTAGTACACAAGTGTACACATGTGTATGGAAGTGTACACATTTTGCATAGTCTTGTACACATATATACACAATAGTACACATGGTAGTAGAATGTGTATTATTGTGTACAATCCAAACAAGTGTGTACTATAATGTGTACATATGTGTACTACCATTTGTATTGCATTGTTCATAATTGTACACATGTATAAACAATAGTATACATGGAAGTACACACATGTATTATTGTGTACCACTAGTACATAACCGGCCTTTAGTGTCAGTTATTTAAGGCCTTTAGTGTCGGTTTTAATGCGACACCAATGTGGGCACCGCTAAAAGGCCAACCGTTAGGTGTCGGTTCTCAAACCGACGCCACAACCCTTCGCGTGCCACCGAAAACGTGCCAGCAGGGGGTATAGGTGTTGGTTATTAGCTTTGAAATCGACGTCATAAACCTTCGTTCCATAGAAAGGGCGCCATCTGGGGCACTATCAGCGTCGGTTTATTAGTGATAACTGACGCCATCTCACCCGTTGCCACGGTCGTGCTGGCCAGCACAGCCGTGTTGTCTGGCCTGCACGGCCGTGGTGTCTGGCCTCATTAGGGAAATCGACATCGGTTATTGATAACCGACGCCACATCACATGCATTAGGTGTCGTTTATAATTATTTATCCGACGTTGTAACCATTTGTCGTCGGTTTTAAACAAATAACTGACGCCTATTGTAAGTTTTTTTTATCAGTCTGTAGACCTGTTGTGGCTGGTCGCAGGATGAGAAACCTGCAGTTCAGTTATGAACTGTAGGTTTTATGACATCCATTGATATCAGTCAACAACAGGCCACAAACCTGCAAAATTAACAACATTAATTTTCACACATTTAGCAACTTGTAGTTCCATTCAATTTTCATACATGTAGAAACATTCATGTAGCAATCTACAGTTCCATTTATTTTCACATTCACACATGTAGAAACATTCATATAGCAACCAATAGTTTCATTCATTTTCACATTCACACATGTATAAACATTCAGACACATGTAGAAACATTCAGACTTGTAGAAACATTCACACATATTATAATTCAGAAATTCATTTACAAAATATCATTCTTTAGTCATTATTCACTATCAACATCCCAATTATATTTTAAAACCCCCACTACTTGTATGGTTGTTGCCCATTCTTCTCTTACATCATTTAATTCTCCCGTCGTATAGGGAGCATGTACATCTATCTGGTAAGGCCTTTCCTGTCGTGTGGTCAGTTTTAAACACCTACAAAGAGAATGATGTATATATATAATTAATAATATATAAATAAGATTGATATATTTCATATTATCTAATGAGACTATATATAATACCTCAGGAATGGTATCGATGCCCACTGTGGCATATTTGATAATCATGTGCATAAATCACATCACATAGTATGCACATGCCCATTTGTTGTCTTGTGTAGCACACTATAAATTGAAACATACAAAATATTAAAAAATACAGCTAATTAAGCATTGTTCACATAAATAATATATACATTGCAGTCGGGAACTTACTTCCACGTTCTTCCAAATTATTTGTTGGTTCTTTTTCCTGGGGACCTTTCCTCCAGCCTTTTTGAACTCATTTAAACACCATGTTAATGTAACACAGTACATTGCATAATTAAATAGTAATGTAATAACATATGTTAACGGATATGAAAATGAAATATTTCTCACTGGAATAATGCCATTTTCATTTTGTGTCCATATTTTGAATTGAATTTAGTCCCCTTAGGATCTAGATAATGGACAGTGAACATCTCGGGAACAATAACTAGTAATTCCCGATGCATACCACTAGAGGTAAAAAAAGTTCAAAAATTAATAACTCAAAATACACAATAAAAATGTAATTTTCTTAAGTCCAAATTATAATAAGCAAAGTAAACTTACTCCACATTGAATGGAGCTATTATCACCATCTTCTTATTTTGAGCAAAATTCGTAAAAGCATCACAGTAGTATTGTTGAACTGATGGAGGGTCTTTAGCTACTAGACTAATCAAAGATGGAATCAAAAATCCTACATGTTCGAATGAAAAATCTGCACATATCTTGTCTAAGTAGCTGCAAAACATGTATTATGTATGCATTAATAAATAAAAAACCAGATCACCAGATCCTACACAAGGTATATGGATGCATAAAGAAGATCTCACCTTATCCATGGCTCTATCACAGATGTATTCAGCCAATCATATCGAAACAACTCCAAAATATCGTGTATAAATAGATTGCTTTCGTATGATTGACATGCAGCATCTGCATCTATAGAAACAATTATAGGGCAATTTATATCATGTTCGCCTAACCATATTTCCATACCCCTATAATTAGGACCTAACGGGACAGGTAGGTCCTGTGGAACCCAACTTGGTAATGTAGGAGGTGGAGGTGGAGGCCTAGATGATCTGGGTGTCTTCTTTTTAACATGTATATATATATATATAACTTCAGATCTATTGACATCATATACACACACTAATAATTTAACGTGATGTAAATTTACCATACAGTTTCAGTATAGAGGACATCCACTTTTGGCCACAATATCACTCCGCCTTCTGCCTCACCAAGTGTTTCACAAGCTGGGTGGGCATATGGCAATGGAAGATCCATCCAGTTGGGGAATATACGTACCGGGCTCACACGAACCCAACCAGTTGGTAATGGAGACCCATGAAACGTTTCTCTGGTAGGGATGGGTAAGCCGACGCCTCTGTAATGACAAATTCTTTACTTTTTAGACGACATGGCTTCAACCCCTACAAATTTTTGTGTAAAGAATGATATACATATCATCTTTAAAACATATCATCTTGAAAAGACTAGTTACAATGTCATAAAAATACTTAAAGCGGATGTTCTAGGTGGTGGGTCTACAGGATTACTCCCAACCTCTGCAGTAGGAGTAGAGCGGGATGCCATAGGTACTATCTGCTGAGTGGCAGTCAGAGATGCCTGTCACTTGCTCATTGCTTCTTCGAGTTTCCTATCAACTAACTTATCTACCTATACATGGATAAAAGAAACGTTAGCTTATGATTATTGAATTCTCTTTTACAGTAAAATTATAAAGAAAGAATAGGTTACCTCTTCTTGTGAAAGTCCCTTTTTTGGGACATGTTTGTACTGGGATGGCCCAAAGAACACTTTGATGCCCACACCAGCACCTGCAGCCCTAACACGTCCAGGATGCTCTGGGTTACCCAGAGAAATTGTCAATTCATCCCTTGTGCCCTCAGGGATGAACTTGCCTTGTTTCCTCAGCTCGTGCAGCTCCCGCTAATCGCCAAAACAAAAATTTGTAATTAAGTAAACACTATAAATAATCAATATTCAAATGATTGCTCTAAGAGTTGTATTTTACCATTTTTGCAGCCGCCTCAGCAGTTGCGGGCTTCCTTATTTCTCCCTTCTTATTTTGCCTCCCAGCTATCCAGACATCATGGCGAGGCAGTGGTGTGGAACCTATAGTAGAGGACTCCTGAGTAGCAACAGATTGAGCATTAGACTCATCCTGTAGTCTTTGGCAAATGCCTGCATACCCCTTTGGACCCATTGTGTGGTCATGCACATTCAGTGCACGCCTTGCTTTTTGCGCCTCACTGAAGGCCTAGTTAGGTAACACTAAATGTTAATCATGAATAGGTGAATACAACGTATATTAATTAAATTGGGAGTGACGCCTAATACCTTGAATTCATCAGTTTGTCTTGAAGCAACAAACGCGTCCCATTCTTCTTGGTCCAGGAAGTTCCATTGTTCAGTGGCTGTCTTCTTCTTCTTGTCACCTTCTTTTATGTATTCTTGGGTGAGATTTGTCCTATAGTTCCTTAGGACTCTCCCACAGCATTGCATCACGCATTTACGATGCATCTTTTCATCCAATTCAAATATACTATGTAAAATAGAAATGCTATTAACTAGTATCCAAAAAAATAGTAATCTACAAAATAGAATTGCAAATTAATAATAACTCACGCATAAATCCTTCCATATTACATCTTTCTTCCCCTTAGAAACTTTATTCCAAGAATCTATCTTACAACCGCAATGTCTATGAGTAACATACCCAAGATATGAAACAAATGAATTGCATTTCCTACATTTCCTGCATTATCAAAATCCACAACAAGTTTGGGTCCATTGCCCCTTTGCGCTATTAACTTTTTCATCATAGTGATGCCCCTTCTCTTGTCAACTTTTTGGTGCTACTGATCAAGTGCCTCAAGTGCTTCAGAGGGTACATGTGCATCATCAACCTAAAATTTGACAAAATAAACACACTTACAGGATATAACTATAAATGGGCATGTACATATAAATATATGATATATTTTTAAAACTTACATTGTGAGGCGGTGCATTGATGTCCTCACCCTCACGGTAATCATTAGCACGCTCATCAGGAGAATGCTCAGCCATCTGAAAGTCCACATTCATATTGTAAAGTTCACATTGTAAAGTAATTCACATTGTAAAGTTCACATTCACATTGTAAAGTAATTCACATTGTAAAGTTCACATTGTAAAGTAATTCACATTGTAAAATTCACATTGTAAATTTCACATTCACATTGTAAAGTAATTCACATTTTAAAGTTCACATTCAAAAAAATAAAACATATAAAGTTCACATTGACATGACTTTTGATTTCATCACCAGTGCTGACTTTCAAGTTGTTACCGCAATGCCTACATGGACAGTAGAACCTATCTCCAGGTTGTTTCCTATGTTCCTCGGCAAATCTAATAAACTGGTCAAGACCAGAAATAAACTCTGGGGTGCAGCGATTGCGAATGGACATCCATGATCTATCCATTCTATGATCAAAGAGAAAACAAGTATATATTACAACAAGATTAGGGTATAGGATTAGAGTTTTTGCATGGTTAAAACTTTAGGCCAACAAATACATGTGTTGTCATTCTTATATATAATAAATGTGTACCGCCTATCCCATTCTTGAACACCTAATCTCACTAGTAAGTGTATAATGTGTATTGGGTTTTCAAGAAAATTTCGGCAGCATTTCCCCATTGTTCTCTAAGTACATATGTACTCAGAGAACAAATAGGGAAATACTGCCGAAATTTTCTTAAAAACCAAGTACACATTATACACTTACATCCTAAGTGAGATTAGGTGTTCAAGAACAGTCCCAAATCGGGGACTATCTAAGATTTACTCCTAATGAGTAAATCTTGGACGGGTTTCTAGGCCAACAAATACATGTATATATGTTGTCATTCCAATACCAACAATCCTAGTTTCATCATTCATATCCTAGGTTTCATGTAACATCATTTAATCTAGGTATCATATTCTATAACATTGATTTCAACATTTTGAGTGTCCATGCATGTTCATCATCAAGATAAAGACACACATAATTAAATTAGTATGACCTAGGGATGGAGAGATTCATAATTGATTTCAAAATTTCAAACTAGCTCATACATTATCATCAATCTACATCATACAATATAGGGATTCAATGTATCTTTAACACGCATGTTTTAAGGTTCAAAGCACATAATCAAATCAAATTAGGATGCTAGAATGGAAAAGTTTAAATCTTATTTCAACATGCATCAAAATTTACTGAATTAGGTCAAGCATGAGGATTAGAAACACAAATATATGCAAGCACAAAATTTCTGAATTAGGTCAACCGTGAGGATAATCATTACACACAAATGTAGCTATCTGATTATAATTGAGCAATATAGCACAAAATCAGCCAACACGGTCGTGCTATGCAACACGACCGTGCTACCAACACGACTGTGCTGCCCAGCACGGCCGTGCCAACCTGCAATTTCACACACCATCATCGGTCACGGAGTAGGGTACCTACTTGAGGGCGGAGGAAGAAGAGGAGGAAGAAGAGCAGAGCAGGTACCTTCAGCGGCGTCGGCGAGGAGAGTAGCAGTAGCGAGCGGTGGCGGTGCGGGTAGAGAAGGTTGCTGGAGTAGGAGAGAAGGCCGCCAGAGCAGCAAGCTGGGGGCAGAGGGCAAGCGGCGGCGGAGGTGGGCAGAGGACCAGTAAGCGAGTGGAGCAGCGTGCGGCCGGAGCAAGCGGCAGCATGGGGGAAGAGGAGAAATCACTGGACCAAACCCTGGAGTAGCGTGAGAATGAATGAAATAGAGAAAGGGGAAGAGTCGGGCTCGCGCGGGTGCTATTAAGTTAACATTAGGTGTCGGTTCTTAAATAAAACTGACACATAAAACTAAAGGTGTCAGTTCTACAAACACATCAAAACTTATTCTCAATGATAGTCGTCGGTTTTTACTAGAAAAAAACCGTCGTCTATCTACATATGACGATTAAAAAAATTGTTCTCGATTAATGACCATAGTCGTCGGTTTCTTTCAGAAACTGATACTCAAAGGGTGTGAAAATTTTCCCGGGAACAACGTGGGAAAATCCATAAGCGTAGGTCATTGTAGCAAAACTGACGACCAAAATGTGCCCAATTTCTGTCTCGTGAATAACCTTTCGTCGTCAGTTTAATAGTTAATAACCGACGCCATATGTTAAATTTTGGAGGTAATTTTTTTCACTGGAAATTTTGGATTTGGCGGTTACTTTTAGGCGTCGGTTTATTATTAGGGAACCGACACTGAATAAAAGTGATACCCGTGTCTTACAGATAGATGTCAGTTTGTTTATTAAATCGACATTGTAGGTTTTAGGTGTCGGTATATTTATACAACTGACGCCTTTAAAAGTGACATTATAAGCCATTTCTGTAGTAGTACAGATCCATACACATGTGTACTACCATGTGTATTGCCATGTGTACTGCCTTGTGCACATTTTTACACATGTGTGCACAACAATTCACTAATGGATGTTCAAACATGTATAGTTGTGTATACAATAGTTCACATGTGTACTGCCATGTGTAATTATGTTTACAATTTTAGATAGTCTTGTACGCATGTGTATGCCATTTGTATAGTTTTTCACGGTCTTGTACACATTTGTACACAATACTACAAATGGATGTACAAAAGTGTATTGCCATGTGTACAATTTAATACATGTGCATAGTGCAATGTGTACACATGGGCATAGTCGTGTACACATGTATACACAATAATACACATGGTATTACACATGTGTATTATTGTATACAATCAATAAAATGTGTACTACCATGTCCACTGCATTGTGCATAGTTGTACACATGTATAAACAATAGTACACATGGAAATGCACATGTATTATTGTGTACACATCCATACACATGTGTATTTCCATGTGTACTATCATGTGCATAGTTGTACACATGTGTACACAACAATTCACTTATGGATGTTCAAATGTATACAATTCTGTATACAACACTACACATGTGTACTTCCATGTGTAGACATGTTTACAATTTATATAGTCTAGTACACATGTGTATTGCCATGTGTATAGTTTTGTTCAATCTTGTACGTATTTGTACTCAAAAAAACAAATGGATGAACTAAGGTGGACTGTCTATAGTTCTATACACGTGTATTGTGCAATGTGTACACATTTACATAGTTTAGTACACATGTATACACAATAATACACATGTGTATTGTTGTGTACAATCCATTAAAATATGTATTGCCATGTGTGCACATGTGTATTGCTATGTGTACTACACTGCGCATAGTTGTATACATGTATAACAATAGTACACATGACAGTTCACACATGCATTTTTGTGTACACACCCATACACATGTGTACTGCCATTTGTACTACCATGTACGTAGTTGTACACATGCTGTAACGACCCTGCCTCCTGGTAACCCCCTTTAAGGGAGACCCGAAGGTCAGAGTTGTTTTTCAATTAACAGGATCAAAGGTTTAACAAAAAATCAACAATAATTATGAAATTCTACTAACTAAACTGGAATTTGGTAGAAAAATAAAACTTTGTTTACCTTTTTAAAACTTTGGAAATCTATCTATCCACAGCTTGAATTATTCTATCTAATCCTCCTTGCACTTTATTTCTTAATTTCACGTTGTGTCACTTTACTGTTTGTGCTTTCAGGATTACACCTAAAATGCTGACAAACAAAACGTCGGTCAGCAATTTCTGGTATGTGGAGGCAATCAAAATTTCACAATTAAGTCTAACAATTTAAATATTGCAAATCAAGATATTTAGCAAGTCAATTTACATTTTCCATGTGACATTCCCCACCGCTTTTGCCCTAACCTTGGAATTACCCCCTTTAGGGTTTCTCTTTTGCCATTGACTTAAGGCCACCTTCTCAATCCCGAGCTTGGTGCATGGGAGTCACCTCTCATGGTGCTCCATAGTCATGCATCATAGACCACCTTCTCATTCCCGAGCTTGGTGTCTGGGGTCACCTCTCATGGTGCCCATTGGTCTACCCTCCTGGGCCTGACCTTTATGGCATCTTCCATCAGGGTGGCATGTAGGTGCGGGAATACACATTTATATTAAATTGTGATAATCATAGTCACTTTATAATTGCAATATGAACATCCAAACGGTTTAGTTGCATTCAATGCGATTAAACATCCGGGAATCCATCGGGAAACTAAAGCGGTTATTCATAATTAACCACATATCTGTTAAGCAGACTTGAATGCAGAAATAACCAATCAATCAGGAATCAAGCAAGCACACACACATAATTATTCCTGAAAAAGGCATCCAATTTCTCTATTATTAATCACGTAATCTTGATCCATTAATCCTAATTGTTTCCTAGGTTATTTGCCCTTTTTAGGGTTTTGAGCATAATTAGGGTCCCACTTCATCTTTATTTCTTTAAACCCTAATTTCACAAAATCACTTACCAACCCTAACTATTTCATTTTTCTTTTACAACATATTCTAAATTCATCTTTTAGCAACAGGAAACCCTAATTTCATATTATAAGCACTTTTCTTTCTTTTTCTCTAATTTAGGGTTTCTAAACATATTAATCAACATATTAGGTTAAAACCCTAAACCTTGCAATTCTATCATCAAAATAGGTTAAAAACCATCCTTAACATTAATCAAGTTAAACATGCTCGAATTAATCTAACTGCAAGATTAAATATATCGTTTATCAACAATTAGAGTTTCTACCACAAATTAATACATTTTCTATCCAAAATAGTCACTTTTGCAAAATATGAAGATTTAGGTGTCCAAACCATTTTTAACATATTCCTCACATTTTTCTGATTATTTTTCATGTATTAACTTCCCCCATCTGAGGTTCCTAGCTCAAGATACGATTTTTAACAAGAAAACTCTTTTTATTGTCTATTTGCTATTTTCTAGAAAAACCAGGGCCACCTGATCCATGGTCCGCGGATCCACTGAGGATCCAACGGCCGTGGATACACGTGCCCTCAACATTGCAAACAAAAGGAACAAAGGAAGGAAACGTCCTTACCTCTATTGAAGGTGCGGAGGGTTATTTTGGTTAAAGGCCACGGAACTCCGTCTTCAACCTCGCGTCGGGGTACAGCAACTCCGCGGTCAACTCATACGTTGACTCCGAGCTCTCACCTTCTTTGCTCGTACCGAACGGCTAGGGAGCTCCACCTCCCTTCCTTAAAGTTGACCACTGGTTCAATTCCACGCCACGAGCATGCCAAGACCGCCCCCTTACTCATCGGACTCCGGCGATGTATGCCACTGAAACAAAGGTGAAGGTTGAGGTGGTCGGAGCAATTGAGGGCACAGAGTTGTTCCTTACAGCAATCCGCAGTGATTGGGATAGCCAAAATAGGTGTTGGTGCCCTCGCACATCCTCCCCTATATATAGGGTCGAGGCAAGCTGGTGAGATTTGGGTGTTTCCCAAAACCTCGACCAATCCTAGTCGAACCAGGGACCTTTTCCTGCGGTTTCATCTCCCAAGTCCAAAGGGACCGAAAATAGCTTTGCACATCCACTGGATTGCAAGAAATCTAGGATGGAAGATCCTCCTGTAACCAGCAGAGTCCCAGTTTGTGTGGAACTAGATGATGAGTGTCCATCATTGGATTAAGATCCAACGGACCTCATAACTTATGTTCAAACAAAGGAAATATCCATTTCTTTTAATTCAGAATTAATTCCCAATTTGAAGATAACTTGCAAAATCGATTTCTCCCAAACCATAACTCCTTTCTTTCTCAAATTTTAAGGGAAAGTTCCGTTTAATATTTCCTAGATTTATACCAAATTTGGGAAGAAAATTGCAATGGATGAGAAGGATTCCTTCTCTCCCAAGTTATCTCATTAATTAATCAAAATTAATTTATACTCCTTCTTCCTTTGTGATTATCTTGTTGTTTTGGGTCCCTTGGACCTCAAGAAATCCTAAAGGCACGAATTCCCATATTGGGGAATATTGGTTTTCCTTTATATTCTTTTAATTGTCAATTTCTCATATTTCTCTTTTATTAATCAAATTCTTTTCCTTTTTAATTCTCTATTCTTTTCAATTGGGCTCAATGGCCAACAAAGCCCACAATCAATCAAGAAAGGCCATTCCACACGAAATCCTTCACAAAACAAAGAAAAGGATTCCATTTATTCATTAAAAGAGAAATACACTTTACATTACAATTTGAAGAAAATTGAGGTTATAACATCCTCCCCTCCTTATAGGAATTTTGTCCTCAAAATTCAAGCAATCAAACAAACAATTCAGGGTATGTTTTCTCCATGTCTACCATTAGCTCCCATGTGGCCTCATCCTCTCCATGGTGCTTCCAAAGAACCTTTACCATCTCTATGTTCTTGCATCTGAGCTCTTTCATCTTGGTATCTAGAATCCGCAAAGGTGACTCAGGATAAGTCAGCTTCCCTTGAAGCTCAATAGGTTCAATGCTCACCACATGGCTTGGATCTTGCACATATCGCTTCAGGTTAGACACGTGAAACACATCATGCATCATGCTATACTGAGGGGGTAATGCCAAATGGTATGCAGCTTCACCAATCTATGCTAACACCTCAAACGGACCCACGTATCAGGGACTCAACTTTCCTCTGTTCTTGGCTATAGCCCGGAGCGGTCGGATTTTCAAAAACACATGGTCTACCACAGTGAAATGTACATCAGTCTGCTTTACATCAGCATACGACTTCTGTCAATCCTGGGCTCTCTTCATCCTTTGCTTGATCAAAGCCACTTTATCAGCATACACTTGGAGCTCATCTGACCTCAACAGGGTCCTCTCACCCACATCATCCCAGTGAAGTGGTGACTGACACCGTCTTCCGTACAAATCTTCATACGGAGGCATCCCGATACTGGCTTGGTAGTTGTTATTGTAGGCGAACTCTGCTAATGGTAAGTATTGCTCCCATGAGCCACCCCAATTGAGCACACAAGCTCTCAATAGATCTTTTAATGTTTGGATCGTCCTTTCTAACTGACCATCTGTTTGGAGGTGATAGGTGGTACTAAACTTTAACCTGGTACCAAGTTCCTCTTGTACTTGCTTCCACAACTTGGAATTAAACTTTGGGTCTCTATCTGAAATGATTGATCCTGGTACACCATGCAACCGCACTATCTCTCTAATGTACAACTCAGCTAGGCCTATCACCTTAGCAGTGGTCTTCAAGGCAAGGAAGTGTGCTGACTTGGTAAGACGATCTACCATGACCCATATCTCATCATGACCCTTCTTGGTCTGGGGTAGACTCACCACAAAATCCATGGTGATCTGCTCCCATTTCCACTCTGGAATTTCTATCGACTGTAAAAGTCCGCCGGTTCGTTGGTGTTCAGCCTTCACCATCTGGCACGTAAGACAACTGGCCACCCATGACGCAATGTCTTTCTTCATTCCTGGCCACCAGAAAAACCGCTGCAGGTCCTTGAACATCTTCATAGTTCCTGGGTGTACTGTATATTTGGATCCATGGGCTTCTTGCAGAATATGCTCCTTTATTGGTGAATCCACAGGAACCCATATGTGATTCTCAAACATATTTCCTCCGTCTACTCCCACAGATAGACGAGTATGTGGCTTCATCATTAAACCTTTCATCTTGTCTCGCTCTCCACTGGTCAACTGTGCAGCTATGATCTCACTCAACAACTCAGATTGAATCTGGATATTAGCCAACTGAACTCAGTCCTCTAACGGTTGTGGAGTCCATTCCAAAAGCTCCTCCAAACTCTTCCACTGACTGGACAAAACAGCTGCACACTTAAGCTATTTCCATCTCAACACATCAGCCACGACATTCGCCTTACCAGGATGGTAGGCGATGGTGAAGTCATAATCCTTCATGTACTCCATCCATCGTCGTTGTCGTAGGTTCAGGTCTCTCTATGTCAGTAGGTATTTCAAACTCTTATGGTCGGTGAAGATCTCGAAGGTAGCACTGTACAGGTAATGCCGCCATATCCTCAAAGCATGGATGATAGCAGCCAACTCCAGGTCATGTGTCGGGTAATTCACCTCATTGGGCTTGAGCTGTCAGGAAGCATATGCTACCACATGCTGATCTTGTTCCAACACACAGCCAAGTCCCATCTTGGAAGCATCGGTGAATATCATGAAACCATCATTGCCAGAAGGTAGAGTCAACACAGGAGCGGTGGTCAGCTTCTCTTTCAATTCTTGGAAGCGAGCTTCACATACGTCAGACCACACAAACTTCACATCCTTCCGGGTCAACATGGTCAGTGGCAAAGCAGTCTTGGAGAAATCCTTGATGAAGCGACGATAGTATCCAACCAACCCCAAGAAGCTATGAATCTCGGAGGGGTTCTTTGGTGCTGGCCAGTCTCGAACTACTGATACTTTGGCTGGATCTACAGTGATTGTTCCTCCTGAGATGATGTGTCCAAGAAACATCACTCGGTCTAACCAAAACTCACATTTTGAGAACTTTTCGAAAAATTTATGCTTTCTCAGGATATCAAGGACTCTACCCAGGTGTTCACGATGTTGGGCTAGGTCATCCGAATACACTAAGATGTCATCTATGAACACTATCACAAAAGAGTCAAGGAAAGGCTGGAACACACTGTTCATGAGGTTCATGAAGACACTCGGTGCATTGGATAATCCAAACGGCATGACCACAAACTCATAGTGGCCATAGCAGGTTCTGAAAGCCGTTTTAGGTATATTCTCACTCCTCACTCTCACTTGGTGATTTCCTGACCTCAAATCGATCTTGGAAAAGACTCGAGCTGATTTGAGTTGGTCGAACAGGTCGTCTATTCTAGGCAAAGGATACTTGTTCTTAATGGTTGCTTGATTTTTAATCCAATAATCAATACACATATGAAGCGACCCATCCTTCTTTTTCACAAAGAGGACTGGTTCTCCCCATGCCGAAGTACTAGGTCGGATGAACCCCTTATCCAACAACTCTTGCAACTAGATTTTCAACTCAAGCAACTCAGCAGAGGCCATTCTATAGGGTGCCTTAGATATAGGGTTAGTCCCAGGAGCTAACTCAATAGAGAAGTCTACCTCCCTTTAAGGGGGAATCCCTGGTAGATCATCTGGAAACACATCTGCGTACTCCTGAACCACCTCTATGTCCTCTAAGGATTGCCCCTTAACCTCGGGTACGGTAACTATGACTAGGTAGGCTCGACAACCCTTGGATAGCATCCGCTCAGCTTTCATGGCAGACACATAAAGGCCGGTTGTTGCATCCTTCCTTCCTCAAATGGTGAAGTGTGGATAGCCGGTTTTCCTAATGAGAATCTTCTTCTCTCTACAGTCAATCTAGGCCCTATAGGTGGATAGCCAATCCATACCGATGATTACATCAAAATCATTCATACCGAGAAGGATGAAGTTAGTGGGAATCTCATGGTTCAGATACTTTACTGGAAAAACTGGGGTTTTCAAAAGAGTGGTATAAATACGACCACTCGGGGTTGTGACATCCAAAACATAACCCAAATCCTTGATATCCAAACCAAGCATAGTTGCCAGATTTCTCGAAATAAAAGTATTAGTAGAACTAGAATCAAAGAGTGCTTTTACATTTTATCCCATGACTTCCAGCAAGCCTACATAGTTTGTACCGTATCAAAAAGCTATTACATGGTCTACTGAACTAAAAGGAAAAACTATATGGGTTATTACCCTCAATCAACTTATTAGCATTCGCCCGAGCTTCTTCATTGTCGATGGAGAACACTCTAGCTTGTCTCTGTTGGTATGTATGCCCTGAGAGCCAATCATGGGATGATTGGTGGGATACATTAAGATTGATTTGATAAACATCAAAGGCAAGCTTCCAATTCTTTCTGGTTTAGTCATTTGAGATAGTGATAGAACAGATTGAATGTCTAGAGAATGACAGTACTCAATGACGTATGCTTTCAGGTTAAGGACCTGAAAGATGAGATCATACGGATGCTAAGAGTTTGTACATTCTTGTTATGTCCCTAGTCGGATGTCATTGTGGAAGGTAGATAGAAAGCAATGACACACAAGACTAGATTGTGGTGTTGGTTGATGACAGAATCTCATTAGTCATGATATAGAGATATCAAACCAAACACATAGGTACTTGTTAGAGAACAAGTGTACCGGACAGACCCACCGTGAGTTTGACACATGGAACCATGAGATGGTAGTCACAGTCAGTACTCACAGTGATGGTGGTGAGTGTGATTCTTAGACCTGAAATTACTACACTCAACACATGTCGTTGGGCACACTTTGACATCATCAAACGCAGTCCTGAAACATGGGTTGTTATAAAGGTGATGATTGGGTGGCTTTGACACATGGGGCTTTTGAGGGGTGAGTGATAGATATGGGATTTGTCCCTCTTGAGGGAGTTTGATATCTGAGGCCACTTGATGAGTAGGATTGAGATAGGCGTGCGCACGCATGTGTGAATCAGTATGTGATATTGATGTCATACATATCTCCTTCAATCTACTCTGAGATCAAGAAAGTGAATGAACGTTGACAGGATGACTGTTCCATGCCTCGAGTTCATTCGGGATATCAGTGACAAAGGAATTATACATTCACTGTAACACCATTCACGGATTTTAGGATGAAAGTTGTTCTCCAACTTTCTACTTTCACTTGGGTAGCACTGATGTGTGACTAGGCACCGCTCTTTGCTTGTGAAGTCATAAGTGTTATGGACTTTCACTGCCAACGTGAAATGGACCTGCAGGTTCACACACATAGGATTTAACCTGGAAGAGGAGTTTTGTCCACAAAGCAATGTTTAGATTGATTACTAAAGGAGTTTAGTAGTTCAATTAAACACTCAATCAGTCGATGGCTCAATATCATATGGTTCAAGGTGTTGGATGCATTGATTGGAGTATCGGATTGATTGAAATCGCAATTGACTGATTTTGCCCAACCTGTGCTCCCAACTGATCGGCTCATGTGATGAACCGGTCGACTGAGGTTGCTGAACCGGTCGGCTGGAGAGTCCAGCCCGATCGGCTCATGCCCAGGATGAAATGACCGGTTCAAGAGTTGAACCGATCGGCTCAACTGATGCAACCGACCAGTTGGGAAAGTCATGTCGACAAAAATTTTCCTTTGGTTTCAAATTGCCCAATTCGATTGGGAATAACATTGGTATTTGATACCAATTGGGAACGAAACAAGGAAAGTCTTTTTGAGCCAGATTAGGACCATGAACCGATCAGTTCAGGGCACCAACCGATCGGTTGGAGTGCTCCAAACGATCGGCTCAGGTCCAACCGATCGGCTCAATGGCCGAACCGATCGGTTCAGTTGTGAACCGATCGTTTCAAGTTGCGAACCGGTTTCTTTTTGTGGAAAATTCTCGAACCCTTCTACTCCTGCGTTTAGTCCCGTATTGCCGGGGCATGAGAACCTTGTCCCATGACCCTCCTATATATATAGGGGTATTGGGGGCTTCTCATGGTACACTTCAGTGCAACCAGTTGCTCTGTAAAGTTGTCCATCTCTCTGGTTTTGGTAACCGAGAGAGAGCCCGAGCAAGTGCTTCCCGCAAAGGGAGGTGCAGCAAGGGAAAGACAACTGCAGTTGCAACTGGAGGCAGGAGAGTGTGTTGGTGACTAGTACGTCAACAGGAGGGTGCGACTCCTTCCACTTCCTTGTGGGACAAGGAGTGTGGAGTTCCAGGTGGTCCGTGTGGACTACTTCAGAGGCGGGAGGTCACTGCCGCTTAGGAGGACAACTGTCATCCGACAGTCCGGTAGGAGGAGGAGTCGTCAGTCCCGGTGCGACCAGGAGCTGCACAGATGCTGTCCAAGACCGGAGTTGAAGACCGCGCATTGCGCGAGGTATTATCGCTGAGCAAGCCTCGGGACAAGGTATGATTCCACAAACCATCCTTTCCTGTTATATAGACGTTGACGCGTTTCCTCGGTATGGGTTTGGGGAGAAAAGATTTTTTTGTTTCCGCTGCCTTCTCTGCCTCCCATAAAACCCAACAGTGGTATCAGAGCCACGTCAACTGCTCTATGTTTTAGGAATATCGATATGATCGATTTTGGTTTGTCGCCTTTATTTATTGCATGTGATGCGAATAATATTGGCTTTATGCATGTCCAATCCTAAATCCACAAATCCCAATTACATATATGATATGTATTATTAATGCACTTGATACGTGTCACCCTTAAATGAGTTTTGTGGTGGATGTGTGTAGCGTGATTATGGCCTATAAACCCCTATCTGTGTGTGGTTGTTTGTGGTTGCTTGCATCTCGGTCTGTGCACCGATCTTCCCTCTCTTATTCCTAATGTAACTCGAAATAATTTGAGATTCTTTCCTACCTTTGCTCCCCCTGAATGTAACTCGGGGTTTCCCTTTTTTAAAGCAATGTAATAAATAGGATAGATTTTTATTTCCTGTTATGTCGAAGACCGGCGGACATCAAGACGACAGCTGAAACGATCGGTTCAAGGCGTGAACCGATCGGTTGACGTTCCATACGGTCGATTCAAGGAGTGAACCGATCGGTTGATGACCGGTTCGAGGAGCAAGATGAGCGGATGGCGGCCATGATGAGATGCACGACGTCCAGGCAAACCGATCGGTTGGAGGAGCCAACCGATCGGCTGGTGGCACCCAGACGACCGGCTGGAGAGTATAGATCATTCATGTGATGAGTTGATCAACTCGGATAGCAAGGGCATAGATGTTCATCTTGTACAGGTTGCATGTGATGTAGACCTAGATGACCGTGATTCCTCTTGGCTCGAGAAATCACATTAGGATGGCCATAATCATTACTTTTTTTATCGTTTGTGCATGTTTTCTGTGGGATATAGCATGTATATGATATGTACTATGTATTGTGGTGATTGGATATGTATATGTATATAAAACCAAATCCCTCATTAAAATATTAAGTTTTAGATGCCTTCCAAATGCGACACACGTGAAAAGCTTCATCGACCAAGTGTGGGCACGCCCAAGCTTGGTGCACCGTCTATCTCGTGGAAGCGTGAAGGATGAATGTGTGGGTATGCCCAAGCAGGGTGCATATTCATCGTGTTTGCTTTGGGTCGGACTTAACAAGGTGACCTAGATAGGATCTAGCGCCTTGAGGCATGGAGATGATCATTGCAAGGAGTTGTATATGACATCTTATCAAGAGTTGCATATGATGCAATTGGCAAAAGTTGCCTACCTGAGAGATCTATTTTGTGGGTGACAGCCCAAGCTGGTCCATGACTTAGAGGATTTCAGGATCTTGCCCACTAGAAGGTTGTACGCTGCAATCTTCCGAATTGATGGTAAGGGTTGTCAATTTGAACTAAAATAGTGGGAGCGATAATTAATTAAAGGCCTAATTTTATCGTCAACTTTCAAATCAATCAAATAAGTCAAAATGAGTTTTGGACTAAAATTGCATATTTTCCTTTTTGTAGTACAAATGGAAAGAAACAACAACAACTTTTCTTTACGATCGGTCCTTGACAAGGACAAACTAAATGGGACGAACTTCCACGACTAGTATCGGACATTGAGAATTGTTCTCACTTAAGAGCGTAAGCTCTATGTCCTGGATACTCCAATTCCAGAGGAACCCGCTCCTAATGCACCAAGGGCAGAAAGGGATGCTTACAAGAAGCATTCTGATGATGCTATTGATGCAAAGTGCTTGATGCTATGTTCAATGAACCATGAGTTGCAAAGACAGCATGAGAACATGGGTGTCATTGAGATGATTCAGCATCTCAGGAACATGTATGAAGATCAGGCACGGCAAGAGAGATACAATGTTTCTAGGGCGTTGTTTAAGTGCATCATGACAGAAGGAGATCCAGTTGGTCCTCACACACTCAATATGATTGGGTATGTGGAGAACATGCAGAGACTGGGATTTCCACTGAGCCAAGAGTTGGCTACTGACGTGATACTGCAATCGTTGCCAAAATCTTACAGTCAGTTTGTGATGAACTACAACATGAACAACTTTGATAGGCCACTGTCAGAGTTGTTGGGCATGTTGAGGACAGCCGAGTTACAGATGAAGAAGGACAAGCCCAAGTCTGTGATGGTGATCACGGGCAAGAAGGGCAAGTCCAAGCGTAAGGGCAAGGGCAAAGCTAAGAAAGGTTCTGATGCTAGCCAGGAGTCCAAGACAACTTCAGCTCTCAAGGCCAAGGGAGGCGTGACCAAGAAAGGAAATTGCCACCATTGTCAAAAGTTGGGACATTGGAAAAGGAATTATCCTCTCTATCTGGAAGAACAAAAGAAGAAGGAGGTGACTGAAGCCTCTACTTAAAGGTGTCATGAAAGTAAACTTGTAACACTTTTTGAGGTATATGATACCAAGATGTAAAGTGTAAAGCACTCATAATTGGGGCAACTGTTGCCGCCATAGATAGAGTACTTTAGTTTATTTTTCAGCTTACAAGGCATGTAATACAGTTATGAACTGCTATTTCATATTTGCCAATAGATAGAAACACTTTATTTTTGCATATTGTATGACAATGATGGCAATTAATAAAGTTGAGTTTTCAATCTTAAAGATATGATCTTTGTGGCAATGCTTTGTTTATCTTATGGTATATGATATGCATGAGATAAAATGATACCTAAAAGTTATAGATAACTCAAACAATCAAATTAGCATCAATCATGAGAAATTCATTTCTAGTTTCCATGTGATGGATAAATCTAGACTCTTTTGGTTAGAGAACCAGTAAGAGACATGAATCTCTTGTACATGATTAATCAATCTTCACTAATGGTAGTGGGAGAATGATTATCCAATTAGGTATAATACATGTGATGTATTTACATACCTATTGGAGTAAATGCTAATACTTCAAATGGTGTTTAGAGAAATACCAATATGAATATCTTGAAGTGTTCAAGAATATCATAGATGAAGTATGAATTTGGTAAAGTGTTAATTCTTGATGAGATCAATGAATGAAATACTTAAACCAAATGTTTGAGAACCTTATGAGTGATTATGATAGTGTATCATAATGAGCTCGTGATTAAGGCATGGTGATGTCTAAATCAAAAGGGAGTCATACTCTAAGGAGTTAGAGAATGATTATCAAATAACTAAATTCTTCTTAAATAAAGAATACCCCACACTCATAAAGGACATTAAGAATCACAAGGAGTTGTGAGTTCTTATATCCTTGACAGATACACCTCAATTATCTATGTGATGTGTTGTTCGTGTGATGAGTCAACTATCCAGATGAATATGAGGAACTGAATTTTGAGTTATGGTTTATAACCATTACATCCTAAATGACTTCCATGTGAACCATAAGGTATGACCTTGATGGTAGCACCCATTGGATGTAAATCCATAAGTGCAAATGAGTCTTAAGTTTTAAGACACATGGATAACATGTTGAAGGATGATGCTTGTTGATTGCAACTTAAATACTATGACATTTGGCATATGGATACTAAAACTGCATTCCTATGAGGAATAAAACAAGGATGTGTATGTGACACAACCTATAAGGTTTATGAATCCACTAATGCGAATGAAAGCTATAAGTTACAATGGACTAATCAATGTGATTGATCGAGTACAAGCAACTCAGAATTGGATCTTTACTTTGATGATATAGTCAAAGGGTTTGACTGATATGTCAAAGATAAAGAGGGATCTGTGATTTAGTGGGAGCGTATTCACATTCCACATGTTGATGTGAAATGGAAATGTTCTAGATTGGAAATCCAAAAGTGGAAATTATCTTTAAGGAAGATAGAGACATTTCCTATATGATAGGAATAGAGATCTATAGAGATAGTTCTCGAAAACCTCTTGACCTGAAGAGAGAAAGCATACATTGGCAATCTGTACTGAAGGTTCAGTATACACAGATTCAGTGGGAGAAAACTTGTCCATGTTACATGGAGTTACTATTCCAAGGCCAAGTGTCCAATTCTTATGAAGAATGGGAACACTGAGGATAGATATGGATCTATCATGTATGTAATCATCCCATTATCTTGCATGTATGACATGGCAAGAATAAAATGCATTCATCACTTGTATGTAGGACATGACAATATGATGTGCTCATCCTGATAACTCATATGTGGGACATAACGAGTGGATGTCTGTCTACTTCCAATAAGGGTTATTGGAAACCATAAGAACTTGATAAGTACTTATTAAGTACTAGTTCTATGGAGATGAGGAAGAGTTTGATGTAAAGAGTTACATAGATGCGAACTTCCGAAAGGACGGAAAAATTAATCGCAAAATATGTATAGGATATATAAAAGTGAAAGTTTGTTGATAATTGGAAGTGTTCCAATAAAACCATTTAAAAGGAAATGTCGAGTATCCGTGTGTTAGAAAAACAGCAGTGGATACTATATGGATCTAGAAGTTCATGAGATGAACTTATAGATATTCCGCTCATTGATGACAAGTCTGGAATCCTTGATCATGCAATGTGGCTAAAGGTTAGCTAAAGGAATACTGGATCGCATATTACGGAAACTCCATCTCATACGTGTGACGTACGGAGAAGAAATGTGAGACATGCAATTTATACTGACTTTGGCAAAGTGTTGCCATTACTCACTATGTTGGCACTAGAGCACAGTGACATGTGGGACATGTTTGAAGATCACTATGAATATGATTCAAGGGTGATTGGCTCACAGTGCAAGTGGGAGTCTGTTGGTATGTATGCCCTGAGAGCCAATCATGGGATGATTGGTGGGATACATTAAGATTGATTTGATAAACATCAAAGGCAAGCTTCCAATTCTTTCTGGTTGAGTCATTTGAGATAGTGATAGAACAGATTGAATGTCTAGAGAATGACAGTACTCAATGACGTATGCTTTCAGGTTAAGGACCTGAACGATGAGATCATACGGATGCTAAGAGTTTGTACATTCTTGTTATGTCCCTAGTCGGATGTCATTATGGAAGGTAGATAGACAGCAATGACACACAAGACTAGATTGTGGTGTTGGTTGATGACAGAATCTCATTAGTCATGATATAGAGATATCAAACCAAACACATAGGTACTTGTTAGAGAACAAGTATACCGAACAGACCCACTGTGAGTTTGACACATGGAACCATGAGATGGTAGTCACAGTCAGTACTCACAGTGATGGTGGTGAGTGTAATTCTTAGACCTGAAATCACAACACTCAACACATGTCGTTGGGCACACTTTGACATCATCAAACGCAGTCCTGAAACATGGGTTGTTATAAAGGTGATGATTGGGTGGCTTTGACACATGGGGCTTTTGAGGGGTGAGTGATAGATATGGGATTTGTCCCTCCTGAGGGATTTTGATATCCGAGGCCACTTGATGAGTAGGATTGAGATAGGTGTGCGCACGCATGTGTGAATCCGTATGTGATATTGATGTCATACATATCTCCTTCAATCTACTCTGAGATCAAGTAAGTGAATGAACGTTGACAGGATGATTGTTCCCTGCCTTGAGTTCATTCAGGATATCAGTGACAAAGGAATTATACATTCACTGTAACACCATTCACGGATTGTAGGATGAAAGTTATTCTCCAACTTTCTACTTTCACTTGGGTAGCACTGATGTGTGACTAGGCATCGCTCTTTGCTTGTGAAGTCATAAGTGTTATGGACTTTCACTGCCAACGTGAAATGGACCTGCAGGGTCACACACATAGGATTTAATCTGGAAGAGGAGTTTTTTCCACAAAGCAGTGTTTAAATTGATTACTAAAGGAGTTTAGTAGTTCAATTAAACACTCAATCAGTCGATGGCTCAATATCATATGGTTCAAGGTGTTGGACACATTGATTGGAGTATCGGATTGATTGAAATCGCAATTGACTGATTTTGCCCAACCTGTGCTCCCAACCGATCGGCTCATGTGATGAACTGGTCGGCTGAGGTTGCTGAACCGGTCGGCTGGAGAGTCCAACCCGATCGGCTCATGCCCAGGATGAAACGACTGGTTCAAGAGTTGATCCGATCGGCTCAACTGATGCAACCGACCAGTTGGGAAAGTCATGTCAGCAAGAATTTTCCTTTGGTTTCATATTGCCCAATTCGATTGGGAATAACATTGGTATTTGATACCAATTGGGAACGAAACAAGGAAAGTCTTTTTGAGCCGGATTAGGACCATGAACCGATCAATTCAGGGCTCCAACCGATCGGTTGGAGTGCTCCAAACGATCGGCTCAGATCCAACCGATCGGCTCAATGGCCGAACCGATCGGTTCAGTTGTGAACCGATCGTTTCAAGTTGTGAACCGGTTGCTTTTTGTGGAAAATTCTCAAACCCTTCTACTCCTGCGTTTAGTCCCGTATTGCCGGGGCATGAGAACCCTGTCCCATGACCCTCCTATATATAGGGGTATTGGGGGCTTCTCATGGTACACTTCAGTGCAACCAGTTGCTCTGTAAAGTTGTCCATCTCTCTGGTTTTGGTAACCGAGAGAGAGCCCGAGCAAGTGTTTTCCGCAAAGGGAGGTGCAGCAAGGGAAAGATAACTGTAGTTGCAACTGGAGGCAGGAGAGTGTATTGGCGACTAGTACGTCAACAGGAGGGTGTGACTCCTTCCACTTCCTTGTGGGACAAGGAGTGTGGAGTTCCAGGTGGTCCGTGTGGACTACTTCAGAGGCGGGAGGTCACTGCCGCTTAGGAGGACAACTGTCATCCGACAGTCCGGTAGGAGGAGGAGTCATCAGTCCCGGTGCGACCAGGAGCTGCACAGACGCCGTCCAAGATCGGAGTTGAAGATCGCGCATTGCGCGAGGTATTGTCGCCGAGCAAGCCTCGGGACAAGGTATGATTCCACAAACCATCCTTTCCTATTATATAGACGTTGACACGTTTCCTCGGTATGGGTTTGGGGAGAAAAGAATTTTTTGTTTCCGATGCCTTCTCTGCCTCCCCTAAAACCCAATAGTCTCCTCTCTCCAGCTAGAGGTGCTCTGGCTGGTGCTCCTACTGGGGGTGTTGTAGCTACTGGTTGTGCTGCCACAGGTTGTGATCCCAAAGGTCCTCTTGGGTCAGGCTGAGGGCATTTGGCGATGAAGTGTCCTTCTTGTTGACATTTGAAACACACCTTCTTCTCAAAGCGGCACCTCCTAGGATGTGCCCGCCCACAGGTGCGACACTACTGGAGGCGACCATGGGGCTTGCCTTTGTGCCCATGCTTGTTCTTGTTGTGGCTGCGTCCTTGTCCCTTCTTGTGTTCATTCCTATGCCCTTGAGCTCCTTCAGTGAAACCCAAGAACCCTTTGTATTGGTTATGTGCAGGCATCATCTTCCTTTCCATGTCCAAGGTGGTGTTGTAGGCTTCAGCGAAGGTCTTTGGCTTACTAGCCATCACATGAGGCTTGATGGCAGGGTGCAGACATTCCACGAAGTGGTCCACCCTCCTCTCTTCATCCAACATGTGTCCAAAACATTCCAGGAGGCGGAACCTACGACCAAAGTCCACAACTGAAGAGCTTCCCTGAGTCATACTAGTGAACTCTCTTTCTTTCTCCTTCTTTGCTGAGATGGGGAGGAATCTGGCGGTGAAGATGGTCTTGAAGTCAGTCCATGCCATCGGTTCCTCACTCAGGTCTCTTCCCATGATATGGTTCTCCCACCATATCTTGGCTGCACCTTCCAAAAGGTGAGTAGCAAACAGAACCTTCTTATTCGGCTGCACCTCGAGCATACGGAACCCATTCTCGACTACAAGCATCCAAGCTTCGACCTTGTCGACTACTTTAGACTTGTCTTCTCCCCAGAACTTCTCGACGTTCAGCTTGAGGAAGTCCAGGATGGTGGCTCCCAGTCGAGGATGAACTGGAAGTGGCTCACCATTCTCAGCCTAGCTATGTCCCTAAGGGCCAGGGCACGAATAGCCTCAGTCGGTTGCTTTTTCTATTCCATCCATTCTGTAGTGTAAACTACCATGGTTGGTTCTAAACCACCAAACTAGTCCTCCTCCATATGAGCTACTTCCTCGTACTCATGTTGCTCTTCATATTCTGGTCCACCCTCTTGCTCAAGGTTGTTGAAGGGTATGGGTTCAGGGTTGGGTGCCCCATGCACAGCCTCTTCATGTCTCTTTCTCTTCTTTGAGGTCTCACCACCATGGTTCTGCTTTCGCTTCTCGGAGGATCCATTCTCCTTGCGGGGAATCCCACCTCCACTGGTAGCAATCGGGATAGCCACGGTCTTAGTACGAGCCATCTACATAAGCACACAAACAACTTTTAGTTTATCTTTAAACTAATTATACTTATGCTGATGAGGTCTCATTACGTATCTTTTATTAATTTGATGGAGGATCCCTTAATCCTTAACTTACTTACCCATACCACATGAGGGTGAGGAAGAGAGAGAAAACCCTAATCCTTAAAATCCTTAAAAGAATTTGAGTTGAGAAGAGATGAACAAGATGAGAGAGTCCTAAAGGTATCTTATTTCGAGTCTTATCCTAAGACATCAGCCAGGAAGTCACACGATCTGGGAGTCCTCGTATTCCGACTAGCGGTGCGGAGGAAAATTTGCCAGCCCCCGGATGTGATCCTTTTCTAGTCACCTCAGTCTTTCAAAAAATCCTCTAATAACTCCCTCGGTTCTATGGAATTTGTAAAATTCAATAATTATTAATGATTCGATGGAGAACCTATGCTCTGATACCAATTGTAATGACCCCGCCTCCCGGTAACCCCCTTTAAGGGAGACCCGAAGGTCAGAGCCGTTTTTCAATTAATAGGATCAAAGGTTCAACAAATAATCAAAATAATTATGAAATTCTACTAACTAAACCGGAATTTGGTAGAAAAATAAAACTTTGTTTACCTTTTTAAAACTTTAGAAATCTATCTATCCACAGCTTGAATTATTCTATCTAATCCTCCTTGCACTTTATTTCTTAATTTCATGATGTGTCACTTTACTGTTTGTGCTTTCAGGATTACATCTAAAACACAGACAAACAAAACGTCGGTCAGCAATTTCTGGTATGTGGAGGCAATCAAAATTTCACAATTAAGTCTAACAATTTAAATATTGCAAATCAAGATATTTAGCAAGTCAATTTACATTTTCCATGTGACATTCCCCACCGCTTTTGCCCTAACCCTGGAATTACCCCCTTTAGGGTTTCTCTTTTGCCATTGACTTAAGGCCACCTTCTCAATCCCGAGCTTGGTGCATGGGAGTCACCTCTCATGGTGCTCCATAGTCATGCATCATAGACCACCTTCTCATTCCCGAGCTTGGTGTCTGGGGTCACCTCTCATGGTGCCCATTGGTCTACCCTCCTGGGCCTGACCTATATGGCATCTTCCATCAGGGTGGCATGTAGGTGCGGGAATACACATTTATATTAAATTGTGATAATCATAGTCACTTTATAATTGCAATATGAACATCCAAACTGTTTAGTTGCATTCAATGCGATTAAACATCCGGGAATCCATCGGGAAACTAAAGCGGTTATTCATAATTAACCACATATCTGTTAAGCAGACTTGAATGCAGAAATAACCAATCAATCAGGAATCAAGAAAGCACACACACACAATTATTCCTGAAAAAGGCATCCAATTTCTCTATTATTAATCACATCATCTTGATCCATTAATCCTAATTGTTTCCTAGGTTATTTGCCCTTTTTAGGGTTTTGAGCATAATTAGGGTCCCACTTCATCTTTATTTCTTTAAACCCTAATTTCACAAAATCACTTACCAACCCTAACTATTTCATTTTTCTTTTACAACAGATTCTAAATTCATCTTTTAGCAATAGGAAACCATAATTTCATATTATAAGCACTTTTCCTTCTTTTTCTCTAATTTAGGGTTTCTAAACATATTAATCAACATAATAGGTTAAAACAGTAAACCTTGAAATTCTATCATCAAAATAGGTTAAAAACCATCCTTAACATTAATTAAGTTAAACATGCTCGAATTAACCTAACTGCAAGATTAAATATATATCTTTTATCAACAATTAGAGTTTCTACCACAAATTAATACATTTTCTATCCAAAATAGTCACTTTTGAAAAATATGCAGATTTAGGTGTCCAAACCATTTTTAACATATTCCTCACATTTTTCTGATCATTTTTCATGTATTAACTTCCCCCATCTGAGGTTCCTACCTCAAGATACGATTTTTAACAAGAAAACTCTTTTTATTGTCTATTTGCTATTTTCTAGAAAAACTAGGGCCGCCTGATCCATGGTCCGCGGATCCACTGAGGATCCAACGGCCGTGGATACACGCGCCCTCAACATTGCAAACAAAAGGACCAAAGGACGGAAATGTCCTTACCTCTACTGAAGGCGCGGAGGGTTATTTTGGTCAAAGGCCACGGAACTCCGTCTTCAACCTCGCGTCGGGGTACAGAAACTCCGCGATCAACTCAGATGTTGACTCTGAGCTCTCAACCTTCTTTGCTCGCGCCGAATGGCCAGGGAGATCTACCTCCCTTCCTCGAAGTTGCCCATCGGTTCAATTCCACGCCACAAGCATGCCAAGACTGCCCCTTACTCGTCAGACTCTGGCGATGTATGCCACTGAAACAGAGGTGAAGGTTGAGGTGGTCGGAGCAATTGAGGGCACGGAGTTGTTCCTTACAGCAATCCGCAGTGATTGGGATAGCCAAAATAGGTGTTTGTGCACTCACGCATCCTCCTCTATATATAGAGTCGAGGCAAGCTAGTGAGATTTGGGCATTTCCCAAAACCTCGACCAATCCTAGTTGAACCAGGGACCTTCCCCTGCGGTTTCATCTCCCAAGTCCAAAGGGACCGAAAATAGCTTTGCACGTCCACTGGATTGCAAGAAATTCGGGATGGAAGATCCTCCTGTAACCAACAAAGTCCCAGTTTGTGTGGAACTAGACGATGAGTGTCCATCGTTGTATTAAGATCCAACGGACCTCATACCTTACGTTCAAACAAAGGAAATATCTATTTCTTTTAATTCAGAATTAATTCCCAAATTGAAGATAACTTGCAAAATCGATTTCTCCCAAACCATAACTCCTTTCTTTCTCAAATTTTAAGGGAAAGTTCCTTTTAATATTTCCTAGCTTTTTACGAAATTTGGGAAGCAAATTGCAATGGATGAGAAGGCTTCCTTCTCTCCCAAGTTATCTCATTAATTAATCCAAATTAATTTATATTCCTTCTTCCTTTGTGATTATCTTATTGTTTTGGGTCCCTTGGACCTCAAGAAATCCTAAAGGCACGAATTCCCATATTGGGGAATATTAGTTTGCCTTTATCTTCTTTTAATTGTCAATTTCTCATATTTCTCTTTTATTAATCAATTTCTTTTCCTTTTTAATTCTCTTTTCTTTTCAATTGGGCTCAATGGCCAACAAAGCTCACAATAAATCAAGCAAGGCCATTTCACACGAAACCCTTCACAAAACAAAGAAAAGGATTCCATTTATTCATTAAAAGAGAAATACACTTTACATTACAATTTGTAGAAAATCGAGGTTATAACATATGCGTACACAACAATTCACTTATGGATGTTCAAATGTGTACAATTGTGTATACAACAGTAGACATGTGTATTGCCATTTGTAAACATGTTTATATATTTAGAGAGTCTTTTACACATCTGTGTTCCCATGTGCACAAATTGTGTTCGGTCTTGTATGAATTTGTACACAACAGTACAAATGGATGTACAAATGTGTACTTTCATGTGTATAGTTTTATACACATGTATTGTGTAATGTGTTAACATATGCATATTCATGTACACATGTATACACAATAATATACATGGTAGTACACATGTGTATTGCAATGTACAATCTATATAAATATGTATTTCTATATGTACACATGTAAATTGCCATGTGTATTGCACATGTGTACTGCCATGTGCAAACATGTACACTGCCATGTTTACAATTCACTTATGGATGTTCAGATGTGTATAGTTGTGTATACAGCAGTACACATGTGTACTGCCATGTGTAGACATGTTTACATTTTTAGACAGTCTTGTACATGTGTATTGTCATTGTACACTTTTATTCAATCTTGTATGCATTTGTACACAATTTTGCAAATGGATGTACAAATGTGTACTGCTATGTGTATAATTTTTATACATGTTTGATGTGCAATGTGTACACTTGTGCATAGTCTTGTACACATGTATACAAAATAGTACACATGGTAGTATACATGTGAATTGTTGTGTACAGTCCATATACATGTGTACTACCATGTCTACACATGTAAATTGCCATGTGTAATGCATTGTGTACTACCTTGTGTATACATGTAAACTGACATGCGTATTTCATTGTGTACGGCCATGTGTACACATATAAACTGCATTTTGTACAATTCACTTATGGGTGTTCAAATGTGTATAGTTGTGTATACAATAGTTACATGCATATTGCCATACGTAGAGATGTTTATAGGTTTAAACAATCTTGTACACATGTGTATTGACATGTGTATAGATTTGTATTATACAACGTGTACACATGTGCATACACTACTACAGAATAGGCCTTTAGCGTCGTTAATTAAGGGCTTTAGTTTCGGTTTCCAAGCGACACCCAAGTGGGCGCCGCTAAAGGTGGACCCCTTCGGCGTCGGTTCCCAACCGACGCCAAAATGCGCCAGCAAAGGGACTATAGGCGTCGGTTTTTTAAGAAAACAGACACTATAGAATTGTTACAGATGTCGGTTATTAATAGAACTGACGTCAAAACGCTTCCTGCCACCAAAAAATGCGCCAGCAAAGGGCCTATAGGCATCGATTTTAAAAGATAACCGACGCCATATCAGTTGAACCGACGTCGGTTTTGTGCTAATAACTGACGCCATATCCCCTGCCTGCCACCACGGCCGTGATTCCCAGTACGATCGTGGTTCCTGGCCACACAGACGTTGGTTTTTTGTCAAAAACTGTCGTCGTATGTCTTTGGTGTCGGTTTTGTTCAAATAACCGACGCCTATGTTATGATTTTTTTTATCAATTTGCAGGCCTGTTGTATGGCTAGTCAGTAGGATGAGAACCTACAGTTCAGTTCTGAACTGTAAGTTTACGACATCCATTGATATCAGCCAACAACAGGACACAAACCTGCAAAATTAACAAGATGGACAATATTATATATATGTGATTCACACACATGTATAAGCACATTTAATTCATATTATTTTTTCATCACACACATGTAGAAACCAGTAGCAACCTGCAGTTCCATTCATTTCATCTCTTTTTACATTCAGACACATGTAGAAACATTTATGTATTGATCATCTTCACACACATATGACAATTCATAAAAATTCATTCACAATCACACAAAAATAATTATGAGAACAAAGTTATTCTTTAATCATCATTGTCATCATTGTCAATAAAATTATATCTAAAAATTCCCACTCTTTGTAGGGCTTTTGCCCATTCTTCTCTTACAACATCTAATTCATCTCTCGTATAAGGAGCATGTACATCGAAACTCTTTCCACCTGTGTTGAAGTCGACATTTTTAATGACATGCAAAGAGAATGACGTATATATATAATTAATAATATATAATAAGATTGATATATTTCATATTATCTAATGAGACTATGTATAATACTTGTTGTATCATATCGATTTCCATTACAGCATGTTTGATGATTAGGTCCATAAATAACATCACATAGTAGGCACATGCCCAGCCGTTGTCTTGTGTAGCACGCTATAAATTGAAACATACAAAATATTCAAAAATACAAATAAGCACAGTTCACATAAATAATATATACATTGGAGTCGGGAAATTACTTTCATATTCTCCCAAATTAGTGATAGATCCTTTTTCCTGGGGACCTTTCCTCTAGATTTTTGTACTCTTGTAAAGCCCTACATATGTTAATGTAACTCATTAAATTGCATAATTAAATAGTAATGTAGTAACATATGTTAACATATATAAAAACATGAAATATTTCTCACGAGAATAATAGCCTTTTAATTGCATGTCCATATAATGTATCCAACTCATTCCCCGCAGGATCTAGATAATAGACAGTGAATGTCTTGGGGATAATAACTAGTAACTCCCAATGCCTACCACTATAGGTAAGAAAGTTAAAAATTAATAACTCAAAATCCACAATAAAAATGTAATTTTCTTAAGTCCAAATTATAAGCAAAGTAAACTAACTCGACATTGAATGGAGCTATTATCACCGTCTTCTTATTTTTACCAAAATATTCAAAAGCATCACAACAGTATGAAGTAACTAAAGAAGGGCATGTATCTACAAGACTAATCAAAGATGGAACCAAAAATCCCACATGGGAAAACCCAAAATCTGTACATATCTTGTGTAAGTGGCTGCAAAACATGTATTACGTATGCATTAATATATAAGAAACCAGATCACCATATATAAAACAAGGTATATAGATGTATAAACAAGATCTCACCATATCCACAGCTCTATCATAGATGTCTTCAGCCATTCATAACTAAACAACTCCAAAATATCTTGTACAAATATCTTGTTTTCGTATGATTGCCCTGCATTAATACGTATGTATGCAAAACTTGTATTACGTATTCATTAATATGTATGCTAAACTTGTATAAATAGATTGTTATCATATGATTTACCTGCAGCATCCTCCAGAAAAGTAACAATTATAGGGCAATTTGGATCATGTTCGCCGATCCATACTGTCACACCCCCTACAATTAGGACTTATTGAGGTGTGTAGGTCCCTTGGAAGCCAACTTGGTAGTTGAGGAGGTGGAGGTCGAGATGTACTGGGTCTCATATTTTTGACATGTATATATAATTTCAGATCAATTGACTCATCTATACACACTAACAAATTAAAGTATTGGAAATTTATCATACAATATCAGTATAGAGGACATCTGCTTCAGGCCACAGTATCACTCTGCCTACTGCCTCACCAAGTGTTTCAGCATCTGGGTGTGCATGAGGCAGTACAAGATCTGTCCAGTCGGGGAGTACATGTATCAGGCTCACACGTACCACACCATCTGGTACTGGATACCCATGAAACATGCACCCTTTAAGGGGTGGGTAAGCTGACGCCTCTGCAACGATATATTCTTGACTTTTTAGTCAGCATGGCTTCAACCCCTATAAATTTATGTAAAGAATGTTATATGCATAAATACACAAACATATTATGTTGAAAAGACTAGCTATTATGTCATAAAAATACTTACAGAGGACGTGCTAGGTGGTGGGTCTATAGGATTACTCCCAACCTCTGCAGTACAAGCAGTAGGAGAAGAGCGGCCCACCATAGGTACTGTCTGAGTGGTAGTCTGAGACGTCTGCCACTTGCTCATTGCTTCATGGAGTCTCTTATCAAGTACTTCCTCGACTCTCCTATCAATTAACGAATCTACCTATACATAGATAACAGAAATGCTAGCTTCTGATTATTGAATTCCCTTTTGCAATAACATTCTAAAATAAGAATAGGTTACCTCAGCTTGTGAAAGTCCCACTTTTGGGATAGGTTTGTGTTGGGATGGCCCAAAGAACGCTTTGATGCCCACACCAGTGCCTGCACCCCTAACACATCCAGGATGCTATGGGTTACCTAGAGCAACTGTTAGTTCATCCCTTGTGCCCTGAGGGATGAACTTGCCTTCCTTCCTCTACTCATGCAGCTCCCACTAATCACCATCAACAAAAATTAGTAAGTAAACATAATAATAATCAATATCGATCGATTGCTCTAAGAGTTGGTTTTTACCATTCTTACAACTGCCTCAGCAGTTGCAAGCTTTAGTATGTCTCCCTTCTTATTTTGCCTCCCAGCTATCCACATAGCATGGCGAGGCAGAGGTGCAGGAGCAGTAGTAGAGGACTCTACAGTCTCCTGAGTAGCAGTAGGCTGAGCAGACTCAGCATGTAGTCTTTGGCGAACGCTTACATATCCTCTTGGACCCATTGTGTGGTCGTGCATATTCAGTACATGCCTTTCTCATTGAGCATCGCTTAATATCTAAAGGTTAATCTTGAATAGGTGAATACATAAAAATGTATATTAATTAAATTGGGAGTGGCACTTAATACCTTGAATTCATCTGTTTTTCTTTGGGTAACAAACGCCTCCCAGTCTTTGGGGTCCAGGTAGTTCCATTGTTGTGTGGCTTCCTTCTGCCTAAATTTATTTTTTAAAGAGAATACAAACAAAAATTATTAGTGTAGAGTTAGTGAAATAGTGATCAATGTCTAGAATTGGAAATCAATCAAGAACCTCTTATCAGTATCGCGTATGTAATCTCGGGTGAGATTGGTCCTATTTCTTAGGACCCTCCCACAGTGTTGCATCACACATTTACGATGCATCTTTTCATCCAGATCAAATATGCTCTGCAAATTAAATAGAATTGCTATTAACTAGTATCCTAAAAATTAGTAATCTAGACAAATAGAATTACAAATAATAATAACTCACACATAGTTCCTTCCATATGTGGTCTTTCTTCCCCTTAGGAACTTTATGCCAGGATTCTAGGATAGGACTACAATGGCTACGAGTAAGAACCCCGAGATATGAAACAAATGAGTTGTGGTTCACTCCATATGGATTTCCTGCACGATCAAAATCCACAGCCAATTTGGGTCCATTGCTCCTTTACTGTATTAACTTGTTCATCATTGTGATGCCCCTCACTTTCTCAATTTTCTTTTAGTGCTCATCGAGTGTTGTAATTTCTTCAGGGGGTACATCACCAACCTAAAATTTGATAAAAAAAACACACTTACATGATATAATTATAAATGAACATATAGATAGAAACATCGGGGATATATTCCTAAAGCTTACATTGTCAGGCGGCGCAAGCACATCCTCACCCTCACGGTGATCATCAGCACAGTCATCATGGGAATGCTCATCCATCTGAAATTTCACATTCAAATTATAAATTTCACATTGTAAAATAACACTAATTGTAAAGTACACATTCACATTGTAAAGTAATTCACATTCTAAAGTTCACATTCACATTGTAAATTTCACATTCACATTGTGAAGTAATTCACATTGTAAAGTTCACATTCACATTGTAAAGTTCGCATTCACATTGTAAAGTAATTCGCATTGTAAAGTTCACATTCACATTGTAAAGTTCACATTCAGAAAAATAAAACATATAAAAAATATAAACATGCATGCCTTTAATATTGTGATCTTTTATCAATTAACAATCCTTCGTTGTGATCCCCGCAAACATACAAGTCATTGTGATCCCCAGCTTCAATGTTTGGTGGTGTTGGCAACCCAACTGAGAATGGACTGGAGTCATCATACTTATCATAGTACTCTTCGTCATCTATAGGATCTTCAATGAACTATCTTTTATCATGAAGTACAACTGACCATTTATCATTTGCAGGATCATCGATATAAAATACGTGTTTCGCCTATGATGCCAATATGAATGGTTCACCCTTCCCGCCAATCTTTTCAAAGTTCACTAACGTGAAACCCAATTCATTCACTATAACTCCTTTGTTGTTGTCAACCCAATTACATTTAAAGAGCGGAATTCTGAAATCTACATAGTCAAACTCCCATATGTCTTCAATGACACCGTAATATGATATTTTAGCTTCACATGGACTCTTATCCTTTGCACTTACAAAAAACAATGAAGACGCTTGAAGGGTGACCCCACTATTTTGGATGACACTCTTATCATCTTGATGCTTTGTGTAATACGAGAATCCATTTATGTCAAACCCTTCATAAGACATAACATTCAATTTTGATTTAAAGGTGAGGCATTTGATGGTTTCAGTAAGATTATCTGGTGTTTGAGATATTTGATGTAAGACTTTATCTTCAAACCACTTAATAAATGTCTTGTTATGCTCTCTAACAAGCCACATTGAATTGGATCGAGGATATTGTCTCTTGATGAAATTGGTATGTTCCTCAATATAAACACTCACTTCGTCAATGTTGTGTAAAATATACAAGTGACCTTGCTCCAACTGCTCACGGATGATTACTTTCACCCGTGATCCCAAAATTCCTTTGCCAAAATTCTCCTCAATATTCTTATCATTCACAGGAGCGTCATTAGCACTCAGAAAGTCATTGCAAAAATCCATAACCTCTCTCGCCACATAACCCTCAATAATACTCCCTTCAGGCCGATAATAGTTTCGAACATCACCTTTAAAAATGCTCATGTATCGTTCAAAGGGATACATCCAATGCAAGAAAATCGGTCCCAACATTTTCACTTCCCTAGTCAAGT
Organism: Alisma plantago-aquatica; assembly: GCA_963693085.1. Taxonomy (NCBI): domain Eukaryota; kingdom Viridiplantae; phylum Streptophyta; class Magnoliopsida; order Alismatales; family Alismataceae; genus Alisma; species Alisma plantago-aquatica. Next base: position 58,155,144 of record OY856415.1, read on the forward strand.
GGACAAAAAGATGTACCATGATATCAAAGAATGAAGGAGGAAAATACATCTCAAGCTGGCATAGGGTAACAACCACTTCTCTTTGCAATTTATCAAGAGTATCAGGGTCAATAACTTTGCTGCTTAGACTGTTGAAAAAGAAACAAAGTCTGGTGATTGCAAACCGTACATGCTTTGGCAATGTAGATCGAATTGCCACGGGCAATATTTATTGCATTAGAGTGTGAAAATCATGAGATTTAAGACCTATCAACTTTAGATCTTTCATTGATGTCAATGTATAGATGTTGGATGAGTAACCCTGTGGCATCTTAACATTTACCAAGCATTCACAAAAAGCTTTCTTCTCCTTTCTAGACAACGTGTAACAAGTGGGAGGTAAGTATGTTCTCCAATCACTACTAACTACTTCTGTTAATTATGTCCTTATTCCCATTTCACGTAGGTCTATTCTGGATTTTATCCCATCTTTAATCTTAGTTGGTATATTCAACAAAGTACCGATAATGTTATCACATACATTTTTCTCAACGTGCATGACATTGATACAATGCCTGACTGTCAAAGAACTCCAATAAGGAAGATCCCAAAATATTGACTTCTTCTTGAATAAAGACTTGTCACTCAGTGTGGCCATCGTACATTGTGATCTCTTACCAAATTCATTGGCGATGTCTTTTACTCTTTCATAAACATCCTCCCCTGATATAGGTTTAGGTGTATTATGTTCCTCATTCCGTCCATTGAATGCTTTGTGCAACCTACGATACGGATGAAATTTTGGAAGAAACCTTTGATGAACAAGATATACAGTCTTGCCTCCGTGTTTTAGTCGTATTGAATCAGTGTTCTCTTCACATATAGGACACACATTAGATCCTTTGACACTATATCCAGACAAATTCCCATATGTTGGAAAGTCATTCACAGTGCAAAACAACATAGCGTGCAAACAAAATGTCTCTCTTTGTGAAGCATCATAGGTCATCACACCTTCACCCTAGAGCTTCTTCAAGTCATAAATCATAGGTTCAAGATAAACGTCGATATCATTTCCAGGTTGTTTAGGGCCTGATATCAAAGACGACAGCATAATGTACTTATTTTTCATATACAACCATGGAGGAAGATTGTATATAACAAGCATAACTGGCCAAGTGTTATATTGGCTGCTCAATGTCCCGTATGGAATCATCCCATCTGTATAAATCCCAAGTCTTAGATTCCTATCTTCTTCACTAAATTTAGGGTACAATAAATCAATCTTCTTCCACTGTGGGGAATCAGACGCATGTCGTAGGATCCCATCATTATTTTTCTTAACATCTGCATGACACCTCAAATTCTTCGCATCTATAGGATTGGCAAACAAGCATTGAAACTGTGGTATTATAGGTAGATACCACATCACCTTGGCAGGAGAACCAGTTTTGGACTCCCCCGAAGTCGTCAATTTATACCTTGACGCACCACATTTCGGACAATCTTTCAAATCCACATAGTCCTTTTAAAATAATACACAATCATTCGGGCATGCGTGTATCTTCTTGGCCTTCATTCCCATTGGGCACAACAATTTCTTTAACCGGTATGTTGAGATTGGCATCTCGTTTCCTTCAGGAAGAATTTCTTTCAACAAAGACAACAATGACGTGAAGCTTTTGTCGCTCGATCGATTGTTAGCTTTTAGTTTATACAATCTCAACACAGTGCTAAGCTTCATAAACTTACAACCTATGTATAACGGTATCTCAGCATCATGTACAATGTTTCTAAACATGGGAGGTGGATCGGTGTGATCTACCCCACAACTATCCAGCATCGCATCAACGATGTCTACTGGAACTGGTTCGTTCACATCTACATCATCGAAGGCAATTTCTTCTTCCACACAAGCACTTCTATCGACATCCACTGATTTCAGGTTTGAAATATCTCCATGTCAGTGCCATTCTGTATAGCTTTTTACAATCCCGTTGCACATGACATGACTTTTGATTTCGTCACCAGTGTTGACTTTCAAGTTGTTACCGCAATGCCTACATGGACAGTAGAAGTTATCTCCAGGTTGTTTCCTATGTTCCTTGGCAAATCTAATAAACTAGTCAAGACCAGAAATAAACTCGGGGGTGCAGCGATTTAGAATGCACATCCATTATCTATCCATTCTATGATCAAATAGAAAACAAGTATATATTAGAACAAAATTAGGGTCTAGGGTTAAAAGATTAATTAGGGTTTATGGTTAAAACTTTAGTGTTTAAGGTCTTATATATAATTAATGGTTAAAACATCCTAAGTGAGATTAGGTGTTCAAGAACAGTCCCAAACCGGGGACTATCCAAGATTTACTCCTAATGAGTAAATCTTGGACGGATTTCTAGGCCAACAAATACATGTGCTATCATTCTTATATATAATAAATGTGTACCACCTATCCCATTCTTGAACACCTAATCTCACTAGTAAGTGTATAATGTGTATTGAGTTTTCAAGAAAATTTTGGTAGTATTTCCCCACTGTTCTCTAAGTACATATGTACTTAGAGAACAAATGGGGAAATGCTACCGAAATTTTCTTGAAAACCCAATACACATTATACACTTACATCCTAAGTGAGATTAGGTGTTCAAGAACAGTCCCAAACCGGGGACTATCCAAGATTTACTCCTAATGAGTAAATCTTGGATGGGTTTCTAGGCCAACAAATACATGTGTCGTCATTCTATAACATTGATTTCAACATTTTGAGTGTCCATGCATGTTCATCATCAAGATAAAGATTACACATAAATTAGTATGACCTAGGGATGGAGAGATAATTCATAATTGATTTCAAAATTTCAAACTAGCTCATGCATTATCATCAATCTACATCATACAATAGGGATTCATGTAGATGTTAGGGCAACACATCACTAAAAAATCAGAGATTTAATATTAGGATTTTAATATCTTACATAGATTGATCATAAGATTTCAGCAATATAGTTAATTCAAGATTATGGTGAAATGTGTATTAGGGTTTTAATATCTTAATTCAACATGAATCAAAATTTACAGAATTAGGTCAAGCATTAGTATTCAATTGCAAATGTATCTTCTTCTTCCTGCTCCCTCCTTACCAAATGGATATAAGCAAGGCATGACCTGCATGTGGGCTGGACACGGTGGTTGTGGCTATGTTGGTCGACCACGGTTGTGCTGGCCAGCACGGCCCTAGTCGGCCAACACAGCCATGGTCGTCGTATCCAACCCACATGCAGATCATGCCTTGCTTTTATCCATACATTTGGTAAGGAGGGAGCAGGAAGAAGAAGAAGAGGTGGAGGAAGAAGAAGAGGTAGAGGAAGAAGAAGGGCAACAGCTTACCTGTCAATGACGTGGAGGAAGAAGAGAGCAGGGAGCTAGCAAGAGAGAAGCAGCCGACCGGAGCAGCGATCGAGCTGGAGAGCAGCGATCGGAGCTAGCAGTGAGCGGCGGCGGTGAGCAGCAGACCAGCAAGCGGCGGCGGAGGCAGGGGCAGAGGAGCAACGAGCGGCAGTGAGTAGAGGAATCACTGGACCTAAAACACTAAATCACAGAATGAATGAAACAGAGAAGGGGAAGAGTCTGGCTCGTATGGGTATTGTTAAGTTAATAATAGGCGTCAGTTATAAAAAAACCGACGCAAAAAATTATAGGCGTCAGTTACCAACAAAGAACCGACACTATTGTTCATGTATAGTCGTCGGTTCTAACTAGAAAAACTGACGTCTATCTTTATATACTGATAACAATAAATGTTCTCAAATTAAGACCATAGTCGTCGGTTTCTGTATAAAAACTGACACAAAAGGAAGGTGGAAATTTTTGTAGTTAAGCGCGTGAAAATACAACGGCATCGGTTATTGTAAGACAACTGACGACAAAAATTGGTCAAATTTCTGTCTCACGAAAAACCTTTAGTCGTCAGTTTCTTTTTTAACAACCGACGTTGTATGTTAAATTTTGGAGGTAATTTTTTTCACTGGAAAATTTGGATTTGGCAGTTAATTTTAGGCGTGGGTTGCTTATTAAGGAACTGACGCTAAATAAAAGTGATACCTGTGTCTGGTCGCCCTTCACAGATAGATGTCAGTTTTTTTATTTAATCGACACTTTATGTTTTAGGCGTCGGTTTTTTATACAACTGACGCCTTTAAAAGTGACATTATAAGCCATTTCTATAGTATTGATAGTCTTGTACACACGTATACACTATAGTACACATGGTCTTATACATGTGTATTATTGTGTACAATTCATACAAATGTGTATTGCACTGTACACAGTTGTACACATGTATAAATAATAGTACACATGGCAATACACATGTATTATTGTATACACATCCATACACATGTATTGCATTGTCTACAACCACGTGCACAATTTTACACCTTTGTACACAACAATTCACGTATGGATGTTAAAATGTGTACATTTGTGTGTACAATACTACATATGCATACTGACATTTGGAGGCATGTTTATAGTTTTAGATAATCTTGTACACAAGTGTGTTCCCATGTGTACAATTTTTGTTCTGTCTTGTATGCTTTTGTACACAATAGTACAAATGGATGTACAAATGTTTGCTACCATGAGTACAATTTTATACATGTGTATTATGCAATGTGTACACATGTGCATAATCTTGTACACATGGTAGTACACATGTGTATTGTTGTGTACAATCCATATAAATGTGTATTTCCATGTGTACACATGTACTTCCATGTATATTGCATTGTGCACAGTTGTGCACATGAATAAAAAATAGTACACATGGCAATACACACATGTATTGTTGAGTACACATCCATACACATGTGTACTACCATGTGTGGTTGTACACGTGTACACAACAATTCACTTATGGATGTTCAAATGTGTATAGTTGTGTATACAACAGTAGACATGCATACTGCCATGTGTAGACATGTTTACAATTCTAGGCAGTCTTGTACACTTATAAATTGCCATGTGTACAGTTTTTGTTAGGTCTTGTACGCATTTTTACACAATAGTACAAATGGATGCACAAATGTCTACTGCCATGTGTAAAATTTTACACATGTGTATTGTGCAATATGTACACATGTGCATAGTCTTATACACATGTATCCACAATAATACACATGGTAGTATGCATGTGTATTGTTGTTTACAATCGATACAAATGTATACTGTCATTTGATGTGCACTTCCATGTGTACACATGTGTGCTGCCATGTGTATTGCAATGTGCATAGTTTTACACATGTATAAACAATAATACACATGGAAGTATACACATGTTTTGTTATGTACACATCCATACACATATGTACTACCATGTGTACATTCATGTGCACAGTTCTACACATGTATAAACAATAGAACACATGGCACTAGACACATGTATTGTTGTGTACACATCCATACACATGTGTACTTCCACATGCAAAGTTGTGCACATGTACAAACAATAGAGCACATGGCAGTACACACATGTATGTTGTGTACACATCCATAGTCATGTCTACTTCCATGTGTACTGCCATGTGTGCAGTTGTACACATGTGTATACAATAATTCACTTATGGATGTTCAAATGCGTACAATTGTGTATACAACAGTACACATGTGTAATGCAATGTGTAGACCTGTTTATAGTTTTAGATAGTCTTGTACACATGTCTATTGCCATGTGTACCATTTTTTATTGTGCAATGTGCACACGTGCATAGTCTTGTACACATATATACACAATAGTACACATGGTAGTACACATGTGTATTATTGTGTACAATCCATACAGATGTGTACTACCATGTGTACACATGTTTATGCTATGTAACTGCATTGTGCACAGTTTATACACATGTATAAACAATAGAACACATGGAAGTACACACATTTAGTGTTGTGTACACATCCATACACACATGTACTGCCATGTGCATAGTTGTACACATGTGTAAACATTGATATTCACTTGTGTACTGCCATTTGTACATATTTGCATAGTCTTGTACACATGTGTACGCATGTGTATTGTCATGTGTACACAAGGATGTTTATATGTGTATTGTTGTGTATGAATGTATACACATGTGTAAACATGGATATTCACTTGTGTACACATTTACATGGTATGGTGTGTGAATGTGCAGAAGAGGCATCTAGAGGTTGACGATGGTTTGATGGATGGTGGTAAAAAGAATGGATTGGGATGGGTACCTGATAACATCAGTTTTTGTGCAATTTCAATAACCTTTTACATAATAAATGTCATTAGAAATTATGTTTTGATGTTTTGATTTACCCATTTTATTCTAGTTTATTTAAATAACAAGTTCTAAGTCAGTTTTGGTAACATTTGAAGGAATTGAATGCATATCAAGTGAGATAGATGAAGTCTGATTAATTGTTCAATGCACCTCTCTTTAGGTTGTCGATCAATCGGTCGACAAGAAGGTCTGGCCAAGAGGATTGATAAAAGATTGTTGATTCAAGACTGAAAGACTTATCGAGCATTGGTTGGATGAATTGAAGTACCTCGACAGCCATCTGTGGAGGGAAGGAGTGTCGAGCAAAAAGGAGCAAAACTCACCTCTGTTGATGCAACATCGACAGCCCGATCCGTCGGCACCGACAGACACTTGTCGGCATGAAGATATCGATCTAGCACTCAATACACTTATCAAGCAGAGGACCCTCGATGGACCCATCAAATCATTCTATCGATAGAATACATCGACTATGTTATTGACACCCAAATACAACTGTAGAGGAGTCACCTAGATAGACCTATTGATAGTAAGATCGACGGATCATTTGCAAGTGAAAACTCTATCGACGGTGAGAAGAGATCGACATGTCTGTCGGTCGACAAAGATTGTAATAAGATCCATTGTCAACCTAGTCGTCGACAGACCCAATGATAGGAAGCCATCAACATCGATGGAAAGGAGTCGATAGTCTTAACCCTATAAATATGCCCCCAATGCAGCCGTCCACAGCATCTGGAATTTTACAGAGTCAAATGTTGAGAGGTTGCTGCTAAACCTTCTCAAGTTCCAGAGCTGGAAGATGAGACTTGTCGACCTGCTTAGATCCTTTGATCTAGTCCTATTGACTTGCTCCCAGTCAGTTCCTTTGTCATCACCAACCAACTAAAGTACCTTCTTGTCTCATTTCAAGATCAGAAATGAGGAGAAAGACTATTGACCACTAAGATATCAACTGAGAGGTTTGTAGATCGATCATTTGATCTACCCTTATATTGATCTTCTATTTCTCTTTTCTACATCATGACTTACTTTAGTAGCCATCAGGCCCTCCCAACCATGTAATTGTTCATCTTTCTATTTTATAGCATATATTCTTTAAAGTTTTGTTCCTTTACTCTTATTTAATTGTGGTGATTGATGATTAGCTACCTTCCTTCGACGTTTGATATGGATATTGTTCAAGAGAATGAGTTCAATGAGATCTATAGTATAGGATAGTATTGATTCACGAGAGTGAGGAGTTGTTATAACAAAAGTCATTTTACCTTCCACCGATCTTTTAGTTATTAACTCAAGAGAGGGAACCCCGTTAGATAGACATCTACCCAGATCTCGAGAGAAGGAAGGGACATATATTTTCTTATGACTGTTTGAAAAATAAGTAGAGAATGTATATAAAATAAGATTTAAGGTTTTATGTGGTTGAGGTTGACTTGATTGGTGAAACCCAATCCAAGTCCTTTTTATCTTGATTTCTCAATTCATCTATTCTTCTTCTTTGTTTTTCCATAATTTATGTTCACTGTTTAATTAGGTTCAATCTATTCCTTAATCAGAACACCACAAGATTTCTTTTGGTTAGGCTAGACTAAGCAAAGATTTCACGTTTTTATTTTGTTATTCTCCTTGTACATGTGTTTGACCCTGCACTACTGTAAAGATTCTATGTTGAGTTGTGGATGTCTCTATTAGTCGGGTATACATTCAAAGTCTGGTTTTTTTAACTATGACAATTGTGTTTACACATTTGGCCCACAAACAAGAGTGATCAATACCATATAATCCTACTTTGCTACTTTTTACATGGCTTTGAGTCAGAAGATTTTTCCAATAAAATATTAGATGAGAGATGGGAGGGTGGTAGAAATTGATATATTTTGTCTGGTTGTGGAATTATCTATGCGCTTGCATGATGATACTCATGGTAATATATTGGTAGGTAGCACAAAGAAATATAAAGTTCCATTTAGATTTCAATTCAAACCATTGAGGAATGAAACCCCAGAGAAGCGGTAGCATAAATGCTCAAAATCTCCTTCTTAGTCATGAAAAGGGGGAATAAAAGAAGAATTTGACATGACAACAAAAACTACGGCAAAAAGAGAGTGGTGAAACACACAAAATAATTGAATAATCTCAATTATGAACTTAGTAGTTTGACAACATAATCTAAATTATAGAATTGCAGAAAAAATTCACCATCTCACAATAATTGAATAAGAATGGAGTAATGTGTAGTTGATCATCCAGATTGTACTTTTAAATATATATTGTTATCTAATATATGAAAGTATTTACAAATTTTAATCCATAAATATTAAATATTTTTTGGAAGTAAGCTTATATAAAGGGATTGTCCCTAATGAGAAATAACAATAACTGGTCAAAAAAGACAATCCTTAGAAGCAAACTTGTTACATCCTCTTAAATGAGCATATTTGCAGTAAGGTGATTCAAAATATAATGTTACGACAACTGTACATAACCAGAGTTGTCTCACCACAGTACCGAGCAATTTCAATAAACTCAACCATCAAAGATCCTTTTTTATCTCAACACATTATAGAACCAGATTATGTTCAATAAACTCAGGCATCAAAGATCCTCTTTGTCTCAAAATAGTACGGAACCAGATTATATTCAAAAATGCATGCATCAAAGATCCTCTTTCTCTTAAAACAATATAAAACCAAATTATATTCAGTAAACTTAGGCATCAAAGATCCTCTTTGCTCAACATAGTACAGAACCAGAGTTGTATGTAACATAATACCAGCAGATAAATCAGATTTGTATGTAAGCTAATTTGTTTCCTGGCTATTTGGATCCTCACTTATTCACATCATGATCCTAACAAAGTTATATTTATTGATCTTAGGCAACAACTTTTTCTTGATTGTTCAGATTAATAGTTGTATATAACATTATACCAGAAGAGTTTTCTAAATAAACTGAGACAACAATCTATTAACTAATAGTTCATAAACTGAGTTGTATCCAACATGAACCCAGAAGAGTGATACCATAGTTATCTGCAACATGATCACGACAACAACCTTTTAAATCTATTGAAAAAAAAAATCCTTAAGTAAGAAATTTAGGAACAGGCAATCAAGTTTTGAACATACAAATCAACACATAACTAAAGATATATGTTATAGATAAAATACACAAAATATATCAATAAGTGAAGCGTACATGCATTAATCTTAGACAATTCACTCATACATTAAACGAGTAAAGACAATATACTCTGAAATAGAGACTCAAACTCAGAATTCAAGATATATGAACTAAAGGAATTACACACAAATATCAATGGCAACTCATATAGTATAATCAACTATGGAATGGATAATTAAGCACATGCTTTTTACAAACCAAATTTCAGCAATAGTCAAACTAAATTCAAAACTAAAATAATATGCACAATAAAAGATGAATGGCTAGTAATCAAAAGAATAATCATTTATATAATACTACTACATCACTATTATTAAAATCTATATTATCATTTCAGTAGATATCCTACTGTGCATATTAATTTAATTACTTAAAAAATACGAGGCATTTTTTTGAAAAAAGTTATCTATCTACATTAACAAATTTCATAAATTAAACTAGTCCACCTATAAAGTATCTTTTCACCATCCATTTGAACATGCATTAGAGATCAACTAAATTTAGTTTGTCACAACCACTTTGTAAAGTTTACAACCTAATATTCAAATATAAATTATAGATGACACCATTAACACCATATTATTAATGAGATTGCAGAAAGTAGCTATCATCAAAACTACACAAAATATATAACTAAAAATAAAGTGCAAAAGAGAAAATGGTTACATACATGTGTCAGTTTAATTCTTGGGAAACATTGTCTGAATTTAGATCCAACTCGTATCCAACTTGTGTATTAATATATTCAATTATAATGGTTGTATTTTGTATCTTTTCTTTCAGCTTTCTTGTCTTTTGGGGATTTCTTTTTCTCACTAAATTGGTTTTTTAAGAATGAGTTTCTTTCTGTGTTTTCCTACAGACTATACAGGGTCTACCAGGATGTTTGGATGAAGCACAGTTTTTATTGGTATTGAACTTGTACCTTATACAAAACCTTGTTGAACATTTAAGAATTATACAAGTAGAAACTAACAAAAACATACAAATGTAAATCATCAAGTAAAGATCACCTCCTACATTCGGAATTGTTGCTTCAATCATAGCATTCTAGTATTCCTTATACTAGTTTCTCTAATGGGGCTGAAATTCTCTGTCAACAAATTTATGATTGATTTGAAAAAATATTATTACCACCTCCCTATATTTACCCTCATTGACCTACACATCCTTTATTCTAGCAGTTATATAAAAAGAAATAGAATTGAATGTTTTTACTATTTTTATAACAAGTATGAAGATCAAGATATGTATATGTGCTTCTTTCAATAAAGCTAAACTAATTTATATCTCTATTTCACTTATGTATACTCTTTTTAAGTATAATCTTTATGTCTTCTTTCAATAAAGATAAACTAATTTATATCTCTATTTCACTTATGTAAACTCTATTTAAGTATAATCTTTTTTAATTTATCCTAACTGTTTCATTCATATCATAAAATAAAACCATTAGAATCATATAAAGGAAGCAAATATGTTTCCTAAAAAATTTATTCAGTAAAAATGAAAATTACTGAATTTTGATATTTATGACTTAGTGTAGAAAGAGAATCTAGAAGGCACTTCCTAACATCTTCTTAACTTTCACTAGAAATTCATTCTATGTCAAATATTTGGTGACATATATTAGAAAGATTCTAGATCCTTTCTGTAGGTTTAACAGAAATTTTGTCTACCCTTTACTTCAAGTAATACTTGTGATTGACGTCTTTTCTCCATATTTCACATATGTATTGTTTTGGGTAATCATCAATTTTCAAATTTCTAATCAATACACATAAAACATGATGGAAAAGGAGGCCTTTACATTCAAATAAATGGAAGGTTATTTTACATTCATGTTTTGTGTTCATATTCAACTTGGAAATCTTTGTCTATTAATTTTGTTTCAGATTTAGAAAGCCAAATCATGCATTGTTCAGTAACTCCATAGGTTCCATTTACACCATCATCAAACATCATCTTCACCTCATAACAAATCATTCCTTCTAATTCTATTTGGAATTTTCTAAAATTAGATAATGTATATAATTTTCTGACTTGAATCTTCATGAGAAACTTTGTCATTAAAGGTACATTTTTGAAGAGTGGGTCATAATTAGTTTTTTTCTTGGTCAAAATTTATTTCCAAAGCAAGTTCATACTGACTTACAAATTGTTTCAACGACGTCTTAGAATTTACGTATGAATCAAAAAATGAATGCATTGACTCACTACACTGAGTAATTGTCATATCTATCCTAAAAAATCATCCACATATGCTGACACCCATAAATGTTTGATATCATACTTAGTGTTAAGCCAACTAATCTTAGTATTGTAGCAATGTTGTAGAGTAGTAGCCCAATTCTTTTCAAATATCTCAATGGATGAGCTCTCGTATACAACAATTTAATCAGTCATGTTGCCTTGTCATTGTAACATACTGAATCCTAGAACTATATCCTATTGCAAGATTAAGAGGTTAGAGACCTTAGTTCTTTGGGATTTGGACAGACAAGGATAAATTTATACACAATAATAGCTAATTGAAACACTAACATGTCAATGCATAAATAAATATCCCTAACATGTAGATATATAAACAAATATGACCTAATGCTTTCATAAACAATCTTTAGAGCAATAAAGGATACATAGAATATGTTACATGAGGTAATGTTGATTAAGGGAAATAATGAGCATAAAAGGAGTGGGTGTCCATAATTGAGAATAATGATACATGATTCAAATAATCATAAAATTAATAAACTTGTGTGAGATAATTATAAAGTAGATTTGTTCTAGCTCATTCCTTAGCCTTTTGGAGCAAGGAAGAGAAAAGGAATGAATAATAATGCTTTAAACATGTTAATCTAATAATGAGAAATAGTGGAAATAAATAATGGGCTAAAATTAATAAAAGAAGAACTAATTAGATAAGAATAACTTCATAATCATTTTCTTTGGATAAGTTTTGGCTTGGAGGCCAAGTTTCACAAATCTAGGATAATAATAGCCAAATCTATTTTATTTAGAAAAGTAAAGTTGATTTCATCCAAAATATGAAATAATTAATTAAATAATTCTTAAAGAGAAAACTAATCTTGGATTCATACTCTACACATTGAAATAAGCCTATGTGTGAATTTTCAATTAGTTTGGATAATCTTTAATTTTCTAATGTGTTTAGGAGAGAGAAAGTGTAAATAAAGCCCAAAATATTAAATAATATGTTAAATGATACCAAAAGAAGAAATTAATGGACAATTCATGTTTTGCAAGTTTAAAGTTGATTGTGGGTGAAGTTTTATCAAACTTGGAGAATCTTATAGTCATCAATGCATGAAGAAAGAGAAAATATGATTTGCTTAATTAATATATCAAAAGTTTTCAAAGGACAAATCCAGTTGCATATTTGGATTCTACATACTTGAATTAGCTTAGGTGTCAAATTTCATTAATTTTGTAGTTGGTTTGCACCCTCAATTGAGGAGAGAGAAAATGAGAAATAAATGTGAGTATCACTTTAATCGGACTTGACTTAATGTGTCATGTGGCTTCTACTTATTTCACTAATTTTGTGCTTGATTTGGACCGTCTGATCATGAATGAACAATGTGGATTGTGTCTCCTACCTCGGGTAGGAGACGGCCCGCGTGTGAATAGTACCCGTGGGTGCTTGGTCCAATTCTTTTAGCTTTTCTCGCTCATTTCTCCTCCGTTTCTTACTATTTTTGTTGTGTTTATTTTGGGATGGTCTTCCTCATGTAATGATATATTGTTTGTGTCATTTTTTTGACTATTTTAGAAATGACCAAAGAAGGGTTTTGAGTTCTCTCAAGGTCACCTTGCCTAAACCATGTCTCACAATCTCGCATACAAATAGAGGTGCCTTGTTCTTTGTAAGCACATTAGCGATCATTTCCTCGCATCAATTTGCTCGAAGATTCCTCGCATAGCTACCACCAATGAGTTCTTCATCCTAACTTTGTAGCGGAAACCTTGGGCTCTTGCACATATCGGCACTCGAATTAAGCTTCTAGGTGAGTTTGGCGGGACCTCTTCCTCATTTTCATACCTACATATCAAGCTTCAATCATGATCCATTTTCCCCAATTCATAGAGTAGTAGTAGCTTTTCTACTTTGGTCATGGTGCACATTGTGTGTGGGGATGAATCCCCCGCTTACATTCTCCTTTCTACCCCTTCTTCCCATCTTTCTTTTCTTTTCGTGCGAGGGGCACTTTCATCATTCAGCTTTGTTTTTCCTTGGTCATGGGCACCGTTGACCAGGATTGACCGGGCGACTTGGCCCCCTTTAATTGGGGCAAGTCAGTCGGGCCATCCTCTCCCTCTCTGTCTCTTGCTTATCGCAAGTTTGTTTGTTGGCATGGATTTTTGTGATTGGTTAGTTCTTGCAAACTTCGTATTAAATCGTTTATAGCTCAGAAAAATAAAATAAAATATGATCTAGAATCAAAAAAATATAATTTATCTAATGGTGCTAAGTTTGTTGCTTAAATCTGATGTTTTGAAAAGATGATTTTAATGGATTTTCCTAAATAAGTAATAACTTACAAATTTATAACTAATAATTTATAGGTCAAAAAAATAAAATAAAATGTGTTTTGAAATTAGAAAATTATAATCAGGAACGGTTTTTATAGCCTAATTCACTAATAGTAAAAAGGTGATTTTTAGTGTTTGTGAAATCAATGTAAATCTAACTCTAATTCCACATATATGATTAATAGGTGATTGGAGACCTAGACCTGGATCTAGATCTAACTTGGACTTGTATAGACTTTGGAGTGAGGTATGTTTGCATCCCCTATTCTTCTTTTGAGCAATTCACCTATTTTCATCTTACTCTTGGTCCTATGGACAATAGCCTACACAATATCTTTTTTCTCTTTTAAGAACATATTTTTTGTGGGATTCCTTATTTGTTTATGATCTTATGATCAATTTATTGTGATGGACATTCTTTTGGACTCTATCCTATATGTTTTTCATGATGGAACTTTACTTGGTAATGCATGCTCTTTTTGCCCACTTTTGTGGTGATTGATTATATTGTCATTTATGTGGTGACAAATCTTATTTAATATGACTACATTTTATACTTGTCTCTACATTAAGCTTGTTATGTGACTCAGTAGCTCTAGAGTAGTGTAATTGCATTGGTTTTTGGGCTATGTGCCCTTATTATATTTTTGGGATGGCGGTTATGTGCCCCATACCCGGGTTTCAAATTTATGAGGCTTGGCCCACACTTTATATTGGGGAGTTTGATTATGTTTCATTCTCTATCAAGTTTCAAATTTATGAGGATTGTCCGTCATTATTTTTATATTGTTCTAGTGATATGTTTATCTCACATGCATGCAGGTCGATGTTATAATTGATGGGTTTTGTGCCCAAAGAATCTGTATGCTTTTGTGGAACCACTTTTATTATTGATTTTATGGAAAGTAATCTCCTTTTTAATCATCATTTATAATTCTCTTCTTTTATTCCCTCTTTGGGTAGTCCTTACCTTTTCTATGGGAAGAATTCTTTACTTGATGTCCTTTTATTCCATAAATTGCTCAACTCTATTTTTAGTATGCACATACCAGCCTTTGTTGATGTCATCTATTTTTCTCTTCTTGTTGGGGTATGCTTCCAACCTTAGGTGAAGGACTTGGCTGATATGGAATGAAGACTTGGACTTCACTTAAGGAGTTAAAGCTTGGAGACAATCTTGTTATGGTTTAGATTTCCCTCTACTAGATCCTTACGTTGTAATATTCATGTAAACCCTAAATGGGAGATGATGATGTACCTTTATAAAATTGAATACAGTCATTACTTTTATTTGCTTCTATACCCTTTGGTCTTTTGTATACCATTATATACAATTTGAAAATTTTACTTCCACTCCAGCATACCTTTTTGGGTATGTTTGGACTAGAGGTTTTATTCTTCAAATTTTTAGTAGGGAGTGGATCCCCTATCGAGTCCCACTCCTTACAGTCATCTTTGTCAAATTTTCAGGCAGTTTCTTCATAATATGCCATAGACAAAATCTATGTTAGAAGATGGTAAAACTTCTTTGACAGTGTTCATTATAGTCTGGTCCTGGTCAATTACAATAGCATACAGAGGTTTTCATGTATAAACAATTTAGAAAAAAACTTTAGATGTACAAATTACATATTGAGTCTATCTAATACTAGTTTTGTACTTTCTATCAAATAAAGTAGTGATATGTATGTAGCCATGCACTTAATCTAGTCTCAAAAAGCCATATGTAGTTCTCCATTGTTTCTTGCCGAATAAGACACATCCCATCAAGATGGATTGGCAATGATGATTGATACCAACAAATGGTGTGAATGGTGTATCATATTGGTTAGTAAACTATGATGTATCAAAAGTGATAACATCACACAAAAGAGTGCATTCCCTCCTTGATCGAGAATCAGCCCAAAAACATTTCTAATAATTCCATTTTTGTTTAGATCAAGGACATAAAAAAAATCGGGATCTATCTCTTGCATCTTTACAAAGTATGCTTGTATTTCTTGGCCATCTCCTTCACCTAGCCTTAGACTCCTTGAATAATTGAGATAATTTTGAATGTTCATAGATGTAAATGTAAGGTTTTCATAGCCTCCTACCTCCACCACTAGATTCTCCATAGTTTTAGACACACCCATTCTGGCACTATCATTCAAGTTGATACACCGACATATTTCATTAGGTACCTTTCTTTTAGAAGGTAGTAGTCTAACCATGTACGAATCTAATATCTTATGATTGTGTTCTTCCACAAAAGTAGATATATCATACTAATTGTTGAAGATTTTTTTTAATATAATATGATATGGACAAGAAGTTCTTGTTGTTGGTTTTAATCAATATGGAGAGCCCTTTGAATTATTTGGTGGAGTTCCAACTTTCAAACATGAATATGTTATTCTTTTTCTTTCCTCATTAGGTGATAGTTTTCCAAAGCATGAAATCTTAATACCAAACCCACACAAATCTACATATTTCTCATAGAAATCCTTCGAATCATATTCACACAGATATATTATCCCAACTAAATGCTTATCTACCAACCCAGGTGGTTCAGGAATAACTGAATCAATGGAATTTTCAATGCTAGTGATTGTTGTATCTATCTAATTTTGACCAACATTAGATTTATTTACTTGAGTGTAATCTTAGTTTAAATCAATTAAAGTATTTTGTGACATCTAAAAAATGAATAAACAACAAAATTTGTTAGTACAAATGCAAAAATCATAATATTTAATGACAATCTTAATGTTTGCTTTCTTCATAGGATGTGTGATTATCAAACATGATGTAGATTATCTTGGTGAATTTATGGTTATAATTTCTTATTTGCACTTCATGCTTCATAATAGGTTTCTCGTCTTTGTATGATTATTGGAATTTCTAGTGTGCCTCATCCAAACATGCTACATGTTTCTATAACCCACTACCGCTATGTCATGTCATGTTTGTTCTTGTCTAAGGATCTATTCCAAATATTATAGGTTGACTGTACATAAAGAATTGAGTTCATTCCATTGTCAAATCTAGCAAGCCCCATAGGATCCACAAGGCTGCATTATCATGATTATGGTAACCTTGTGAATATTGTTAAAACAAAGGATGAAGAAAGAAATCAACAATTTAGAGGAACATGAGTGATTTTCCATGACATGTTAGTCTAGAGTGTCCAATATCATGTTCCATATACCAATGACTGATCCTAATTTCTTTAGCTTAGGAGAAGGACATTTGGCTGCTAATTATGCCAACATTGGAAGAGTTACTTGCATTTATCTTATATGATATAAAAGTATATTTGGGACACAAACCCTTGGTTAAATTTTTATTATAAAAAATATCATTGGTGTGGTAAGTTGTTCAAGAAAATATGGACCTCAACATATGGATGAACAGATCATATTCCACTTGTAATGATTAATTGAGAGATCATATGTTTACATTGGGTTTGTGGTACAACTGAACATGATTTTTTATTCTTGACATGATCCTACATATAATTAAAGATCAAATTATATTTCCCTCTAGCTATACAACAAATTTCTACATTTCAAATATATAAGGTTTTGTTGATGTTATTGTGAATGCTTATCTGGGTTCCAATCAATTATAGTATTTTGTGACATCTAAAAAAATAAATTAACAGTAAAATCATTTAATACTTATCTTTTGTAATATTTGATGGAAATATTAGTGTTTGATTTCTTCATAGGATGTGTACTTATTAAACATGGTGTAGCATATCATGTCAAGAATTTAGAACTAAAATACACCCAGCCTTTGATCTAATTCATAAATCAACATGTAACATGCATATTAACTCACACAAAGATGAATCATAGATTTGTCATGGACCCTTGTTTAGGATATACAAACCTTATTATTTGGACCACTTGGGTAGGGTAAGTTATATACAAACCTTAAGATGGTAACCACAAGTAAGGTATATGGGGGAGGTTATAGTAGTCCATCCATGTACATACATGTAAACAACTTGAAAATAACAATGATGTTCTTTTTCCAATTCAAAGATAGCCCTGGGTCAACAATGAAGGGATTTACCCCTCTGGTACCTATGCAAAAAAAATGACTAGGAAAATAAAGAAGCATCTTACACAAAATCTACAATAAAATAGTACTATTTCAAGAAATTTAATAGTAAATCCTAGTATTATTGGCAATCATTCCAGACCTCTCCAAAATCCACATTAAATTTTCCCTTATAAAGATTATGATCATGGACATCTAGCATCAGTGACCTTAATACAACCCTTGTGATTTATTTTAAGTAGCACATGTCAATTGAAAATGTATTTGATAATCTATCATTTATCTTATACCATCATTATCATTTGCTATATTAGTGTTGGACTTTTCTAGCAATGACAGCATGCATCCTTGGACTGTTTTCTACTGCATAAGACATGCCCAAAAAATTTAACCTACTTAGTCTAGAGTGTCCAATATCGTGCTCCATAAACAAAATACTGATCCTAATTGTACAAATGAACATGATCTTTTATTCTTGACATGAACCTACATATAATTTAAGATGAAATCGTAGTTCCCTCTAGCTATACAACAAATTTGGAAATTTCACATGTTGGTGTTAGTGTGAATGTTTGTACGTGTTGCGCTTTCATATGCATGTGCAGGTTGGTGGGTGTATAAATTAGTGTTGAGGTCTTCTGTTATTAGAATTTATATCTAGAAAAAAAATAATCAGTCAGTCATCATATCAACCCGCAAAATTCTGAGTAAGATATTATTAGAATTCTTTGTGCCTGCTCCTGTTCTTATCATCATCCCCCAAATATTCTGAACATCAACCCCAAATCTTCTAATCGTCGTGGTGGATTCATGAAATCCCCTTTTCCATGTATGTAAATTTGAAAGTGTGTGAGGGACAAGTAAGTAACAAAGGAGGGAGAGAGAGAGAGCAAAACCAACCACATGACATAGTTTGACTTGTTGAGGTGTAAAATTGTTAGTCATATTTGGTCGAGGATGTTGTAATATAAGTTGTACTCACTCGCCAAAATTGTATCAGATCATCAATAACAAAAGCAAATATCAATCAATGTGAATGCTTGTTCTGGTAAAATGTTAACGATAAGTAAGGTATTCGGGGAGATTATAGGAGTCCATCCAGGTACATATCGTTACTTGGATGCTTCTTGGAATCGAACGTTGTGGAAAAGTCCTTAGGATTTATTGTTCCTATATCTGGCACAAGGAGGATGACGGGTCCATCCGACTGGCGTACTTCTCCGTCTCCTTCGATATCAACATCTTTTGCAATTAGTCATCCCCGATCGATGAAGGTGTCGCGTTGGCGATCCTGCCGGACAGATCTCAGCCACCACAGGGCAGCCAACGGGTTCCTTGGGCTCACGAATGCAAGCACCGACGGTGACTCCAACAATCAATTTGTGTTATCGAGCTCGATACGTCCAAGGAGGATTATGATCACGATAACAACCACATCGCCTTGGATGTAAACAGCGTGAAGCACAACCCCAATGTGATTTTTCCTCTGTTCAACGCCACTGGGTTCAAGATCATCGACCACGGTGTGCAGTACAAGTGGTCGTTGTGGAAGGATTGCAACGGCAGCACTAAGGTGATGAACGCGTTCATGGGTAAGAAGGACGACCCCAAGCCGAGTAAGCCGTTGATTACATCCACCATCGACCTCAGCAATGTGCTCTTGCAGATGTCCTAGAGAGCGGAGTTTTTGTTGCTTGAGTTGGACGTTCCAATCAACAATCCTTTTATAACGAAAACGCCCTTGTCAACCAGCGCCTTGTGCTTGTCCTCTGCGTGGTCGATCTGGATGAGCGTGAGGAGCTCACAGACATTGGTGATGGATGATGTCGAAGAGGATGATGCAGACGAGGGATGAAGAAGACGCAAACGAAGAGGAGGTAGCAGCCGCGGGTGGAGACGAAGCCAATCGGGGGAGAAATATTTGGGAACACGGTCAAAATTGGTGCGGTTTGGGGTTTAGGTCGTGAGTTGATTTGGGATGTAGGTCGGGTGGTGTCCGGTGGTGTGGGGCAAACGCTGGTTCGGGTGTAGGTCCTGTTCTACCAATATTTTTTCATTTGAGAAAAGGAACGATGTGGAACTTATGTTTGGTCAAATGGACGACATTTTCTCTTTCTTCCTGGTGAGGACACAACGCCGCGGACAGCAGGTAGCCTGTTCGTCCGCGGGATCACGGCATCCAGCCTATTTCAAATATAAACGATAATCTAGGAACCATTACATGCCAGAAAACACTGGATTCTATCTTTTTCCAGCTCCAGTCGATCAACATAAGGGCCTGTTTGGTAGGGAGTAGGAGGAGTTCAATACTTTTGAATTCTGGGAATTAGGACACGATTTTTATTTGGTTAGCAGACTGGAAAACGAAAACGTTGCTTTCCGATTCGCAAAATGATATGTTTTGTCGCAAAATCCTGGACTTGGTACCACGCCCGAAACGGGTGTGGTCCAGTGCGGTTTGTCCTTGCACAGCTGTAATCCGTGGATCGCACGTTAATTTTTACCGAGCAAAAACTGCCAGCTGCTGATTCCAAACAATTATCAAGTGAACTATTGCGATCATCAGTTGACAAACCAAATGAAACCGCGGCTGCCCAAAAAGCATGAATTTGTCTGCTATGTTTTCTTTTTCATCAAACTACCTTCCATTACACCGTAGCAAACAGGGCCTAAACTTGGTTTTTGGTTTTAAAATTTGGAATACAATCCAGCTGTCTCTAGTAAACCAAACGTCCCGTATGACTCCACTTCCACGCATGGATATTGTACTGACTTTGCCAAAATTCCATGAGTCTGATTTGTGTACAGATGTTCTATTTCGACATATTTTTGTTTAGACCAAATACATTCCCAGATATGATTCTTCGCTACCTTTATCTGAATTAACTGCCAAAGATCTACTTTATCGCCTTTTAGTTTCCATCTACTCACTTCAAATGAGTCAAACAAGTACTTCGCTTGCTGCCACGTTGTAGTCATCATGTATGTATGTACGTGTGTGTATATGTAAGTATGAACACATACTGCTTGTTCTCTAGCTGCGTCACAGCTGCGCCAAATTTGGGTTCTCTTTCATGAGATGCAGCCTCGTAAATTAAAGCAAACAGTTGGCTCTCCCCCAGTCTCTATGCCTCTATCTAGGCACAAGATTATTCGGAACTTCAAGCCTTCAGTGCCAAATGAGGATCAATATCCCTGCTTCACAAATACAATAAGGGGCCGTTTGGGTGGGAGCTTCAGAAGTACAGTTGTAATTATGGGCACGTTTGGTTTGCAGGATTTACTAAAATCATGTATTCTGTCCATCCTGCATTACTGAAATGCTGCATTTTCAAAATCCCGCAAAGTAAAATTTTATGTTTGGTTTGCTGGATTTTGTAAGTGTGGGATTTATTTTTTTTCGTGTCTACCATCTTGCCCATGATGGATTTTGGCGTCCGGGAGAATTTTGATGGAGACCAAAATGCGGGATTCCTATTATGTCTGAAAATCCCGGAATTAGCCTCATTTCTCCAATCCTGCAAACCAAACATAAAATTTGTCTGAACTGGAGTCCAGAATACAATCCAATACGGCAAAATCCAAGTAACCAAACATGCCCTATAAGTTACGAGTTGAACTGAAGCATTTAACGAATGCCTCTATTCCAAAGTTTGTTGTTTGGTTGACGACGACCTGGAGGGCTGATTATCGGAGGACAGATGTACTGGAACGATGAGAAACGACTGCCCCAATGAGACGCCTCCCCTGATCCATGGTGTTATGCTCAAGGAGTTTGAAGTTTGGACCAGCCCTGACGCCAGGATACATTCCGGAGCAATGGGTCTCCAGGTGATGGACCTATTCCTTTGTAAAAATAAACTCACCATTGCTTGATGCAGCAGCAGCAGGAAGGACGGTGATCTTGTGGGCAGTCTTGTCGTCGTGTTCGTTGCTGCGGGAGAAGTCAATGGAAGAAAGGGATCATGATCATCTCCCTGTCGGAGTGCTTTCCACTACCAGCAGCTGGACCCAGGCGCCGCCACCACCGGATCATCACCATCCCGTCCGCCCTCGTTCCCATCGTGTCGTCGCCGCCTCCCAGAGAGACCAGTACCTGCACGTCCGGGTAGGGGACGCCGTGGACGACGAGGACCCATCCAGAGACCGTGCTCGTCCAGAACGAGGAGGAAGACACGAGCCTCAACATTGTTATCCAGGGCAGATCCAACACCGCTATTGCCTCTGCTTCCTGCCCCATTCTTCACGGAAAGCCATGCCTGGAGGCAACACCCAAATCTGCAAGCAGTGAATGATCCAGAAGCCTCCGACCAGGCACCTGTAACGCAAAACCAGACGGAGATGGTGGTAGTGAACAGACGGTGGGGAAGGTGGACGTCGTGTGGTGGGAATCAGAGATTCAGAAGAGAGCATTTGCGGCGAAAAAGGGTATCGGGGCATCAGGTCCTGAACGACAGTGTGGTAATTCTAAAGTCCGCCGATTTTGGCGGCTTTCAAGAAGTCTGTGGAATATACAGGGAAATACCAGGTCCTAAACTACCGGAATTCGAAGAATACATGCTCCCTCATCCAAATGACGTAATTCGGACGATGGTATTTAGAATACCGCCATTAACTACAATACCGCGATCAACTACAGCGTCCAAACAGCCCCTAAGGGGCCGTTCGGCCCCCAACGTTCTAACTACCGGTATTAAATGCATAAATGGATCGGCAATTTAATGGTCCAACTTACGTTCTGCACTTGCTTCACTGTTTGTCTTTATATAATGGCGACGCGTCCACACCAGCATCAGCGCCTTAATATGTTGTTTTCCTGTCCTTAAGTTGTAGGATCTCATCAGTCAGAGTAACTGATGCTCTGAAATTAAAAGTCAAACATGCACATAGCTACTGGGATTCCTAAAGTCGGCGGCCGAACGGCCCCTAAAGTGACACCATACCAATTAGCATGATAGGCGCATTCTTGTCCTTTGTGGCAGTGACCTATAAAAGCAAGTCTTCACACACTATATAACCTCAGGCTCTTTTGGGTTAATTACGGAGACAAACCCAATTCGGCAAATCATGTCATTAAAGTCTGTCACATGCTTGCAAAGGAATGTAAGGGTTCAGAAAGAGCCCATCGTCCAATTTATACGTCGAGATCAGTCAAGAGAATAATAAACATCCAATTTGCATATAGTATCTCATACTTTATTTATTACAAAATTTTGAGGCTGTATTTGGAAACAAGAGATGTAGTGTGTCTATTACCATCCCAAACAATTTACACTCTTCTGTACATATTCAATCCTCTATTACAAAAGCACACACTAGTATCCAGACCCAAAAAACTTGAATGTTAAAACAAAAGAGCAAATAAAGTACAAACTCACAACAAATGGGATATAAAAAAAGAATACCAACCAGCTATTAAGCTGATAAAGATGAATATTAATGGATGTTGGAAAACCTGGACATACTTTTCACTTTTTGGTGACTACAATTCAGCCGTAAGTTTTTATGGATCTAGGGCAGATGCAGCTGAAAAAAAACCACTGGATGCTGACCCCTATAGATTGCAATATAACTCATCTGCTTCTGAAGCGTAAGGAAGATATTCAATAACACCCAAGATGGACGCTCAACTCCACACATCAGAAAGCTTTTTGTCGTTCAACTTCAAGAGAAACCATATTCTGACTTAGAATAATTTAAGGACCATTTTCAACCTATTTTGCTTCCATTTTGGTAATTTGAAGAAGGCTTCCTTTGTCATGCCAAACTTGTCCTTAAAATCAGAAGAAGACAAGTAAGCCTGCACAGAAAGGTTACCACATCAGCAGTGCGCGATACTGGTATGAAATTGAAGACAGCAGTAGGAATTATATATTCTGACCTCTCTTCTGGTTACATCGATTTCTGAAGCCGGATCTGAGGAATCCACTCTAAGGCGTTCATATGGGTAAACAGGAAGGTCTGGGTCATCAGCTTTCACCTCTCTCTCCTTGGTGTCTTTGGATTCGGCGTCTTTTGTATCTTGAGGTACAGCAGCAGGACTTCCAACTTTATTAGTAACAGAATCACCATTCCCCCTGATATTTGCTGGCATTTTGGGCTTCTTAACTTCCAAATTAGCTTCAATCAGATAAAGAAACATTAGTATTTTTTATTGTAATTATTATCCATTAGATGGCACTCCCGACACCATACCTTTCATTGGTTTTATGGAAGACAGATTGTTGCTTTTTCCTTGTTCAAAGGTTGAAGTGAGAGAGGCTATTGCAGCTGATTTAGGGGCTAGCGGCTTAGAATCCGGTGTGAAGGACTTCGGTTGGACTTTCTTAGCAGCAGGAGGGGTTGACAAATTCCTGGCAGTTTGATTCTCGAAGTTAGCAGCCAGTGCATTGAAAGCAGGAGATCTGCCTCTTACACGAACTCTGTCAGGACTGAATGACATGCTTCGGGAACGTTGGGATTTATCTGTAGGCACACTGCTCCGTCCTGCATGTGATGCTGCTGCAGATGGCCGTCTCTTTGGTTTCTGACGGATTTATTATATTATCAGAAATTGCAGATGTGATAAAGCTAGCAGTCACGCTTTGAATTAATCCTGGTATGATCTAAATAAGTACAAGCATCACTTTCTTTCTACAAAAGCAAGGCCTTTTTTCCACCTTGCAGTTTTAAATTTTTGGGTAGACTAAAAACACATAAGATGTCAATTTTAAGCTTTGCTCAATCTAAAAGTGATGAGAAAAGATTATATATAATAAAAAGTTAATTACGGATAAAAATGCAGACAAAAGAGAGGAACACTTTTGAATAGGAAAACGTTATAGATGCAGAATGAAGACTATAAAGCATGGTAAAATACAAGAAATTTGATATGCAACGGCCTTCTTAGAAAAGTTTAAAAATCATCATACATCTGCTGGAGGAACTCCATTCTTTATGATCGTAAGCTTTCTCTGGAATGAGTTTCCATGCATCTGAAATTAACAAAAAGATACAACCATTCAAAGGCGAAGAAAAAGATAGCATGTCATCTGAAAACCAAATATGTGAACCTATAGGCAAGCATTTAAATAAGTGAACATGGCATTCATATACTTACTGCTGATTTGGCAGAGTTCCATATGAAAAATCGAGTAAAGAACAGAGGTTCGTATTCCTCAGTAACGACGAATATTGGGGTTTCTTGAGACAGCTTTTCCAAAAGGAAATCGCACTCGATAAATTTCTGCACAGTTTTGACATTAAGAAATTGACTGAACTCAGATGACATGGCAATAATATATTTTTGCTTTGATTATAGTGATGAATAGAATACCTCTCCTATTTTCAAAGCTTGGATCCTAGTTTTGGGATCCACTTGCCGTCCAACCCAAACAAAAATGTCTGTATGGCAATCGAGGACAAATACATCCTCTGTCATCAGATCGTCTTGGGTGAAATTGAAAATCTCATTTACCTAAAAGAGCAACACATCTGGTGAAAAGGACGTATCAAAAGAAAAATAAGATACAAAGCTATTCCAAGAGCCAGATATAGACCAACCTTCAAAGTTCCTGCTTATCCAGAATTTGCAACAGCGATAAATCGAACAGGTGAAAGGCAGTGGAGTTAGTCATAAGGATCCATAGAAGAAATATTCTTCAAGAGAATTTTAACTACCATATAATAGAAGTACAGATAATTTCATACCATCCTACCTTTAGAGTATGAGCAGGAAAAGAGACGAGGATCACTTTCAGCATTCTTCCCAACCTTCTGGCTAGGGTATTCAGATTTTCCACCAAGCAAAGCCCAAAATTGTTCAGACTCATAGCCTTCTTTCTGTGGCTTACACTGCAAATTTGGCTGTAAAAAAAAGAAGTTAGTAACAAGGCATTCAATATAAAGAACCGTAAACAACGTAGACAAAGACTGGGTAGATATTTCAGCATTAAAAAATCCTATATTTATAAGAAGTTATGTACACAATTTCCTTTCTTCTTTTGTTAGAGGAGACAAATGTCTCTTATTCATTTAAAACGGGGAAAGAATGTGTGAAACTGAAAGCAAGTTTGGGAAGCGTAGGGTTGCACAATGTGTGCACCCTCATATATATAACATTGAAACAATTACAGAGAGGTCCACAAATAATATGGAAATAACACAACAATTGACAGAATATATAAAACAGGAATATATTGTAACACTCCCCCTCAAGTTAGAGCATAGATATCAATCATGCCCAACTTGTCCATCAGAATGCAGAATTGCTTCTTCGCCAGCAGCTTGGTGAAGATGTCAGCAACTTGGTCTTCAGAACGAGTGAAGGGAGTGCAGATCTTGCCAGTCAGAATAGATTCCCGAATAAAATGACAATCTACTTCAATATGTTTAGTGCGCTCATGATAGACTGGATTATTTGCAATGAAGATAGCAGCTTTATTATCACAGTGCATAGGTATAGCAGAAGAAGAAGAGTCAACCCCGAACTCTTTTAACAGAGAGCGCACCCACAGCAATTCACAGGCAGTATGGGCCATGGCCCTATATTCGGCTTCAGCACTGGACCTGGCCACAACATTTTGTTTTTTACTTCGCCAGGTAACAAGATTTCCTCCAACATATGTACAATACCCAGAAGTAGATTTTCTGTCAACTCTGCTACCTGCATAATCAGAATCAGAGTACCCCGTAAGAGAACAGTGTCCATGCTTCCTGTAGTGAAGTCCCTTGCCAGGAGACTTCTTCAAATATCGTAGAATTTGACAAAGAGCATCCCAGTGACACTGTCTGGGCTTATCAAGGTATCTGCTAAGAAGACCCACTGCAGTAGAAATGTCAGCTCTGGTGATAGTCAAATAAATGAGTTTACCAATCAGCCTCCTATACTTTTTATGATCAGCAAACAGAGGAGAAGAATCATCATCCCAATTTACATTAGGATCTAGAGGAATATCAGCAGGTCTCGCCCCCAGCATACCAGTCTCCTGCAGAATGTCTAGGACATATTTTCTCTGAGACAACACAAGAGCATTAGAATTTCTAGAAACTTCTATGCCCAGAAAATATCTAAGTTTGCCCAAATCTTTAGTAGCAAAATGTTTGCCCAGATGAGATTTAGTAGCCTGAATACCAAGAGAGTCACTGCCAGATATGATAATATCATCAACATAGACAATCAGAATAATAATACCAGCTGAAGTCTTCTTGGTAAAAACAGAATGATCCACCTGAGACCGCAGAAACCCAAAATCAATCATAATTTTGCTCAATTTATCAAACCAAGCCCGGGGACTCTGCTTAAGCCCATAAATAGACTTCTTTAATCTGCAAACTTTGTGAGACTCCCCCTGAGCAACGAACCCAGGAGGTTGCTCCATATAGACTTCTTCTTGTAAATCACCATACAAGAAGGCATTTTTGACATCAAGTTGCAACAAAGGCCAGTCAAGATTAACAGCAACAGACAGAAGAATTCTAACAGAATTAAGGCGAGCAACAGGAGAGAATGTCTCAAAATAGTCAATACCATACGTCTGGGTGTAGCCTTTAGCAACTAAGCGTGCCTTGAGCCTTTCAACAGTGCCATCAGGTTGATATTTCACAGCATACACCCATCTGCAACCGACAGGTTTGCACTGAGGAGGAGGATCCACCAACTCCCAAGTATCTCGTTCAGCAAGAGCTAACATCTCCTCCTTCATAGCAGACACCCAACCAGTACTCTGTAGAGCATCCTGGATATTCTTTGGAATAGCAACAGCAGATAAGGCATATACAAAATTGCTAGAATGGACATTCAGATGGTCAGTAGAAACAAACTGAGCAATACTATGTGATGTGCAGGAACGAGTACCCTTTCTAAGAGCGATGGGTAAGTGAAGATCAGAAGGTACCTCAGGTGTAGCAGAACCTTCTGGAGGTGAAGATTGGTTTTCATGGGGGGTTTCTTGAGTAGAAGGCACTCTGTTCCTGCGTTGATAAACTATAAGAGGAGGCTTATCAGCCTCAGTAGTGACTTTGTCAGTAGTGTCAGGCACACATTCAGAAATAACAGGTAGAGGTGAAGCAATAAGATCAGACTGTAAACTGTCACCACGAGCCGAATAGTAAGGAGTATCTTCAAAGAAAACCACATCACTGCTAGTAAACCATTTTCTTGCAGTAGGACTGTAGCACCGATATCCCTTCTGGGTACGGGAGTACCCCAAAAAAATGCACTTCTCAGCACGAGGAGACAATTTATCAGAAGTAGGTCCAACTAACCGTACAAAACAGGTACATCCAAAAATCCTAGGGGGCACAGTAAATAGCGGAATATCGGGTTGGAGCACCTGAGTAGGTATTTGGTTTCCAATCACAGATGATGGCATTCGATTTATCAGAAAACAAGCAGTCAATATAGCCTCAGGCCAAAACGAGCGAGGAACATGTGCATGCATCATAATAGTTCTAGCAACCTCTAACACATGTCTATTTTTACGCTCAGCCACACCATTTTGCTGGGGTGTATAAACACAGGAGGTCTGATGTATTGTACCCACAGATTTACAAAAAACATCCACATCTTTTTTAACAAATTCCAGTGCATTATCAGTACGGAAAATTTTAACAGGCATGCTATATTGAGTTTTTATTTCAGCAAAGAAGAACTTGATGACAGACAAGACTTCGGACCTACTTTTCATCATAAATAACCAAGTAGTCCGTGAGAAGTCATCAATAAACAGAATAAAATACTTATGACCAGATAAACTAGGCACATGACAAGGTCCCCAGACATCAGAATGCACTATATCAAATATATTTTTACTGCTAATTTGACTGCGTCTAGGATAAACAGCACGAGTTTGTTTTCCAAGTTGACATGACTCGCACTGAAAACGACAAACACCAAGATCAGACACCAAATATCGAAGCTTCTCAGATGAGGGATGGCCCAGCCGGTAGTGCCACTGTAATGCAGAAACAGATGTAGATAATGCAGACGTCACAGATGCTTTAGCAGCTTTAGGCAACTGATCCAGATAGAAGAGTCCATCAGCACCTTCATACCCCCCACCAATCTTCATCCTCGTGCGAAGGTCCTGAAAAACACAAGAACCAGGAATAAAAGTCAGACTACACTGTAAGCCCCGCAATATCTTGCTAACAGACAACAGATTCAAAGGAAATCGCGGCACATATAAGGCAGATTTCAGCAGAAAGTCAGAAGAAATATCCCCTACTCCAACCACAGCAGACTTGGAACCATCGGCCAACATGACAGAAGAGGGTCTAGCAGGTTTAAATAATTTGTGAAACAATGATCTATTTCCAGAAATATGCGAAGAGGCACCGGAGTCTATGACCCATTTAGTATTACCAGGCGTAGAGGAAGAACTCAGGAAGGCAGTGTCATAACCAGAATAGGTGGCGGCATGAGCTCCACTAGTCGAAGCTTGAGACGACGCACCAGCGCGCTCAAGAAGAAGACGCTCCACCTCAGCACGGATGTAATCAGCAGTCGCACCCGAGGAGGCAGAGTCAGTAGACTGAGTCGTCCCCTCTGAAGCAGTAGGAGTGGAGTCCGCAGCTGCATTAGCCCACGCCGGTTTACCATATTTCTCCCAGCATTTTTCTTCAATATGGTTGGACCGGCCACAGAAGGTACAAAGGCGCTGTCCTGACTGAGGACGTGCACCAGCAGTAGGGGCAGTAGAAGAGGCTCCACGACCCGGAGCAGCCCGTCCTCGTCCTCCACCCAGGGGAGGACGGCTCTCAGTAAAGCGACCACGGCCACGACCGCGACCACGACCAGAAGCTGCGGCAAGGGCCGAAGAGTCTCCAACATCAGGAGTCAGAGAAGAAGACGACGAAGGCAAACGCTGAAGGCGTTTGTAGGCACTCTGTAGTGACGGCAGAGGGTCACTAGCTAGGATCTGGTCCACAACTCCAGCATATGACTCGGGCAATCCACAGAGAAACTGAACCAACTGAAGCTCCTGGCGTTGACGCTGCATAGTAGCCAGGTCCGTGGAGAGAGGATGATAGGATTCCAGCTCACCCCATAATCCAATGAAGTCAGAGAAGTAGTCAGAAATATCTGTCCCCGTGAACTGTAGACGTCCCAGCTGCTTGGTGATGTCAAACACCTTCTTGGGGTTCTGACTATGCGAGTAAGTACCGGCGAGCTGATCCCACATCTGCTTCGCCGTAGGCAGGTGAAGAAGTGTGACACTGATCTTCTCAATGCTGCTGTTGAGAATCCAGGTCATCACGGTGGAGTCATCACAAACCCAGTCGTCATACGCCTTCACATCTTTAGCATCAGCGTCCTCGGCGGGTGCGTCTGGACCCGGACGGATAAGGTGTGAGTACTTGCCCTGGGATCTAGCATAGATCGTCATGGAGCAGACCCAGTGTGGGTAGTTGCGCCCATCAAGCTTCACAGTAGTAACTTGACGGCGGAAGTCATCATGCGAAGACGCCATGGTAGTAGTAGGCACAGCAGGAACAGGCACGACCAGGCAGGAGACGGTCTACGCCGTCAGACAGACACAGCAGGCACAACAAACACGGAGAAGACCTCTCACATACGATCTACGTCTAAGCGCAGATCAAAGCCCGGTGACACAAAGGTCTACACGGGCAGGCAGGCACGGAACCGGAAAAAAAACGTCTACGTCAGTTCAAGCCACCGGACCTTCACGTAGCCAACTGCCCGGTGGCAACGGGCCGCGGAGGCGTATTAGGCCCCGGCGGCGGAGAAGAGGACCGGCCCTTGGTGGCTGGCTCGCGCCTGCTGCCTGCCCGGCGGCGGCGGCGGCTGGCCTGCCCGGCCGGCTGCTGCTGCTGCTAGGCCGGCGGCGGCCCTACTGCTGGCCGGCGGCGGCCCGGCTGCTGCTGGCCGGCGGCTGCGGTGCCGCGCGCGGGGGGGGAGGGGGGGGAGGGGGGGAGGGGGCGGCGCCCGGAGAGAGAGAGAGAGAGAGAGGGAAGGGAAGGGAGGGAGACGGCCGCCGGGATCTACCGCTCTGATACCATGTGAAACAGAAAGCAAGTTTGGGAAGCGTAGGGTTGCACAATGTGTGCACCCTCATATATATAACATTGAAACAATTACAGAGAGGTCCACAAATAATATGGAAATAACACAACAATTAACAGAATATATAAAACAGGAATATATTATAACAGAATGTACTACCATGAAAACAAGTAATCAAATTCGAGCACTTAAATCGTCCAGAAAAATCTCTCCCTAATATTAGAGAACACATGCAGCAAGCTCTCCTAATTGCTACCAAAGAAGCAGAAGACCCAGAGAGCCCAGTAGATCAAACATGCAGCGATATCTCCCAACTGCTACCAAAGAAGCAACCATGAGAGCCCAGTAAGCACAAATGCAACAAGCTCTCCTGACCGCTACCAAAGAAGCAAAAGATCCAGAGAACTTCATCCAGTTTCTTTCCTTCCATATCTGCCAAAGGACAGTGGTCAACATCCAATGTTCCTATCACACCTGAGATAGTTGTCTAGGCGGCTATGCAATGACCTCTTCCTAGGCGACCCAGGCGTTTAATTATTTTATGATTATATATGTTTATATGTGTACTTACTCAGTGTATTATGTTTGATTTCTGAAACTCAATCAAACCTAAATTCACCTAGTTTGACACTTAATTTGACTTAAAATAGCCTAACTCACTCTGATTTGACCTAAATAAGACTTAATTAAAGCAAATCAAACCTAAAATGACCTGAATCAAGCATTGACATTTGGCAAACCTAATTTAGCCCTAAAATGACCTTGCATGACCTGCTTTGGCAATGTTTAGATTTGATGTAGCCTGATATGGTGTCAAACTAACTTAAATTGGGCCTGAAAGGCCCTAGGCGGCCACCTAGTCCACTGGAGGCCTAGGCGCCCAGATCTAGACACCAATATATGAAGCCTAAACTGCTTAGGCATACTTTTCAAGGCGGCCAGGCGGTGGTCTGCTTTGTCTGGGCGCCTAGGCGCTGACATTTTTTTTATTTTCTGCATATTTTATATATGTATAATATAACATATATCACATATATAAGGTATTTATGTGTATATTTTATGATCTACACCCTAAATAATAATGCAAGAATGAGATACAAGCTAAAAAAGCCTAAAAAGAACTTACAAATGTCAAATATATGTTAAAATGACATTATCCAAAATGTAAAAAAAAATCAGAAAAAAATAATCTACACTCCTCGGGCGCTCTAGGCGGTGCTAGGTGGTCGCCCAAGCGTCCATTGACAATTCGAGGTAGGCGGGGGGCTAGGCGGATCCCCCTTGGGCGCCTAGCAGTCTAGGCACCGCCTAGTCGGGCGCTTCACAACTATGCGCTTAGGCGTGCATAGATGTAACCGAGGAGGGAACCTTGATAACTTTGCATGAGACGAGATCAAACCAGCAGGTGGCTTCCTCACAGGGGCGGAACTAGGGGGGAGGCTGTCGGGGCTTTAGCCCCCCCTCCCCCCAAAAAACTAATACAAATAGTTATCTTTTTAGTATTAAGTATAGCTTAAAGTATAAATAAATACATTAACTACGTATACATTTCAAAGAATGGGACTAGCTGGAGTGGTATATAGCTTGGTTTTTAAAGCAAATGATGCAGGTTCCATTCTCAATGGGGACAACATTTTTGGCTCAGCCCCCCCTCTGTGCTAAAATGTACACATATATGATTTCAGCCCCCCTTAGTGTAATTTTCTGGTTCCGCCACTGCTTCCTCAACCATCCTAAAACCAGAAGCCTCGCGTGCTGAGACCACAACTCCTTAATAAAAGCGTTCCAAACTACCTGCAAGATGGAATCGGGCATCCAAAATTAGAGGAATTGTTTGTATTTTCCACTTCGTCTTATGTCAAGGATTCCAGCCCCGAAAAGCATTTATCACCTCATGATGTAGGGCAACATGCTCATTCAGAGCCTGGCTAGGGTTTGGCGCCTCGTAATTAGAGTGTGTTATAAGTCGTTGTCTTTTATTTATGTTCGTCCTTTATTTAATTGTCTTTGTTTTTGTCCAGGGTTATTATGCAATTGTTTGAGTTTTAAGATTTACGTGTATTATTAAGGACTTCTTAGTGATTACTTTTTAATTCTAATTTTAGTTTGGTCCTGAGCGGAAATAAGCCAATCATGGCTTCACACACACCATCTATATAATCCCACGCTTGGGGGTATTATCTGACAGTTGATTTAGAAGAATGAGTTTGATCTCTGCAATGTGATTTGCATCACCTCAATAATTTAGGAAGGTAGAAATTTCTGGCTCCCAACACTTCAACGAATTCTTATCCACGAATGCTTGATTAGGCACAAAGTCCAGCAATTGCTCATTCGGATATATAAAAGCTGACAGGTAACATATGTCAATATTTCAAGATGAGACAAACTACCCACCCACTAAGAACAATCATCAACAGAAATTGTCTACTTTTTTTTACAAGACCATGAAAAAATAAGGTAAATAATTTGCTTTTAGTATATCTATCATCTGAGATAGATATTGGGTATCTCATCCCATAAGTGTAGACAATGCAAACATGGTTGTCAAGGCATAACATGGATCCTTATTTTTGTTGGGCTCCCAAGGAGCCTTGTATTTTCATATTTGTTTTGGGTTAATATATTCTATATGTATAAGGTTTCAATCACTTAGTTAATATCCTAAATACTTAAATATAAGTGTAAACTGCAAGCTTAAAATGCAAGAAGAATCTCTAATAAGAGAAACAAACTATTATACAAAATTGAAGTTTTGTAAAAGAATATTGGGTAGACAGTCCTATCATGTTGAAGGCGCCTCTAGTTTTGCCCTTATTTGTCAAGGCAGAGGTTTGCGCACCCTGCTTTTAGCACCTATAGATTCGTCAATCGGCCTTAACAATCTTGGTCGAAAAACATGAAAAGATGTGATTTCTAGGTTTTGTCGTAAACCTAATTGGTTACTTCCAATTACGTAAATCAATAGTTCAAACCGCACTCAAAGGTAGGGCATTTCCCATTGATATAGGAACTTATGTACCAGAAACAATGGTATCTCCAATGAAGGGCTGGAAATATATGAGCATGTTAGAATTATTAATTATTTAGTTTATTATGTAAATGGTCTTAAGTTTGATTGTCCATCAAGGTCTAATCCCAAGCTTTGTCATAGTCCCCTCTTTTATATATAGAAGAATTTTTCTTAGCATATGAATCTCCATTGTCTCCAATCTTATTTTCCACATTGGTATCAAAACAGAGATCAAAACTCTAGTTGTCTAAGAGGGAGGAAAGAAAAGAGTGAGTCCTAGGCTCCTAGCTGACTGGCGTCCACCTCTTTTTCCTTGGTGTGCCGCTTGCAAGCTCTTCTACATGTTCTTACATTGTGAACACACCAGCACGTTTGCATATCGGCTACGCTATGTTGTAAATGAAGCCAAATCATTGGAAGAACCTTCCTTTTGTCCATCATGGCGGCCATGGTCCAGGACCTCAACTTGCACTTGCTAGGGAAAACGGGACCCTCACT
Organism: Alisma plantago-aquatica; assembly: GCA_963693085.1. Classification (NCBI taxonomy): domain Eukaryota; kingdom Viridiplantae; phylum Streptophyta; class Magnoliopsida; order Alismatales; family Alismataceae; genus Alisma; species Alisma plantago-aquatica. The sequence continues at coordinate 58,189,747 of OY856415.1, forward strand.
GGGGGTAGCGCCCCCTAGACCGCAAATCTTATTGCAACTAATTATCTATGAAGATATGGTGTTGTGCTTCTTTATTGTGAGTTCCTTTCGTCCGAAGTCCACCCCAAACACTTTTTCTTCATGGTTGATGTGAAAGGGCTATATAGAGGAGAAAAGAAGATCGTTGATTTGACCATGTTGTCTTGTTCCAGTATATTCGTTCGTGCTTTGTTGGCACCTACCATAGTGCATTTTTCTCGTAGCAGTACACGTCTCATACATTGTGACCACCTGCTATAGCACAATATTCATGTAGCTGTGATCTTTTTCCCAGCTACCGTGCATCATTCCGGTGTCGGAGCTTCTTGTGATGAGCTACTTCGATTACAATGACAACTCAAGTGACTTCTAAAAACATTTTCCACTATATGCTGCTCTAGATGCTCCATGTTATCTTCGTCAAAGGGAAAAGACATGTTTGCTACATGCTACGTGTTACCTTCTTGGGGGAGAATGTTTGAGTGCTTCTACAATTATATTGCAGGATTTAGAGGGAGATTAAATTTGTATATAGGCTATTGTTATCTTTTATGCATTGGCAAGCTCACCATGTCTTTCACAGATGCTCCAGCTTAAGGGTGAGTATTAGAGTTATTAGCTATTTACTTTATCATGTAAATGGGCCTAAGCATGTTTCACCCATTAGGGTTTGATCACAAGCTTTGTATTAGTCTCCTCTCCTATATATAGGAGTAGGGTTTTGCTTAATAGATTAATCTCAATTGCCTCGAATCCTATTTTCTACAAGACCAAAATCAGTGACAATAACATCCGCAGGTTATCCCTCACCTCCTTTGGGATAAATACTTGAAACGATCATCTTCCATATCTAGCTAGTTTCTCCTTTCACTCTCCATAACCATTTCATAAGATAGCCCAAATTTAACGCGTGTACAGACATGAGCGTCACTTTATGGGAAAGCTTAAAAAGATGAATCCTTGCAACATACTAGCCAAATCGAGTATAAATGCACCCACCAGTTGTCACATATATTTACTAGCAATTATATTTAAGATCAGGCTGTCTTGTCCTTCCAATCTCGATAAATATGTCATGAGAAGGAGCCAATTGAACTGTTGTAGAGTACTGATCTTAATCAAAAAATCTACCTTTCAATCAAAACTAGGCTGGCAATTGGGTTCTATCGGGTTGGATTTCGGGTCGAGATATTTAGAAATCTTATGACAAGAGTCGTTTATGACAAGCCATCACATTCCCTTTGCTTTAGGATCCCAATCCTAATAAATTCAATTTTTCTCGACTCAGTCCACAAGCTTGATATTTCTCAAAATTAATAACCACTATAGAGGGATGGAATACTCGTGATCTTTAAATTAAAAATGACACAATAGGCATGTCATACCAGGAAGTAAAGATATTTCAGATTGAATAAGTGCCAAAAGGACATGTTTAGGTCATGCCTCAACAAGCACATGTCAAACACCAAAATTGCTTCATAATTTTAACAACATCAAATTGTTGGTTGTATACCTTCTGAGTCATCATGTGATGATTGTAATAGGGATACATTATATATGATTTCTTCATTAATAAAAGGCAAATTCTATTTATTATGTTTATTTTAGTATTGAGATAATAAATAAATATGATAATGTCCTAAGAATGTTGTGATCAACGACATGATTTGGGTTGAGGACATGACATCAGATAATATGTATATTTAGAGTATTAATTCTTGTTAAGTCCTGAGTCAGATGTTAATGTGAATATTATAGGACAAAAATAATGCGTAAGACTAGTGTGTATGATGGATTATGACTGTCTTTTTAATTATGATATTGGATACCAATTCAGATACATGAGTACTTGTTAGAAAATAAGTTGTACTGGAAAGACACGCTTTGAGAATGACACATGAAAGTCATGTCATGTCGGTCAGAATCATATCTTAATATAACGAGGATAATTGTGATCCTTAAATCTGAAGTCACTACAGTGATCACATGTTGTTTTGTGTACTTTAACACGAGTGTTCTAAAAAGAGATAATTGGTGTACGAGTGGACGGGGTACCGAATAGAGTACATACGCTATGTCGAGTATAAGCAAGAGTATAATCAATTTTAATTGATTTTAGATTTTTGATAAATCGATTATATATTTACATAAAATTATATTTTCACCCTATATAATTCAATATAAATGAACAATTATAAATGAGGATACAACAAGAAGCTTTTCACAACAATCAATTTAGAATGTTATCTAAGCAACAAACATTAACAAATAGAGTATATATTCAAAATAATTGAACATCATATATTATAAACCAACAATTCATGGTACTAATTGAATCAAAGTTGAGGAAGAAACGAGAGAGAAGGAAAACAAGGCGTGGAAGTTGGAAAAAGTATCAATGTTACTAGTTAGATTAATAGAGGAAGAAGGGGTAATTAGAGGCAAAACATGTTGATAAGGGGTGAAAAAGTGTGATGGAATCAGTAATTAGAGCGGGCGATACTTACTGGTAAGTTCGGAAATGGAATAGGAGGAAATGGTATTAATTATTGAGGAAATGGTATTGATTATTGAGGTGTGTGAATAAGAGAAAAGGTGAAAGAAAGAAGGGGGATTGGAGGAGTAATTAGAAAACCACAGGGAATTAGAGGTGAAACAAGGAGAGAGGGAGTGGAAAATGCGGAACAAGTAGGGAGATTGGAAATTGAAGATATGGGGATATGTAATGCTAGAGAGGAGAATGTCATAGAAGAAGGCAGAAAAGGAAATGGAAAACATGATTCCATAATTATAGTCGGGACACCACAGTCGAGAGCCATAAATAAACAAACAAAAAATTCGCACTAGAAGCATCGTTACAGTAGAGTTGTTGCGAGAAAATGGAAAAGAAATGGAGCTTGCATAAATAATAGAGAAGAATGAAGAAAAGAAGGTTGCCTCACAGTTGATTTTGTCGTCGCCCGCGAGATGAAATGTCGTCGTCGCCCCCAAGATGAAATGTCGCCGCCAGCAGCAAGCTCCTCACCTACAGTGACAGCCCGAGAGCGACATCAGCGGAGAGACCAAAGTCGGCGCTACACCAGGGAGAAGTTGTTAGAGAGATGGTCGTCGGGGGAGGAGATGGCCAACGACAAGTTGGAGGGCTGAGGGGGAAGAGAGGAACATAGGTATGCTTAGGTCAGTTCCACGCAAGGTTTTCTCGCGCAACAAGGGAGAGGGTCGGGGTCGGGGTTATGGGGAGGATAGGGTGAGTCGGGGTAGGGTCTGTGTAGGTGACTTTTTTTTTCTTTCATTGGGTCGTATTTTAGAAAATCGGTGAGTAATCAGCCTTTTAACCACCTAGCGGCCGATTAATTGGCCCATGACCGATTTTAAATTTGAATTGGCCTAGGTGGATTGGTCCACCCACCAAACCGAATAAACAGTCAATTATTCGGCCGCTTAGACCGATTTTCTAAACATTGCTTTAACATTACCCAACGTGACTCTGAATAAGGGTTGCATACATGTAGTGATACAGTGCATTGTGACACTAGCGGATTATTGTGAATGATGTAGATGGAAATTACCCCTCCTATTGGAGTGATATCCTAGCCACTTGATAAGTGAAACTATGATATGCATGGCCATGTTAATATGAGTCAGTATATGATATTAAGCTCACATGATCTCGATAGTCTGCTCTGGTTCAAGAAACATAGATTGAATATTAAGAAGACAGCTACTTCATGCCTCGGGTTCAATTTGGATATTGATGAGAAAGAGATTATAAGGTCATGGTAACATGGGTCACTTACAAGTCAAAGTTATTCTCAATTTTTTCCTATTACTTTGATAGCAATGACGTGTTGCTAGATGCCGCTATTTGTTTTTAAGGTCTGTAGCATCACTACCATGTATACAGGATCTACGGGGTCACACGCATAAGGATGCTTAAGGGAAAAGAATTTTACAATCAAATACATGATTAAAATAATTCTAAACTGTATGAAGAGTGATTTTCAACCCAACTGATCGACTGGATGATTTAGATCAATTGATGACTAATTTCCAGACAATCGATTTATCAACTTTTTGGAGAAGTGGACAATCAATTGACTAAGCTAGCCAGTCGACCGACTGAACATGAATCATGAAAAAACAAGGAAAGAGGAGAGTTGTTAGAGTTGGGATCGGATTGGATGATTGGAATCAAATTAAGACTTGCCCGATCCGGCCAGTGAGTCAATTGGATGTCCCAGTAGATCGACTAGATCTATGTCTGAGTTTTACTAGTTTAATTTTGTTTTGAGATTACATATGGGACTGGATTTTTTGAAAAATCAAAGCCCATGACTCTCCTATATAAAGGGATGGACATCCAAAGGGAGAGACACACATTGAGACACAAGTTCTCTAAGAGTTCTTTTTGGAGAGAGGGAAACTCGTCACAAGGATGACAGTCCGCAATAGGAAACACATTGAGACACAAGTCCACAATAGCAAAGCTAGCACCTTGACAACTCCGAGTTTCACATCCTCTTGACGATCAAAGTGGTGCACCAAGAGCTCAAGCATCTGCGTGAACGACATAGAGACTGAGGCCCTTGTGTGGAATCTTGAGGACGAGTAACTTCTTGAAAGGGAGAAGACAAGATGTTGCTACGAGGAAGAGACGACAACAACAACAATAATGACTTCGGATTTAGATTAGGGAGTTCAAGCTCTACACCGACATAAGATGTGTCTAATAATGGACAACTAGTGTGTGTCCGGGTACATTCAATATCCCTTCTATATCTATAATACACATGACATTTTATGGCTGTGATGGATCCGTTGGCTAAGAATTTTGTTGGGAAAAAAAAAATTGTTGCGACCCTTTCCTTCAGGACCCTACACAAACATGCCTCGAACATGTGCCGACGCCACAAGGATTTGAATTTCTAGAAAATTGTTAAAGTTTCCATGCAATTTTTCATTTCCGCAAAGGGTGACGTGAAATGAATGGTTGGTCCGTCGACAAACCAGGATTTCCATGCAAATGTTGATATGTCAATCGACAAATTGACCAAGCTGATACAAACTTCAACGGCATCATCGAAATTGGCAAAATTCTACTAATAAACATAGTCATTTTTGGTTTTGTTTTCCTTTAATTAGATAATTTTCTGATACTGAATTTAGCATCAATAATCAATATATACCTACAAACTAATAGATATTCTAGACTTCATTCAGCAGTTTCTATCATTATTTAGGAAGCGCAAGCACTTTAAAATAGGTTGTGTCCCATACAAGACACGTATTGTAAACCTGTACATGTGGACACGCCTAAATATGCATTGGACGCTTCTCTAGCCATGTCCAATATTTTTTTTCTAGTTAAAAACTTCTAGGAGAGGAGTAGGACACTTGTTGGACACGGCCCAACCCATTGAAAGCCCGCATCAAAAATAAAGTATGTTGGTTTTCATAGATTTATTTCATTTATCAACTGTTGCATCTACCCTTGGGATTGAGGCCTTCTTCTAAATGTTCTTGTCAACTGGATTGAAGGTAAATGATCAACCGTTAATTTATTTATTCTGAAAAACGTGCACGGTGCAGCCTCATATCTTAATTCTTAACAGTGAATACCTTCACCTTGTTCTTTTAATGTTTCTTTATATAACACTTTCTTCAGTGTTATGTTGTGAATTTATCTTAGTCGTTGCTACCCAAACAAACTGTTCTAAAACATTATCAAAATTAATGTGAATGTTCATTTTTTTATAGATACGTGTGCATATATTGTATGCCCAAATTGATAATCCAATTGGACCTACAAGTTGCTCGTTAAAATTCCATGTAATAGATCTTAAGGGCATGTAGGAGACTGGGATGAAGCCAAATGATATTGTCTACTCTATACAACACATGACAAAAGGTAGCAATAGTACCACTAGTAATCTTATTATATGATTGGGCATTATACATGAAATATGGATGGACTTCAAGATATATCTTTTTTGTAACTTGTATTGGACAAATGAAATGGCCTCTTCTACATACATTATTCTTCAATATTCTAGTTATATAATTGCCAAAAAAGTTTGAGTTAAGCTTAAATGAAATATGATTGTCATTGTTTTGCATTTCTTACTAGTATATAGACATCTATATTTTTATCGATTATTTTGTAAACTTGTCATATCCATATGCCGTATAGTGTCCTATATTTTTCTAAAATCATCGTGTTGTATCTTGTTTCTGTGTCTGTGTCTTGTCTGTATCCATACTTCCTAAGCTATTAATTATTAATCCCATTTGAAGTAGTTATCCTATGAATATTATGGGTTGCATACGTGTTTTCGGTGTAAATACTAAAAAATCGGAGTGAATTTCTATAACTTGCATGAAGTTCCCATACTTAGTATATTTTTCGAATTTCCATCAAAATTTCCCTCGACAAACCAATGATCCCATTTTTCATAAATTTCCATTTTCCACGGGTGGCGCAACGGTGTCAAAATCAGCATGTCAAATCCTTGTACACCATGCCATGGACAGTTCCAAGATGTCAAATCAATCTTTTGTTATAGTGGACTGTCTTCTTGACTTAAAGTCATTCTAGGAAATGGAAGACTTTGGACTTATTAAGGTATTTCTAGACATGTCTTTTGCCGCCACCAATTTTATCTTATACCTATCTCTACGACTATTTTTTTCCCTCCCCATATTTGTACAGCCTTCAACAATTCGACATTTTGATATTCTACATTTCTAATTTTCCATTATTTATCCTACTATTCTATACAATAGTCAAAACATTTAGTAAAAAGAGAAATTTATGAATAACTTTAAGATAAATATCCATTCCAGCATGCACGTGTCAATTTGCTAACCTTGATTACATCAAGTTGTCTCTCTACCAACTCTTGGTCATTTGATGTGGTTAGATTCCCGGCCCATGTGAAAACCGAATCACCGTTATGTAAAATAAAGCAATAGGAGGAATTCAATGAAGAAGACACCTGGTCAAATTAAGAAAATGATAAGAAAATATCAGATTATAAGGATAAAGTAAAGGGATGTTAACACAAATTTAACAGCTGATTTAATAGAGACAATTGCATGTGTTGTATTGCTGTAACATCAGATTAATTGACACCCTTCACAGGAATTAATGTGACACTTGGCTGAGAGATGAAAAAGTAGGTACTGTATAATTTTGAAATTCCAATAGTATTTTCAAACAAAATTGCCCAACAAAGTACCAAGCACATACCGAATGGATGAGTAAGCTAAAAATTTGACTTGATTCAACTTACCGGTTCTACTTGAATAGCTTGCATGTTATCAGGTCCAGAACCTTGTACGCGAAATAAAGCTAACCCGTCGCTCGAATATGTATCATCTGTGAGGCCATTATCTGTGATGTAACTTTTGTAGCCTGTGCTAACACCACCCTACAGTTCAATGATGAGTCATTCAACCAAGTTGACAATTACTTTATAATATAAAAAGTAAGCATGTGTTTCACAGGAAGATCTACCTTGTAAACGGTAAAAGTCTGGAATATTGCGAAAAATTGAATGGGTTCTTTTCCTTCATACACGCAAGCCTGGATGAATGAACAGTTCGCATCAGAAGATAATTACAAAATTCTAATATCTATGCCAACCGTAGACAAGGACATATCCTACTTGAGAAGCCTGAAACTTTAGTGACTCGGCCATCTTGGTTGCTAGAGAAACAGCTGCATTCCTCTCTGCCTGCATTTGGTTCAATAAACACCAAGAAAACAAGCATTTTTAAAGAACAAACTCTCAAAGCAGCTATTGCTAAGAACTTCAGTATGCATGGTCATGAATCACGATTAAAGCAGATACTATAGCAAAGAAATTTCTGATGTATTACTGAAATCTTCAGTATAGGAGTCAACATGTGGGGAGAGAAGTGCTAAAGAACAAGACAGGTAAAAAAAAAAAAACAGTATAAGACTAATTTACCTCTATGCTCTGCCTACCAAACCATGTTCCTATTAAAACTTCATCCTTTTCTTCTCCTGGATATGTGTACTGGAAAATATAGCAATCTCCACTGTAAAACTTTGTCTGACCTGAAGATGGGATGAGTTCCTTCTCCTGTCCATTCACTCGCCAAACCTGTGCATAGAAGCTGGAAACCTACATTAGTGGCCCTTTTATATTTTTATGTGAACCTATTTTGCATAAGATGTCCTATCACATCTAAAAATTATACTCATAGTTCAATCATAAAGAGAGGATCAGGATGGCACCTCTAGATTTCCTGTGCAATCAATATGTGGCTGAGGTTCTTCTTTTGGTGCTTCAGCTTTTAAAAGGCCCTTGACATTGAGTCCTTGGCGTTTTAGAAGAGCTGAATGAAGGAGATGCCTTAAATGAAATAGTATGGCAAGCTTAAGTAAACAAATGGCTGGCATTAAAGGAGACATGTTCACGGACCTGCAACTTTACCCCGACCATCTTCAGTTACCGCAGCATCATCTGTTTGAGGCCATGAATCAAACTTTGACCGAAACAAAACAGTTTCAAAACCCTCAATTACACGAATCAAATGAGATTTTGGTCGATCAGGCTCCTTGAGTAGATCCTGAAATAACATACACCAGACATGTTACTTATTATATATTTGAGTAAGGGCTTTATGGAAAATGCAGATTCCAATTATTACCTCTGCAATTGAACTTGCAACTTTCCGCTCTTCGAGAGATGTAATTCTTCCCATCCATACAAACACTTCAACTCCACAGTCCAGGACATAACATTTATTTGTATTTAAAACATGTCTTGTTAAGGTTTCCTGAACAGGGATTGGCTTCCCTTTTTCAATGCTGACAAGGTAAGCAGTAAATTCGTTTAGAATCTGGAAATGATGTATTAAAAGCCCAGTATGTAAACTACTAAAGATTTGAGCGTTAACAGAGCAAGGCAATAAAACTAGGAACTCAACTCGTAGCAGCTTATGTGTTTTTTTTAATATGTAAAATCAACCTACCATAACAACTTTGTAGGAGAACCCGTCAATTTTTCATCCTCAGATGCTGCTTTCCTTGGGAGTGGAGCAAATCCACCAAAGAAACCCCAGAATTCACCAGCGTCAGCATCAGCCATCATCTTGCCGTCATCTAGGAAAATATTAGAATAGTAAGAAAAAGTACTTCAATTGCAACTCTCAATATATCTCTAGAAATGAAACTTTGACCAACAAAACATGGAAATGTCACTAAAAAGTAGAACTTGAACATACCAACAATAGCAACTTCACATTTCCCATCATGATAAGTATCTTTCATGTACTGAACAACTTCAAGGGCTTTAGCCCTTTCTTGAATAGATGAAGTGGAGCCATTGAACTGGAAAACCTTAAGCTTGGTATCAAGGATAAAGACATCATCATGGTTGAGGGATGATCGAGCAAAAGGAACCTGAATGGAATAACGGTAAGAGTTACGAAAAAGTAAAGGTTAAGCTTGTACGCGACCATTACGTTTACCACGAATATTAAAAGATAAAGGTGTGGCTTCGTCCAAGAACAAGAAGAAGAAGAAGAAGAGCAAAACCAAACTAAAACCGAAAACAATAGTTACATGGATTAGCAGATGGTACATTAACCTACCACGTAGGAGAAGACAGAGCCTTCCTTCTCTATAAATAAAAAGTACAAATAGAAAAATATGATAATTCCTAGTCCCCTAATTCACAATTGATTGCAAATGAATGCACAAATACGGAGGGAGGGAGGGAGGGAGAGAATTGTATTATCAAATTACTTCAGCAGCCACATGCAAATAAACGGAAAGGAATCTACAATGAGAATAAAATGGAACCGAAATGTAACCCCAAACTGATTCTAGTTCAATCAAAATAAAATCACTAATTAAATAGGCATTGAATTTTGTAAGTGGCTATACAATTTCACAGAACCAGTCATTAAATCCAGTGACAGGTGGGAACTTCTTAATTTTAGTGGAAGGTATGGGGAGGGGGAGCTATTTACCTCTTTGACATGTACAACATGCCTTCCTTTGCAGACAAACAGACGAGTCTCGTGCTCATGCTCGTTCACTTCAGCATGCTTGAACCCGGAAGCAATCCCACCTTGTTGTGGAATGATACAAGGCTTGAAGTAAGAAAGGAACATCTCACTTTCATGGCCCTGCAACTCTCTATACTGAACAGCTCGTCCTCCAAGAGCTGCATCCAACTCCACAGTCTTGATGGCAGCAGTGCCTGCCTCATCCTGTTCCACAAGGACAGAATTAAACCTGGATAAAACTAAAGACCAATCTTGTAGAAACAGGGAATGCACCTAAAGAAAAAGGAAATGGTTGGAAGGGTTTTATAACCGACCTGGCTAGTATCTTTCCCAAGCCAGTAATGGATATCGTGATGAAGCGCACCACTTTTCAACGCAGTAGTCTGTCACCAAAAGAACACAGGAGACATGAGAAAAATCAGAAACCACTAATCTGATTACATACATTGTCATGAAGCATGATAGTGAATCAGAATCTCGTACCTTCAATATGATATAGGAATCTCCTGTGAAGAACTTCCCTTGAGATGACTTGGACAATAGCACAGGACGGAAGTTCTCAATACGCCAGATTTCCAAACCACTGCTCATGGTTAAGGGATCATACATGTTCACTAAATCATAACGTTATAAAGGGATGTTACATAGGTTTGTCGGAATAGAGCAGCCAATTCTATGCAGTAGCTCATTATTCAGATTCTCACTGGATTCGGAAACATTAGGCATTAAACAAGCAGCATAGCATAGAACAAACTACATCACCGTCTTGTTTCAGTGGACTCGCTCAGTTTGGGCGAATGATGCAGGGTAAGTTTAACATCTGAGCTATTGAAGAATTGGAAAGGATACGGTTTGGTTCCAGCTCCCTGGAAAGCAGCATCCAGTTCTCGCATGGAAACCGCCATAATTCTCGGTCTTTAGCTATAGAATGACGATGATGAATTGACGTTGATCCTTCTTCACCTTGTGGAGGGTTTTGGTTTTGAATGTCGGATCAGGTAACTATCTATCTGCAAGGATGAAAACGAGAAAAGCATTACGAACTAGAATTATGCAGCAATTTAGACCGAGATAAAGGCAGTCCGGAAGGAAACCAAGTAAAACTGACGGAGCCCGATGAGCTAGAATTCCTATAGAGATTGAACCAAAACGAAAACTCGGGAGCTGCGACAGCTTGGCCTTGGGAGTAGAAAGAATGTCCTAGAGGATGGAAAACGAGAGCTTTCACAGATACTCCCTACTTACTGCCCACTCCTGCAGGTATCAAACCCGAATTTCCTTTCAGAGACCTTGCCCTCAACGCAAAAATGTTTTTGCCTACCCAATGAGGAACCGGATCTTTCTACATTAGGTGACCAACCAATCATGCATGCTTCCACCGACGCCTAATCAAGGTCGACGCGACATTGGATCTAGCGCCGAACATGATTGTCCGTGTAAATTTTATCTCGTCAAGGGTCCATTTCCCCACGCTGGAATGACGGTCAGACTATCCCGGACCATTATGGCGATCAGAAGCTTAGAGGAGGGCAGAAGAGAGAGGGAGCCAGACAGGATCGCGCCCAGCTAGATCCCCTGGGTCGCAGAGTAGATCAGGCGGTACCGGAGCAGGGGAATCGGATGGGGGTAAATCTACCATCAACCTTCCCGGACTATCGGAATCTGGTCAACAACCGATTGAGGAATAGTAAGACGAATCCAACATTCGAACACACACCACTGGGGCACAGGCTAGTCAAAACGGGCGCGACTGCATTTGGCTCACGAAGTAGACCAGGTGGACTACAATCGCAATCGCGGAGGATCAAAAACAATTCAGTGATGAAACGGTCCAGAGAGTTCATGTTCATCCAAGGGAAAGATTCAACTGGAAAATTATTATAAAAAAAACGAACGAAGAGAGAGCAGCTTCGGCCGGCTACTCACCTCACTTTCACGCCAGCCGTCGTCCGGTCCTCCGGGTGGTGCGGGGGAGAGAAGGGGTGAGTAGGTAGGTCCGCAAATGAGCAGAGGAGAACCCTAGAATTCGAGTGAGAGGCCAGCCAGGGAACGAATCAGCTGAGGACAAAAACAAAGACTCCGGTCTGGAAAAGAAGAAGAAAAAAAATAAGGTGAAAGGAAACGGCCACACAGTGGAAAAGCAAAACAAACAGTCTAGTATAGAGTAGTAGATAAAAAAGAAAGAGAGAAAGTTCTACGGCGACGGGACAGGTTGTCGAGGTCAAAACGAATGGCGGCCAGCAGTAACAGATCGAGGGAAGCGGAGCCTCGTCGACTCTCGGCGGCACTGCAGGCAATAGCAACCACTTCCGGCAGTGGGGAGGAGCCGGCAAATTATGGGCAAGTCCGTGAAGAGGAAGAACGGGAGGGCAACCGACCACTACAGTCTACAGTTGGTAGAAAGAATTGAGTAGTAGGGGTGAGGCTGGACGAGAGATATTGGATCTTTGTTTTACCCGGCGACGCAAGTCGATGCCGAAAGTTGAGGTGATCCGGTCCCTCCCTAGTCCGTCCGGCGCTGCCGAAAGTTTGCACGACGGGCTAGATCTGCGGTGGACGTATCAGGGGAAGAGAAGGATAGGAGGGTGTGGACGTGGGCGCCACTTGATTTATTATATTTTCCTCCGAATTTTCTTGGGTCTTGGTTTTATGGTGTGGACGCTGTGTTCTGCTTCGAGTAGAGAGAGAGAGGGGGGAGAAGGGGAAGGAGGGAGGTCAGTGGAGACGAGTAGAGACAGTGTGGGTGGGAAAGGTTTCGGGAGAGTGAGGACGGCCACCGGCCACGGGGGAGTGGGCCTGGATGCTGATGATGCCTACGGACGGACTGCTGGCGGTGGTGGTGGTGTTGTTGGTGGGGATGTTTCATGGATGACGGAAACAAAAGTTGCTGCGAATATACGGGCGCTGCTGTTGCTGGCACCACAACTAGTCACACGGTTTTGGTGCTCCGATCGAATCGAGACTCGGGCTGTCACCGTCTGCTGTGGTCTTCCTCCCGGACGGATATTCCTATTCCATGTTATTAGGACCATAGTAATCAATGGGAGAATGGAGTCAAGGTTTTCGCGTTTTAATGGTTCATAATAGAATTTAATACATGTGAGATAACTATCCTACCCAAAATGGCATCCCAATAAATTAAGACAATAAATGGTTTCTCATTCCACGTGGGGATCATGGGTCCATATATCTTAAATCCGTGTTTCAAAATTTGCAACTCATAACTTGGTTTAACTGATTTGTCGGTTGGTCTGTTAGTTGCAATACATAAAGAACATGACTCCCTCCACACACACAAACAAAAAAAATGAAATATAAAAAAATATATATGTACTTCAAACATTTCCTTCAAGTTATATAATGCAGAGTATGCAGTGACATACTTGCAAGTACATCACAAATTGTTTTAAATTAATTTTAATAACTATTTTGTTTAATTTAATATCCGAGCTCATCGCATAATCTCATATTATGTTTTATTGTAATGAATTGATACATATCTCATTCACTGAATTAACCACACATGATGACTCAACGGGGACCAAGATAGTTTTCCATTTGCTTCTTGTTTTCGTCTTCAGTCTTTCTATCGAGTCCAACGGAACATCTGACATGCACAGTTTGATGCCATCCGTGGGTGTCTAGGCTCATCCACCATGTGTGACTGGGTGTTACATGATTACCGTTGATAGCAATGCTCTATATATGTATAGCCATAGGAGGGTTTTTGGGTCATCAGCGACGGATGGAGCTCTTGGTGATGGCTTTACTCGGTGTAGAGCAATCTGAACCCACATAATAGGGGATGGAAAGCCAAATACTTAAAACAAAAGGGAATGAGGGACTATTTTTAACTGTCTTGGGCCTAGTTTGGGAGATTGATTTCTTACTCTTAAACTTTCTTGTAAAGGGTTTTTTTTAACCCAAGGGATAGCTTGCTAGTTCTTTCTTGAATAAATTATTAACTTTTGAGATATATATCTCATTAAAAAAAAATTAAATCATGAATATAAATATTTATAAATATGCATACATGTTTTGATAAGCATTTAATTCAATATATGACTTTCATGTTGTTGAGTCACCCAAGATATATAAAAAGAAATATTTATTGCAAAACCACAATCACTTATAAGTTCGAGTATTACATGTCACTTCTTCAAGAGTTGGGCAAATGTGTGGATGCCATTCTGACACATTAGAATATCAATTAAGTGTAATACACATGTAAAATATCACTCCCCCCCCCCCACCACGACATGCTTAGATGTTAAGGACGTTGATTCTTCCTAGGAACACAAAACCAAACAAAAGGTGAACATAGAACAACTATTTGTAACGGGTACCAACTCCTACATCTACGGCCTCTAAGTAATCCTAAAACATAATAAATCATAACCATCATGTTTTAGCTCAACTATAGTTATGGATTAAATGGCTACAACATCAAGCCTTGTTTAGAAGGATGTAATTTTTTATATTTAACAAAATTTAACTATTTCATCATGTTGTTTGGGTTACAAACTCCCCATCATCCATGTATTTTGTAATAGTTTGTTTATCACAAGGACCGACTGACCAAGTGCCAAATAAATCAAAATACATGGATTAATACTCAATAGAACTATCCTAGTAGTAGTCCATGTCAATTAGGAACAATAAATAAGTAGACCAAGACCAAAATACACATGTACATCCGATATATATCAAAATATTTATTAATTTCAACACAAATTCAATGAATAGAAAATTCATGTCACATTTTACCAACAACGGAACCCGTACCACAATTACATATTGTTAAAATGAGCAATTGAAGAAGAAAAATTGATAGAATACTCAAAAAGTGTTGATTTGTATATATAGCATAGAACAAAGCTGCGCCTCACACAATATGAAATACCGTCTTTATTTTTCTTTGCCCCATGCGTGTGTGTTTGATCCCTACATAAGTTTTTATTTTTTTCTACCCTCGCATGGGATTTTGCTTGTTAGTCAGCCCTTTCTAGATAGTTCAATGTGTTCCTTACAAACTGGACAGTACAATTTCGAGTTTCTAGCCTTAGTGTCTGCATTAACATGTCCTACTTCAAGCAGATTACCAAAATTTTACCCATCGTAACAATGGTAATGATAATATTCGTCATGCAATACAAATGTTTGAACCAAGGCATGCCTTAGTGGCTCTTGGTTTACCCGTGATAATTAGAAGTATATAAAGGCATGTTCGGTCCCTTTGCATGTAAGGGGTCTCAATCAGTCTAGTGGCCTAATGGACCAACAGCATACAAAAAGAAAAGCATGGTGGGTGGGTGTAAGGGGGGAGAGAGAGAGAGAGAGAAACAGCGGTCCATTATTATTAAATAAAGAAGTGAAGGCCTCGCATGGACATGAAAAGGAAGCAAAAGAGAGCCGAGTGGACTATGAAACATAGGTTATGGGATAAAATGAAAAAATAATCAAATGTGAAAAAGAATAGAAGAGCAATCAGCTGGTGAGCGGTGGCTGAAATGTGTTAACGAATAATTGTTGTAGGAAATAATACGTGGAGAAAGGCATGCCTGATAGGGTCGTTCTTGTGGCTAAAAGATAGGAAGGGAAAGGGAAGGCGTGGCGTGGGCAGACTCGCATGGTAGGAGCATTGTTTTGTTGTTTTTTAAATCATATTGTTTTTTTTTCTGTAAAATTTGGAGTGGTTTTTAATCATATTGTTTTCATCCATTGATTATTACAGCCACACTCGGTTCTATTCTAGTGGTGAAGGTTGTCAATCCCGAATGCAGTAGTATTTTATAGTAATATAATTACAATCAATCATCATCCATTATCTTACCCACGGTGCGTCACATGGCCAGCGGCGCCAACGAGGGGGTGGTGAACCACGAGGTGCAGCTCCTATTTACCCCCGGGCGAACTGGCCACGTTGCGTTTTGATTTGCTGGAATTTATTTATGAACTGCTCGACAATCGCCCTCGACTTTTAAGGAAGGGAAGACAAGCTGCGCTGTCGTGGCGTCCGATCGTCCGCTGCTTCGCATTTGTTACGGTTTTTATCACCCTCTGGAGTCTGGAGTCTGGATGCTGCTGCATGGCCCGCGACTTACTGCAGCGACCACAGTCTGGAAAGGAATGAACCCGGTTGCGGGCGCGGCATTAATTTAATTTTAGCGGATTAAAGCATGGAGCAGGTAAGACCATAAGAGGAAACAAAATTAAAAATGGAGCAGGCAGCAGTGCCTCCATTGCTGGGCCACCATCACTCCATTAGCACTGCACTTTACGGCTAATCTACTAACCTGTTATATATTATCTATCTTTCTAATGTATGTATTTATTTTGATGAGGAAAATGCTCCATCCCCGCTGTGGCTGCATTTGCGATGGATGGCAACATGGTCATGCCATTGAGGCCGCCGGTTTGGTCAGCAATCCCGTAGCTCAAATCGGATAGACCGTATTTGGTTTGCTGAAAAAGATTAACATATGATGATTGATGCCAAGAGACAGATGATGTAAATATAGTTGCGTAGGATGGGATGTTTGGAATAACAATATTCGACACGTCGCAGCATTCTTTGTTCCATATTTTTTATTTTAACATACAAAAACGCGTGAATCATGTGCATGGTGAGCAAAGGGGAGTAATTAATTTCCGGACGAGGGGTAGTAGTTCAGGTGGTAGAAGCCTGGCTTCCCCTCAGTAAGGACTCAGGTTCAAAATCACTCGGTGGTGTTGCTCCAGTCACCCGTATTCCGTCACGTTGCTCGGCCTCTTTGTGAATTTACATGTTCTTCCCGTTGTGCGGGTAGGCGATGAGGGATCGAGAGTTTACGCCATCAACAGATATTACAATCGCGACACATGTTCGAGGATGGTTTCACATCGTCATCAGGAAGAAAAAAAATGATCAATTACGCCGTCAGCATGGATTACAATCGCGACACATGTTCGAGGATGGTTCCACATCATCATCAGGAAGAAAAAAAAAGTGATCAATTTACCAAATAATGTCTCTAGAACTCTACCTTTTGTCTGTGGGTTGACACAACAATCCACAATGTCTTTCAAGAATATCATGTGTGTCCCAAATCGGAATCACTCCCACTCATATTAATTGATATTGGTGATAATGATAATATCACTCATAGAATATAAGTGTTCGAAGGAAGAATGGAGAGTAAGGGGGAGGGGAGAGGAGAAAACAATAAGGGGATAAGAAGGAAGAGGGCAGAACTAGCAACTTGACACATCGATGAGGAAACCATGGCTGATAGAGGAAGGTTCGACCACCATAGCATGATGAATCGAGAGAGACAGGCGAACATGGGGAGGGGGCATAAGGGTGTGAGAGGGGTTTTGTACCGTGCAAATACTTGTGGGTGTTGTGGAACTTGAAAGTCTCTATGACTTGGGACTTCTTTCCCTTTAGAATACTATCCTAACATGGGTTTCATACAAACAGACATGATAGTTTGATTTCAATTAAGATTAGAATAATATCATGTTTATAATACCACAAAACAAAACTGGGGATTTATAAACTATAGAGAAGAATCAAGGTTTAGGGTATGTTGTATACATATAAATGACGCATTAGTGTGTTTGGTTTAAAATGTGCTAATATGCCTGCTATAATGCTAAACCTAAAAAGTGAAAGTCACTAAGGAAGGATATAAGGTGAAAGAAGGTTTGTGCAACTCGAAAAGGCAGATGAGAGTTTCTTTTGGTAAAAGACTTATATGTCTTGCCTCAAAGTTGGTGAGAGGAATACAAATATTTATCACTCCACGACCAAGAAAAAGTTGCTCACATATAGCATTATGTTTCTCATCGAGGCTGATGGATCCACAATTGAAGGCAAGAAGTTGGTTGCTCAAGAAGATGTTGATTACTTGATTTATAGCTAACACTCTAGCCCTACTTGTAATGCTCCCCTCCTGCACATGATGTGAGAACACGTTACACTAAATGAGATTTCTCAAAACACAAAATATGATTACTCATTAATTAAACACAAACCCAAAAAATATGGTAAATTAAAACCGATTTCAACATTTCCCAATTGCTCAGGAACATTTACATAATGTTCAATAACCTTTACAACTGCCATGTAGCCTCAACTACAACATAAACTTTACAAAGGAACACTATCCACATATGTCACATATACAAGTATCAACATGCTATCAAAAACTTGATTAAATCAAAACTTCATATATAAATTTTTCACTTGGACTTGAGAGTACACAGACGACTCTAGAACACACTAGACACTAAGCTACCATTTCTAGGATTCATCACCTCAATTTCCCTTGTTACCATGGTTCTGCTTCCGTTGTTGCCGATCACCTAATTAAAAAGATGTGGTGACCCACGAGGTGAGACCCAGTCCCAACGAGAGATATAACTCTCTCCAACATATATTGATTACATTAGATTAAATAGTAAATAACTAAAAATAGTGGAGAAATGCATGGGTTTTAGCTAACTAAAAATTCTAGGGCATGAAACCCTAAGAAAGTTAGGGTTTATGGGTTTAGAAATCTATGAGGATGGTGAAACTAGGTTCTATTTAGATCGTGATTCACTGTAGAGAGAGAACAAAGAGGAAATAGGTCGCGGGGACTATAGAGTCCAGGGCATGTTGGGCTTAGTTGGAAGAGATAACCTCCCCACCAGCAGACGATTTCGCGTCCCAGTTTGACACAAAAATGGACTAAAGGATTGTGACACCAAAAATAGAAATGGAACTTAGGAATCAAAATGTAATTCAAATATTCAATTGATTTTTCAATTAAACTATATGCAAACTCCCTATATTGATTTGAAGGGTCAAATAAGGTCGGATTGACTTCAAAATTTTAACCATATGTGGATTTTAGGGTCTATAACATTCTTAAATAGCTACTTTTCAAATTTGATGATCAAAAGATGAGATATTACTATAAGGTTATTATCATCAATTATGTACATTTAATGAATTATGATTGATCCTCGATGTAACTTTTCCTTTTTGCTCACTTAGGGTTGAATTTTACTTGTATTGAGTCAATTGGATAGAACTAGATCAATTAAGGTTACTATGTTTATTAGTGGTGATGTGGCTCCACTAAGGAAAGAGAAGATGCATTAAATTGGATTTTTGACTTATTTGAACATGTTTCAATATAAAAGGATAGTGATATAATATCATCATAAAAAGGAAATGAATCAAATCATGTTACTCATCTTTCATAATACTAAAAGAAAAAAAAAAGTTACTTGTGTTATATGCATTGAAGTCCAACATTTGAGTTGAATCACTACAGAAACTTAATTTATTACCCTAAACCGAATTTGATCAAAAATTGGGATGCTATAATTCTACCTACCTTATAAAAATTTCCTCCTTGAAATTTCCAAGATACTACCCACCTTGGGGTTTTACTTATTCCTAGTTTGCAATACTCAACCTGTATTTCTATCTGATAAAAACTAGGGTTACACTAGATCATGCCTTCTTCCTCATCATCGACCATTGTAAAGATTCTTGCTTGTCTCTTTTCTGGTTGGTCTGTATTGGGATCATGTCTTGCATCCCTCCTTGATTTGAACTTGGGGCATTCAAACTTCTTGTGACTCGGATCTCCCTAATGGTAGCAAACTCCGATGCCAAACCTACATACTCCACCATGGAGCCTGTTGTAGGTAGGTCAAGGCTACTTGTTAGCTGGTTCTTCTAAAGCTTTCCTCTTCTTATCATCATGGTTGTTGGAGTTTCTCTAAGACTTATTATGCTTATCTTTCTTCCATGTCCTTCTTGGGTGATATTCTAGCTCTAAGGTAGCCTCGAGTGCCTCTTGCACTGTCTTGATACTACGCCCAGTCAAAGCATTGCTCAGATCAGGCTTCAAACCATGCATGAATTTCTTTTCCAGACATGTCTCATATAAGTCGTACCCATACTTTTGCAACATATGAAACTTCATTGCATACTGGCTAACTGTTGAGTCAAACTACTTCAGGCGATTGAACTCCATCTCCTTCTTGGTTATAGCTTCTGATATGTAATAGTTTTAGAAGGTAGTGGTAAACTCCTCACAGGTCACGACTCATCATTGGGTCCTCTAGTATTGGTGAAGTTCTCCCACCAAGTGTGGGTTGTACTCTATAACTAGGTGTCCCAAAGTGAACTTTAGAATGATCCAGGCATCCCAAATCACATAAATAGTGCTCAACATTAAGTATCCACTCTTAAGCATGACCAACTACATTGATCTAAGCTTCGCCAGAGAAGGTCTTGGGCTTGATGTTCAGAAAGTCTACTAGGGTCAATGTTTGGTTCCTTGGATGATGTGGCCTTCCATGTTGACTGATCAGGGCATCAGTATGAGCCTTGATGAGCACTTCTAGAGGTGCATTAGGGTTAGCCCCTTCAAAAACACCATGATCCCTCATTGGAAGAGCTTCCCTCTCCATTTACGTACTCTTTGCCCTTATTGGATTTCCTCTTGGGAGGTCTACATAAATCCCCTAACAAAATATATGTAAAAAGTCGTAATTGTCATTAAGATTCACCAAACCATCAAAAAATATTGAATCAATATTAAAAAAGAGGAGTGGAGTGGAAAAAGATAGGAGAAAAGTATTCAAGAGAGAGGAGAGAGGAATACACTGCTATAGTGCTAAAAACACATTGCTATAGTACCAAAAAGGAAGAGGAAAATAGAAGAAAAAAGAGAGGAGAGAAGTAGATATTTCATACATTACCTAAAGAGGATAGAAGTAAATATTTGTACATTACCAAAAGAAGAGAGAGGTAAACAAATTGGTACAATATCAAAGGAGGAGAGAAGCGAACAAGAGAGAAGAAAAAAGTAAACATTGGTCGAGACAAATAGACAAGAGAGAGGAGAGAAATAATATTGGTACAATATCAAAAGGATGAGAGAAGGAAACATTGCTACAATAGCAAATGATTATAGAAGTATAAATTTTTGGTATTGTGCACATTCTAAAAAAAGGGTCTTGTGCCAAGATATACGTAAATAAATAATATAAAAAAGAACAAAGAAGTAAACAAGTAAGAAGAAAGTACAATTTAATATTTACATTAGAAATAAATACAAGAATGTATACATTTATGTCATTTCCTACATTTTTCCTGATTTATCTCTTTCTTTCTCTATCTCTCTTCTTATTTATCTCTCCTTCTTTCTCTACCACCCTCCTTATTTATCCACTCCCTTTTCTCTTCCCATTCTTAATTTAATGTCTCATATTTATCTGCATAACTCCTTAATTGTCTCACTCTTTTTTGACCCACTTTCTTGATCTCCATAACAACTTAGATTAGATAGTGGATAGTTGGAGATGGGTGTTTCTTCTATAAATGGAATTGGCATTCCGTCTCCCAATGGGAAGGTATGGGGGTATGTTTGGTTTTCAGGATTCTTAGATGTGATAGGATTTGAATCCCAATAATACCATTTTAGTTTGTGCAAAACAAACTAGCAAATCTCATGGGGTAGCGGGGATCCAAATTCAAAAACCAATATACAAAGCGAGTTGCTTCCACTGCGACGCATAGTTTGAGTAGTGTATATTGGTATTCTTACAGCATGGCGTTCTCCCCCGCGGCCGAACCCGCGGCCGGGTCCTTAATTCAGCTCCATATGATCCATAACCTGCATATCCCCTTGTCCCGTTCCCTTCAAATAGCGTCCAGTTCTCCCAATTCCGCGGCGGTTTGTAGAGGTACCCTCCCAACCCCCGCGTCGTCAAAACCCTAGCGAGAGGCACCTACATCACGAGAGGAAGAGACGAGAAGAAACCCTCGGCCTCCGGTGGTGGCGGTGGGAACACGAACAGGGATGTGGAAGGGATGCGCGCACAACAGGGTTTCGCCGCTCAGAGGACGAGTTGGTACTGCTCCACGTCCACGTGCTCCTCGTCCTCTCCCTTTCCTCATCTTCATCTACTACAACCCACTTAATTCGCTAGGGAAGGAGGGGCAGGCAGGGTCCGGGCAGGGCGAGAGCGGGCGTGGACTGTGTGTCGCAGTGGCCAGAGCCGACAAGGGCGCAGCAGCGAGCTCAGCCCCTGTAGCCGCGGCAGCCTTGCCTTGTACAGTTGTACCCGCCTCTCTGGCGTGCCGTCCCCCTCTTACGCCACTCTTCGGATGCTGGACCGTATCGGACCGGAACGGAGCAAGCCGGAGGAGCCGATGTGCTGGCTGGCTGAGGATCAGAGGAGAAGAGTCACGACCCGAGTTGAAGATGGACCGGAGTAACTAGCCGAGTCTTGAACCTTAACCCGTAGAGAGAGAGAGAGAGAGAGAGAGAGAGAGAGAGAGAGAGAGAGAGAGGTGGGTGTCTGTCTGTCCGTGTGACACCACATACCCCGTCACATATCTCGTCCCCCCCTGATTGGCGATGTCGTGTTGCGAACTTGCCGTGCTCCGTCACTGCGCCCACAGCTATCTCCGTTAAATTTCCCACATCAGCGGCATTGAGGCTAGCTCTTCTCCTGATGCTTGGACACCACTAGCTGAGCTATCGGGAAAAGAACACCCAACCCATTGGGAAACTGCTCACAATAGAAAATGAAGAAGATGGTGAAGGAGAAAACAATTAATGGCACGTCAGTGGTTTGGCTTTGAGACGAGCGGGCGGAATCTAGCTATCAATGACATAATTGAAAGAACCAAAAATCACCTTACCACCATGAAGAAGTCGAACTCGACAATGCCGTAGATAAGCCAGGACAGTACGTTACAGAAAGATGCCAGTGACAGACATAATGGCATGTACTCAACGCTGCTTGTATGCGGCCAAAACATGTATTACGGCAGAACCCAAGTTAATTATATGGAAACGAATTATTAGAGTACCGAAGATAAAGTTCGGGTGGGTGAGTGAGAGGGCTGGCGTGCATGTGGCCTATCCTAACGGCGAGGGGCGCCGCGTACATGGGGATCACACACACGGTGCAGATACACCCAGTGGCGGAACTAGAAAATCACCGTAGAGGGGTTAAGCATAATCAAAGTTGTTTTTTTTACTTTCCAAAACAGGTATACTTTTGATGAATTGATATTTCAATAATACTTCACATCAAAACAACCAATAAGAGCACAATTATACTTCACATAAACTCATATTTGAATCAATTCAATTTTTTAATATACTGGTTGCACAAAACTATAAGAAAGTAAAATTATTTTTAATATACTATATACCTCTATAGGATGTCCCGTAAGAAGAGAAGTGTTGGCTTTAAATAGATTTGAATTTTAATGATGCACTTCCGAAGAGAGAGCAATGGCTTATTAATCTGAGATCGAAGGAAGATGACTAGTGAGCAGACCGAGAGGCGAGAATGAAGACCAAAATTTAGAGGAGTTCCAGAGTAATTGCCAAATCAAAGGTTAAACTAGTTGTTGCTTCGTAGAAGTCAAGTTTGGCAGATTTTACCAAAAATCACCTTACCTTTTGGAATAACGAATGCTCCAGCCACTTTTCAATCACTGATGAATGAGATCTTCAGAACACATTTGCGTAAATTCATCCTGGTTTTCTTTGATGACGTTCTAGTCTATAGCCATGATTTAGATTCTCATTTACAACATTTGCGGACAGTGCTACAGATTTTACGAACTCATAAATTGTTTGTTAAACGCAGCAAATGTCAATTTGCAGCAGCATCAGTGGAGTATCTTGGGCATGTGATCTCCAGAGATGGGGTTGCAGCAGATCCTGGTAAAATATAAAGCATACTGGAATGGCCCAGACCTACATCCATCAAGGCCTTGCGAGGGTTTTTGGGTCTGACAGGATATTATCGGAAGTTTATTCGAGGCTATGACCAAATAGCACAACCTTTGACTCAACTCTTGAAGAAGAATAGTTTTAAATGGGGGGAGGAAGCAGATACAACTTTTTCTGAACTAAAGAGGATAATGACTTCTCCTCCAGTGCTGGCTATGCCAAACTTTGGTTGTGAATTTGTGATAGAATCTGATGCTTCTAGCTTGGCAGTTGGCGCAGTCTTAATGCAGCAAGGTCGCCCCATAGATTTTTTGAGCTCTGCACTGAAAGGGACTCAATTGGGGTGGTCCACCTACGAGAAAGAGATCCATTCTATACTGCTAGCTATGGTAAAGTGGCGACATTACCTAATTGGCGCCAGGTTTGTCATTCGTACTGATCAAAAAAGCATTAAGCATATGATGGATCAGACTCTTCACACCCCTACCCAATAGAAGTGGTTGGCAAAACTTCTTGGTTATGACTATGTGATCGAATACAAACAAGGGACGACCAACAAGGTAGCAGATGCGCTATCTAGAAGAGATAGCTGGTCTTCTGACATAGTTGTGGCATCCACAGAGCTTTGTAGTATAATATTACCAATTCCACAGTGGATTGAGGAAGTTCGAGCTTTGAATTTAGCTGATCCGGTCTTAATAGAGCTGCAACATAAATGGACGAAAGGGGAATTGGATGTTATGAAGTTCCAGTGGAAGAATGGCATTATGTTTAAGAAAGGGCGCATAATTTTGAGTGCTGATTCTGATCTGAGTAAAAAGGCAATCTTCGAGATGCATAATACTACCACAGGCGGGCACCTTGGCTTTGAGAAAACTTTGAATAAGGTTAGAGAAGTTTTCTGGTGGAAGGGAATGCGTAGTCAGCTGAGGCAACACATTCGAGAGTGTTCTACTTGCTAGGAGAGCAAATTTGAAAATTGTCCTCCACCAGGGTTGCTTCAACCACTTCCTATTTTGACTGAAGTCTGGTCTGACATTGCAACTGACTTCATTGACGCGCTGCTACTGTCGCGTGGATATTCAGTGATTTTGGTAGTGGTAGATCGGCTATCTAAAGTAGCCCATTTCTTCCCTTTGAAGCATCCCTACACAGCTCGCTCAGTATTGGAGGTATTCATTGATGGGGTTTTTAAACATCATGGCATTCCCAAGTCTATTGTTTCTGATCGTGATGTTGTGTTCACGAGCAATTTTTGGAAGTATTTCTATAAGATGCAAGGTACCCATCTGCGGATGAGTACAACTTATCATCCTCAATCTGATGGCCAAAGCGAGGTCTTGAACAAGAGTCTTCAGTGTTATCTCTAATGTTTCTGTGCTAATCAACCACAGGAGTGGGTTCGTCACCTTCCTTGGGCATAATGGTGCTATAATACATCGAATCATTCTTCAACAAAGCTATCACGATATGAAGTGGTTTTTGGGAAACCTCCGCCAACGTTACTGTCATATGTACCTGGTCATTCCAAGGTGGCTGTAGTTGATCAAGGATTATTGTCTCGAGATGAGATTTTACAGCTGCTTCAGGAGAACTTGAGTAAAGCCCAGGATCGCATGAAGCGATTTGCTGACCCCAGGAGATCGGAAAGGGAATTTTCAGTAGGGGAATGGGTTTATTTGAAGCTACCTTTTTCTAGACAACGATCCATTGTCCAGAGGAGGAAGACGAAGATCAGCCCTCTCTTCTACGGGCCCTTTGAGATAGTGGAGAAAATTGGTACAGTGGCCTATAAATTGAACCTCCCTGAGAGTTCCTTGGTGCATCCTGTATTTCATGTATCTCTTCTGAAAAAGAAGCTGGGGCAGGCAAGTTCAGGAGGAGTGCAACTGCCGGATGTTCCCTTGCACCGAGCGCCAATCCCTGAACAAATTCTGGAGCGACGAATGGTACCTGACAGGAGGCGCCACCAGGCGGTAACAGAGGTTTTGATCAAGTGTAAAGATAAGAGCGTGGATGAAGCCACTTGGGAAAACCTGTATAGATTGCATTTGAAGTATCCAATGGTGACTTGTTTGGGTGATGCTAGCTGAATCTTTTCAACGACCTTGAGGACAAGGTCTGTTTCAAAGGAGGCGACTTTGTTATTGTTAATTCTGGAGATGGAGCTTGCAGCGCAAGGAATATGATAGCTCTGTGATTGTAGCTGTCTGTTATAACAGCTCAGGTGTCGTTAGCTAGGTTGTTAGAGCTAAGCTGGCACGTTGTAAGCCTATGTGGCTGTGAGTGGAGAAGACAATATAAAACTATGTGTCTAACTCACGAATGAGGGATGCTCGATTCTGGACTGGAATAATACTATCCCTCTATGTGACAACTCCTCGTACTCTCTCTCTCCTCCTCTTCTCCTTCCTCGTCTCATCTTCTTCTTCCTCTAGATCTGCCCTAATTCCCTCCTTTCTAGTGTCCCAGGAGCAGCTATAGGCCCCGGCGAAACCTCCCTATCAATCACGGAGCCTCACTACTATCTTCGCAGTAGCAAAGTGGTATCAGAGCGGAGCACGATGGCACCGCAAGGAGATGAAGCCCCGCCGCCGGTGACGCACGTGGAACTGTGCGAGTTGCTAGACTTGATGAATCAGACAGTGGATAGGTGATGTTCAGAGTCAGCAAGCACGACGAAGAAGGCATATTCAGACCTCCATACGGAGTTCCCGGACAAGATGGACCAGATTTGTACTCGCCTGGATCAATTGAGCACGATCCTGAACAAGGAACGACAGGACGGTGATCGCGCATCTTCGTCTTCGTCGACCGAACACCGCACTCCACACAATCTGCATCTAAAGCTCGATAAGTATGATGGATCATCGGCACCGGTTGACTGGATCAGTCATGTTAGGTATTTCTTCAAGTTTTATGGCATTCTCTCTGACAAGGAACATCTCGATCTTATTCCCTATTATCTCGTCGGTGACGCGCTACAATGGTGGGAGTGGCTGCATGATTTTTTGCCAGTTTCTTCTTGGTCGGTGTTTGAATCTGAGCTTCACATTCGATTTGGAAATCCATACGAGGACGCTGCTGGAGATTTTTCGAAACTTTGTCAAGTAGATTCGGTCCGTTCTTATCTGACTCAGTTCGAAAACTCTCAAATCGTATGCCTGGTTTGGACGAAGCCTTTAGGGTAGGCACTTTTGTCAGTGGCCTTAAGGAGAAGGTCTGTTGCCATGTTAAGGGGCATAGACCTAAGACGATGACGAAGGCAGTAAGCCTGGCCTTAGCTAAGGAAGAAAAGTACTTGTCAAAGAAATCTAAGCCGCTGATTGGGAAGTCTCTCGAAGACATTCCTGGTAAGACTCTGTCTATATCAGCAGAGAAACGAGGATCCGTTGCTGTGAAACCAGGATCTAAACACCTATCATTTGAAGAAGAATCCTACCGTCGGCAGAATAGCCTTTGTTTTAAGTGTAATGAGAAGTGGTCGAAGGATCATAAGTGTCATATTAAGGGGAAGTTATATTTGATTCAGGAGGATGATTCCGATGATGAGGCAGTGGCAACAGAATCCTATCAAGCCTGGGCACAGGGTGAAGAACCACTGATATCGCTGCAGGCCTTGACCGGAGAAGACTCGCCACGAACAATGCGAGTACGGATTTCGGTGTTCGGCATGGAATTGGTAGCTTTGTTGGATTCTGGTAGTACGCATAATTTTTTCGATACCAGAGTTGTTAAGAAGAACTCCTCGGTGGTCATGATAGGTCTAGAATACACAGTGTCCGTGGTGAATGGAGAAAAACTACGATCCAGTTGGAATTGTTCTGGGGTCAAGTTTCGTTTGGATGATGTTATGATGACTGAAGATTTCTTGGTTCTCCAATTAGGCGGGTGTGATGCAATGCTTGGAGTTTGTTGGTTATGTCATGTCAGTCCGATTTTGTGGGATTTTCCATCTCAAGTGATGAAATTTGAATACTCTGGTTCGAATGTAACAGTTCATGGCATCCACAGTGAGTCATTAGTGGTAAATACGTCTTACTTTGCTAAAGAGCTACGACACAGCAGGTGTGTGGAGGTAGTACAACTGATGTCGTTAAGTAGCGAGGCTACTACTTCTTCTGCCTATAATTTGCCGGGATTACAATAGTTGTTGTAGGATTATGATGACATTTTTCAGGAACCAAAGGAGTTACCCCCAAATCGTTACCATGATCACCATATTCCGCTGATTGAAGGAAGAAATCCTGTGTCAATGAGGCCATATCCATATCCTCATTTCCAGAAAAATGATATTGAACGACAGGTAGAGGAGCAGATGAAAGCTGGACTGATTCGAAATAGCAATAGTCCTTACTCTTCCCCAGTGTTGTTGGTTAAGAAAGCTGATGGTTCATGGAGAATGTGCGTTGATTACAGAGGCTTGAATCAAATCACAGTATAGGACAAGTTCCCCATTCCTCGTATTGATGAACGGCTGGATGAATTACATGGTTATGTAATTTTTTTCCAAGCTCGATTTGAGGGCTGGATATCATCAAGTTCGTGTGGTTGAAGAAGACATCCACAAGACCGCATTCCGCACCCATCAAGGCCATTATGAGTACCGAGTCATGCCTTTTGGATTAACGAATGCTCCAGCCACTTTTCAATCACTGATGAATGAGATCTTCAGATCACATTTGTGTAAATTCATCCTGGTTTTCTTTGATGACGTTCTAGTCTATAGCCATGATTTAGATTCTCATTTACAACATTTGCGGACAGTGCTACAGATTTTACGAGCTCATAAATTGTTTGTTAAACGCAGCAAATGTCAATTTGTAGCAGCATCAGTGGAGTATCTTGGGCATGTGATCTCCAGAGATGGGGTTGCAGCAGATCCTGGTAAAATCCAAAGCATACTAGAATGGCCCATACCTACGTCCATCAAGGCCTTGCGAGGGTTTTTGGGTCTGACAGGATATTATCGGAAGTTTATTCGAGGCTATGGCCAAATAGCACAACCTTTGACTCAACTCTTGAAGAAGAATAGTTTTAAATGGGGGGAGGAAGCAGATATAACTTTTTCTGAACTAAAGAGGATAATGACTTCTCCTCCAGTGCTGGCTATGCCAAACTTTGGTTGTGAATTTGTTATAGAATCTGATGCTTCTAGCTTGGCAGTTGGTGTAGTCTTAATGCAGCAAGGTCGCCCCATAGCTTTTTTGAGCTCTACACTGAAAGGGACTCAATTGGGGTGGTCCACCTATGAGAAAGAGATCCATGCTATACTGCTAGCTGTCGTAAAGTGGCGACATTACCTAATTGGCACCAGGTTTGTCATTCGTACTGATCAAAAAAGCATTAAGCATATGATGGATCAGACTCTTCACACCCCTACCCAACAGAAGTGGTTGGCAAAACTTCTTGGTTATGACTATGTGATCGAATACAAACAAGGGACGACCAACAAGGTAGCAGATGTGCTATCTAGAAGAGATTGCTGGTCTTCTGACGTAGCTGTGGCATCCACAGAGCTTTGTAGTATAATATTACCAATTCCGCAGTGGATTGAGGAAGTTCGAGCTTTGAATTTAGCTGATCCGGTCTTAATAGAGCTGCAACATAAATGGACGAAAGGGGAATTGGATGTTATGAAGTTCCAGTGGAAGAATGGCATTATGTTTAAGAAAGGGCGCATAATTCTGAATGATGATTCTGATCTGAGTGAAAAGGCAACCTTTGAGATGCATAATACTACCACATGCGGGCACCTTGGCTTTGAGAAAACTTTGAATAAGGTTAGAGAAGTTTTCTGGTGGAAGGGAATGCGTAGTCAGCTGAGGCAACACATTCGAGAGTGTTCTACTTGCTAGGAGAACAAATTTGAAAATTGTCCTCCACCAGGGTTGCTTCAACCACTTCCTATTCTGACTGAAGTCTGGTCTGACATTGCAACTGACTTCATTGATGCGCTGCCACTGTCGCGTGGATATTCAGTGATTTTGGTAGTGGTAGATCGGCTATCTAAAGCAGCCCATTTCTTCCCTTTGAAGCATCCCTACACAGCTCACTCAGTATTGGAGGTATTCATTGATGGGGTTTTTAAACATCATGGCATTCCCAAGTCTATTGTTTCTGATCGTGATGTTGTGTTCACGAGCAATTTTTGGAAGGATTTCTATAAGATGCAAGGTACCCAGCTGCGGATGAGTACAGCTTATCATCCTCAATCTGATTTCCAAAGTGAGGTCTTGAACAAGAGTCTTCAGTGTTATCTACGACGTTTCTATGCTAATCAACCACAGGAGTGGGTTCGTCACCTTCATTGGGCGGAATGGTGCTACAATACATCGACTCATTCTTCAACGAAGTTATCACCATAAGAAGTGGTTTTTGGGAAACCTCTGCCAATGTTACTGTCATATGTACCTGGTCATTCCAAGGTGGCTGCAGTTGATCAAGGATTATTGTCTCGAGATGAGATATTACAGCTGCTTCAGGAGAACTTGAGGAAAGCCCAGGATCGCATGAAGCGATTTACTAACACCAGGAGATCGGAAAGGGAATTTTTAGTAGGTGAATGGGTTTATTTGAAGCTACCTTTTTCTAGACAGGGATCCATTGTCCAGAGGAGGAAGACGAAGATCAGCCCTCTCTTCTACGGGCCCTTTGAGATAGTGGAGAAAACTGGCGCAGTGGCCTATAAATTGAACCTCCCTGAGAGTTCCTTGGTGCATCCTGTATTTCATGTATCCCTTCCGAAGAAGAAGCTGGGGCAGGCAAGTTCAGGAGGAGTGCAACTGCCGGATGTTCCCTTGCACCGAGCGCCAATCCCTGAACAAATTCTGGAGCGACGAATGGTACCTGACTGGAGGCGCCACCAGGCGGTAACAGAGGTTTTGATCAAGTGGAAAGATAAGAGCGTGGATGAAGCCACTTGGGAAAACCTGTATAGATTGCATTTGAAGTATCCATGGCGAATTGTTTGGGTGATGCTAGCTGAATCTTATCAACGACCTTGAGGAGAAGGTCTATTTCAAAGGAGGCGACTTTGTTATGGTTAATTCTAGAGCTGGAGCTTACAGCGCAAGGAATAGGACAGCTCCGTGATTGTAGTTGTCTATTATAATAGCTCAGGTGTCTTTAGCTAGGTTGTTAGAGCTAAACTGGCACGTTGTAAGCCTACGTGGCTGTGAGTGGAGCAGACAATATAAAACTATGTGTCTAGCCCACGAATGAGGGACACTCGATTCTGGACTGGAATAATACTATCCCTCTCTCTGACAACTCCTCGTACTCTCTCTCTCCTCCTCTTCTCCTTCCTCGTCTCATCTTCTTCTTCCTCTAGCTCTACCCTAATTCCCTCCTTTCTAGTGTCCTAGGAGCAGCTATAGGCCCCAAAGAAACCTCCCTATCAATCACGGAGCCTCGCTACTATCTTCGCAGTAGCAGGCGCAGCAGCGAGCTCAGACCCATGTAGCCACAGCAGCCTTGCCTTGTACCCGCCTCTCTCGCGTGTCGTCCCCCTCTTACGCCACTCTTCGGATGCTGGACCGTATCGGACCGGAACGGAGCAAGCCGGACGAGCCGATGTGCTGGTTGGCGGAGGATCAGAGAGGAAGAGTCACGACCCGAGTTGAAGATGGACCGGAGTAACGAGCCGAGTCTTGAACCTGAACCCGGTCCTCGGTTTCTAGTACACTTAGGTGGGGGCAATTCGATGCGGGGGCGGAGCCGTGTAATCCGACAGGACAAAGAGAGAGAGATAGAAGAGAGAACGGGATGGGTGTCTATCTGTCTATCCATGTGACACCACATTACCATGAGAATACACCTCACGTATCTCGTCCCCTCCTGATTGGCGATGTCGTGTTGCAAACTTGCCATGCTCCGTGGGCTCCGTCACTGGCACCCACAGCTATCTTCGTTAAATTTCCCACATCGACGGCATTGAGGCTAGCTCTTCTCTTGATGCTTGGACACCACTAGCTGAGCTATCGGGAAAAGAACACCCAACCCATTGGGAACTTGCTCGCAATAGAAAATGAAGAAGATGGTAAAGGAGAAAACAATTAATAGCACGTCAGTGGTTTGGCTTTGAGACGAGCGGGCGGAATCTAGCTATCAATGATAGAATTGAAAGAACCAAAACTCACCTTACCACCATGAAGAGGTCAAACTCGACGATGCCGTAGATAAGCCAGGACAGTTCGTTACATAAAGATGCCAGTGACAGACATAATGGCATGTACTCAACGCTGCTCGTCTGCGGCCAAAACATGTATTACGACAGAACCCAAGTTAATTATATGGAAACGGATTATTAGAGTACCAAGGATAAAGTTCGGGTGGGTGAGTGAGAGGGCTGGCGTGCATGTGGCCTACCGTAACGGCGAGGGGCGCCGCGTACATGGGGATCGCACACACGGTGCAGATACACCCAGTGGCGGAACTAGAAAATCACTGTAGAGGGGCTAAGCATAATCAAAGTTGGTTTTTTTTACTTTCCAAAATAGGTATACTTTTGATGAATTGATATTTCAATAATACTTCACATCAAAACAACCAATAAGAGCACAATTATACTTCACATAAACGCATATTTGAATCAATTCAATTTTTTAATATACTGGTTGTAGAAAACTATAAGAAAGTAAAATTATTTTTAATATACTATATACCTCTATAGGATGTCCCGTAAGAAGAGGAGTGTTGGCTTTAAATTGATCTGAATTTTAATGATGCACTTTTGAAGAGAGAGCAATGGCTTATTAATCTGAGATCGTAGGAAGATGACTGGTGAACAGACCGAGAGGCGAGAATGAAGACCAAAATTTAGAGGAGTTCCAGAGTAATTGCCAAATCAAAGGTTAAACTAGTTGTTGCTTCATAGAAGTCAAGTTTGGCAGATTTTACCAAAAATCACCTTACCTTTTGGATTAACGAATGCTCCAACCACTTTTCAATCAGTGATGAATGAGATCTTCAGAGCACATTTGCGTAAATTCTTCCTGGTTTTCTTTGATGACGTTCTAGTCTATAGCCATGATTTAGATTCTCATTTACAACATTTGCGGATAGTGCTACAGATTTTACGAGCTCATAAATTGTTTGTTAAACGCAGCAAATGTCAATTTGCAGCAGCATCAATGGAGTATCTTGGGCATGTGATCTCCAGAGATGGGGTTGCAGCAGATCCTGGTAAAATCCAAAGCATACTAGAATGGACTAGACCTACGTCCATCAAGGCCTTGCGAGGGTTTTTGGGTCTGACAGGATATTATCGGAAGTTTATTCAAGGCTATGGCCAAATAGCACAACCTTTGACTCAACTCTTGAAGAAGAATAGTTTTAAATGGGGGGAGGAAGCGGATACAGCTTTTTCTGAACTAAAGAGGATAATGACTTCTCCTCCAGTGCTGGCTATGGCAAACTTTGGTTGTGAATTTGTGATAGAATCTGATGCTTCTAGCTTGGCAGTTGGTGCAGTATTAATGCAGCAAGGTCGCCCCATAGCTTTTTTGAGCTCTGCACTGAAAGGGACTCAAATGGGGTGGTCCACCTACGAGAAAGAGATCCATGCTATACTGCTAGCTGTGGTAAAGTGGAGACATTACCTAATTGGCACTAGGTTTGTCATTCGTACTGATCAAAAAAGCATTAAGCATATGATGGATCAGACTCTTCACACCCCTACCCAACAGAAGTGGTTGGCAAAACTTCTTGGTTATGACTATGTGATCGAATACAAACAAGGGACTACCAACAAGGTAGCAGATGCGCTATCTAGAAGAGATAGCTGGTCTTCTGACGTAGCTGTGGCATCCACAGAGCTTTGTAGTATAATATTACCAATTCCGCAGTGGATTGAGGAAGTTCGAGTTTGAATTTAGCTGATCCGGTCTTAATAGAGCTGCAACATAAATGGACGAAAGGGGAATTGGATGTTATGAAGTTCCAGTGGAAGAATGGCATCATGTTTAAGAAAGGGCGCATAATTCTGAATGCTGATTCTGATCTGAGTAAAAAGTCAATCTTCGAGATGCATAATACTACCACAAGCGGGCACCTTGGCTTTGAGAAAACTTTGAATAAGGTTAGAGAAGTTTTCTGGTGGAAGGGAATGCGTAGTCAGCTGAGACAACACATTCGAGAGTGTTCTACTTGCCAGGAGAACAAATTTGAAAATTGTCCTCCACCAGGGTTGCTTCAACCACTTCCTATTCTGACTGAAGTCTGGTCTGACATTGCAACTGACTTCATTGACGCGCTGCCACTGTCGCGTGGATATTCAGTGATTTTGGTAGTGGTAGATCGGCTATCTAAAGCATCCCATTTCTTCCCTTTGAAGCATCCCTACACAGCTCGCTCAGTATTGGAGGTATTCATTGATGGGGTTCTTAAACATCATGGCATTCCCAAGTCTATTGTTTCTGATCATGATGTTGTGTTCACGATCAATTTTTGGAAGGATTTCTATAAGATGCAAGGTACCCAACTGCGGATGAGTACAACTTATCATCCTCAATCTGATGGCCAAAGCGAGGTCTTGAACAAGAGTCTTCAGTGTTATCTCCGATGTTTCTGTGCTAATCAACCACAGGAGTGGGTTCGTCACCTTCCTTGGGCAGAATAGTGCTACAATACATCGACTCATTCTTCAACGAAGCTATCACCATATGAAGTGGTTTTTGGGAAACCTCCGCCAACGTTACTGTCATATGTACCTGTTCATTCCAAGGTGGTTGCAGTTGATCAAGGATTATTGTCTTGAGATGAGATATTACAGCTGCTTCAGGAGAACTTGAGGAAAGCCCAGGATCGCATGAAGTGATTTGCTGACACCAGGAGACCGGAAAGGGAATTTTCAGTAGGGGAATGGGTTTATTTGAAGCTACCTTTTTCTAGACAGGGATCCATTGTCCAGAGGAGGAAGACAAAGATCAGCCCTCTCTTCTATGGGCCCTTTGAGATAGTGGAGAAAATTGGCGCAGTGGCCTATAAATTGAACCTCCCTAAGAGTTCCTTGGTGTATCCGGTATTTCACGTATCCCTTCTGAAGAAGAAGCTAGGGCAGGCAAGTTCAAGAGTAGTGCAACTGCCGGATGTTCCCTGGCACTGAGTGCCAATCCCTGAACAAATTCTGGAGTGACGAATGGTACCTGACAGGAGGCGCCACCAGGCGGTAACAGAGGTTTTGATCAAGTGGAAAGATAACAGTGTGGATGAAGCCACTTGGGAAAACATGTATAGATTGCGTTTGAAGTATCCAATGGTGACTTGTTTGGGTGATGCTAGCTGAATCTTATCAACAACCTTCAGGACAAGGTCTGTTTCAAAGGAGGCAGCTTTGTTATGGTTAATTCTGGAGTTGGAGCTTGCAGCGCAAGGAATAGGACATCTCCGTGATTGTAGCTGTCTGTTATAACAGCTCAGGTGTCATTAGCTAGGTTGTTAGAGCTAAGCTGGCACATTGTAAGCCTATGTGGCTGTGAGTGGAGCAAACAATATAAAACTGTGTCTAGCCCACGAATGAGGGACGCTCGATTCTGGACTGAAATAATACTATCCCTCTCTGTGACAACTCCTCATACTCTCTCTCTCTCTCCTCCTCTTCTCCTTCCTCGTCTCATCTTCTTCTTCCTCTAGATCTGCCCTAATTCCCTCCTTTCTAGTGTCCCAGGAGCAGCTATAGGCCCCGCCGAAACCTCCCTATCAATCACGGAGCCTCACTACTATCTTCGCAGTAGCAGGCGCAACAGCGAGCTCAGACCCCTGTAGCCGCAGCAACCTTGCCTTGTAGCCGCCTCTCTCGCGTGTCGTCCCCCTCTTACGCCACTCTTCAGATGCTGGACCGTATCGGACCGAAACAGAGCAAGTTGAACGAGCTGATGTGCTGGCTGGCAGAGGATCAGAGAGGAAGAGTCACGACCCGAGTTGAAAATGGCTCGGAGTAACGAGCCGAGTCTTGAACCTGAACCTGGTCCTCGATTTCTAGTTCACTTAGGTGGGGGCGATTCAATGCGAGGGCAGAGCAGTGTAATACGACAGGACACACACACACACACAGAGAGAGAGAGAGAGAGAGAGAGAGAAAAGAGAGAACGGGGTGGGTGTCTGTCTGTCTGTCTGTGTGACACCACACCACCATGAGAATACCCCTCACGTATCTCGTCCCCCCTGATTGGCGATGTCGTGTTGCGAACTTGCCATGCTCTGTGGGCTCCGTCACTGGCTCCCACAACTATCTCCATTAAATTTCCCACATCGGCGGCATTGAGGCTAGCTCTTCTCCTGATGCTTGGACACCACTAGCTGAGCTATCGGGAAAAGAACACCCAACCCATTGGGAACCTACTCGCAATAGAAAATGAAGAAGATGGTGAAGGAGAACACAATTAATAGCACGTCAATGGTTTGGCTTTGAGATGAGCGGGCGGAATCTAGCTATCAATGATAGAATTGAAAGAACCAAAAATCACCTTACCACCATGAAGAGGTCAAACTCGACAATGCCGTAGATAAGCCAGGACAGTTTGTTACAGAAAGATGCGTAGTCAGCTGAGGCAACACATTCGAGAGTGTTCTACTTGCCAGGAGAACAAATTTGAAAATTGTCCTCCACCAGGGTTGCTTCAACCACTTCCTATTCTGACTGAAGTCTGGTTTGACATTGCAACTGACTTCATTGATGCGCTGCCACTGTCGCATGGATATTCAGTGATTTTGGTAGTGGTAGATCGGCTATCTAAAGCAGCCCATTTCTTCCCTTTGAAGCATCCCTACACAGCTCGCTCAGTATTGGAGGTATTCATTGATGGGGTTTTTGAACATCATGGCATTCCCAAGTCTATTGTTTCTGATCGTGATGCTGTGTTCACGAGCAATTTTTGGAAGGATTTCTATAAGATGCAAGGTACCTAGCTGCGGATGAGTACAGCTTATCATCCTCAATCTGATGGCCAAAGTGAGGTCTTGAACAAGAGTCTTCAGTGTTATCTCTGATGTTTCTGTGCTAACCAACCACAGGAGTGGGTTCGTCACCTTCCTTGGGCGGAATGGTGCTACAATACATCGACTCATTCTTCAACAAAGCTATCACCATATGAAGTGGTTTTTGGGAAACCTCCGCCAACGTTACTGTCATATGTACCTGGTCATTCCAAGGTGGCTGCAGTTGATCAAGGATTATTGTCTCGAGATGAGATATTACAGCTGCTTCAGGAGAACTTGAGGAAAGCCCAGGATCGCATGAAGCGATTTGCTGACACCAGGAGATCGGAAAGGGAATTTTCAGTAGGGGAATGGGTTTATTTGAAGCTACCTTTTTCTAGACAAGGATCCAATGTCCAGAGGAGGAAGACGAAGATCAACCCTCTCTTCTACGGGCCCTTTGAGATAGTGGAGAAGATTGGCGCAGTGGCCTATAAATTGAACCTCCCTGAGAGTTCCTTGGTGCATCCTATATTTCATGTATCCCTTCTGAAGAAGAAGCTGGGGCAAGCAAGTTCAGGAGGAGAGCAACTGCCGGATGTTCCCTTGCACTGAGCGCCAATCCCTGAACAAATTCTGGAGCGACGAATGGTACCTGACAGGAGGCGCCACCAGGCGGTAACAGAGGTTTTGATCAAGTGGAAAGATAAGAGCGTGGATGAAGCCACTTGGGAAAACCTGTATAGATTGCGTTTGAAGTATCCAATGGTGACTTGTTTGGGTGATGCGAGCTGAATCTAATCAATGACCTTGAGGACAAGGTCTGTATCAAAGGAGGCGACTTTGTTATGGTTAATTCTGGAGCTGGAGCTTGCAGCGCAAGGAATAGGACAACTCCGTGATTGTAGCTGTCTGTTATAACATCTCAGGTGTTGTTAGCTAGGTTGTTAGAGCTAAGATGACACGTTGTAAGCCTACGTGGTTGTGAGTGGAGCAGGCAATATAAAACTATGTGTCTAGCCCACGAATGAGGGATACTCGATTCTGGATACTATCCCTCTCTATGACAACTCCTCATATTCTCTCTCTCTCCTCCTCTTCTCCTTCCTCATCTCATCTTCTTCTTCCTCTAGATATGCCCTAATTCCCTCCTTTCTAGTGTCCCAGGAGCAGCTATAGGCCCCGACGAAACCTCCCTATCAATCACGAAGCCTCGCTACTATCTTTGCAGTAGCAAAGTGGTATCAGAGCGGAGCACGATGGCGCCGCAAGGGGATGAAGCCCCGCTAAGGTGACGCGGGTGGAACTGTGCGAGTTGCTGGACTCGATGAATCAGACAGTGGATAGGCGATGTTCGGAGACAGCAAGCACAATGAAGAAGGAATATTCAAACCTCCAGACTGAGTTTCAGGACAAGATGGACCAGATTTGTACTCGCCTGGATCAATTGAGCATGATCCTGAACAAGGAACCACAGGACAACGATCGCGCATCTTCATCTTCGTCGACCGACCGCCGCACTCAACGGAATCTGCATCTAAAGCTCGATAAGTATGATGGATCATCAACACTAGTTGACTGGATCAGTCATGTTAGGTATTTCTTCAAGTTTTATGGCATTCTCTCTGACAAGGAACGTCTAGATCTTATTCCCTATTATCTCGTCGATGACGCGCTACAATGGTGGGAGTGGCTGCATGATTTTTCGCCAATTTCTTCTTGGTCGGTGTTTGAATCTGAGCTTCACATTCGATTTGGAAATCCATACGAGGACGCTGCTGGAGATTTTTCAAAACTTTGTCAAGTAGATTCGGTCCATTCTTATCTGAATCAGTTCGAAAAACTCTCGAATTGTCTGCCTGGTTTGGACAAAGCCTTTAGGGTAGGCACTTTCGTCAGCGGCCTTAAGGAGAAGGCATGTTGCCATGTTAAGGGGCATAGACCTATGACGATGACGGAGGCAGTAAGCCTGACCTTAGCTAAGGAAGAAAAGTACTTGTCAAAGAAATCTAAGCTGCTGATTGGGAAGTCTCTCGAAGACATTCTTGGTAAGACTCTGTCTGTATCAGTAGAGAAACGAGGATCCGTTGCTGCGAAACCAGGATCTAAACACCTATCATTTGAAGAAGAATCCTACCGTCGGCGGAATAGCCTTTGTTTTAAGTGTAATGAGAAGTGGTCGAAGGATCATAAGTGTCGTATTAAGGGGAAGTTATATTTGATTCAGGAGGATGATTCCGATGATGAGGCAGTGGCGACAGAATCCTATCAAGCCTGGGCACAGGGTGAAGAACCACTGATATCGCTGCATGCCTTGACTGGAGAAGACTCGCCACGAACAATGCGAGTACGAATTTCGGCGTTCGGCATGGAATTGGTAGCTTTGTTGGATTCTGGTAGTACGCATAATTGTTTTGATACCAGAGTTGTTAAGAAGAACTCCTCGGTGGTCATGATAGGTCTAGAATACACAGTGACCGTGGCGAATGGAGAAAAACTACGATCCAGTGAGAATTGTCCTGGGGTCAAGTTTCGTTTGGCTGATGTTATGATGACTGAAGATTTCCTGGTTCTCCAATTAGGCGGGTGTGATGTAGTGCTTGGAGTTCGTTGGTTATGTCATGTCACTCCGATTTGGTGGGATTTTCCATCTCAGGTGATGAAATTTGAATACTCTGGTTCGAATGTAACAGTTAATGGCATCCACAGTGAATCATTAGTGGTAAATGCGTCTTGCTTTGATAAAGAGCTACGACATAGCAAGTGTGTGGAGGTAGTACAACTGATGTCGTTAAGTAGCGAGGCTACTACTTCTTCTGCCTATAATTTGCCGGGATTACAACAGTTGTTGTTGGATTATGATGACATTTTTCAGGAACCAAAGGAGTTACCCCCAAATCGTTACCATGATCACCATATTCCACTGATTGAAGGAAGCAAGCCTGTGTCAAGGAGGTTGTATCCATATCCTCATTTCCAGAAAAATGAGATTGAATGACATGTAGAGGAGCAGATGAAAGTTGGACTGATTCGAAATAGAAATAGTCCTTACTCTTCCCCAGTACTGTTGGTTAAGAAAGCCGATGGTTCATGGCAAATGTACGTTGATTACAAAGGCTTGAATCAAATCACGGTACCGGACAAGTTCCCCATTCCTCGTATTGATGAACGACTACATGAATTACATGGTTATGTAATTTTTTCCAAGATCGATTTGAGGGCTGGATATCATCAAGTTCGCGTGGTTGAAGAAGACATCAACAAGACCACATTCCGCACCCATCAAGGCCATTATGAGTACTGATTCATGCCTTTCGGATTAACGAATGCTCCGGCCACTTTTCAATCACTGATGAATGAAATCTTCAGAGCACATTTGCGTAAATTCATCCTGGTTTTCTTTGATGACGTTCTAGTCTATAGCCATGATTT
Source organism: Alisma plantago-aquatica (assembly GCA_963693085.1). Lineage (NCBI taxonomy): Eukaryota > Viridiplantae > Streptophyta > Magnoliopsida > Alismatales > Alismataceae > Alisma > Alisma plantago-aquatica. The sequence goes on from OY856415.1 coordinate 58,229,907, forward strand.
AGATTCTCATTTACAACATTTGTGGACAGTGCTACATATTTTACGAGCTCATAAATTGTTTGTTAAACGCAACAAATGTCAATATGCAGCAACATCAGTGGAGTATCTTGGGCATGTGATCTCCAGAGATGGGGTTGCAGCAGATCCTGGTAAAATCCAAAGCATACTGGAATGGCCTAGACCTACGTCCATCAAGGCCTTGCGAGGGTTTTTGGGTCTGACAGGATATTATCGGAAGTTTATTCGAGGCTATGGCCAAATAGCACAACCTTTGACTCAACTCTTGAAGAAGAATAGTTTTAAATGGGGGGAGCAATCAGATACAGCTTTTTCTGAACTAAAGAGGATAATGACTTCTCCTCCAGTGCTGGCTATGCCAAACTTTGGTTGTGAATTTGTGATAGAATATGATGCTTCTAGCTTGGCAGTTGGCGCAGTCTTAATGCAACAAGGTCGCCCCATAGATTTTTTGAGCTCTGCACTGAAAGGGACTCAATTGGGGTGGTCCACCTACGAGAAAGAGATCCATGCTATACTGCTAGCTGTGGTAAAGTGGCGACATTACCTAATTGGCACCAGGTTTGTCATTTGTACTAATCAAAAAAGCATTAAGCATATGATGGATCAGACTCTTCACACCCCTACCCAACAGAAGTGGTTGGCAAAACTTCTTGGTTATGACTATGTGATCGAATACAAACAAGGGACGACCAACAAGGTAGCAGATGCGCTATCTAGAAGAGATAGCTAGTCTTCTGATGTAGATGTGGCATCCATAGAGCTTTGTAGTATAATATTACCAATTCCGTAGTGGATTGAGAAAGTTCGAGCTTTGAATTTAGCTGATCCGGTCTTAATAGAGCTACAACATAAATGGATGAAAGGGGGATTGGATGTTATGAAGTTCCAGTAGAAGAATGGCATTATGTTTAAGAAAGGGCGCATAATTCTGAGTGTTGATTCTGATCTGAGTAAAAAGGCAATCTTTGAGATGTATAATACTACCACATGCGGGCACCTTGGCTTTGAGAAAACTTTGAATTAGGTTAGAGAAGTTTTCTGGTGGAAGGGAATGCATAGTCAACTGAGGCAACACATTTGAGAGTGTTCTACTTGCCAGGAGAACAAATTTGAAAATTGTCCTCCACCAGGGTTGCTTCAACCACTTTCTATTCCGACTGAAGTCTGGTCTGACATTGCAACTGACTTCATTGACGCGCTGCCACTATCGCGTGGATATTCAGTGATTTTGGTAGTGGTAGATCGGCTATCTAAAGCATCCCATTTCTTCCCTTTGAAACATCCCTACACAGCTCGCTCAGTATTGGAGGTATTCATTGATGGGGGTTTTAAAAGGTGGCTGCAGTTGATCAAGGATTATTGTCTCGAGATGAGATATTACAGCTGCTTCAAGAGAAGTTGAGGAAAGCCCAGGATCGCATGAAGCGATTTACTGACACCAGGAGATTGGAAAGGGAATTTTCAGTAGGGGAATGGGTTTATTTGAAGCTACCTTTTTCTAGACAATGATCCAATGTCTAGAGGAGGAAGACGAAGATCAACCCTCTCTTCTACGGGCCCTTTGAGATAGTGGAGAAAATTGGCGTAGTGGCCTATAAATTGAACCTCCCTGAGAGTTCCTTGGTGCATCCTGTATTTCATTTATCCCTTCTGAAGAAGAAGCTGGGGCAGGCAAGTTCAAGAGGAGTGCAACTGCCAGATGTTCCCTTGCACTGAGCGCCAATCCCTAAACAAATTCTGGAGTGACGAATGGTACCTGACAGGAGGCGCCACGAGGCGGTAACAGAGGTTTTGATCAAGTGGAAAGATAAGAGCGTGGATGAAGCCACTTGGGAAAACCTGTATAGATTGCATTTGAAGTATCCAATGGTGACTTTTTTGGGTGATGCTAGCTGAATCTAATCAACGACCTTGAGGACAAGGTCTGTTTCAAAGGAGGCGGCTTTGTTATGGTTAATTCTGGAGCTGGAGCTTGCAGCGCAAGGAATAGGACAGCTCCGTGATTGTAGCTGTCTGTTATAACATCTCAGGTGTTGTTAGCTAGGTTGTTAGAGCTAAGCTGACACGTTGTAAGCCTATGTGGCTGTGAGTGGAGCAGACAATATAAAACTATGTGTCTAGCCCACGAATGAGGGATGCTCGATTCTGGAATGGAATAATACTATTCATCTCTATGACAACTCCTCGTATTCTCTCTCTCTCCTCCTCTTCTCCTTCCTCGTCTCATCTTCTTCTTCCTCTAGATCTGCCCTAATTCCCTCCTTTCTAGTGTCCCAGGAGTAGCTATAGGCCCCGACGAAACCTCCCTATCAATCACGAAGCCTCGCTACTATCTTCGCAGTAGCAAAGTGGTATCAGAGCGGAGCACGATGGCGCCGCAAGGAGATGAAGCCCCGCTAAGGTGACGCGCGTGGAACTGTGCGAGTTGCTGGACTCGATGAATCATACAGTGGATAGGTGATGTTCGGAGACAGCAAGCACAACGAAGAAGGAATATTCAAACCTCCAGATGGAGTTCCAGGACAAGATGGACCAGATTTGTACTCGCCTGGATCAATTGAGCACGATCCTGAACAAGGAACGACAGGACGGCGATCGTGCATCTTCATCTTCATTGACCGACCGCCGCACTCAACGGAATCTGCATCTAAAGCTCGATAAGTATGATGGATCATCGGCACTGGTTGACTGGATCAGTCATGTTAGGTATTTCTTCAAGTTTTATGGCATTCTCTCTGACAAGGAACGTCTCGATCTTATTCCCTATTATCTCGTCGATGACGCGCTACAATGGTGGGAGTGGCTGCATGATTTTTCGCCATTTTCTTCTTGGTCGGTGTTTGAATCTGAGCTTCACATTCGATTTGGAAATCCATACGAGGACACTGCTGGAGATTTTTCAAAACTTTGTCAAGTAGATTCGGTCCATTCTAATCTGACTCAGTTCGAAAAACTCTCGAATTGTCTGCCGGGTTTGGACGAAGCCTTTAGGGTAGGCACTTTCGTCAGTGGCCTTAAGGAGAAGGCCCGTTGCCATGTTAAGGGGCATAGACCTAAGACGATGATGGAGGCAGTAAGCCTGACCTTAGCTAAGGAAGAAAAGTACTTGTCAAAGAAATCTAAGCCGCTGATTGGGAAGTCTCTCGAAGACATTCTTGGTAAGACTCTGTCTGTATCAGCAGAGAAACGAGGATCCGTTGCTATGAAACCAGGATCTAAACACCTATCATTCGAAGAAGAATCCTACCGTCGGCGGAATAGCCTTTGTTTTAAGTGTAATGAGAAGTGGTCGAAGGATCATAAGTTTCGTATTAAGGGGAAGTTATATTTGATTCAGGAGGATGATTCCGATGATGAGGCAGTGGCGACAGAATCCTATCAATCCCGGGCACAGGGTGAAGAACCACTGATATCGCTGCATGCCTTGACTGGAGAAGACTCGCCACGAACAATGCGAGTACGAATTTTGGCGTTCGGCATGGAATTGGTAGCTTTGTTGGATTCTGGTAGTACGCATAATTTTTTGGATACCAGAGTTGTTAATAAGAACTCCTCCGTGGTCATGATAGGTCTAGAATACACAGTGACCATGGCGAATGGAGAAAAACTACGATCCAGTGGGAATTGTCCTGGGGTCAAGTTTCGTTTGGCTGATGTTATAATGACTGAAGATTTCCTGGTTCTCCAATTAGGTGGGTGTGATGCAGTGCTTGGAGTTCGTCGGTTATGTCATGTCAGTCCGATTTGGTGGGATTTTCCATCTCAGGTGATGAAATTTGAATACTCTGGTTCGAATGTAACAGTTCATGGCATCCACAGTGAGTCATTAGTGGTAAATGCGTCTTGCTTTGCTAAAGAGCTACGACATAGCAGGTGTGTGGAGGTAGTACAACTGATGTCGTTAAGTAGCGAGGCTACTACTTCTTCTGCCTATAATTTGCCGGGATTACAACAGTTGTTGTTGGATTATGATGACATTTTTCAGGAACCAAAGGAGTTACCCCCAAATCGTTACCATGATCACCATATTCCACTGATTGAAGGAAGCAAGCCTATGTCAAGGAGGTTGTATCCATATCCTCATTTCTAGAAAAATGAGATTGAATGACAGGTAGAGGAGCAGATGAAAGTTGGACTGATTCGAAATAGCAATAGTCCTTACTCTTCCCCAGTACTGTTGGTTAAGAAAGCTGATGGTTCATGGCAAATGTGCGTTGATTACAGAGGCTTGAAACAAATCACGGTACTGGACAAGTTCCCCATTCCTCGTATTGATGAATGACTAGATGAATTACATGGTTATGTAATTTTTTCCAAGCTCGATTTGAGGGTTGGATATCATCAAGTTCGTGTGGTTGAAGAAGACATCCACAAGACCGCATTCCGCACCCATCAAGGCCATTATGAGTACCGATTCATGCCTTTCGGATTAACGAATGCTCCAGCCACTTTTCAATCACTGATGAATGAAATCTTCAGAGCACATTTGCGTAAATTCATCCCGGTTTTCTTTGATGACGTTCTAGTCTATAGCCATGATTTAGATTCTCATTTACAACATTTGCGGACAGTGCTACAGATTTTACGAGCTCATAAATTGTTTGTTAAACGCAACAAATGTCAATTTGCAGCAGCATCAGTGGAGTATCTTGGGCATGTGATATCCAGAGATGGGGTTGCAGCAGATCCTGGTAAAATCCAAAGCATACTGGAATGGCCCAGACCTACGTCCATCAAGGCCTTGTGAGGGTTTTTGGGTCTGATAGGATATTATCGGAAGTTTATTCGAGGCTATGGCCAAATAGCACAACCTTTGACTCAACTCTTGAAGAAGAATAGTTTTAAATTGGGGGAGGAAGCGGATACATCTTTTTCTGAACTAAAGAGGATAATGACTTCTCCTCCAGTGCTGGCTATGCCAAACTTTGGTTGTGAATTTGTGATAGAATCTGATGCTTCTAGCTTGGCAGTTGGTGCAGTCTTAATGCAACAAGGTCGCCCCATAGCTTTTTTGAGCTCTGCACTGAAAGGGACTCAATTGGGGTGGTCCACCTACGAGAAAGAGATCCATTCTATACTGCTAGATGTGGTAAAGTGGCGACATTACCTAATTGGCACCAAGTTTATCATTTGTACTGATCAAAAAAGCATTAAGCATATGATGGATAAGACTCTTCACACCCCTACCCAACAGAAGTGGTTGGAAAAACTTCTTGGTTATGACTATGTGATCGAATACAAACAAGGGACGACCAACAAGGTAGCAGATGCGCTATCTAGAAGAGATAGCTAGTCATTTGACGTAGCTGTGGCATCCATAGAGCTTTGTAGTATAATATTACCAATTCCGTAGTGGATTGAGGAAGTTCGAGCAGCTGATCCGGTCTTAATAGAGCTACAACATAAATGGATGAAAGGGGAATTGGATGTTATGAAGTTCCAGTGGAAGAATGGCATTATGTTTAAGAAAGGGTGCATAATTCTGAGTGCTGATTCTGATCTGAGTAAAAAGGCAATCTTCGAGATGTATAATACTACCACAAGCGGGCACCTTGGCTTTGAGAAAACCTTGAATAAGGTTAGAGAAGTTTTCTGGTGGAAGGGAATGCGTAGTCAGCTGAGGCAACACATTTGAGAGTGTTCTACTTGCCAGGAGAACAAATTTGAAAATTGTCCTCCACCAGGGTTGCTTCAACCACTTCCTATTCCGACTGAAGTCTGGTCTGACATTGCAACTGACTTCATTGACGCGCTGCCACTGTCGCGTGGATATTTAGTGATTTTGGTAGTGGTAGATCGGCTATCTAAAGCAGCCCATTTATTCCCTTTGAAGCATCCCTACACAGCTCGCTCAGTATTGGAGGTATTCATTGATGGTGTTTTTAAACATCATGGCATTCCCAAGTCTATTGTTTCTGATCGTGATGCTGTGTTCACGAGCAATTTTTAGAAGGATTTCTATAAGATGCAAGGTACCCAGCTGCGGATGAGTACAGCTTATCATCCTCATTCTGATGGCCAAAGTGAGGTCTTGAACAAGAGTCTTCAGTGTTATCTCCGATGTTTCTGTGCTAATCAACCACAGGAGTGGGTTCGTCACCTTCCTTGGGCGGAATGGTGCTACAATACATCGACTCATTCTTCAACGAAGCTATCACCATATGAAGTGGTTTTTGGGAAACCTCCGCCAACGTTACCGTCATATGTACCTGGTCATTCCAAAGTGGCTGCAGTTGATCAATTATTATTGTCTCGAGATGATATATTACAGCTGCTTCAGGAGAACTTGAGGAAAGCCCAGGATCGCATGAAGCGATTTGCTGACACCAGGAGACCGGAAAGGGAATTTTCAGTAGGGGAATGGGTTTATTTGAAGCTACCTTTTTTAGACAGGGATCCATTGTCCAGAGGAGGAAGACGAAGATCAGCCCTCTCTTCTACGGGCCCTTTGAGATAGTGGAGAAAATTGGCGCAACGGCCTATAAATTGAACCTCCCTGAGAGTTCCTTGGTGCATCCTGTATTTCATGCATCCCTTCGGAAGAAGAAACTGGGGCAGGAAAGTTCAGGAGGAGTGCAACTGCCGGATGTTCCCTTGCACCAAGTGCCAATCCCTTAACAAATTCTGGAGCGATGAATGGTACCTGACAGGAGGCGCCACCGGGCGGTAACAAAGGTTTTGATCAAGTGGAAAGATAAGATCGTGGATGAAGCCACTTGGGAAAACCTATATAGATTGCGTTTGAAGTATCCAATGGCAACTTGTTTGGGTGATGCTAGATGAATCTTATCAACGACCTTGAGGACAAGGTCTGTTTCGAAGGAGGCAGCTTTGTTATGGTTAATTCTAGAGTTGGAGTTTGCAGCGCAAGGAATAGGACAGCTCCGTGATTGTAGCTGTCTATTATAACAGCTCAGGTGTCGTTAGCTAGGTTGTTAGAGCTAAGTTGGCACGTTGTAAGCCTACGTGGCTGTGAGTGGAGCAGATAATATAAAACTATGTGTCTAACCCACGAATGAGGGATGCTCGATTCTGGACTGGAATAATACTATCCCTCTCTGTGAAAACTCCTCGTACTCTCTCTCTCCTCCTATTCTCCTTCCTCATCTCATCTTCTTCTTCCTCTAGATCTGCCCTAATTCCCTCCTTTCTAGTGTCCCAGGAACAACTATATGCCCCGGAAAAACCTCCCTATCAATCACGGAGCCTCGCTACTATCTTCGCAGTAGCAGGCGCAACATCGAGCTCAGACCCCTGTAGCCGCAGCAGCATTGCCTTGTACCCGCCTCTCTCGTGTGTCGTCCCCCTCTTACGCCACTCTTCGGATGCTGGACCGTATCAGACCGAAACGGAGCAAGCCAGACGAGCCGATGTGCTGGCTGGCGGAGGATCAAAGAGGAAGTGTCACGACCCAAGTTGAAGATGGACCGGAGTAACGAACCGAGTCTTGAACCTGAACCCGGTCCTCAGTTTCTAGTTCACTTAGGTGGGGGCGATTCGATGCGGGGGCGGAGCAGTGTAATCCGACAGGACAGACAGACAGAGAGAGAGAGAGAGAAGAGAGAATGGGGTGGGTGTATGTCTGTCCATGTGACACCACACCACCATGAGAATACCCCTCACATATCTCGTCCCCCCCTGATTGGCGATGTCGTGTTGTGAACTTGCCATGATCCGTGGGCTCCGTCACTGGCGCCCACAGCTATCTCCGTTAAATTTCCCACATCAGTGGCATTGAGGCTAGCTCTTCATCTGATGCTTGGACACCACTAGCTGAGCTATCGGGAAAAGAACACCCAACCCATTGGGAACCTGCTCGCAATAGAAAATGAAGAAGATGGTGAAGGAGAAAACAATTAATAGCATGTCAGTGGTTTGGCTTTGAGACGAGCGGGCGGAATCTAGATATCAATGATAGAATTGGAAGAACCAAAAATCACCTTACCACCATGAAGAGGTCAAACTCGACAATTCCGTAGATAAGCCAGGACAGTTCGTTACAGAAAGATGCCAGTGACAGACATAATGGCATGTACTCAACGCTGCTCGTCTGCAGCCAAAACATGTATTACGGCAAAACCCAAGTTAATTATATGGAAACGAATTATTAGAGTACCAAAGATAAAGTTCGGGTGGGTGAGTGAGAGGGTTGGCGTGCATGTGGCCTACCGTAATGGCGAGGGGCGCCGCGTACATGGGGATCACACACACAGTGTAGATACACCCAGTGGCGGAACTAGAAAATCACTGTAGAGGGGCTAAGCATAATCAAAGTTGGTTTTTTTACTTTCCAAAATAGGTATACTTTTGATGAATTGATATTTCAATAATACTTCACATCAAAACAACCAATAAGAGTACAATTATACTTCACATAAACTCATATTTGAATCAATTCAATTTTTAAATATACTGGTTGTACAAAACTATAAGAAAGTAAGATTATTTTTAATATTCTATATACCTATATAGGATGTCCCGTAAGAAGAGGAGTGTTGGCTTTAAATAGATCTGAATTTTAATGATGCACTTATGAAGAGAGAGCAATGGCTTATTAATCTGAGATCGTAGGAAGATGACTGGTGAGCAGACCGAGAGGCGAGAATGAAGACCAAAATTTAGAGGAGTTCCAGAGTAATTGCCAAATCAAAGGTTAAACTAGTTTTTGCTTCATAGAAGTCAAGTTTGGCAGATTTTACCAAAAATCACCTTACCTTTTGGATTAACGAATGCTCCAGCCACTTTTCAATCACTGATGAATGAGATCTTCAGAGCACATTTGCGTAAATTCATCCTGGTTTTCTTTGATGATGTTCTAGTCTATAGCCATGATTTAGATTCTCATTTACAACATTTGCGAACAGTGCTACAGATTTTACGAGCTCATAAATTGTTTGTTAAACGCAGCAAATGTCAATTTGCAGCAGCATCCGTGGAGTATCTTGGGCATGTGATCTCCAGAGATGGGGTTGCAGCAGATCCTGGTAAAATCCAAAGCATACTGGAATGGCCCAGACCTACATCCATCAAGGCCTTGCGAGGGTTTTTGGGTCTGACAGGATATTATCGGAAGTTTATTCGAGGCTATGGCCAAATAGCACAACCTTTGACTCAACTCTTGAAGAAGAATAGTTTTAAATGGGGGGAGGAAGCGGATACAACTTTTTCTGAACTAAAGAGGATAATGACTTCTGCTCCAGTGCTGGCTATGCCAAACTTTGGTTGTGAATTTGTGATAGAATTTGATGCTTCTAGCTTGGCAGTTGGCGCAGTCTTAATGGAGCAAGGTCGCCCCATAGCTTTTTTTAGCTCTGCACTGAAAGGGACTCAATTGGGGTGGTCCACCTACGAGAAAGAGATCCATGCTATACTGCTAGCTGTGGTAAAGTGGCGACATTACCTAATTGGCACCAGGTTTGTCATTCGTACTGATCAAAAAAGCATTAAGCATATGATGGATCAGACTCTTCACACCCCTACCCAACAGAAGTGGTTGACAAAACTTCTTGGTTATGACTATGTGATCGAATACAAACAAGAGACGACCAAAAAGGTAGCAGATGCACTATCTAGAAGAGATAGCTGGTCTTCTGACGTAGCTGTGGCATCCACAGAGCTTTGTAGTATAATATTACAAATTCCACAGTGGATTGAGTAAGTTTGAGCTTTGAATATAGCTGATCCGGTCTTAATAGAGCTGCAACATAAATGGACGAAAGGGGAAATGGATGTTATGAAGTTCCAGTGGAAGAGTGGCATTATGTTTAAGAAAGGGCACATAATTCTGAGTGATGATTCTGATCTGAGTAAAAAGGCAATCTTCGAGATGCATAATACTACCACAGGCGGGCACCTTGGCTTTGAGAAAAATTTGAATAAGGTTAGAGAAGTTTTCTGGTGGAAGGGAATGCGTAGTCAGCTGAGGAAACACATTCGAGAGTGTTCTACTTGCCAGGAGAACAAATTTGAAAATTGTCCTCCACCAGGGTTGATTCAACCACTTCCTATTCTGATTGAAGTCTGGTCTGACATTGCAACTGACTTCATTGACGCGCTGCCACTGTCGCGTGGATATTCAGTGATTTTGGTAGTGGTAGATCATCTATCTAAAGCATCCCATTTCTTCCCTTTGAAGCATCCCTACACAACTCGCTCAGTATTGGAGGTATTCATTGATGGGGTTTTTAAACATCATGGCATTCCCAAGTCTATTGTTTCTGATCGTGATGCTGTGTTCACGAGGAATTTTTGGAAGGATTTCTATAAGATGCAAGGTACCCAGCTGTGGATGAGTACAACTTATCATCCTCAATCTGATGGCCAAAGTGAGGTCTTGAACAAGAGTCTTTAGTGTTATCTCCGATGTTTCTGTGCTAATCAACCACAGGAGTGGGTTCGTCACCTTCCTTGGGCGGAATGGTGCTACAATACATCGACTCATTCTTCAACGAAGCTATCACCATATGAAGTGGTTTTTGGGAAACCTCCGCCAACGTTACTGTCATATGTACCTGGTCATTCCAAGGTGGCTGCAGTTGATCAAGGATTACTGTCTCGAGATGAGATATTACAGCTGCTTCAGGAGAACTTGAGGAAAGCCCGGGATCGCATGAAGCGATTTGCTGACACCAGGAGATCGGAAAGGGAATTTTCAGTAGGGGAATGGGTTCATTTGAAGCTACCTTTTTCTAGACAGGGATCCATTGTCCAGAGGAGGAAGACGAAGATCAACCCTCTCTTCTAGGGGCCGTTTGAGATAGTGGAGAAAATTGGCACAGTGGCCTATAAATTGAACCTCCCTAAGAGTTCCTTGGTGCATCCTGTATTTCATGTATCCCTTATGAAGAAGAAGCTGGGGTAGGCAAGTTCAGGAGGAGTGCAACTGCCGGATGTTCCCTTGCACCGAGCGCCAATCCCTGAACAAATTCTGGAGCGATGAATGGTACCTGACAGGAGGCGCCACCAAGCGGTAACAGAGGTTTTGATCAAGTGGAAAGATAAGAGCGTGGATGAATCCACTTGGGAAAACCTGTATAGATTGTGTTTGAAGTATCCAATGGCGACTTGTTTGGGTGATGCTAGCTGAATCTTATCAACGACCTTGAGGACAAGGTCTGTTTCAAAGGAGGCGGCTTTGTTATGGTTAATTCTGATGCTGGAGCTTGCAGCGCAAGGAATAGGACAACTCCATGATTGTAGTTGTCTGTTATAACAGCTCAGGTGTCGTTAGCTAGGTTATTAGAGCTAAGATGGCACGTTGTAAGCCTACATGGTTGTGAGTGGAGCAGACAATATAAAACTATGTGTCTAGCCCACGATTGAGGGACGCTCGATTCTTGACTGGAATAATACTATCCCTCTCTGTGACAACTCCTCGTACTCTCTCTCTCTTTCCTCCTCTTCTCCTTCCTCGTCACATCTTCTTCTTCCTTTAGATCTTCCCTAATTCCCTCCTTTCTAGTGTCCCATGAGCAGCTATAGGCCCCGACAAAACCTCCCTATCAATCACAGAGCCTCGCTACTATCTTCGCAGTAGCAAAGTGGTATCAGAGCGGAGCACGATGGCGCCACAAGGAGATGAAGCCCCACCGCCGGTGACGCGCGTGGAACTGTGCGAGTTGCTGGACTCGATGAAACATACAGTGGATAGGCGATGTTCGGAGACAGCAAGCACGATGAAGAAGGCATATTCAGACCTCCAGACGGAGTTCCAGGACAAGATGGACCAGATTTGTACTCGCCTAGATCAATTGAGCACGATCCTGAACAAGGAATGACAGGACGGCGATCGTGCATCTTCGTCTTCGTCGACCGACCGCCGCACTCCACGGAATATGCATCTAAAGCTCGATAAGTATGATGGATCATCGACACCGGTTGACTGGATCAGTCATGTTAGGTATTTCTTCAAGTTTTATGGCATTCTCTTTGACAAGGAACGTCTCGATCTTATTCCCTATTATCTCATCAGTGACGCGCTACAATGGTGGGAGTGGCTGCATGATTTTTCGCCAATTTCTTCTTGGTCAGTGTTTGAATCTGAGCTTCACATTCGATTTGGAAATCCATACGAGGACGCTGTTGGAGATTTTTCGAAACTTTGCCAAGTAGATTCGGTCCGTTCTTATCTGACTCAGTTCGAAAAACTATGGAATTGTCTGCCTGGTTTGGACGAAGCTTCAAGGTAGGCACTTTCGTCAGCGGCCTTAAGGAGAAGGTCCGTTGCCATGTTAAGGGGCATAGACCTAAGAAGATGACGGAGGCAGTAAGCCTGGCCTTAGCTAAGGAAGAAAAGTACTTGTCAAAGAAATCTAAGCCGCTGATTGGGAAGTCTCTCGAAGACATTCGTGGTAAGCCTCTGTCTGTATCAGCAGAGAAACGAGGATTCGTTGCTGCGAAACCAGGATCTAAACACCTATCATTCGAAGAAGAATCCTACCGTCGACATAATAGCCTTTGTTTTAAGTGTAATGAGAAGTGGTCGAAGGATCATAAGTGTCGTATTAAGGGGAAGTTATATTTGATTCAGGAGGATGATTCCGATGATGAGGCAGTGGCGACAGAATCCTATCAAGCCTGGGCACAGGGTGAAGAACCGCTGATATCGTTGCAGGCCTTGACTGGAGAAGACTCACCACGAATAATGGGAGTACGGATTTCGGTGTTTGGCATGGAATTGGTAGCTTTGTTGGATTCTGGTAGTACGCATAATTTTTTCGATACCAGAGTTGTTAAGAAGAACTCCTCGGTGGTCATGATAGGTCAAGAATACACAGTGACCGTGGCGAATGGAGAAAACTACGATCCTGTGGGAATTGTCCTGGGGTCAAGTTTCGTTTGGCTGATGTTATGATGACTGAAGATTTCCTGGTTCTCCAATTAGGCGGGTGTGATGCAGTGCTTGGAGTTCGTTGGTTATGTCATGTCAGTCCGATTTGGTGGGATTTTCCATCTCAGGTGATGAAATTTGAATACTCTGGTTCGAATGTAACAGTTCATGGCATCCACAGTGATTCATTAGTGGTAAATGCATCTTGCTTTGCTAAAGAGCTACGACACAACAGGTGTGTGGAGGTAGTACAACTGATGTCGTTAAGTAGCGAGGCTACTACTTCTTCTGCCTATAATTTGCCGGGATTACAACAGTTGTTGTTGGATTATGATGACATTTTTCAGGAACCAAGGAGTTACCCCCAAATAGTTACCATGATCACCATATTCCGTTGAAGGAAGCAAGCCTGTGTCAAGGAGGCCGTATCCATATCCTCATTTCCGGAAAAATGAGATTGAACGACAGGTAGAGGAGCAGATGAAAGCTGGACTGATTCGAAATAGCAATAGTCCTTACTCTTCCCCAGTGCTGTTGGTTAAGAAAGCTGATGGTTCATGGTGAATGTGCATTGATTACAGAGGCTTGAATCGAATCACGGTACCGGACAAGTTCCCCATTCCTCCTATTGATGAACGACTGGATGAATTACATGGTTATGTGATTTTTTCCAAGCTCGATTTGAGGGCTGGATATCATCAAGTTCATGTGGTTGAAGAAGACATCCACAAGACCGCATTCCGCACCCATCAAGGCCATTATGAGTACCGATTCATGCCTTTTGGATTAACGAATACTCCAGCCACTTTTCAATCACTGATGAATGAGATCTTCAGAGCACATTTGTGTAAATTCAACCTGGTTTTCTTTGATGACGTTCTAGTCTATAGCCATGATTTAGATTCTCATTTACAACATTTGCGGACAGTGCTACAGATTTTACGAGCTCATAAATTGTTTGTTAAATGCAGCAAATGTCAATTTGTAGCAGCATCAGTGGAGTATCTTGGGCATGTGATCTCCAGAGATGGGGTTGCAGCAGATCCTGGTAAAATCCAAAGCATACTGGAATGGCCCAGACCTACGTCCATCAAGGCCTTGTGAGGGTTTTTGGGTCTGATAGGATATTATCCGAAGTTTATTCAAGGCTATGGCCAAATAGCACAACCTTTGACTCAACTCTTGAAGAAGAATAGTTTTAAATGGGGGGAGGAAGCGGATACAACTTTTTCTGAACTAAAGAGGATAATGACTTCTCCTCCAGTGCTGGCTATGCCAAACTTTGGTTGTGAATTTGTGATAGAATCTGATGCTTCTAGCTTGGCAGTTGGCGCAGTCTTAATGCAGCAAGGTCGCCCCATAGCTTTTTTGAGCTCTGCACTGAAAGGGACTCAATTGGGGTGGTCCACCTACGAGAAAGAGATCCATGCTATACTTCTAGCTGTGGTAAAGTGGCGACATTACCTAATTGGCACCAGGTTTGTCATTCGTACTGATCCAAAAAGCATTAAGCATATGATGGATCAGACTCTTCACACCCCTACCCAACAGAAGTGGTTGGCAAAACTTCTTGGTTATGACTATGTGATCGAATACAAATAAGGGACGACCAACAAGGTAGAAGATGTACTATCTAGAAGAGATAGCTGGTCTTCTGACGTAACTGTGGCATCCACAGAGCTTTGTAGTATAATATTACCAATTCTGTAGTGGATTGAGGAAGTTTGAGCTTTGAATTTAGCTGATCCGGTCTTAATAGAGCTGCAACATAAATGGACGAAAGGGGAATTGGATGTTATGAAGTTCCAGTGGAAGAATGGCATTATGTTTAAGAAAGGGCACATAATTCTGAGTGCTGATTCTGATCCGAGTAAAAAGGCAATCTTCGAGATGCATAATACTACCACAGGCGGGCACCTTGGCTTTGAGAAAACTTTGAATAAGGTTAGAGAAGTTTTCTGGTGGAAGGGAATGCGTAGTCAGTTGAGGCAACACATTCGAGAGTGTTCTACTTTCCAGGAGAACAAATTTGAAAATTGTCCTCCACCAGGGTTGCTTCAACCACTTCCTATTCCGACTGAAGTCTGGTCTGACATTGCAACTGACTTCATTGACGCGCTGCCACTGTCGCGTGGATATTCAGTGATTTTGGTAGTGGTAGATCGGCTATCTAAAGCAGCCCATTTATTCCCTTTGAAGCATCCCTACACAACTCGCTCACTATTGGAGGTATTCATTGATGGGGTTTTTAAACATCATGGCATTCCCAAGTCTATTGTTTCTGATCGTGATGCTGTGTTCACGAGCAATTTTTGGAAGGATTTCTATAAGATGCAAGGTACCCAGCTGCGGATGAGTACAACTTATCATCCTCAATCTGATGGCCAAAGTGAGGTCTTGAACAAGAGTCTTCAGTGTTATCTCCGATGTTTCTGTGCTAATCAACCACAGGAGTGGGTTCGTCACCTTCCTTGGGCGGAATGGTGCTACAATACATCGACTCATTCTTCAACGAAGCTATCGCCATATGAAGTGGTTTTTGGGAAACCTCCGCCAACGTTACTGTCATATGTACCTGGTCATTCCAAGGTGGCTGCACTTGATCAAGGATTATTGTCTCGAAATGAGATATTACAGCTGCTTCAGGAGAACTTGAGGAAAGCCCAGGATCGCATGAAGCGATTTGCTGACACCAGGAGATCAGAAAGGGAATTTTCAGTAGGGGAATGGGTGTATTTGAAGCTACCTTTTTCTAGACAGGGATCCATTATCCAGAGGAGGAAGACGAAGATCAACCCTCTCTTCTACGAGCCCTTTGAGATAGTGGAGAAAATTGGCGCAGTGGCCTATAAATTGAACCTCCCTGAGAGTTCCTTGATGCATCCTGTATTTCATGTATCCCTTCTGAAGATGATGCTGGGGCAGGAAAGTTCAGGAGGAGTGCAACTGCCGGATGTTCCCTTGCACCGAGTGCCAATCCCTGAACAAATTCTGGAGTGACGAATGGTACCTGACAGGAGGCGCCACCAAGCGGTAACAGAGGTTTTGATCAAGTGGAAAGATAAGAGCGTGGATGAAGCCACTTGAGAAAATCTGTATAGATTGCGTTTGAAGTATCCAATGGCGACTTGTTTGGGTGATGCTAGCTGAATCTTATCAACGACCTTGAGGACAAGGTCTGTTTCAAAGGAGGTGGATTTGTTATGGTTAATTCTGGAGCTGGAGCTTGTAGCGCAAGGAATAGGACAACTTCGTGATTGTAGCTGTCTGTTATAACAGCTCAGGTGTCGTTAGCTAGGTTGTTAGAGCTAAGATTGCACGTTGTAAGCCTACGTGGCTGTGAGTGAAGCACACAATATAAAACTATGTGTCTAGCCCACGAATGAGGGATGCTCGATTCTGAACTAGAATAATACTATCCCTCTCTGTGACAACTCCTCGTACTCTCTCTCTCTTCTCCTCTTCTCCTTCCTCATCTCATCTTCTTCTTCCTCTAGATCTGCCCTAATTCCCTCCTTTCTAGTGTCCCAGGAGCAGCTATAGGCCCTGCCGAAACCTCCCTATCAATCACGGAGCCTCGCTACTATCTTCGCAGTAGCAGGCACAACAGTGAGCTCAAACCCCTGTAGCCGCAGCAGCCTTGCCTTGTATCCGCCTCTCTCGCGTGTCGTCCCCCTCTTACGCCACTCTGCGGATGCTGGACCGTATCAGACCGGAACGGAGCAAGCCGGACGAGCCGATGTGCTGGCTGGCGGAGGATCAGAGAGGAAGAGTCACGACCCGAGTTGAAGATGGACCGGAGTAACGAGCCGAGTCTTGAACCTGAACCCGGTCCTCGGTTTCTAGTTCACTTAGGTGGGGGCGATTCGATGCGGGGGCGGAGCAGTGTAATCCGACAGGACAGAGAGAGAGAGAGAGAGAGAGAGAGAGAACGGGGTGGGTGTCTGTCTGTATGTCCGTGTGACACCACACCACCATGAGAATACCCCTCACATATCTCGTCCCCCCTCGATTGGCGATGTCGTGTTGCGAACTTGCCGTGCTCCGTGGGCTCCGTCACTGGCGCCCACAGCTATCTCCGTTAAATTTTCCACATCGGCGACATTGAGGCTAGCTCTTCTCCTGATGCTTGGACACCACTAGCTGAGCTATCAGGAAAAGAACACCCAACCCATTGGGAACCTGCTCGCAATAGAAAATGAAGAAGATGGTGAAGGAGAAAACAATTAATGGCACGTCAGTGGTTTGTCTTTGAGACGAGCGGGCGGAATCTAGCTATCAATGACAGAATTGAAAGAACCAAAAATCACCTTGCCACCATGAAGAGGTCGAACTCGACAATGCCGTAGATAAGCCAGGACAGTCCGTTACAGAAAGATGCCAGTGACAGACATAATGGCATGTACTCAACGCTGCTCGTCTGTGGCCAAAACATGTATTACGGCAGAACCCAAGTTAATTATATGGAAACAAATTATTAGAGTACCGAAGATAAAGTTCGGGTGGGTGAGTGAGAGGGCTGGCGTGCATGTGGCCTACCGTAACGGCGAGGGCGCCGCGTGTTGGGTTTTTGTGGAGAAAACATGTGCGGCGGAAGCGATAAATCCACGCAACCCGTAACAGGATCTCGTCGATAACAGCGTATTCGGAAATAGGTTTGCGGGATATACCTTATCGCGGAGCAAGTCCGACGATGTCCCGCTGCACGACGGTGCAACACTGCTTGTCAAACACGGACGGATCTTCTCTCCCGTTCGCTGTCGCAGGTTGATCCGGCAATGCTCCTCTGCGGCAGTGATGTACGTTGCTCGTAGCACGTACAGGTGGTCGTTGACGTCCTCCGAATGTAGGCGTCAAGGCGTCTGCGTCTCTACTTCATCCACGCGGATGGACGGAACTCCACGTCGTGCTTCTCAAGCCGGCGGGAAGGAGCGTGTCTCTGCGGCGGCGTGCTAGCGGCGCGTTGCTCTCCTTTCTTTCCTAAGGACGACGACGGCTAGGTTTTGTACGTGAGAATAACCTAAAAGCGTCTCTCTATATCTTATATAGATATCGGTCGTCTATCCTCCTTTAAATAGGATAAGAAGAGAAGTAGGGTTTCCTAAACCCATCGGTAAACAGAAACGTTGCGTTAATTAAAATGCTCGTGGATTAATTAGAATATTTCGAAATTCATTAATTAACCAAATAATCGCATTAATTGATTAATTAATATCCGACTCCATGCAATCGCTTGGGATGGCTCTACGGGCATACATATACCAACAGACTCCCACTTGCACTTAGAGCCAGTCACTCCAATATTATTCTAATCGATTACATAAACATTTTAGTAATCAATGTGATTCGAAGCAATTTCAATCAAATCCACAATTATACTCCTATTCCAGCACATCCTGTGCGTGTGACCCGGTAGGCTCCAAATTACGTTGGCAGTGATATCCATAATCATATTATGATTTCACAAGCAATGATTGGTATCTAGCAAGACTTCATTGCTACCCAAGTAATTGGAGAAGTTGGAGAACAACTTAACCTATCATACATGACTGGTGTTACAGTGATTGTACAGTTCCTTTGTCGCTGATATCCGGATTGAACTCAAGTCATGGAATTGTTATCCTCTTCAATGTTCAATCCATGTTCCTTGAACTAGAGCAGACTGTCTGAGATATATGTAAGCTCAATATCACATATTGACTCACATCAGCATGGCCATGCATTTCTCAGTCTCGCTTATCAAGTGGCCGGAATATCAAACTCCCGTAGGAAGGACAAATTCCATCTACATCACTCACAGTCATCCCCATGTGTCACAGTGCACCCAAGCACCATCTTTATAGCAATCCTTATTCAGGATCACGATGGATGATGTCAAAGTACACCAAACGTCATGTGATAAGTGTAGTGACTTCAGGTCTAAGAACCACAATCACCACCATCATTATGAGATGTGACTCTAACTACCAATCATGGTATCCATGTGTCACTCTCAAGGTGGGTCTATCCGATACACTGTTCTCTAACAAGTATCTATGTATTTGGTTTGATATCTCCATATCATGGATAATGAGATTCTTCCATCAACCAACATACATTCTAATCTTATGTGTTATTGATGTCTATGGATATTTCCACAATAACAACTGATTAGGGACAAAACAAGAATACATACTCTTAGCATACATATGATCTCACTGTTCAGGTCATCAACCCGAAGACATATGTCATTGAGTACATTATTCTATAGACATCTATAATTTTTATGGTCATCTCACAATATAAAACACAAACATATAGATTGGAAACTTGCCTTTATTGATATGATCAATGTAGTATTACAAATCATTTACATAGTATCCCATTACAATCATCGAATGATAGTCTCTATGGGCATACAAACCAACAGATTCTCACTTGCACTTATACCCAATCACCCATGAATCTCAATCCAAGTGATCGAACATGCCCGTCATGTTTCTGCTGTGAAAGTGCTTTTGTGAGCGGGTCAGCCACATTGCTTTCTGTAGGTACTCTGCAAATCTTCACATCTCCTCGTTGTACGATCTCTCGTATGAGATGGAACCGCCGTAGAATATGTTTGGAACGTTGGTGCGATCTTGGTTCTTTAGCTTGTGCAATTGCTCCATTGTTGTCGCAAAACAACTCAATTGCATCACCAGCGCTTGGAACCACTCCAAGTTCAGAAATGAACTTCTTGATCCACACAGCTTCCTTTGCAGCATTAGATGCGGCAATATATTCGGCCTCTGTTGTAGAATCCGCAACCGTCTCTTGCTTGGAACTCTTCCATCTCACAGCTCCGTTGTTCAGGCAAAACACAAATCCAGATTGCGATCTGTAGTCATCTTTGTCAGTTTGGAAGCTAGCATCGGTGTAACCCTTTACTACGAGCTCTTCCTCACCACCGTATACCAAGAATTGATCCTTAGTCCTTCTCAAGTACTTTAGGATGTTCTTTACGGCTGTCCAGTGACATTCACCTGGATCTGACTGATACCGGCTCGTCATGCTCAAAGCATACGATACATCAGGACGAGTACATAACATCGCGTACATGATAGATCCAATTGCTGATGCATATGGAATCTTACTCATGCGTGCCCGTTCATCACATGAACTAGGACATTGGGATTTAGAGATTGTAACCCCATGGGACATGGGCAAGTTACCTCTCTTAGAACCCTCCATGCTAAACCTCTTTAGCACCTTGTCAATGTATGTGCTCTGGCTTAGGCCTAGAAGCCTTCTAGATCTATCTCTATAGATCTTGATCCCTAGTATATAGGATGCTTCACCTAAATCCTTCATAGAGAAAGTCTTCCCTAGCCAACCTTTTACTGTCTGAAGAGTAGGGATGTCATTTCCCATCAATAGTATGTCATCCACATACAATATGAGAAATACGACTGTGCTCCCACTAACCTTTTTGTAAACACAAGGTTCATCTTCATTTTGACTAAAGCCAAACTTTTTGACTACTTCATCAAAACGTAGATTCCAGCTCCGAGATGCTTGCTTCAATCCATAGATTGACCTTTGTAGCTTACAGACTTTATTGGCTTCCTTTGGATCGATAAAACCCTCAGGTTGTGTCATGTACACATCCTCGAGTAAATTCCCATTAAGGAATGCTGTTTTAACATCCATCTGCCAAATCTCATAGTCATGATAAGCTGCAATGGCAAGCATGATCCTGATGGATTTAACCATGGCAACTGGTGAGAAGGTCTCGTCATAATCAACACCTTGAATTTGACGGAATCCTTTCGCAACCAATCTACCTTTATAGGTTTGAACATTTCCATCCATGTCAGTCTTCTTCTTGAAGACCCACTTGCACCCTATGGGTCTTACCCCTTCGGGTGGATCCACCAAGGTCCATACCTTGTTGGTGTACATGGATTCCATCTCAGATCTCATGGCTTCGAGCCATTTCTCAGATTCTGGTCCCTTAGTAGCTTCTAGATAGGAAGTTGGCTCATCTGCTATGCCCAATTCGTCACTGTCTTGAGTCACAAGAAATCCAAATCTCTCAGGCTCAAGTCGTGTCCTACTAGATCTACGAGGTTCCTGTGTTACATTTGGAACTTGAAATTCCACAACAACTTGTGAGTCCTCATGTTCCTTATGTACCTCCTCAGGTTCTCTGCTTTCTTGTTGGTCTCGAACTTCTTCGAACTCTACATTCCTCCCACTAATTCCTTTGGAAATAAATTCCTTTTCAAGAAATACAGCAGTCCTAGCAACAAACACTTTGTTGTCAGTTGGTGTGTAGAAGTAGTATCCCCGAGTTTCCTTGGGGTATCCAACAAAATAGCATTTTTCCGATTTGGGTCTAAGCTTTTCAGGAAATTGTTTCCTAACATAAGCTTCACATCCCCAAATCTTTAACATAGACAAATTGGGACGATTCCCATTCCATATCTCATATGGTGTCTTTTGAACCGATTTGGAAGGTACACGGTTAAGTGTAAACGCTGCAGTTTCAAGAGCATATCCCCAGAACGATATTGGAAGTCGACCCCGTCCAAAACGTCAAAAACAATAGCCTGAAAGGTCTACAGAATTTTACTTCCGTGCACTTAGGAAAATCACTATTTTCCACAGTCGACCCCGTCCAAAACGTCAAAAACAATAGCCTGCGGCGTATGTGGAATTAGGTTTAGATTTGCACATTAACAGGTTTAATTCACATCGTATGCAACATAAAACAGTATACAGCGATTCGATCATATCAAAACGAATCCAAATACGCCGTAGATCGACGCTGCTCTGATACCACTGTTGGGTTTTTGTGGAGAAAACATGCGCGGCGGAAGCGATAAATCCACGCAACCCGTAACAGGATCTCGTCGATAACAGCGTATTCGGAAATAGGTTTGCGGGATATACCTTATCGCGGAGCAAGTCCGGCGATGTCCCGCTGCACGACGGTGCAACACTGCTTGTCAAACACGGACGGATCTTCTCTCCCGTTCGCTGTCGCAGGTTGATCCGGCAATGCTCCTCTGCGGCAGTGATGTACGTTGCTCGTAGCACGTACAGGTGGTCGTTGACGTCCTCCGAACGCAGGCGTCAAGGCGTCTGCGTCTCTACTTCGTCCACGCGGATGGACAGAACTCCACGTCGCGCTTCTCAAGCCGGCGGGAAGGAGCGTGTCTCTGCGGCGGCGTGCTAGCGGCGCGTTGCTCTCCTTTCTTTCCTAAGGACGACGACGGCTAGGTTTTGTACGTGAGAATAACATAAAAGCGTCTCTCTATATCTTATATAGATATCGGTCGTGTATCCTCCTTTAAATAGGATAAGAAGAGAAGTAGGGTTTCCTAAACTCATCGGTAAACAGAAACGTTGCGTTAATTAAAACGCTCGTGGATTAATTAGAATATTTCGGAATTCATTAATTAACCAAATAATCGCATTAATTGATTAATTAATATCCGACTCCATGCAATCGCTTGGGATGGCTCTACGGGCATACATATACCAACACCGCGTACATGGGGATCGCGCACACGGTGCAGATACACCTAGTGGCGGAACTAGAAAATCACCGTAGGGGGCTAAGCATAATCAAAGTTGGTTTTTTTTACTTTCCAAAATAGGTATACTTTTGATGAATTGATATTTCAATAATACTTCACATCAAAACAACCGATAAGAGCACAATTATACTTCACATAAACTCATATTTGAATCAATTCAATTTTTTAACATACTGGTTGCACAAAACTATAAGAAAGTAAAATTATTTTTAATGTACTACATACCTCTATAGGATGTCCCGTAAGAAGAGGAGTGTTGGCTTTAAATAGATCTGAATTTTAATGATGCACTTCCGAAGAGAGAGCAATGGCTTATTAATCTGAGATCGTAGACTCGTGAGCAGACCGAGAGGCGAGAATGAAGACCAAAATTTAGAGGAGTTCCAGAGTAATTGCCAAATCAAAGGCTAAACTAGTTGTTGCTTCATAGAAGTCAAGTTTGGCAGATTTTTCATGTCGTTGCTCTTTGTGACGACTGAAAATCTAAAAATGAAGCAGAGATTTAGATTGTTTTGCGGTCGTATACTAGTCAACAGTTAAATGTACGAGAAAGTGAAAACAAATCAAAGTATGTAGATCAATTTTGGATACTGTAGATATGAGATCGTCGTGATTGCTGAATAGTAAAAAGAATTGGGATCATCCCGTCCCTGTAGCGGCATTTTCCTTATTTTCTCCCGAAAGCGGCAGTTTCGTTCTTCTCTACAGACACGGCAGAATTGGGATCGTCGCTTAAGGTGGTGTATCACCCGGTACTCCAGTACTCCACGCTCTTCGCTACATATGGTTACTAAATAGTCTGTTATTTTCTAATAAAGCCTTCGTTACTTTCGTATCTACATAATTTAATATCTTAATACATCTATCTATACAATGAACTATTGATAGTTTGTTTGGCCCCTGGATACACCCGACGATGAAGGACCGTCTCTCGCTCCTATCTGTGATGATATGATAATGTGATAGAAAATGTGATGGATACAAGAGAGAACCATCTCTTTCATATAGGAGATGGTGGACATGACTCTAGAGACTTTCATACTTGACTTGACTCTAAATGGGCCTTCAAACTCTGGTCCGAATATTACTTCTAACACTCTCTCACAAGCTAGATCCTGGGAGGATCACATGTCCTACTTGGATGATAGACATAAACATGAAATAGAAAAAGTATTTGTGACAAAAACATGATACCCCCTTGACAGAAATGAAATGGACTTCTGCATCTTTGACTTTGAAGCTTCCCTTGAAATTGATAAATATCGTATCATTTAGAGATATTGGTAAGCACTAAACCTTTTATCTTTGAGACACCAGGGTCTTTGACTAGGTTGGAGCTTGTATCTTGGATTATGTCAAAGGAACATGAGAAGATCATATTAGTCACCAACTCAGTTGCTACTATCATTAAAGTAGTATCTTGGATATCTTCCATAGAAAGACTAGGCTACAACAGTCGGTCAACATGTTGAATAAGGCACATATGAACATGAATGTGCTTGATGGGGCATGGATGACCGTCAACGTGCTTGACTGAGCATGGATGAACATCAATGTTCTCGAATGGGCATAGATGAACATCAATGCTTTTGAAGTGGCACCAACGAACATTAGCATACTTGAATGGGCACTAACAAACAACAACATGATTGACTGGGCATAGATGAAAAGGAGGAAACATTTATGATGTAGTTGAATAAATGATCTTCTATAAATAATAGGT
This sequence comes from Alisma plantago-aquatica, assembly GCA_963693085.1. Lineage (NCBI taxonomy): Eukaryota > Viridiplantae > Streptophyta > Magnoliopsida > Alismatales > Alismataceae > Alisma > Alisma plantago-aquatica. The sequence goes on from OY856415.1 coordinate 58,254,046, forward strand.
GTGTCATACTGACACACAACCAAACGTACAAACTATCCAAGATTCTCCAATTCTAGACGACTTAAGTGTTTCCAAAGTAGAATGACCAATACATGTTTGATGAAGAAACATATTCGCCTAATGTAGAATTTGATGACATTCAATTGATTTTAGAGGACAGTCGATGCTTGGAAACTCAAAATATGAATGATGAGAATGGTCTGGCCTTTACTGGAAAATGAGATCTAGATAACACATTAAGTACAAAAAAAAACTTCATATGTGTACAATACTCTTCTTCCTCTTTCTCCTCTAACCTATGAACTAGATCACTAGCCCTAAGACCCCTTCATGATCACAAACTAGATAACACATTAAGTACAAAAAAACTTCATATGTGTATAGTATGTATGAGTCCTAAGATCACTAGCCCTCTCATTGTTACCAGTGAAAGGGGTCTTATCCATCTTGCCCAAAAAACATGATTCATATGTCCCTAATGACTCAAAATAAAAAGAGTCCAGATAACCATCTTTGTGGAGTTTAGATATGTGATTCTCATTTATGTGCCCTAGAAAACAATGCCAAATGTGTGTTTTGTCTAAGTCATTGAGTTTTTGCCTTTTAGTATTCATGCTATATACACTTGTCTCTAGATCTATCAAGTATAGACCACAAGACATTGGGGCACTTCCATAAAAGATCCCATCTTTACTAATAGAACGTCTTCCATTCTTTATAATATATTTGAATCTGTTCTTGTCCAAACAAGATATAGATATGATGTTCCTATTAATGGCAGGTACATAATAGCAGTTCTCTAACTCTATCACAAGCCCACTTGGTAGAGATAACTCATAGGTTCCAACTGCACTAGCCGCAACTCTTGCGCCATTAGCAACACACAGTTCAACCTCAGCTTTCTCTAAAGGTCTACTTCTCTTCAAATCCTTCACATTTGAGCAAATGTGTGATCCACACCCCGTATCAAGTACCCATGATGAAGAGGTAGTGAAGTTAATCTCAATAATGTATACCCCAAAAGTAGAGATCTCTATCCCGTGCTTCATCTTCTTGGGTTCCCATATCCTTCTCCTTACTTTTAGTGTAGAATATTTGGATTTTAGCTTAGCTACAAATTGCTTTTTGGCTTTACCTTTGTCCTTGTACTCAACTCCACTGTTCACCATCGTGGATTTGTCCATCTTCAATTATTCTTCAACATTTATCAAGATGTCTAGTGTAACATCCCTGATCTAGTTTATGAATTAACCTTAGGTGTTTTGCTTAATAAAAGTGATTATATGCTTTCTTTTATCTTTGAAAAGTAATTAAGGCTCAAGAGGAACTTATATTACAATTTTAGTCCTTTTTGAATATTGTTGAAATCAACATTTTTCCTGTTTTGGACTAAAGTGCAAATTACCCAAGTTGAGGGGTCTATTTGCAAATTATGCATGATAATATGTTCCTCATGTGTTAAAGCATCATGAGAGTGAAGATGACACAGAGGTATGTCTTGTGATAGCTTGAATTCTAAGAAAGAGCTGATAAAGCAATGTTTGTGCATGAAAACCTAGTTTTGGTGCAATACGCAATTTACCCAAAACCTAGGGTGCAATATGTAAATTAACACTTCAATAATGTCCCTAATGTTTCTTGGCATAATTTGGATCAAATAAAATGAGAGGGGCGCCTCATTTTATTTAAGTTGAAGGTGAGAGAATCTTGATAGTAAAATAATATAGATATATGCATAATGGAAACATTAATGCAAAAATAAATAAAATAATTGACGGGCCTTCAACCAAAATTAAAATGGTGGAACTCAGATGTGTGTGGACGTCCTTTAGCTTTGAAAGGACCAAAAATATCCTAAGGAGGTGAAATTCCACTCACCTTATTATAAGGAAAAGAATTTCCACTCAAAAATATATATTAATATTATAAGGGATTAAGGTGCTTAATTTATTTTCCCTTAATCCATGGATAATGGAATGGAGCTCGTTGGGATTGAGTTTCCTTTGCATGCAAGAAAACCAAGGAGGAGGTGGTGGCAACATTTTTGGAATTAATTGATTTTTAATAAAACATTTTCTCTTTCATCAATTTTCTTATAAAAGAGCCTTTTCCAACCCACCTAAGGATCTTTTCAGATTCCTTTCTTCTCCTTGCTTGCAAAACCTACCAAGAGAGATAATAACAGAAGGAAGGACGCCCCCAACCTGCTGGTAATCGTTCTTCTTGATTTCATGGTGAAAATCATAAAACAATGCATGATTCCTTCATTTCTTCACTCCATCTTCAACCCTAGCCGATCCTTTCACTCCAAAAGCTTGAGAAACAACCTTGGGAGGTTGCTAGAGCTTCAGCCACCATTGTAGATGTGAAGCTTGGAGCTTGGGATCAGATTTGAAGGCGGGTTATATAACTTGAACCCTTAATCTTTGTCATTGAATTCGATTTCTCCATTTAAATGATTAAATTGTTATTATTGCAATAGCCTTGCTTGATTAATGGAGTTGCCATGGAAAATGGTAGTAGTTCCATGAGTCTAAAGGTTGAAGATGATAACCTATTTATAAGAACACACCTTAATTAAAGATCAAGAGAAAATGGTCTTGGACCTTTAGTCCATACGGTTTCACCAAACCGTTTGGGACCAAACGGTTTGCAAACCGTTTGGTGAATTAGACTCTAAACTGCATGAAGGGGTTGACCGTTTGGTTTAGTTGACCGTTTGAGGTCTGAACTTAAGTACAGGTTGGATGATGATCCAATGGACTCAATTGATTGATTCAATGTGTGCACAATCCTTCAAGTGGAAACCCTAATCAAGTTGATTGAAGAGTCCTTGATTGGTCCTAACGATTTCAAGACAACTTGGGTCAAACGGTCTTGAGACCGTTTGAGCCCAAACAGTCTTGAAACCATTTGGGACCAAACGGTTTCAAAACCATTTGGTGGGTTAGTGGTTGATCCTTGACCCATGGATGATGATCTAATGGTTTAGATTGATGAATCCTTCAATTGATTAACCAATAGTCAATTCAATGGTGCAATTGGAAATTGATTTGATTGATATATGACCTAGTGAACCCTTGTGGTTTTGGGACTGATTTGGCCCAAACGGTCTTGAGACCATTTGAGACCAAATGGTTTCAAAACCGTTTGGTGGCAAACGGTTTCAAAACTGTTTGGTGGCAAACGGTTTCAAAAATGTTTGGTGATGAAACCTCAAAACCGCATGGAGGTTGATGGTGGTTCAATTACTTGGATATTGAAGGTAATGATAGTTCCAATAATCCAAAGATGGTTAGTAATGATAATCAATATAGGTACAAAGGTTAAAACCCTAATAGTACCTAAGTGATTAGTGTCAATTAAGGAAGGAACCCTAATTGCTTATAAGAGCAATGACTTGGTACACTATGTCATTCATAGTTGTATGAACTTGGCTAAGGGTTGATATGACCTAATCAAGTTGAGAGGAATGATAGCATGGAGTTGATACATGAGTATGAATCATGTAGTGATTAAGGGTATGATCCTTAAGTAAAGAGATCATGAAATCCTAATCATGAACATAAACCCTAATTGACAAGGTCATTGAACCTTAACCCTAATACAGGGCAATTATAATTGAAACCCTAATCCAAGGTATGAATGTAACCCTAATTCAGGATGATGATGTGTGTAGACCTAATTAAGAGTAATGTGATCCAAAACCCTAATTGGGATGAATAGTAAACCCTAATTATGGGTAATGGAACATGAAACCCTAATTGGGATGAATAGTAAACCCTAATTATGGGTAATGGAACATGAAACCCTAATTGGGATGAATAGTAAACCCTAATTATGGGTAATGGAAAATGAAACCCTAATTGGGATGAATAGTAAACCCTAATTGTGGATTATTGAATGTAAATCCTTTTATAGGGTGAATTTGATGTGAAACCCTAACTAAGGATGGTTTCATGAGAAACCATGTTGTTTAATGTGTTGTGAAGCTCAAATCCAGGGTAATTCTATGTAATGCTCAACAAACCCTAATCTTGGGCAATATGTGATAAATCAAATCTTTGATGTGATAATGGGATGATTATCCCCATGTGACATGAAGTGGAAAACCCAAACCCTGGTTAGGGAATAGAGGTGTTACCCATGAATAGTGAATTCATATTTGTTGTACATGGTTATGATATGCAATTGATATCACTATTATCATCTGTGCTAACCATGCATGTATCTTGAAATGATGATCATGGCCAGGTATGAGCTATGATGTTTAATTCACTATTGTGATTGTGTCTTGAGTGCCATAATATACCTTGCCTCCTGGTAAGAGGTAACAAGAGAGCTAATGGTCCTCAAGTACCATGTGTGATGCTTGTAATAGCAAGTATCATATTTGTCTTGGTCAATTGACTTGAAGGTGATGGTTACCTGGAAAAGTGGTAACAATGCTTATTGATGAATCAAGGGTTTAATTACCAAGGGCCATATGATTATGGTGATGAGATTGTGAAGGAAATACGAATTCCCAGTTTTAAAATAAGGGAATGAGTTCCCAATATCTTTTAAAGACAGTTGAGTACTTGATGAAAATAGTACATGTTTCCTTATAGCATTGTCATAATAAGTCTTGTTTGAGAACTTGCCTGATGCTAAAAGAATATGAAAATGTACTTAATTAATCAAGAGAAATCTATTCATGTAGTGCTCTGACCATAGATCCATCATCATTAGCAGAAGGTGATGGTGAAATAAGTTTTCTATGGAATTCCTGGAATTCGCATATTTTGAATATGTGGGGGTGAATGGGTGAAAATATCCTTACGTCCGGGTGAAGAGATTGAGTGAAGGTAAACACTAGACCTCTCAATCCTTCATATGTCGGGATAGATGTATCATAAATCTCCCGATGGTTGGGATGGATGTATCATTAATCTCCCAATGTTATTTTATGTCGGGTCGATGGAGATAAATATTAATGCTCTCAATTGCCGATGAGAGTGCAGTTGACGCTGTAACTCTATAGCGAAGTTCCAATATACCCTGGAAAGCTATTTGAGTAGTCGAAACAATCCTACTTGTGGTTCCGTACTGACCGGGATGTGGGAGGTCATGGGAATCCAACTCTTCCATTGACCTATTTATGGTACCGATTTTGATTCTAGAAATGGTCAGTTGGAGTATGAGCGGTATAACTCATCTCCTCAGAGCTTAAATTTGTTTGTAAAATATAATCATTCGTGCAGTGTATTTGTATAAGATTGAAATACGAGAACCACTGGTTGATGTTATACTGCTTAGCATGTCCTTAATACATAAATGTTACTTATGTTCCTTTAATTCATATTGAATATGAGACATGCTGCTTTATTAGTTTATAACTGAAATACTTGCATAAGAATGTTGCTCTAATCTGCATAGATGTTGATTCATCTACTACTGATTTATATTATCCCACTGCTCAGTTTATTTCTATTAAACTGCAATGATAATGTTTTGGCGGAGAGTTATATCTCCCGCTGGGGCAATTTTTATAATTGTCTCACCCCCGTGGGATCTAATGTTTTTAGGTAGACGCAGACATCAAGGCAGAAACTCTTCTGTAGGGGAAGAGAAGCAGTAGCCACAAGGACAACAATGATCCATCAGGTGGAGACATTGGTTGTCTAGTTTTGTGTAGATAATCCTATGAGTCACCTCTGTACTCTCGGGTCCTAGGAGTTAGTGTTTTGACATTTTGATCTGAGATTTTGGCTTGATGCCTCAAGATTTTTATACTGCTGATGTACAGTTTAACAGGGCAGTTAATGTTGTAACTCTTGAGAGGAAATAGTATGAGAGATGTACTAGTGAACCCGTATGTACTTGAAATACTTTGGTTCTGAATGAAAGAGTTTTCTTGTGAATAGATCTCTTGATAAATGGTTTTAATTTTTTAGTAATTTTCAGTGATTCCACTGCTAACAATACGCTTCCGCATTAGTTGATCTTGTTTTATGAGTTGTATGCCACACCAAGCAACTCTGACAGCAGTCCAACCATGTTGCATAAGTAATAACACTCAATGAACCGGTTGTATGATTTAGGAAATGATTGCAAAATCATATATGTCACCAACTCTTGACCCAAAAGAAATATCAGTTTCTCAAGATGTTCAATATGCATAATCATATTAAGCACATGAGGCTTTACTGGATCTCCCTCTATCAGTTTGCACTCAAATAGCACCTTAGAGACATTATAACTTTCATTCTTATCATGTGGTTTATACAACTCATAGTTCATACAGCCCAATATAAGATTCTTGATGTTCACAACATCATTGGCATGCTTCAAATAAGCATCCATGTCAATCTTAGGTGAATTTGGAGTGGATACTGACTCTGGTATTTTAGGATCATGCAAAATACTTCTCAAGTTCTTGAACCAGTTATGCAAGTAAATCTTGTTTAAGTTGTCTGAACATGATATTTTGTTTGCCATTTAATTCTACAAGAGATTAAAAAATTTTCATTTGTCAAAAAAACCCTTTTGATTTGATTTGATTTGATTTGAAAATTTTGACGATATAGTTAGATTTTTAATTATTATCGCTCCCACTATTTTATTAAAATTGATAGCCCTCAATATCAATTTGGAATATTGCAACGTACAATATTCTAGTGGGCCAGATCTAAGATAAATCAATTGTTGTCCAATCAACACCGCAAACACAATCAACCATCAAGGTAGGAAACTCTTTTCAATTGCATCACATGCAATTCTAGATAGATGATATTTGCAACCTCTTGCAATAATCATTTGCATGATTTGGGCCCAGACGCTCTGAGAATCACCAGTTAAGCTTGACCCAACAAACAACATGATAGATATGCACCTGCAAAGGCCGAAACTACATATATATCGTCAAACTTCTACAAGATAGATGGCGCACCATGCAAAGGCATAAACTGTGCTTAGTCGATCAAGCTTTTTATGTGGGTTTCTATTGGAAAGCATCAAAGACTTAATATTTAACTGAGGGAGTTTATATTTATAAGTATATACATATACTTTATCCAATCACCACATATGTAGTATGTATCATATACATGCTATCCCACAATGAAAATATGCAATAAAAAAGTATGGTTATGGCCAGTCGTAATGTAATCCCATAAAGCCATAAGGGATTACATCATCTAGGTCTACATCACATGTAGAAACATGTTGTTGATGAAGATTTGTGCTTGCCAATCTGGATTGATCGACTCAACCTTTGAACCAATTGGCTAACCTCCTAGCCAGTTGTTAGGTCATCTCTCTGGTCATCTGGTCCTTCTGTCCACCATCGTCTGGCTCTTCCAGCTGATCAGTTGAGCCCACCAGGTGATCGGTCCAGCTTGTCCACCATGTCCTCCAAGGTCCTTCAGTCGGTCGACTCATCTTTGGGATGCCTTCACCGTCGTCATAATAGCAAAGTAAACTATCCTACATTTACATAATTATAGGAAAACTTCAAGTTACATTCAAGGGGAGAAAAAGGTATAAGAGAATTAAATTTACATTGGGAATATGAAATAGAGGCTCAATACGCAGACCGAGATAAACGGATAAACCAATCACATACAATAATGCACAGATAGGGGTTATTGGCCATAACCATACTACACATCCACCATCAAAACCATTTTAGGGTGACTCATGTAAATTGCATATATATGTATATATATATATATATATATATATATATACACACACCCACACACACACACACACACACACACACACATATATATATATACATGTATATATATTAGTTTGGGATTATCGTGGTGTTTGGATTTGATAAGATATTATTCGCATCGCAAGCAATAATAGAATATATATATATATATATATATATCTGTGTGTATGTATATATATGTATATATATGTATATATATAAGTTTGGGATTATCGTGGTGTTTGGATTTGATAAGATATTATTTGCATTGCAAGCAATAATAGAACAAAAAAACTAAAATATAATCACATTGATTATCACGTAATGTAGTAAATTAACCTAGATATGATACCACTGTAGGGAAATATGGTATTGTAACATACCGGACTGTGACCTTTTGGGTTTGACCAAACAAGGTTGGGGTTAGAGTGAACCTAAAAATCTAATGCATGAAAAATGTAATCTAATATGTCATATAATTTATTTGGTGATAATAAGATGATGAATAACTTAATTGGATGCATAATGATCTGATGGTCCATTTGACAAAACCCATATAAGAAAGCCTCAAAATATAGAATAGACTTCAAATTCGTAATCTACACATTAAAATAAGTCTACATCCCAATTTTCATTTAATTTGGACAATCTTGAAATAATATGGTTAGATAGGAGAGAGAAATTGCCTAAAAGGTGTAATTAATAAAAAATATAATTCAGGGCTCCAAAAGAGAAAAATAATGTTAGATTCATAATCTACATAATAAAATATGTCTTTGGGTGAATTTTTATCCAATTTGGAGAAAGTTTGCTTAAAAGATAATATCAGGAGAGAGAAAGTGTGTAAGAACCTTAAAAATATTAAATAAATATTTAAACAACCCCAATATGTGAAATTGATGGCAAATTCGTATCCAACACATTAAATATGACTTATGGGTCAAGTTTCATAATTTTTGGATAATCCTAATGCCATTAATGAAGGAGGAAAGAGAAAATATGATTTGATATCTTTAACACATTAAAAGTTTCCAAAAGGCAAAACTAATTGCATAATCATAATCTACTTACCTTAGTTGGCCTCTATGTCAAAATTCACATTAATTGGATAATGTTTGGACCCCCAATTTGTTTGGGAAAGAAAGAGTTTATTCTAATTCCTTTTGAATAAGGTTTTTCCTATTTTATTTTGTCACGTGCATGTTATGTTTGATCCACATGATCTCGATTGTTTGATCTTGATCTAGTGGTCTACGGGTTGTCTCCCAACTCGCAATGGATTTGGAAACCAGCATTGCTTGTTGTGTGTTTTTCGGGAATCGATTTCTCTCTGTATACTTGATCATTCCACAAAATTTTTTCTCCTATGTATTAGTTGGGTTTAGTTGCACTTAGAGATCCCTTATTTACCTAGTTTTGTTGGGTTTCCTAAAAATGCCCAAACTTGGAGTTCAAGCAACCCCAAGCCGTGCACACAGGGGTCTTAAAACGGTAACCCATCTATATATAATGCCCCTTCGGTCTTTGTATTTGCTTGCTTGACTTTCCTCCAGTTCCAATTGCTCGTGTACTCGCAACTTTGCACACCGATAGATGGTTTTGGGTTAAGGTGGTGCGGCACTCTGTTCTCCCTCCTACGTGCATCTCCAGGCAAATTGAATCTTGCGGTGAGTTCAGTTCCATCTTTTCTCTCTTTCGGATGACTCAGTTTTGTGTTTTCTCTTGAATCATGGATTCGCCCAAACTTGGCCAAGCTAGCAGCTCGCTGCTATATCCATGGCGGGGCTCTGCGAAGGGGATGAATCCCCCACTTGGTTTCCTGGTTCTACCCCTCCGTGCTTCTTCTTTTCTTCATTTCCTTGATGAGGGTGTTTTCATCTTTAACGACTATTGGTTTCTTTGCTTTGGCGAGTCAATCGGGCCACAGACCTGATGACATGGCCACCTCTAGTTGGGCCATGTCTACGGAACCGAGCCCACACTCCTCTCTCTTCCTCGCAAGCCTTATTTCTCCTTATTTGGCATGTTGTGATATTTTTGATTGGTCGAACTTACAAAAATCATAACTAATCTGGTTGTCTATAAATTACAAATAAATATTTGTTGGATTCAGAAAAATGCAAGATTTCTAATGGTATTGGTTTTGTCCCTGAATCTGATGTTTTAAAGGGGTGATTTAGTGGATCTAATTAAATAAGATAATAACTTGTATCATTCATAACTAAATATATAAAAGTCAAACAAATATAATAAAATATGTTTTAAACTCAGGAAAATATAACCTAAAATATGGCATAGTTTTTATAACCTGATTCACACATTAATAAAAAGGCAATTGTAAGGGTTTTGAATAATTAATAGAAATCTAACCCTAATTCCACATATATGCATAATAGGTTCTTTGGAAGCCTAGGCTTGGATCTAGTTGGATTTTGGATCATTTGAATCTTTTTTTGAGGTATGTTTGCATCCCTGATTATTCTTCTTGAGCAATTATCCTATTTTTGTCTTACTCTTGGTCCTATGGACATTAGCCTACACATTGTCTTGTTCTTTTGAAATCATGCTTCATGTGAAGTACCTTATTTTATTATTCATCTTGTGATCATGGATATTCTCTTGGAATCTTATCTTGTTGCCTTGGTGCAATTTGGACCTTTGATATTATATGCTCACTGTAATGTGGAAGTTTACTTGGTGATATATGCCCACTTTGAAGTGGATTTGTTTATATGTTTGTGTTGTTCATTGTGTGATGGCAACATTGTATAAATATGACTATACTTATTACTTGCCTCTACATTTTACATGCTATGTGATTCAGTAGCACTAGAGTAGTGTAAATTGCATTGGTTTTTTTATAGAAGATGTGATATTTCCTGCTCCTTTGGGACGACAAGGAACCTCGTACCCAGGGCAAGATGTTTGTCTTGACCCATTATATATATATATATATATTTGGGAGTTTGGCGGTGCGTCATTCTCTATCAGGTTTGCAAGGATGTGAAGCCTTGGCCGCCAATTGTGTTTATATTGTTCTAGGGCTATGTTTATCTCACATGCATGCATGATATTGATTGTGGGGTGTGTGCCCTACTTGTTCTTTGTTTCTCACCATGGTAGTGGATTTATTTATGGCACAATCCTTTTATATGTTATTTTATGGCAAGTATCCCTTTTGTCATTTTTCTTTTCTCTTGATACCCATTTGGGTGGTACTTATCTCTTGCATGGGAAGCCTTTTACTTTTGATGTCCTTTATTTCCTTATATTGCTCAATTTTCTTTTTAGTATGCACATACCAGCCTTTGCTGATGTCTTCTATTGTTTCTCTTTTGCTGGGGTATGCTTCCAACCCTAGGTGGAGGACATGGATGGCATGGCATGTTGACCTGGACTTAGTTTGTGATGATGAAGCTTAGAGACAATCTTGAGGTGGTTTGGATTTCCTCTACATGGATCCTTATGATGTAAGTTGTAACCCTTTGTTTTATAATTGAATATAGTCATGTTTTTATTCCACTACTATACTTTGGTATTTTGTTACCATTATATAAAGATTTGAAAATTGTACACCCACTCCATCATACCTTCTAAATGTGTTTGGACTGGAGGTTTTATTGTTCAAATTTTTAGTAAGGAGATGTTATCGCTTCTTTACAGCATGGTATCAGAGCCCATGGTAGTCGGAATCGACTATTTCAATTTTGTCTCCCTATAGAACCCTAGACTTAGTTAGTTACCTCTAAGTGAGATGTTGACCCTAGATTTGATCTATGATGATCTTTTATACACTAAGGTTTGGTTTGAGGACAAGTTTAGGTTATGAGGAAATATTCATATGGAAACATTGTGACTTGGTTTTCGTATTGATTTTGTATCGGAATATGTTGGTTTTACCTCACAGAGTTTTCATCTACAAAAATTATTTTCATACACTACTAAATGTACAAAATTTTTATGGATTTCATCGTAGTTTTCTAAACTAAGTCACAATGAAAGTGATGTGAGAAGTTTTGGTAGTAAAACCCTAAACCTAGCTCTAAACCTAGTTTTAACATTGGAAGTTGTGACTAGAAATGATATAAAGGTGTAGTTGACCTACCCTGTGACTTTTTGGATGATCATGTAGGGTTGATAGGTTAGTGACACGAGGACCTAAAGCTCAACCCTAGATGGTGACTTGATAGTTGGATACATGAGAAACATAAATCTCTAAAACTTTCACAACTAAGAAATGTAGGTAGATCTAAAAAGTTTGACTTGTTAGGTTGAACCTTTTTAAAGGGTGGAGAGTAGTTGGATGTAGAATGTTTTGATCTATAGATTTTGAGGACGAAATTCTTTTTGAGGGGTGGGGTTTTATAACATACCAGGTCTTGGACCCTACCCTAGAACTGTGACCTTTTGGGTTTGACCAAATAAGGTTGGGGTTAGAGTGAACCTAATAATCTAATGCATGAAAAATGTAATATAATATGTCATATAATTTATTTGGTGATAATAAGATGATGAATAACTTAATTGGATGCATAATGATCTAATGGGCCATTTGACAAAACCCATATAAGAAAGCCTCAAAATAAAGAATAGACTTCAAATTCGTAATCTACACATTAAAATAAGTCTACATCTCAATTTTCATTTGATTTGGACCATCTTGAAATAATATGGTTAGATAGGAGAGAGAAATTCCCTAAAAGGTGTAATTAATAAATAAATATAATTCATGGCTCCAAAAGAGGAAAATAATGTTAGATTCGTAATCTACATAATAAAATATGTCTTTGGGTGAATTTTTATCCAATTTGGAGAAAGTTTGCTTAAAAGGTAATATCAGGAGAGAGAAAGTATGTAAGAACCTTCAAAATATTAAATAAAAATTCAAACAACTCCAATATGTAAAATTAATGGCAAATTCGTATCCAACATATTAAATATGACTTGTGGGTCAAGTTTTGTAATTTTTGGATAATCCTAATGCCATTAATGAAGGAGGAAAGATAAAATATGATTTGATATCTTTAACACATTAAAATATTCCAAAAGGCAAAACTGATTGCATAATCATAATCTACATACCTTAATTGGCCTCTATGTCAAATTTCACATTAATTGGATAATGTTTGGACCCCCAATTTGTTTGGGAAAGAAATAGTTTATTCTAATTCCTTTTGAATAAGGTTTTTCCTATTTTATATTATCACGCACATGTTATGTTTGATCCACATGAGCTCGATCGTCCGATCTTGATCCAGCGGTCCGCGGGTTGTCTCCCAGCTCACGATGGATTTGGAAACCAGCGCTGCTTGTTGTGTGTTTTTTGGGAATCGATTTCTCTCTATATACTTGATCATTCCATTAATTTTTTTCTCCTATGTATTCGTTGGGTTTAGTCGCACCCAAAGATCCCTTATTTACCTAGTTTTGTTGGGCTTCCTAATAACGCCCAAACTTGGAGTTCAAGTAACCCCAAGTCGTGCGCGCAGGGGTCTTAAAACCCTAACCCATCTATATATAATGCCCCTTCAGTCTTCGTATTTGCTTTCTTGACTTTCCTCTACTTCTAATTGCTTGTGTACTTGCAACTTTGCACACTGATAGATGGTTTTGGGTTAAGGTGGTGTGGCGCTCTGTTCTCCCTCCTCCGTGCATCTCCGGGCAAATTGAATCTTGCGGTGAGTTCAGTTCCATCTTTTCTCACTTTCGGATGACTCAGTTTTGAGTTTTCTCTTGAATCATGGATTTGCCCAAACTTGGCCAAGCTAGCAGCTCGCTGCTATAGCCATGGTGGGGCTCTACGAAGGGGATGAATCCCCCACTTGGTTTTCTGGTTCTACCCATCCGTACTTCATCTTTTCTTCATTTTCTTGATGAGGGTGTTTTTGTCTTTTCGACTATTGGTTTCTTTGCTTTGGCGAGTTGATCGAGCCGTAGACCTGATGACATGGCCACCTCTCATTGGGCCATATCTACCGACCCGGGCCCACTCTCCTCTCTCTTCCTCGCAAGCCTTATTTCTCCTTATTTGGCATTTTGTGATTTTTTTGATTGGTTGAACTTACAAAAATCATAACTAATTCTCTGGTTGTCCATAAATTACAAATAAATATTTGTTGGATTCAGAAAAATGCAAGCTTTCTAATGGTATTGGTTTTGTCACCTGAATCTAATGTTTTAAAGGGGTGATTTAGTGGATGTAATTAAATAAGATAAAAACTTGTATAATTCATAACTAAATATATAAAAGTCAAAAAAATATAATAAAATATGTTTTGAACTCAGGAAAATATAACCTAAAATATGGCATAGTTTTTATAACCTAATTCACACATCAATAAAAAGGCAATTTTTAGGGTTTTGAATACTTAACGGAAATCTAACCCTAATTCCACATATATGCATAATATGTTCTTTGGAAGCCTAGGCTTGGATCTATTTGGACTTTGGATCATTTGAATCTGATGTTGAGGTATGTTTGCATCCCTGATTATTCTTCTTGAGTAATTATCATATTTTTGTCTTACTCTTGGTCCTATGGACATTAGCCTACACATTGTCTTGTTCTTTTGAAATTACGCTTCATGTGAAGTACCTTATTTTATTATTCATCTTGTAATCATGGATATTATCTTGGAATCTTATCTTGTTACATTTGTGCAATTTGGACCTTTGATATTATATGCTCACTGTAATGTGGAAGTTTACTTGGTGATATATGCCCACTTTGAAGTGGATTTGTTTATATGTTTGTGTTGTCCATTGTGTGATAGCAACATTGTATAAATCTGACTATATTTATTACTTGCCTCTACATTTTACATGCTATGTGATTCAATAGCACTAGAGTAGTGTAAATTGCATTGGTTTTATTTATAGCAGATGTGATATTTCCTGCTCTTTTGGGACGGCAAGGAACCTCGTACCCAGGGCAAGATGTGTGTATTGAGCCGTTATATATATATATATATATATATATATATATATATATATATATATATATATTGGGAGTTTGGCGGTGAATAATTCTCTATCAGGTTTGCAAGGATGTGTAGCCTTGGCCTCCAATTGTGTTTATATTGTTCTAGGGCTATGTTTATCTCACATGCATGCAGGATATTGATTGTGGGGTGTGTGCCCTACTTGTGTTTTGTTTCCCACCATGGTAGTGGATTTATTTATGGAACAATCCTTTTATATGTTATTTTATGGCAAGTATCCCTTTTGTCATGTTTCTTTTCTCTTGATACCCATTTGGGTGGTACTTATCTCTTGTATGGGAAGCCTTTTACTTTTGATGTCCTTTATTTCCTTATATTGCTCAATTTTCTTTTTAGTATGCACATACCAGCCTTTGTTGATGTCTTCTATTGTTTCTCTTTTGCTGAGGTATGCTTCCAACCCTAGGTGGAGGACATGCATGGCATGGCATGTTGACCTGGACTTAGTTTGCGATGATGAAGCTTGGAGACAATCTTGAGGTGGTTTAGATTTCCTCTACATGGATCCTTATGATGTAAGTTGTAACCCTTTGTTTTATAATAACATAGAGTCATGTTTTTATTCCACTATTATTCTTTGGTCTTTTGTTACCATAATATAAAGATTTGAAAATTTTACACCCACTCCATCATACCTTCTAAGTGTGTTTGGACTGGAGGTTTTATTGTTCAAATTTTTAGTAAGGAGGTGTTATCACTTCTTTACAGCATGGTATCAAAGCCCATGGTAGTCGGAATCGACTATTTCAATTTTGTCTCCCTATAGAACCCTTGACTTAGTTAGTTACCTCTAAGTGAGATGTTGACCCTACATTTGATCTATGATGATCTTTTATGCACTAAGGTTTGGTTTGAGGACAAGTTTAGGTTATGAGGAAATATTCAAATGGAAACATTGTGACTTGGTTTTCGTATTGATTTTGTGTCGGCATATGTTGGTTTTACCTCACACAGTTTTCATCTACAAAAATTATTTTCATACACTACTATATATACAAAATTTTTCTAGATTTCATCGCAGTTTTCTAAACTAAGTCACAATGAAAGTGATGTGAGAAGTTTTGGTAGTAAAACCCTAAACCTAGCTATAACCCTAGTTTTAACATTGGAAGTTGTGACTAGAAATGATATAAAGGTGTAGTTGACCTACCCTGTGACTTTTTAGATGATCATGTAGGTTTGATAGGTTAGTGACACGAGGACCTAAAGCTCAACCCTAGATGGTGACTTGATAGTTGGATACATGAGAAACATAAATCTCTAAAACTTTCACAACTAAGATATGTGGGTATATCTAAAAAGTTTGACTTGTTAGGTCGAACCTTTTTAAGGGGTGGAGAGTAGTTGGATGTTGATGTTTTGATCTATAGATTTTGAGGACTAAATCCTTTTTGAGGGGTGGAGTGTTGTAACATACCATATCTTGGACCCTACCCTAGAACTGTGACCTTTTGGGTTTGACCAAACAAGGTTGGGGTTAGAGTGAACCTAATAATCTAATGCATGAAAAATGTAATTTAACATGTCATATAATTTATTTGGTGATAATAAGATGATGAATAACTTAATTGGATGCATAATGATCTAATGGGCCATTTGACAAAACCCATATAAGAAAGCCTCAAAATAAAGAATAGACTTCAAATTCGTAATCTGCACATTAAAATAAGTCTACATGTCAATTTTCATTTAATTTGGGTAATCTTGAAATAATATGGTTAGATAGGAGAGAGAAATTGCCTAAATGGTGTAATTAATAAATAAATATAATTCATGGCTCCAAAAGAGAAAAATAATGTTAGATTCGTAATCTACATAATAAAATATGTCTTTGGGTGAATTTTTATCCAATTTGGAGAGAGTTGGCTTAAAAGGTAATATCAGGAGAGAGAAAGTGTGTAAGAACCTTCAAAATATTAAATAAATATTCAAACAACTCCAATATGTAAAATTGATGGCAAATTCGTATGCAACACATTAAATATTACTTGTGGGCCAAGTTTTGTAATTTTTGGATAATCCTAATGCCATTAATGGAGGAAAGAGAAAATATGATTTGATATCTTTAACACATTAAAAGTTTCCACAAGGCAAAACTAATTGCATAATTATAATCTACATACATTAATTGACCTCTATGTCAAATTTCACATTAATTGGATAATGTTTGGACCCCCAATTTGTTTGGGAAAGAAACCGTTTATTCTAATTCTTTTGAATAAGGTTTTTCCTATTTTATTTTGTCACGCGCATATTATGTTTGATCCATGTGATCTCGACCGTCCGATCTTGATCCAGTGGTCTGCGGGTTGTCTCCCAGCTCGCGATGGATTTGGAAACCAGCATTGCTTGCTGTGTGTTTTTTGGGAATCGATTTCTCTCTATATACTTGATCATTCCACAAATTTTTTTATCCTATGTATTCGTTGGGTTTATTCGCACCCAAAGATCACTTATTTATCTAGTTTTTTTGGGTTTCCTAAAAACACCCAAACTTGGAGTTCAAGCAACCCGAAGCCGTGCACACATGGGTCTTAAAACCCTAACCCATCTATATATAATTCCCCTTCAGTCTTCGTATTTGCTTGCTTGACTTTCCTCTAGTTCCAATTGCTCGTGTACTCACAACTTTGCACACCGACTTATGGTTTTGGGTTAAGGTGGTGCGGCGCTCTGTTCTCCCTCCTCCGTGCATTTCCAGGCAAATTCAATCTTGCGGTGAGTTCGGTTCCATCTTTTCTCACTTTTGGATGACTCAGTTTGAGTTCTCTTGAATCATGGATTCACCCAAACTTGGCCAAGCTATCATCTCGCTGCTATAGCCATGGTGGGGCTCTACGAAGGGGATGAATCCCCCACTTGGTTTCCCGGTTCTACCCCTCCGTCCTTCTTCTTTTCTTCATTTTCTTGATGAGGGCGTTTTCATCTTTTCGACTATTGGTTTCTTTGGTTTGGTGATTCGATCGGGCCGCAAACCTGATGACATGGCCACCTCTAGTTGGGCCATGTCTACGGACCTGGGCCCACTCTCCTCGCTCTTCCTCGCAAGCCTTATTTCTCCTTATTTGGCATTTTGTGATTTTTTGATTGGTCAAACTTACAAAAATTATAACTAATTCTCTGTTTGTCTATAAATTACAAATAAATATTTGTTGGATTCATAAAAATATGCATTTCTAATGGTATTGGTTTTGTCACCTGAATTTGATGTTTTAAAGGGGTGATTTATTGGATATAATTAAATAAGATAATAACTTATATAATTTGTAACTAAATATATAAAAGTCAGAAAAATATAATAAAATATGTTTTGAACTCAGGAAAATATAACCTAAAATATGGCATAGTTTTTATAACCTAATTCACACATAAATAAAAAGGTGATTTTTAGGGTTTTGAATAATTAATGGAAATCTAACCTTAATTCCACATATATGCATAATAGGTTCTTTGGAAGCCTAGGCTTGGATCTAGTTGGACTTTGGATCATTTGAATCTGATGTTGAGGTATGTTTGCATCCCTGATTATTCTTCTTGAGCAATTATCCTATTTTTGTCTTACTCTTGGTCCTATGGACACTAGCCTACACATTGTCTTGTGCTTTTGAAATCATGCTTCATTGAAGTACCTTATTTTATTATTCATCTTGTGATCATGGATGTTCTCTTGGAATCTTATCTTGTTGCCTTGGTGCAATTTGGACCTTTGATATTATATGCTCACTGTTATGTGGAAGTTTACTTGGTGATATATGCCCACTTTGAAGAGGATTTGTTTATATGTTTGTGTTGTCCATTGTGTGTTGGCAACATTGTATAAATGTGACTATACTTATTACTTTTCTCTACATTTTACATGCTATGTGATTCAGTAGCACTAGAGTAGTGTAAATTGCATTGGTTTTGTTTATAGCAGATGTGATATTTCCTGCTCTTTGGGACGGCAAGGAACCTCGTACCCAGGGAAAGATGTGTGTCTTGACCCATTTTATATATATATTTGGGAGTTTGGCGATGAGTCATTCTCCATCAGGTTTACAAGGATGTGAAGCCTTGGATGCCAATTGTGTTTATATTGTTCTAGGGCTATGTTTATCTCACATGCATGTAAGATATTGATTGTGGGGTGTGTGCCCTACTTGTGCTTTGTTTCCCACCATGGTAGTGGATTTATTTATGGAACAATCCTTTTATATGTTATTTTATGGCAAGTATCCCTTTTTTCATGTTTCTTTTCTCTTGATACCCATTTGGGTGGTACTTATCTCTTGCATGGGATGCCTTTTACTTTTGATGTCCTTTATTTCCTTATATTGCTCAATTTTCTTTTTAGTATGCACATACGAGCCTTTGCTGATGTCTTCTATTGTTTCTCTTTTGTTGGGGTATGCTTCCAACCCTAGGTGGTGGACATAGATGGCATGGCATGTTGACCTGGACTTAGTTTGTGATGATGAAGCTGGGAGACAATCTTGAGGTGGTTTAGATTTCCTCTACATGGATCCTTATGATGTAAGTTGTAACCATTTGTTTTATAATTGAATATAGTCATATTTTTATTCCGCTACTATACTTTGGTCTTTTGTTACCATTATATAGAGATTTGAAAATTTTACAACCACTCCATCATACCTTCTGAGTGTGTTTGGACTGGAGGTTTTATTGTTCAAAGTTTTAGTAAGGAGGTGTTATCGCTTCTTTACAGGTACAGAGCAGGTAGTGAAATTAAAAATTTTATTACCATATTTCCCATAATCACATCAATAACTATAATGTAGGAAGGATGATTTATGGGATATACCTAGTCCTGGAGCAAGTCCAGCAACAATCCTCATCTTTATAGATGCGTAACTCTAAATTGTAGTTGCAATAGAACACGTCTGATTGCTACGCCTCCTAGTCTACACCACATACTGTATCCACAAACATCTTCTTCTTTAACAGCTCCTCTTGTCACGGACTGCCGGTTGACGTTGTCCTCCAAGTGGCAAACAATGGCTTACTACCTCTATGGTAGTCCACACAAACTGCCTAGAACTCCTGACGTCCTGTTAGACCAGACTAGAAGGAGTTGTCCCTCTCTCTCGGTGTATTAGTCACTGACTTGCTCTCCCACAATGACATGTCTCACTTGTTCTCTCCCATGGCTATCCCTCCCTTCTCAGGTAGGACTTGCTTGGGCTCTCGTGGTTATCACAACCAGAGAGGAAAACAGTTGTCAGAGGAACTGATTCTCAGTTGTCTGTGTTGTAGTTGTACTTTGGGAAGCCCCCAATACCCCTCTATATATATGAGAGGTTAGGGTCAGGGTTCCCAGTCCTCAACCAATGTGAGACTAAAATATGAGTGGAAAGGACAAGTAGATCTTGAATTTTCACCACTTTTCTGGAAGTTTCACAACCTACGTGCAACAAAATGGTCATCTCGCATGTGAGACAGTTGTTTGGCTAAGTGAAATGGTTGTTTGGGATGTGGTACGATCATATTGCTAAGTGAGATGGTCATTTTGCAGTTTTCCAGTTAGATATGAATTGGAAAATCGTTTCCTAATTAATGTCATACATTAGTTTACTTGCACCCCAAGTATGTGCAATTGAAATGAGTTTGAGAAAACTCCAAAACTTTGATTCAACCCAACCGAGCCTTCTCACACAAGCGATACACCCATCTCACTCACCCAGATGGCCATTTGGTGAGTTCGAGTCGAGCCGATCAGTTTAAAGGGCAGAACTAAGCCAATTTAATTTATGATCTGCCTAACAATCCAAACGGTTGTCTCAACATTTGAGATGCTCATCTGGCTGCCCAAGCGACCATCTCATCCAATGAGATGGTCGTTTGGCAGTTCAGTCAGCCAAGTCGTCGATTTGTTGTGTGAATTGATTACCTAAACACTTTAGTACTTAATTCAGTTATCATTCAAGATCAACCTCCTCTTATAGATGAGTTCCTATGTGTGTGACCCTATAGGTGTTGGTATATGTATGCCCATAGAGCCATCCCAAGCGATTGCATGGAGTCTGATATTAATTAATCAATTAATGTGATTATTTGGTTAATTAATGAATTCCGGAATATTCTAATTAATCCACGAGCGTTTTAATTAACGCAACGTTTCTATTTACCGATGGGTTTAGGAAACCCTATTTCCCTTTGTATCCTGTTTAAAGGAGGATTGACGGACGATATCTATATAAGATAGATAGACGCTTTTAGTTTATGCTCACGCACATAAACCTAGCTGTCGCTGTCCTTAGGAGAGAAAGGAGAGCAACGCGCCGCTAGCACACTGCCGCAAAGACACACTCCTTCCCGCTGGCTTGAGAAGCACGACGTGGAGTTCCGTCCATTCACGTGGACGAAGTAGAGACGCAGACGCCTTGACGCATGCGTTCGGAGGACGTCGACGACCACCTGTACGCTCTACGAGCGGTGGATATCACTACCGCAAGGAGCGCCGCCGGATCAACCTGTGACAGCGAACGGGAGAGAAGTTCTGTCCGTGTACACAAGAAGCATTGCACCGTCGTGCAGCGGGATATCACCAGACTTGCTCCACGATAAGGTATATCCGCAAACATTCCTTCCAAATACTTTGTTGTCGACGAGATCCTGTTTTGGGTATGTGGATTTTATTGCTTCCGCCGCGCATGTTTTCTCCACAAAACCCAACAGTGGTATCATAGCAGCGTCGATCTACGATGTATTTGGATTTGTTTCGATATGATCGAATCGCTGTATATTGTTTTTATGTTGCATACGATGCGAATTAAACCTGCTAATGTGCAAATCTAAACCTAATTCTACATACGCCGCAGGCTATTATTTTTGACATTTTGGACGGGGTCGACTATGGAAAATAGTGATTTTCCTAAGTGCATGGAAGTAAAATTCCCGCACAGGGGCGATGCCCATGTGTACCCCGCATAGTCTGCGTGGGAGTCAAAAAAATCATTTAATGGGGAATGTCCCGCATTAAAAATACTGCAATTTTAATATGTATATACGTATATGTAGATATACCTATGATAGCATACACGTCACCTTTAAAATCTGTTTTATGTGGTAAATGCATACACGGTTATGGCCTAGTATCCCCTTTTGTGAATGTTTTGAATGGATGTGGATGTCGATCTTGTGGATATGTTTGTTTGTGAATTCTATGGATGTATAATGGTTACATATGGATCCTTTGTATAAAGTATTCGGCTTGCATGCCGAGCCTCATCTCTTATTTCAAAGTGTAATTAATTCTTTCCTTTTATATTTGTACTCATATGATGTAATAGAGATAGGATTAGTTTTAGTTTTTGTAAACTTGACGTAAGGAGGCCACTTGAAGATCCAACTCCAAGGAGTGTCCATGGAGAAGCACCATGAAGATCCAATTCCAAGAAGCAACCTGAAGGTCCAACTCTAAGGAGCGTCCATGGAGAAGCAACAAGAAGATCCAATTCCAAGAAGCAACTTGAAGTTCCAACCTCACTAAGCATCCATGAAGTTGTTCATTGTAATGTTGATCATTACATGCTTACAGGTTGATTCACAGGTGTTGCATGAAATGCATAAGACCATAGGTGGACCATAATCCTTTGTTGCTCCACAGGATTACAATAGTATGGCCATAACCGATGTATTTGTCTTTATGATTGCATGTCTATCATTTGTGGTTATGGATATAGTAGTATATGATACGTACTATAAGTATGTGGTGTTTGGATATGTATATGTATTAATAAAACCCCTCAATTAATAATATTAAGTTTTAGTTGCCTTCAATAAAGCAACACACATGAAAAGCTTGATCGACTATGTGTGGGCACGCCTCCGCGTGGTACACTCTCTATCTCGTGGAAGTGTGATGGTGGGTGTGTGGGTCTGCCTCCGCAGGGTGCACACTCATTGTGTTGGCTTATGAGTTAGACTTAACTATGGAACCTTGATAGGATCAAGTACCTAGAGGCACACAGATGCATCATGGCAAGGAGTTGTGCACGATCATCTATCCAAGAGTTGCATATGATGCAATTGGCAAAAGTTGCCTACCTTAGTATTTGGTCTTTGACGCCGACGTTGGCTGGGCATTGATCCAATTATTTTGGGTCTTGGCTCACTAGAAGGCTGTGCGTTGCAATCTTCCGAGTTGATAGTGAGGGCTATCAATTTGAATAAAATAGTGGGAGCATAATTAATTAAAGGCCTAATTAATCTCGTTTATCAAATCTTTACAAATCAAAATGTTTTGGACTAAATGCAATTTTTTCTTTTGTAGCAATCAAATGGCAACCAACACTCACACTTTCTCGTTGCGATCGGTCCTTGAGAAGGACAAACTTACCGGAACCAACTTTCAAAACTGGTTTAGGACGTTGAGAATTGTTCTCACACATGAGCGTAAGCTTTATGTCCTTGAAACACCAGAGCCAGAGGAGCCCACCGTAAATGCACCCAAGGCTGAAAAGGATGTTTACAAGAAGCAACTTGATGATGCCGTGGATGTCAAGTGCCTGATGTTGTGCTTAATGAACTATGAGTTGTAAGAGCAACATGAGAACATGAATATCATGGAGATGGTAACACATCTCAAGAACATGTATCAACATCAAGCAAGACAGGAGAGATATGATGTCTCAAAGGCTTTGTTCAAAAGCAAGATGAACGAGGGAGATTCAGTTGGTACCCATATACTCACCTTGATTGGGTACGTGGAAAGCCTATCTAAGCTGGGATTTCCCCTAGGTCAAGAGTTGGCCACTGATGTGATTCTACAATCGTTGCCTGAATCATATAATCATTTTGTCATGAACTACAACATGAACAATTTTGACAAGTCATTGTCAGAATTGTTGGGCATGTTGAGGACAGCTAAAGCACAAATGAAGAAAGACAAGCCCAAGTCTGTGATGATGATCAGCAAGACAAAGGGAAAGTCAAAAGGCAAAGACAAGGCTAAGAAAAGTTCTAAAGTTGGGCAGAAGCCAAAGTCATCCGCGCTCAAAGCTAAAGGTGGGATCTCCAAAGAAGGAAGTTGTCACCATTGTCACCAGCCTGGACATTGGAAAAGAAATTGTCCTCTCTACCTGGAGGAACTGAGGAAGAAGAAGCAGGGGATAGAGATCTCCACTTCAGGTATATATGTTATTGAGATAAACTTAAATACTTCTTCATCATGGGTACTGGATACCGGATGTGGATCTCACATATGTTCTAATATGCAGGATCTGATAAGAAGTAAGCCTTTACGAAAGGGCCAAGTCGAGCTGCGGGTTGCTAATGGAGCAAGAGTTGCTGCCACGGCAGTTGGAGTTATTAGATTATCTTTGCCTACGGGCCTTGTAATAGAATTAGAGAATTGCTATTATGTACCTGCCATTAATAGAAATATTATTTCTGTATCTTGTATGGACAAGAGTGGATTTGAATTTCACATTAAGAATGGCATTATTTCTATATCTAAAGATGAGATCTTTTATGGAAATGCCCCTATGTCTTATGGTATCTACTTGTTATAACTTGAGACTAGCATATATAATGTAAATACTAAAAGGTTAAAACTTGACAACTCAAACAAAACATTCTTATGGCATTGTCGTCTTGGGCACATAAACGAGAAGCGCATATCTAGACTCCATAAGGATGGTTATCTAGACTCTTTTGATTTTGAATCATTAGAGACATGTGAGGCATGTTTATTAAGGAATATGACCAAAACTCCTTTCACTGGACACAGTGAGAGAGCTAGTGATCTGCTGGGGCTCATACATACTGATGTATGTGGACCTTTTAGATCAAATGCTAGAGGAGGCTATCAATACTTCATTACCTTCACTGATGACCTCAGTAGGTATGCCTATGTATATCTTATGAAATACAAGTCAGAAACTCTTGAAATGTTCAAGACTTTCATGAATGAAGTAGAGAAGAAACTTGGTAAGAGTATTAAAGCACTCCGTTCATATCGAGGTGGCGAATGCTTAAGCCAAGAGTTTGAGGACCTTCTGAGAGACCGTGGTATTGTATCACAATGGACTCCACCTGGTACAACACAACATAATGGTGTTTCATAAAGAAGGAATCGTACATTATTAGACATGGTACGATCAATGATGAGTTCAGCCAAACTTCCAATATCATTCTGGGGATATGCTCTTGAAACTGCAGCGTTTACACTTAACCGTGTACCTTCCAAATCGGTTCAAAAGACACCATATGAGATATGGAATGGGAATCATCCCAATTTTTCTATGTTAAAGATTTGGGTATGTGAAGCTTATGTTAGGAAACAATTTCCTAAAAATCTTGGACCCAAATCAGAAAAATGCTATTTTGTTGGATACCCCAAGGAAACTCGGGGATACTACTTCTACACACCAACTGACAACAAAGTGTTTGTTGCTAGGACTGCTGTATTTCTTGAAAAGGAATTCATTTCCAAAGGAATTAGTGGGAGGAATGTATATCTCGAAGAAGTTCAAGACCAACAAGAAAGCAGAGAACTTGAGGAGGTACATAAGGAACATGAAGACTCACAAGTTGTTGTGGAATTTCAAGTTCCAAATGTAACACAGGAACCTCGTAGGCCTAGTAGGACACGACTTGATCCTGAGAGATTTGGATTTCTCATGACTCAAGATAGTGACGAATTGGGCATAGTAGATGAGCCAACTTCCTATCTAGAAGCTACTAAGGGACCAGAATCTGAGAAATGGCTCGAAGCCATGAGATCTAAGATGGAATCCATGTACACCAACAAGGTATGGACATTGGTGAATCCACCCGAAGGGATAAGACCCTTAGGGTGCAAGTGGTTCTTTAAGAAGAAGACTGACATGGATGGAAATGTTCAAACCTATAAAGGTAGATTGGTTGTGAAAGGATTCCGTCAAATTCAAGGTGTTGATTATGACGAGACCTTCTCACCAGTTGCCATAGTTAAATCCATCAGGATCATGCTTGCCATTGCAGCTTATCATGACTATGAGATTTGGTAGATGGATGTTAAAACGGCATTCCTTAATGGGAATTTACTCGAGGATGTGTACATGACACAACCTGAGGGTTTTATCGATCCAAAGGAAGCCAATAAAGTCTGTAAGCTACAAAGGTCAATCTATGGATTGAAGCAAGCATCTCAGAGCTGGAATCTACGTTTTGATGAAGTAGTCAAAAAGTTTGGCTTTAGTCAAAATGAAGATGAACATTGTGTTTACAAAAGGGTTAGTGGGAGCACAGTCGTATTTCTTATATTGTATGTGGATGACATACTATTGATGGGAAATGACATCTCTACTCTTCAAACAGTAAAAGGTTGTCTAGGGAAGACATTCTATATGAAGGATTTAGGCGAAGCATCCTATATACTAGGGATCAAGATCTATAGAGATAGATCTAGAAGGCTTCTAGGCCTAAGACAGAGCACATACATTGACAAGGTGCTAAAGAGGTTTAGCATGGAGGGTTCTAAGAGAGGTAACTTGCCCATGTCCCATGGGGTTACAATCTCTAAAGCCCAGTGTCCTAGTTCATGTGATGAATGGGCACGCATGAGTAAGATTCCATATGCATCAGCAATTGGATCTATCATGTACGCAATGTTATGTACTCGTCCTGATGTGTCGTATGTTTTGAGCATGACGAGTCGGTATCAATCAGATCCAGGTGAATGTCACTGGACAACGGTAAAGAACATCCTAAAGTACTTGAGAAGGATTAAGGATCAATTCTTGGTATACGGCGGTGAGGAAGAGCTCGTGGTAAAGGGTTACACTGATGCTAGCTTCCAAACTGACAAAGATGACTACAGATCATAATCTGGATTTGTGTTTTGCTTGAACAATGGAGCTGTGAGCTGGAAGAGTTCCAAGCAAGAGATGGTTGCGGATTCTACAACAGAGGCCGAATATATTGCCGCATCTAATGCTGCGAAGGAAGCTGTGTGGATCAAGAAGTTCATTTCTGAACTTGGAGTGGTTCCAAGCGCTGGTGATGCAATTGAGTTGATTTGCGACAACAATGGAGCAATTGCACAGGCTAAAGAACCAAGATCGCACCAACGTTCCAAACATATTCTATGACGGTTCCATCTCATACGAGAGATCGTACCATGAGGAGATGTGAATATTTGCAGAGTACCTACAGAAAGCAATGTGGCTGACTCGCTCACAAAAGCACTTTCACAGTAGAAACATGACGGGCATGTTCGATCACTTGGATTGAGATTCATGAGTGATTGGGTATAAGTGCAAGTGGGAATCTATTGGTATGTATGCCCATAGAGACTATCATTCGATGATTGTAATGGGATACTATGTAAACGATTTGTAATACTACATTGATCATATCAATAAAGGCAAGTTTCCAATCTATATGTTTGTGTTTTATATTGTGAGATGACCATAAAACTTATAGATGTCTATAGAATAATATACTCAATGACATATGTCTTCGGGTTGATGACCTGAACAATGAGATCATATGTATGCTAAGAGTATGTATTCTTGTTTTGTCCCTAATTGGTTGTTATTGTGGAAATATCCATAGACATCAATAACACATAATATTAGTATGTTGGTTGATGGAAGAATCTCATTATCCATGATATGGAGATATCAAACCAAATACATAGATACTTGTTAGAGAACAGTGTATCGGATAGACCCACATTGAGAGTGACACATGGATACCATGATTGGTAGTTAGAATCACATCTCATAATGATGGTGGTGATTGTGGTTCTTAGACCTGAAGTCACTACACTTATCACATGTCATTCGGTGTACTTTGACATCATCCACCGTGGTCCTGAATAAGGACTGCCATAAAGATGGTGCTTGGGTGCACTGTGACACATGGGGATGACTATGAGTGATGTAGATGGAATTTGTCCTTCCTACGAGAGTTTGATATTCTGACCACTTGATAAGCGAGACTAAGAAATGCATGACCATGCTAATGTGAGTCAATATGTGATATTGAGCTTACATATATCTCAGACAGTCTGCTCTAGTTCAAGGAACATGGATTGAATGTTGAAAAGGATAACAATTCCATGACTCAAGTTCAATCCGGATATCAGTGAAAAAAGAACTATACAATCACTGTAACACCAGTCATAAATGATAGGTCAAGTTGTTCTCCAACTTCTCCAATTACTTGGGTAGCAATGAAGTCTTGCTAGATACCAATCATTGCTTGTGAAATCATAATATGATTATGGATATCACTGCCAACGTAATTTGGATCCTACCGGGTCACACACATAGGATGTGTTGGAATAGGAGTATAATTGTGGATTTGATTGGAATTGCTCCGAATCACATTGATTACTAAAATGTTTATGTAATGGATTAGAATGATATTGGAGTGAATTCTCTAAGTGCAAGTGGGAGTCTGTTGGTATATGTATGCCCGTAGAGCCATCCTAAGCGATTGCATGGAGTCGGATATTAATTAATCAATTAATGCGATTATTTGGTTAATTAATGAATTCCGGAATATTCTAATTAATCCATGAGCGTTTTAATTAATGCAACGTTTCTGTTTATCGATGGGTTTAGGAAACCCTATTTCCCTTCGTATCCTGTTTAAAGGAGGATTGACGGCCAATATCTATATAAGATAGATAGACGCTTTTAGTTTATGCTCACGCACGTAAACCTAGCCGTCGCCATCCTTAGGAGAGAAAGGAGAGCAATGCGCCGCTAGCACGCCGCCGTAAAGACACACTCCTTCCCGCCGGCTTGAGATGCGCGATGTGGAGTTCCGTCCATCCGCGTGGACGAAGTAGAGATGTAGACGCCTTGACGCCTGCGTTCGGAGGACGTAGACGACCACCTGTACGCGCTACGAGCGGCGGACATCACTGCCGCAAGGAGCACAACCGGATCAACCTGCGACAGTGAACGGGAGAGAAGTTCCGTCCGTGTACATAAGTAGCATTGCACCGTCGTGCAGTGGGATATCGCCGGACTTGCTCCGCGATAAGGTATATCCGCAAACATTCCTTCCAAATACGTTGTTGTCGACGAGATCCTATTTTGGGTACGTGGATTTTATTGCTTCCGTCACGCATGTTTTCTCCACAAAACCCAACAATAGGTCCCTATATCACATTGGTAGTGAATGTCCATAAAAACTTATGGCATCACAAGAAAAGAGTGGTGCCTAGTCGCACATCATTGCTACCAAGTGAATGGAAAAGTCGGGGAACAACTTCAACCTACAATCTATGTATTATTACAGTGTTTGTACAGTTCCTTTGTCACTTATGTCCAGACTGAACTAAAGGCATGGAGCAGTTACCCTCATTATAATTCAATCTTGTTTCTTGAACCAAGAGTAGACTGTCTGATATATATGTAAGCTCAACATCAAATATTGACTCACATGTGCATGACCATGCTTTTCTCAGTCTCACTTATCAAGAGGCCTAGGACATCACACACCAGTAGGAGGGAAAAATCCCATGTCTATCACACACAGTCAATCCCCATGTGTCAAAGCCACCCAATCATCATCATTATAACAACCCATGTTTTAAGACTACGTTTGATAATGTCAAAGTGTACCCACGACATGTGTTGAGTGCAATGATTTTAGGTCTAAGAACCACAAGCACCACCATCGCTCACTACTACAGAAACCCCATTTGGCGTCGGTCTTTTAACCCCATTTGACGTCGGTTTCCGACCGACGCCTATGTGGGCGCCGCTAAAGGTCGAACATTTCGGCGTCGGTTTTTTAACCGACGCCTATTTAACCTATAGGCATCGGTCTTTTAGTAGACAACCGACGCCAAAATGGTTCGCGCCACAGAAAATGGCGTCATCTAGGGCACTTTCTGCGTCGGTGATTTACTAAAAGACCGACGCCTATATTCCATGTAGCGTCGGTCTTTTAGTTGATAACCGACGCATAAAGTGCCCTAGATGACGCCATTTTCTGTGGCGCAAACACTTTTGGCGTCGGTTATATACCAAAAGACTGACGCCTATACTTCAAGACGACACGGGCGTTCTTCCCTGCACGGCCGTGTTTAGTACTATAGGCGTCGGTTCTATATGCATAACCGACGCCTTTTCCACCACGACCGTGCTATCCTGCACGGTCGGGTTGTTTGTACTATTAGGCGTCGGTTTTTATCAAATAACCGATGCTGTATGGCTTTGCTGACGGTTTTCTATAAATAACCGACGCCTATTTATATATATATTTTTTTCATATCAGTTTTCAGGCCTGCTGTGGCTGGTTAGCAGGATGAGAACCTGCAGTTCAGTTTTCTGAACTGCAGGTTTACGACATCCATTGATATCAGCCTACAAACAGGCCGCAAACCTGCAAAAGTCACAAAGAAAATTTCACACAAGTACATACATTCAGACATCAATTCAATTCTCACATTCACACATATAGAAACATTCAAATACATGTATTAACATTCAGAAATATTCATTTACAAAGTATCATTCATTATCGCTATCAACATCCCAATTATATCTTACAGTTGCCACTGCTTGTATGGCTTTTGCCCATTCTTCTCTTACTTCATTTAATGCTTCCATCGTATATGGAGCATGTATATTTTTTAAGCGTTTACCTGTAGTGTTGTCAGTTTTAAACACCTGCAAAGAAAATGATGTATATATATAAGTAATAATATAAAAATAAGATAAGATTGATATATTTCATACTAACTAATGAGACTATATATAATACCTCATGTATGGTATCGATGTCCAATGCGGAATATTTGATAATCATCTGCATAAATCGCATCACATAGTATGCGCATGCCCAGCCATTGTCTTGTGTAGCACACTATAAATTGAAACATACAAAATAATACAACTAAGCACAATTCACATCAATAATATATATATTCGAGTCGGGAACTTACTTGTACGTTCTGCCAATTTATTGGCTGGTTCTTTTTCCTTGGGACCGTTCCTCCAGCCTTTTTGAATGCATCTAAACCCCTACATGTTAATATAACACAATAAATTGCATAAGTAAATAGTAATGTAATAAAAGATGTTAACGGATATAAAAATGAAATATTTCTCACCAGAATAATGGCATTCTCATTACGTGTCCAATTTTAGTGTTTAATGTACTTCCCACGGGATCTAGATAATAAATAGTGAACGTCCCGGGGACAATAACTAGTAACTCCCAATGTTTACCGCTAGAGGTAAAAAGTTAACAATTAATAACTCAAAATGCACAATAAAAATGGAATTTTCTTAAGTCCAAATTATAAATAAAGTAAACTTACTTGACATTGAATGGAGCTATTATTATCGTCTTCTTTTGCTGACCAAAAATTGTAAAAGCATCTATACAGTATTGTTGAACATTATCAGGGTCTTTAGCTACCATACTAATCAATGATGGAATCAAAAATCCCACATGATCAAATGCAAATTGTTTGCAATGATCTTCGACTAAGTAGCTGCAAAACATGTATTACGTATGCATTAATATATAAGAAACCAGATCACCGGATCTTACACAAGGTATATGGATGTATAAACAAGATCTCACCTTATCCATGTCTCTATCATTGATGTATTCAGCCAATCATACATAAACAGCTCAATAATATCTTGTATAAATAAAGAGTTATCGTATGATCGACCTGCATAATCTGCATCTAAAGAAACTATTATAGGGCAATGTATATTATGTGCACGTAGCCAACATGCCATTCCCCTACAAGCAGGACCTAACGGGTATGTTAGGTCAGTTGGAACCCAAGTTAGTAATGCGGGAAGTGGAGGTGGAGGCCTAGGTGCTCCTGTGTCTTCTTTTTAACATGTATATATAATTTCAGATCAGTTGACATAATATATACACATTAACAGTCTAAATCAATGTAAATTTATCTTACAATTTCAGTCGTGTAGACGACATCTGCTTTGGGCCACAATATGACCCCGCCTTCTGCCTCACCAAGTGTATCAATATCTGGGTGGGCATATGGCAACGCAACTTCCCTCCAATCGTGTAACACACGTAATGGGCCCACACGAACATAGCCCTGTGGCATTGGAGTCCCGTGAAACATTTCCCCAGGAAGGGACGGGTAAGCTTGCGCCTCTGCAACAACATAGTCTTGTATTCTTAAGCGGCATGGCTTCAATGCCTACAAATTTACGTAAAGAATGTTATACATATATACATATAATCTTGAAAACATATCATCTTGAAAAGACTAGCTACAATGTCATAAATAATACTTACAGCAGACGTGCTAGGCGATGGGTCTCCAGGATTACTCACAGTCTGTGCATCAAGAGAAGAGTGGGTCGCCATAGGCGTATTGGAAGCCTGAGATGCCTGCCACCGCAGAAATTCTTCCTTGACCTTCTCAGCAACTACATCGTTGACCTTCTTAGCAACTAAATCCTCAACTCTCTTATTCTCCTATACATGGATAAAAGAAACATTAGCTTCTTATTAATGAATTTCCTTTTGCAGTAACATTCTAAAAAAAGAATAGGTTACCTCTTCTTGAGAAAGTCCCGCTCTGGGTTTGCGTTGGGATGGCCCAAAGAATGCTTTGATGCCAACACCAGCGTCGGCACCTCTAACACGTCCAGGATGCTCTGGGTTACCCAGAGCAACTGTCAATTCATCCCTTGTGCACTGAGGGATGAACGTGCCTTGTTTCCTCTGCTCGTGCAGCTCCCGCTAATCACCATAAACAGAAATTGGTAAGTTAACACCACAAATAATCAATATTCAAACGATTTCTCTAAGAGTTGTATTTTACCATTTTTGCAGCCGCCTCAGCAGTTACAAGCTTCTTTATTTCACCCTTCTTGTTTTTCCTGCCAGCTATCCAGATATCATGGCGAGGCATGGGTGTGGCATACTCGTGAGTAGGAGCAGACTCCTGAGTAGCCGCAGACTCCGCCTGTAGACTTTGGCGAACGCTTGCATAGCCTTTTGGACCCATAGTGTGGTCATGCACATTCAGTTCACGCCTTGCTTTTTGTGCGTCACTGAGGGCCTAGTTAGTATGCACATTAAAGATTTGGTTAGTAGTACTAAATGTTAATCTTGAATAGGTGAATACAATGTATATTAATTAAATTGGGAGTGACGCCTAATACCTTGAATTCTTCAGATTTTCTTGAAGCAACAAAATTGTCCCAATCTTCTTTGTCCAAGAAGTTCCATTGTTCAAGGGCTGACTTCTTCTTCTTATCACCCTCTTTTATGTATTCTCTGTTCAGATTTGTCCTATAATTCCTAAGCATCTTTCCAGCGCGTTGCATCACATTTTTACGATGCAACTTCTCATCCAATGCAAACAGATTCTGTAAAATAGAAATGTTATTAACTAGTATCCAAAATAGAATTGCAAATAATAGAATTTGTAATCTACAAAATAGAATTGCAAATAATAATAACTCACGCATAAATCCTTCCATATCAAGTCTTTTTTCCCTTGAGGAACTTTATGCCAATTGTCATACTTAACACCACAATGGCTCCGAGTGGTACACCCAAGATAGTTTACAAAATTATTGCGGTTCACTCCAATTGGATTTCCTCCATTATCAAACTCCACCACCAATTTGGATCCACTACCACTTAGTGCTAATAACTTCTTCAACAGAGTGATGCCCCTTTTCTTGTTAAGTTTTTGGTGCTGCGCATCAAGTTGCTCCAGTTCTTCAGTGGGTACAGGTGCATCAACCTAAAATTTGACAAAAATAAAACACACTAAATTAGCCCAATATAGAAATATAGGATATATGACATAACTAGAAGATAATGAATTTTATAGAAATACAGGATATGTTTTTAGAACTTACATTAGTATCCTCGCCATGCTCGTCATGGACAACATGCTCATCATGGACTTCATTCTCATCATGGACATCATGCTCATCATGGTCAGCCATCTGAAAATGTCATTTAAAATGCAAACATTTAGCATTTGTATTAACTAGAAAAAGGCAAACATTTAGCATTTGTATTAACTAGAAAAAGGCAAACATTTAGCATTTGTATTAACTAGAAAAAGGCAAACCTTTAGCATTTGTATTAACATACATGTCTCTAAAATTGTGATCTTTTATCAATTAACAATCCTTCATTGTGATCTCCGCGCACATATAAGTCATCATTAGCTTCAATATTTTGTGGAGTGGGCAACCCAACTGAGAATGGACTGGAGTCATCATACTTATCATAGTACTCTTCTTCATCTATAGGATCTTCAATGAACTGTGTTTTACCATGAAGAACAACCGACCATTTATCATTCGCAGGATCATCAATATAGAATATTTGTTTCGCCGGTGATGCCAATATGAATGGTTCACCCTTCTCGCCAATCTTTTCAAAGTTCACCAAAGTGAAACCCAATTCATCCACTATAACTCCTTTGGTGTTATCAACCCAATTACATTTAAAGAGCGGAATTTTGAAATCTATGTAGTCAAACTCCCAAATGTCCTCAATGACACCGTAATATGACATTTTAGCTTCACGTGGACTCTTATCCTTTGCACTTGCAAAGTACATAGTCGACGCTTGAAGAGTGACCCCACTATTTTGGACGACACTCTTATCATCTTGGCGCTTTGTGTAATATGTGAATCCATTAATGTCAAACCCTTCATAAGACATAACATTCGGTTTTGGTTTAAAGGCGAGGCATTTGATAGTTTCTGTAATATCATTTGGTGTTTGAGATAGTTGATGTAAGACTTTATCTTCAAACCACTTAGTAAAAGTCTTATTATGCTCTCTAGCAAGCCACATTGAACTTGCTCGAGGATGTTGTCTCTTTATGAAATTGGTATGTTCCTCGATATAAACACTCACTTCGTCCATATTGTGTAAAATATACAAGTGAGCTTGTTCCAACTGCTCACGGCTGATTACTTTCACCCGTGATCCCAAAATTCCTTTTCCCTCCTCAATATTCTTGTCATTATCAGGAGTGTCATTACCACTGAGAAAGTCATTGCAAAAATCCATAACCTCTCTCGCCACATAACCTTCAATAATACTCCCTTCAGGCCGATAACAGTTTCAAACATCACCTTTAAAAACGCTCATGTATCGTTCAAAGGGATACATCCAATGCAAGAAAACTGGTCCCAACATTTTCACTTCCCTAGTCAAGTGGACAACAAGATGTACCATGATATCAAAGAACGAAGGAGGGAAATACATCTCAAGCTGACATAGGGTAACAACCACTTCTCTTTGCAAATTATCGAGAGTATCAGGGTCAATAACTTTGCTGCATAGACTGTTGAAAAAGAAACAAAGTCTGGTAATTGCAAACCTTACATGCTTCGGCAATATAGATCGAATTGCCACGGGCAATATTTGTTGCATTAGAGTATGACAATCATGAGATTTAAGACCTATCAACTTCAGATCTTTCATTGATACCAATCTACGGATGTTGGATGAGTAACCATGTGACACCTTAACATTTACCAAGCATTCACAAAAAGTTTTCTTCTCCTTTCTAGACAACGTGTAACAAGCGGGAGGTAAGTATGTTCTTTTATTACCCATTTCACGTAATTCTGTTAATTCTGACCTTATTCCCATTTCACGTAGGTCCAGTCTGGATTTTATCCCATCTTTAGTCTTACCTGGTATATTTAATAGAGTACCAATGATGCTATCACAGACATTTTTCTCAACGTGCATTACATCGATACAATGCCTGACTGTCAAAGAACTCCAATAAGGAAGATCCCAAAATATTGACTTCTTCTTGAATGAAGAATTGTCACTCCGTGTGGCCATACTACATTGTGATTTCTTACCAAATTCATTGACAATGTCTTTTACTCTTTCATAAACAACATCCCCTGGTATAGGTTTAGGTGCACTCCGTTCATCATTCCATCCATTGAATGCTTTGCGCTTCCTACGATATGGATGGAATTTTGAAAGAAACCTTCGATGACCAAGATATACAGTCTTGCCGCCATGTTTTAGTCTTATTGAATCAGTGTTTTCTTCACATATAGGACACGCTTTAGCTCCTTTGACACTATATCCAGACAAATTCCGATATGCTGGAAAGTCATTAATAGTGCAAAACAACATAGCGTGCAAACGAAATGTCTCTCTTGCTGAAGCATCATAGGTCATCACACCTTCAGCCCAAAGTTTCTTTAAGTCATCAATCAAAGGTTCAAGATAAACATCGATATCATTTCCGGGTTATTTAGGGCCCGATATCAACAATGACAACATAACGTACTTATTTTTCATACACATCCAGGGAGGAAGATTGTATATAACAAGCATGATTGGCCAAGTGCTATGTTGGCTGCTCAATGTCTCGTACGGATTCATCCCATCTGTACAAAGCCCAAGTCTTAGATTCCTATCTTCTTCACCAAATTTAGGGTACAATAGATCAATCTTCTTCCACTGTGGGGAATCAGACGCATGTCGTAGGATCCCATCATTATTTTTCTTAACATCTGCATGCCACCTCAAATTCTTCGCATCTTTCGGATTTGCAAACAAGCGTTGAAACTGTGATATTATAGGTAGATACCACAACACCTTGGCAGGAGAACCAGTTTTGGACTCCCCCGAAGTCGTCAATTTATACCGTGACGCACCACATTTTGAACAATCTTTCAAATCTACATAGTCCTTTTGAAATAATACACAATCATTCGGGCATGCGTGTATCTTCTTGGCCTCCATTCCCATTGGGCACAACATTTTCTTTACCTGGTATGTTGAGATTGGAAGCTCGTTTCCTTCAGGAAGCATTTCTTTCAACAAAGTCAACAATGAAGTGAAGCTTTTGTCGCTCCATCTATTGTTAGCTTTCAACTTATACAATCTCAACACAGCGCTAAGCTTCGTAAACTTAGCACAGCCTGTGTATAACGGTATCTCAGCATCATGCACAATGTTTGTAAAGATAGGAGGTGGATCGGTGTGCTCTACCCTACAACTATCCAGCATCGCATCAACGATGTCTGCTGGAACTAGTTCGTTCACATTTACGTCATCGGAGGCAATTTCTTCTTCCACCCAAGCATTGCTATCGACATCTACTGGTTTCGATTTTGAAATCTCTCCATGCCAGTGCCATTCTGTATAGCCTTGTACAATCCCGTTGCACATGACATGACTTTTGATTTCCTCAACAATGTTGACTTTCAAGTTGTTACCGCAATGCCTACATGAACAGTAGAACCTATCTGTAGGTTTTTCCTATGTTCCTCGGCAAATCTAATAAACTGATCAAGACCAGATATAAACTCTGGGGTGCAACGATTACGAATGGACATCCATGATCTATCCATTCTATGATCAGAGAAAACAAGTATATATTAGGAAACAAGTATATATTAGGAAAAGATTAGGCAGCATTTCCCCGCTGTTCTCTAAGTACATATGTACTTAGAGAACAAACGGGGAAATGCCAACAAACACATGTGATGTCATTCTTATATATAATAAATGTGTACCACCTATCCCATCCTTGAACACCTAATCTCACTAGTAAGTGTATAATGTGTATTGGGTTTTCAAGAAAATTTCAGCAGCATTTCCCCGCTGTTCTCTAAGTACATATGTACTTAGAGAACAAACGGGGAAATGCTACCAAAATTTTCTCAAAAACCCAATACACATTATACACTTACATCCTAAGTGAGATTAGGTGTTCAAGAACAGTCCCAAACCGGGGACTATCCAAGATTTACTCCTAATGAGTCAATCTTGGACGGGTTTCTAGGCCAACAAACACAATAATAGATATCTACAATGAAGCCAGACTCCATACAAACAGTATATAATTTAGTGATTGTTCATTCTAATTTATACCAATGTACAAGTAATATAAAAAACAATGATTGTTCACATTCTAGGCCAACAAACACATGTGATGTCATTCTTATATATAATAAATGTGTACCACCTATCCCATCCTTGAACACCTAATCTCACTAGTAAGTGTATAATGTGTATTGGGTTTTTGAGAAAATTTCGGCAGCATTTCCCCGCTGTTCTCTAAGTACATATGTACTTAGAGAACAAACGGGGAAATGCTACCAAAATTTTCTCGAAAACCCAATACACATTATACACTTACATCCTAAGTGAGATTAGGTGTTCAAGAACAGTCCCAAACCGGGGACTATCCAAGATTTACTCCTAATGAGTCAATCTTGGACGGGTTTCTAGGCCAACAAACACAATAATAGATATCTAAAATGAAGCCGGACTCCATACAAACAGTATATAATTTAGTGATTGTTCATTCTAATTTATACCAATGTACAAGTAATATAAAAAACAATGATTGTTCACATTCTAGGCCAACAAACACATGTGATGTCATTCTTATATATAATAAATGTGTACCACCTATCCCATCCTTGAACACCTAATCTCACTAGTAAGTGTATAATGTGTATTGGGTTTTCAAGAAAATTTCGGCAACATTTCCCCGCTGTTCTCTAAGTACATATGTACTTAGAGAACAAACGGGGAAATGCTACCGAAATTTTCTCGAAAACCCAATACACATTATACACTTACATCCTAAGTGAGATTAGGTGTTCAAGAACAGTCCCAAACCGGGGACTATCCAAGATTTACTTCTAATGAGTCAATCTTGGACGGGTTTCTAGGCCAACAAACACAATAATAGATATCTACAATGAAGCCGGACTCCATACAAACAGTATATAATTTAGTGATTGTTCATTCTAATTTATACCAATGTACAAGTAATATAAAGAACAATGATTGTTGACTTTCTAGGCCAACAAACACATGTGATGTCATTCTTATATAATAAATGTGTACCACCTATAACAAACACATTGTCCAACATTAGGTTCAACACTTGAAACATACATTCGTTTTCAACATAAAAAATTTGTATCATTAGGGTCCAACATGTGGATTATATGGGACATACACATCAAGGTGGTCATAAGGGAGGATATTTCCTTATTTATGAGTAAGCGATATAAGATTAAGATCCATATAAAAATTAGGGCAGAAGTAAGAAATAAATCTTCTTTAGGATACAATAGACCCTTATGGATGTATTTAGGGTCATAGGTACCATCATAGAACAAAAGGGGTACACTCTAGGATTTAAGATCACACTACATCATGTATTTTATACAAAATTACATGTATGTGTATATAAAAAATATATTTATAAGGAACTTCTATACATATCTAATCAACAAATCAGTAATTAACTAAGTATTCATCAATACTTACTATTAATCAGTATCTCTAATCATTAAAATCGGCAAGCAGATCAGTAATTGTAAATAACAAACTATGAATTGTTGAATTAAAGTAATCACTAAAGTAATACTAACCAGTAGTACCAATCATTAATCACTGAAAGCAGCAAGGAAATCAGTAAAACTAATCATGCATTACTAGTATATAAGGAAACCAGTAGTACATACCTTTTCCAGCAGTGGTGGTCGAAGCAGGAAGAAGGGGGTGGCGCCGGGCGTGCGCAGGAAGAAAGGAGCTAGGGCGGCGGTGGGCAGGCAGGTGGGCAGGCAGGTGGGCACCAGGCGTGACGGCGACACCGGTTCTCAGGCGTGGCGGCGGCGCAGGCGGTTGGAACAGCAGGGCGGGCAGCAGGGGCGGGCAGCAGGGGCGGCGGAGAAGAAACGCGCCGGAGAGGGGCGCCGGAGAGGGGACGCCGGAGATGGGGCACCGGAGAGAAGCGCCGGAGAAAAACTAGCAGCAGCAGTAGAGAAATCGCCGGAGAAATCGCCGCAACAGGGAAATAGGGTAGCAATGAAACAGAAGAAAGGGGAAGAGTCAGGCGATCGAGGGTTATGAAGTTCCCAAATAGCGTCGGTTGTTTACAACAACCGACGCCTAAACATCTTTAGCGTCGGTTTTTTGCAACAACCGACGTCCAATTGGACGATATTTTCATGAAAATGTTTGGCGGGAACCACCTTCAGCGTCGGTTATACAAGGATAACCGACGCTGAAAGTGACATTTTCGGTGCAAATTTTCATAGCACATAGGCGTCGGTTTTCTAGGTATATAACTGACGCTGACAATGACACTATTTTTTTTATCGAAAAATGGATTTCGCGGGCGACTTTAAGTGTCAGTTTTTTATAAACAACCGACGCTTAATACAAAGCGGTACCCGTGTCTGGCTGGACTTCGAATATAGACGTCGGTTTGCTTAAACAACTGACGCCTTATATGATAGGCGTCGGTTTTCCTTAATAACCGACACCCAGAAAAGCGACACTGAATGCTATTTCTGTAGTAGTGGCTGTGAGAGCAGACTATGACTT
Organism: Alisma plantago-aquatica; assembly: GCA_963693085.1. NCBI lineage: Eukaryota > Viridiplantae > Streptophyta > Magnoliopsida > Alismatales > Alismataceae > Alisma > Alisma plantago-aquatica. Next base: position 58,294,069 of record OY856415.1, read on the forward strand.
CGATGATGATGGCTTCCATGTGTCAGTCTCACGGTGGGTCTGTCTGATACACTATTCTATAATATGTATCTGTTTGATTGGTTTGATATCGACATATCCTGACCAATGAAACTCAGTCATCAACCAACTCACACTCTGATCTTATGTGTTATTATTGTCTATCAACCTTCCACAGTGACAACCGATCAGAGACATCATGAGAATGTAAATATGTATTCTTAACATTCGCATGATTCTATTTCTTCCAAGTCACATACTTGAAGACATACATTATTGATTAATATTATTCTATAGACATTTATAATGTTACATCATTATCTCATAATTGAATTAATATAATAAATTGGAATCTTGCCTTTAATTAATAATCAAATCATTTACATGATATGCTACTACAATCATCACATGATTGTCTCTCTCGAACTACATAACCAACAAAAAATATATTTTTAAATTGTATTATCCTTGTTATCATGTTTTTTCATAATAGAACATTAGTGACGATTTTCTAACTTAACTCCTCATTTATATAAATAGGCATGCCCACATAATCTAAATCATATATATATATATATATAAACTATTTTGAAACAATTTGCACATATGCATATTTATGCGTCATATCCATGTTATACTATATGGTATACAATTAAATTACATGAACATGAATCATACATATATATGGTGGAAGATTTCTTGGCTTCAAAAGGAACACTTTTACCTCTCATGTTTCAAGGAATTATATTTTAGTAAAACCACAAAAGATAATTGTTGTTTTATATTTTGAAAAAACTTAACATTATATATAGAAATATTTGGATGTATGAATCTTTAAAAAATTGTGAAACAAAATATATATTTTTATATATATTTGATGATATATAGAGATAATAAGTGAGTCATAACAACTATCCATGACAATACCTAACTTTTTCAACTCATAAGTTAAAGTTATGTTGCACCCAGTGGCGGAACCAGAACTCATAGGTTGGGGGGGGGGGCAAAAACTAAATATTGATTGTAAGGTTTGAACTCTTGACCTTTGGTACATCAAGCAAATAACATATCAACCACTACACCATGTTTAGTTTTGTGTTGTTATATGTGAAACATTGTATTAATAGTAATTGTATTATGCATTTATTGCCAAAAAAACATATAATGCCCACACCAAGAATCGAACTCATGACCTTTGGTACATGAGCGCAGCTGCAAACCAATACACTACTTTCACATTCGTGTCTTTTATGCGTCATACATGATATATATTATAAATTTACGTTAGAAATATATGTATATATATGTATATGTATGTTTATTTTTTTATTTTTTTTGGGGGGGCCATGGCCCCTGCCCGCCCCCCCTTGGTTCTGCCCCTGGTTGCACCCCTCCCCCAAGCTTTCAACTCTGGTTTCATCTTTGTGTGTCGTACAATGCTAAAAGGTATAAATGATGGCTCATTTTCATGTCTTCGGTGTGGGAGTGTGGATGTCAATGGGAATGGTGTGATATGAATAATTTTACAACTACGTATATCCCCTTTATTGCATAAAATCATCCATAACACTGCCACCATATTCCACTAACACTCCTTCAATCCCTTTGGTGAATCTTCCATTATCTTTTATGATGTAAGAGTGAACTACACCTTTATGAGTCACATTTCTCTCCCCATGTGCGGGCAACGTCATAGTCCTATTATAATCCAAACATGTTGTAAGTTTGCATGTATAGTACTATCCCATTGAAATGACATTGGGATCCTCATTGTTCGTTTGGGATTGGAATGAGATTATGGAGAAACTTGTGAGCATAACTCAATTGGACCTTGATGTGACTCTGTAATATACTAATGAGTTATACATCCAACTCATCAAAAATGATGTTAGATTCAACAGTAGGTGTATTCTTTTCTTTCACCCCTATTTTATAGTCTAATTGTACTAGCTTTAATTATGTTTGTCCAGATTTCTTGAATATATATTGAGAGGCATATTATATTTTGCTCGACTATTGTTTTACAAATAGCATAAAATATGCTAACTTATAAATTTAATAGATAAATATTGGAGGTATGAAAAAATATAATATGATATGTTTTGAAATCCTAAAATTAGAACTATAATATCCTCAATTTTGGTGAATTTAAATTATACAAATAGAATACTTGGTTTGTTAAACAAAATTCTAAATTATAATTGATGAATAATAAAGTCATCTTTGTAGCATGGGTGCAACCCATGAGACCATTTCCTTTGCAAATAGGTCCTTGGGGAATAAGATAAAGAAATATTTATGTCTAAATAGAGGACAGTGAATTTGTTAATTATTAGATGACTGAAATAAAAGATAATAAGAAAGTTTCCAAAAGAAAATAAGATATGTGGTGTCTTGGATAAGTAAAAGAGAAATTATCTAACCAGGATGGAAACACAAGATTTGGGGAATCAAATAAGATTATATCGAAATAACTTTTTGTATACTTGGAGGTAATAATGAAAGGAAGAGAATTCTAGAATTTGAGATAAAAAGGACTCTATGTGTAGAGTAGGTAATTAATTTAAGGATTTATTAAAAGAGAACGATTCAGTTGTTAAAGAGGTTCCAACAAAACTCAAAATTAGATATAGATTAGGAAAGGGATTAATGAGTTTCCCTTCAAGTCCAATACCAAAATGATATTCCTAGAAGCCTAGGGAAAATTGAGAAGGAAGAGAGACCAACTTGTAATAAATAAATTATATTCCTTTATATGAAGAGAGAGAAAATGATAGATGGAAATGTCCCTTTGTTACCAATCTTGGCCCAATTCAAGATTATGGAGTTATAAGGATAATGTCCAAATTGAGATCAACTGGAGTAGGTATGAGAGAGTTATGAATTTATAAGGTTGTCCTAAAGTGAAGGATTAAAGGAAATATGTATCTAAATGTCACATTTAATACAGCCAAAAACTTAGGCTCAACCTACCTTTTTGAACGAGTGACCCTAGAGCTGTTGGATTTCATATCGACAATGTCTAGTGTGTCTTCTACCTCCAGCTCAAGAAGGAAATCCGCTACACATTCATTCCCACTCGACTCACCTCTGCCTCTCTGATTCTCATCAACTTTAGAAGATACTCCCATTAGTTTCATGAGATAAATACTTGTTGTATAGTCCCTATAAGTTTTTGTGGATTGAGACTTTCCCTAATCTTGCTATGGAATCAACACCACATTAGAGACCAATGGACACCCCTCTTCACTACCCATTACTATAAAAGGCTTCCTTAGGGACTGTGTGATGTGCATGAGAGAGAATAGAACTTGATGGCATAAGAACTGCTCAATAGTTCCTCACCCACAAGCCTTGCAGCAACCTTCTTGTAGGTCAGAAACCCCCTTGTGGGGTGACTGCTCCCAACCAATGTGAGACATGACCATACCCTCTCTGGGTCCTCCAAGGATGGACGGAGGTCAGGTTGATGATCCCCATACCTATGGAAGCATTGGCAAAGAAGTCAACATTTAGGTTGAGTGCAACCATGCAGTTTCACACCATGGGTGACGGGAGCTTGAGGAAGGAGAAGCAAACATGTGAAATATCTTTTTTAATCCCCAGACTATGCATTGAAAGGTAAGGGTAATTTTTCCCTTTTTTTGCTTGATTAACACAATCCACATAGGAGGGTTGCCACCATGGCCTATTGTCTCCACACAGCTCCACCTTGCAGATGAGGTTGTTGACCCATTGGCTGCTGACATGGTCTTTGTCGATTGGTCAACAATGATGTGGTTTGTAGAATTTATAGTTAATTATTAGTAACTCAAGTCAAAACAAATTATATATGAAAATTGATCAAGAAAATGAGAGGAATCTGAATAAAACATCAATGATGCCTAAATGTGATCCCAACTCTAATAGTAATGCAAATATGTGTTAAAGAGATGATTAATGCACATAAACCCTATATTTGGGTGAACAGGTTGTTAATAATGTTAAATATATTCTTTGAGATGTAAATTGATAATGTGGAATATAATGGCAATATAACGTGATCATTATCATAATGGTAATAAATAGTATTTCTAAAGTGGATAACCATAAATAAGTATAATTAGGGTTTTGAAGTTAAAGATGATAATTTGTGATAATATTAATGAACATGGATTGATCTAAGTGTTCGTAATGGAAGGATTTGATATATAAGATAATTAGGGTTTCACCTATGTTCAATATGTGTGGGAACTAGGGTTTGTATCCTTATTTCTAAGCCAATCCTAAAATCTAGATTAGGACCCGTGTAGGGTGTAATCTAATTAATGTGATGGTAGCACTTTAGAATTTACATATATGTGGATTAAAATATTGATTGCTTGGATTTGTTTATTGGATTGATTGAAATTACTTGAAGTATATATTGCATAATTTGCATGGTTCTACAAAAGGTATGTGGTTACGACTATGACCGCTCGCAATAGTTTCCTAGTGTTTTTTGAGGATTTCTCGAGGATTGACTAAATAAATTGTTGAGTGTATATTTACATTTTATTTAATTATAATGCCACTATGAGCATCACATAAATAAAAATATCATATGAACCCTAAGATGATATGTATTGAGGGTTGGTACACACAAGCCCTGGAGGGACAATGATCATACCTGAGATAGTATATCAAGTATGGGTTAGAATATGCAAATAAAATGCCAGTTATTATGTGCAAGTAATGATTGATTATATGTTGTTATGTACTTTCACACTTTTTTATGCACTCCACATACACAGTATAGCAATATTATGATTTTTTATTTATTTCATTGCATTTTAGGTAAATTATAAGTAAGAAGATATCAAGATATGATGATCCAGATGAAATTACTTGAAGAATTAAAGTTAAGTAAAGGAGGATTTAGATAGATACTTTTTCTTATATGTACAGTTGTGATTCATGTAACTCCTTAGAGGAGCATCTTGTAAAGGATATTTGAATTAATGAAAATTATTTGATATTATTTCTTATTTGGTAAAACTTGGATCCTTGGGAATTTAGGTAATGGCTCTCAACTTTAAGGTCCTTCCTTAATTGGGGGATGTTGAAAAGTGAGGTCATTACAACAACATATTTATCTAGTAAGATTTTAAGATATAACTTGATCGAGCATTAAGTCAGTTTTTAAGTGGGAAGCCCCAGTATTGTTCTGTGGAAGAACATTGGTTATATCATGTTGATGAATGAACTAGGGCTAGCAATTTTGACCCGACATGACCCAAAAATGTGTTTTTGTTCAAAACCTATTTTCTTTCATTCATGAGCATTTTTGTTTGTATGATACCCGATTAACCTCGACTGACCCGAAATGACCCAATTTTTTTTAAGATTCCATTAATTCACTCAATTTCAACACTTCTAAACATCTTGACCCAAAGCCAACATGATACAACCTGATTCCCAGTCCTAGAATGAGCATTCAAGGTTACAAGTTCATGAGTTAGCCCTTTGTTTGGTTTTTTGCTGACTTGAGTAGTAGGTGTTTTCTTTTTTTTCACCCCTATTTCAAAGTCTAATCGTGCAAGAACTAATTGTGTCAAGCCATGTGTCTTGAACTCATTCTGAGAGGCATATTGTTTTTTACTTGATAGTAATTTTTATAAATAGAAAAAGATATGAGAAACTTCCACATTTAATAGATAAATGTTGGGAGGACTAAAAATATAAATATGATATTTTTTAATATACTAAAGCTACAACCTAGTTATCTGGATAGCTTTCAATATCTAACTTGATTAGGTTTCAAAATCACTTTTAGCGGGGGGGGGGGCAGTATCATCTCGTGTACCATCTTAGAGCATTGGTTATGTTGTGTTGATGAATAAGCATTCATGGGTACATGTTTATGAATTAGCCCTTTGTTTGGTTTTTTCTTGACTTGAGTAGTAGGTGTAATATTTTCATTCACCCCTATTTTAAAATTTAATTGCACGAGCACTAATTGTGTTTGGCCATGGGTCTTGAATTCATTATGAGAGGTATATTATTTTTCACTCGACATTTATTTTACAGATAACATAAAATGTGAACCTTTTAAATTAATAGATAGATATTGGGAGGTCTGAGAAATATAAGTATGATATGTTTTGAAATCCTAAAAATAAAATATATTTATCTAGTTAGGTTTCAAGATCGAACTTGATCGGGTTTTTAAGTGAACTTTTAGGAAGAAAGTCATAGTATCATCACGTGGACCATCTTACGACATTTGTGATGTTGTGTTGATGAATGAGCATTCCAGGGTACAATTTTATTACTCATCCCTTTGTTTGGTTTTTCATTGACTTGAATATTAGGTGTATTCTTTTCTTTCACCCCTATTTTAAAGTCTAATTGTGTGAGCACTAACTGTGTCTAGCCATGTGTCTTGAATTCTTTCTAAGAGGCATATTGTTTTTTACTCAACATTTAAATTGCAAATAGCATAGCATATGACAACCTTGTACAAGTAATGTATATATATATATATATATATATATATATATATATATATATATATATATATATATATATATATATATATATATATATATATATATGTATATATATATATAGGGAGGTCTGAAAATACAAATGTGATATGTTTCACATCCTAAAATGATATGTTTTAATGTTAGATTTTAGGGGAAGCCCTAGTATCATCATGTGGACTATCTTGGAGCACTGGTTATGTCGTGTTCATGAATGAGAATGTGAGGTACAAGTTTATGAATCAACCCTTTGTTTGGTTTTTTCTTGACTTTAGTAATATGTGTATCATTTCTTTCAGCCCTATTTCAAAGTCTAATTGTGTGAGTACTAGTTGTATCTGGCTAGGTGTCTAGAATTCATTATGAGAGGCATATTGTTTTTTCACTTGACATTTATTTTACAAATAGAATAAAATATGAAAATCTTACAAATTTAATAGATAGACATTGGGAGGTCTAAAAATATAATAAAATATTACAAAATATTTATCTAGCTAGGTTTCAAGGTCTAACTTGATCGGGTTTTGAAGTCAGCTTTTAGGGGGGAGCCCCAGTATTGTCCCATGGACCATCTTAGAGCATCAATTATGTTGTGTTGATGAATGATCATGTGACAACCTGAATTTTCTCAATCCTATCTTGTACCCTTCTCCTTCATCATTTGACCCCTTACTCAATTCAATGAGAATTTCATGGTTTGATATTTGGGAAACTCCATATTATTCATATCACCATATGAGTTAGTTTTTTTTAAGATCATGACCATAACCTTTTGGCTTAGTAACATGTGTCATGTTGTACGTGTTTTAATTACAAATCCAACGGAATAAAAATCACCGAAATCGAGGTTATAAATCACTAGATATGGCTTTTTGAATCTCCCCATCTAATGTATTATTGTATTTGGATTTTAGAACTTTATTGGACCCAAACACAAATCCAGGCCCAATTTCTTGCCCCTCCTTCCCCTTCTGCTCTGGGGAAAATCACAGGACTGGGAAATAGGTCCTCTGCCTTTTGCCAAATCGTGCAACAAGGGAAAGCTATTAATTGCTTGGGATCTTAACCCTAATACTCTGGTTAAGTTTATAAATCCCTTCATCCCACCCTTTCTCCTTCGCACGTCCTTTTCCCTTATGTTCTCCTATCCACTAGGTATGGCTGCAACTTCCGTTTTCTTTTGCTGGGTGCCGCCGACATCTTAGCGCATTGAGCCTTGCTCTCCTCCGGCTTGCCCTCCTTACATTGCCTCCGTAGGACTCCTGCGAAGGTTGTCGAGCCTTTGAAGCCAAGCTAGGCAGCCATACATCCCTTGGAATCACAGTAGCCACTGAAGAAGCAAGGGCTGGTGGTGCTGGATCAGGCTTGTCTGATCTCCTTCACACATCCCTGCAGTGAGGATGGGAGGTATGGATTCCCAAGCTAAACTCCGAGACGCCCAATCCATCTCTGTCGCGCCACTCCCCCCTTCAACTGTTGGCTGGCGACGGTTGGGAGGCCGGACAACAACCTCTGTTCCAGCTCTGTTTTGCCGCAGGAACGGGCGCGCCCGAGCGGGTCAGGGAGACGGAGATCCCTCCCATGTGGGCCGACCCCAGATAATGCTTTTGGGCTGAGCAAGAGAGCCCAACAGCCTGCCAAGGTGATTTCTTTTGCTCTAATATGGTGTTAGTGTCATGACTTTTTCTAAGACCTCCTTAACAATTCTATGATGGTTAAAAGTATACAAAATTATATATCAAACTGATCCTCTCGAAAAGGCCTACAACATGAGCTTATTTCCAGACCCTGAATCTTCTTCTACTTTCCTTATATTTCTAAAGATGTAACCTTTGACTACTTTGAATTTTCTTAACACATGAATATGATTAATGTTTGGATCTTGATGCTCAATCTACCCCCGATCCTTAAATCATTACTTGTGATATATACTTGAACTAAATGAAGGTCCTACTCTCCCTATTGTTCATCATGACCCTTTTTGGTACATATGTGCTTAGTTTGGACTTTAATGATGAACGTTACCCCAAATTGCTAATCTTGTTGTTAATGGACAACCACCTTATCTTGCTATATATTTCTTATGACCTTATGTTGCTGACCTAAACCATCCCTTATGCTTGGCTCTTATTCATTCATGATCTTTGACCTTGATTATTCTATTATGAGTCTAGTGACCTAATCTGAGCATAAATATCTTAAACCTTATCATGTTCACATGAAACCTCGAACGGATATGAAACTTTACCACACTCTTATGATGGACCCTAAATCAATATGAGGTCATATAATGAACCAATAGGCAATTTGGAACCCATCTTGGCCAAAACCCTAAAATGCATCTAATTAGGGTTAATGATGGAATCTAATGCATATATGTAATCTTGTTGTTAATTAGGTTCAACATGTGGCTAGATGGTGAAAGATATGTTAGGTTATGAAATCTCTAAATCAGGTATGGGCCTTATCTAGTTATATGACTACCGCTTTCTTGCTTGAAAAGACATATAGTGTATGCTTGTTTGTCTATTTTCTCAAATATTGCCATGTAGTATTGCTATGTGTTACTCGATGTTTGCCTTGTCAGTTTTATAACTTGAACACATATATACATAGAACTCCATTATAATATTGATTGATAAAGGGTTAGCTCTTGGCTACGGCCTTGAGGTTCGTCTTGTATAAAAGGGTTTGCTAAGCTTGAGCACCCTTACGGACCCTTCCGACGGGAAGATGGTCAAAGGCCTTAAACATGCTTGATATTGTTGGTATAATGGAGTGAAATGACATAAAATATGGTTTCGCATTTGTTAAACAATTAGCATGTTTATTCTTGTTCGTTTAGTCTTGAAATCTTTTCAAAATTATGCAAAGCTTATATATATGTGTATCTTTCAGCCCCATAGCACCTCGTGTGTTGACCCTTTTCTCGTATGTTGTTTTTAGGTTCAGAGATGGATAGAAGGTTGATGGGCTTGGTGAGATATGCTAGGTGTACTTGTTGTAAGATCCAGATATAGTATACATGAGCAGACTTGTACAAAGTGACTCTTGAATATGTAATTCAAATCATGTAATATAATAATGTTGCTTAATATATCTTGTTGATTGTTGAGATTATGTTGGTGCTTGTATCTTGTTATCTATTCATGTGTGCTAAGATTTATACTTCCGCATTTCACTTTTGGTATATGTTTGGTTCATGGGACTGGGATTCAGGTTCCGTGACAGATGGTATTAGAGCATGAACAATAACTACACCAAACATTGCTCACATGAAACACAAACTAAACTCACCTTACATCTCAACCCTAGAAACTTAATAAGATGTCCTTGTGGATTAGGTTGACTTAGCCTCTAGGTTAGAACCTAGATGTTCTAGAACTAGGTGTAGACCTGTGTAAATTACCTCCCTGGACATGATTCGCGACATGTGCTTAGAATGTCTACACAAGTGTGCACCATGTTCTTACTAGTTCTCTAGGTGTCATGATACTAGACTGCCTAATGAGTGTGGTAACTCGTTTTGGTTTTGGTTTTATTCGGATGGAGTATGGTAGTTTTCATCGCCTGTTTAAACATTGGAGAAAACATATTTCAAGTATTATTATATGTACATATAAAAAATGTTACCACATTCATAAAGGCAGTGAGTTTCCATGCAACCTAGGAGAAAGAGATGTAACATCAAGTCTAGATGAGAGAGTTTAGGTGATAGTCTTTGGAGTTCTCTAGAGCCATGATATAGGTTAGACAAGTGAATGACCTAGAAACATAAGATGATGATTATGATATTGATGATGATGTTCATGTTAATAAGACCCATGTTGTTTGAGGAAGGTCGAGTATATTTAACGATATGGAATGAGTTTGACCATGCAGCCCTAGCTAGACCTAGCACCTTGTTGATACATATGACTTGGTTGATGTGCTAAACATAGCTAGCGCGTTGACAAGCTTGCTTGTACATGTGGGGATATGATATGTGATATATAGTTTGAGACCAACATGGGCCTCAATCGCTTTACAAGGGAAGACATCTAGCATGGGACATATGAATAGAGTGACCTATTGATATGATTTGACCATATCGGGAGAAGGTTAGAGTACCTAAACTCCAAGATATTTGAAATATTGAAAAATAGGAATGATGAAATACTTGATGATGAGTCCCTAGCTAGAATACTTTTAAGTATACGAGTTGAGTGACCTAACGTGTGGTTCCCTTAAAAATGTTGAACCCTAGATTTCCTATGAAAATATCTAACCCTAGAGAAAGAGGAAATTGAAAATTTGATGCATGATATATATAGGTGAGGGTGATGTCCCAAGACCTAAGATGATGTATATGATGTGTGATATCCATGATGAGCCTCATACTCGGGTTAGTAGTTGTATATAAAGGAATCTAGTGGTTATCCTTGTTTCTTGAAAGATGGGTAGAAATTTTGTTACAGGTAGAAGGTTGTGGTTAACATGTATTGTTGGACACATATATCTTAGCTTGAGTGGCTTGAACTTGTGGAGCTCTTTCTAGATATAAGTGAGAGAATTTGAAAACTGTGACGTTGATGATAATGGTGTTCTTAGAATGATGCTTGTACATGAAATATCTCGCTTATGTTTAAAAACTTGAATATGCACGATAAGCCACTCTCATAAGCTAGACCTAATACGAAATCATACTATACATAAAAGATGTAGCCTTGAAATCATGAATTGGATCTGATGATGTCTAGAGATCTTACCTTGAATAATGAGGGTAACATGTCTAACCTCATACCCAAATGAAAAAAATCAATATAATGATACTCTTGGAGTCATAACTCAGATGAACATGATGAATAAATTGTTTAATTTTAGATTTAAATGGAAAAATAATGAACATAATTGATTAGTGTTGGTGGAAATTTTGGGGAAAACAAAACCATGCTTGAAATTTAGAGTAAAGACGAGATACACACTCGATGATAGTCTTGTTTGAAGTCATAAACATGATTCTTTTGAGAAGCGATAACATAGATTTTGATAATACACCCTGGTCGTGTACGAAGATTAGTATTAAAACACTGATATATGGATACTAAAGGATGGGTAAACCCTAATTCCATGATGATGTCACATTACAATGGAACAATAAGTAATATGTATATAATCAAGATGTGTACACCCTTGATGAGAATAACGTAGTGTGGACCCATCATGCAAAATGCCTTGATAACCATGGTTGGATACCTAGACTAGATGGATATTGGCTTTGACTCTTAAACTATGATCTTGGTTGAATTTCAAGGACGAAATTTCTTTGAAGGAGGGAAGGATGTGACAACCTGACTTTTCTCAATCCTATCTTGTACTCTTCTCCTTCATCATTTGACCCCTTACTCAATTCAATGAGAATTTCATGGTTTGATGGTTGGGAGACTCCATATTATTCATAACACCATATTTGTTAGTTTTCTTTAAGATCATGACCATAACCTTTTGGCTTAGTAACATGTATCATGTTGTACATATTTTAATTACGAATCCAATGGAATAAAAATCATCAAAATTGGGGTTATAAATCACTAGATATAGCTTTTTGAATCTCCCCATCTAATGTATTATTTTATTTGGATTTTAGAACTTTATTGGGCCCAAACACAAATCCAGGCCCAATTTCTTGCCCCTCCTTCCCCTTCTGCTATGGGGAAAATCGTAGGACTGGGAAACAGGTCCTCCGCCTTTTGCCAAATCATGCAACAAGGGAAATCTATTAATTGCTTGGGATCTTAACCCTAATACTCTGGTTAAGTTTATAAATCCCTTCATCCCACCCTTTCTCCTTCGCACTTCCTTTTCCCTTATGTTCTACTATCTGTTAGGTCTGGCTGCAACTGCCGTTTTCTTTTGCTGGGTGCCTTCGACATCTTAGGGCATTGAGCCTTGCTCTCCTCTGGCTTGCCCTCCTTACATTGCCTCCGTAGGACTCCTCTGAAGGTTGTCGAGCCTTTGAAGACGAGCTAGGCGGCCATACATCCCTTGGCATCACAGTAGCCACTGAAGAAGCAAGGGCTGGCGGAGCTGGATTAGGCTTGTACGATCTCCTTCACACTTCCCTACAGTGAGGATGGGAGGTATGGATTCCCAAGCTAGACTCCGAGATGCCCAATCCATCTCTGTCGTGCCACCCCCCCCCCTTCAACTGTTGGCTGGAGACGGTTGGGAGGCCGGACATCAACCTCTATTCCAGCTCTGTTTTTCCGTAGGAACAGGGGCGCCCCTGAGTGGGTCAGGGAGACGGAGATCCCTCCCATGTGGGCTGACCCCAGCCAATGCTTTTGGGTCGAGCAAGAGAGCCCAGCGGCCTGCCAAGGTGATTTCTTTTTCTCTAATATGGTGTTAGTGTCATGACTTTTTCTAAGACCTCTTTAACAATGCTATGATGGTTAAAAGTATACAAAATTATATATCAAACTGATCCTCTTGAAAAGGCCTACAACATGAGCTTATTTCCAGACCCTGAATCTTCTTCTAGTTTCCTTATATTTCTAAAGATGTAACCTTTGACTACTTTTAATTTGCTTAACACATGAATATGATTAATGTTTGGATCTTGATGTTCAATCTACCCCCGATCCTTAAATTAGTACTTGTGATATATACTTGAACTAAATGAAGGTCCTACTCTCCCTATTGTTCATCATGACCCTTTTTGATACAGATGTGCTTAGTTTAGACTTTAATGATGAACGTTACCCCAAATTGCTAATCTTGTTGTTAATGGACAACCACCTTATCTTGCTATATGTTTCTTATGACATTATGTTTCTGACCTAAACCATCCCTTATGCTTGGCTCTTATTCATTGATGATCTTTGACCTTGATTACTCTATTATGAGTCTAGTGACCTAATCTGAGCAAAAATATCCTAAACCTTGTCATGTCCACATGAAACCTCGAACTGATATGAAACTTGACCACACTCTTATGATGGACCCTAAATCAATATGAGGTCATATAATGAACCAATAAGCAACTTGGAACCCATCTTGGCCAAAACCCTAAAATGCATCTAATTAGGGTTAATGATGAGAATCTAATGCATATATGTAATCTTGTTGTTAATCAGGTTCGGCATGTGGCTAGATGGTGAAAGATATGTTAGGTTATGAAATCTATGAATAAGGTATGGGCCTTATCTAGTTATATGACTACCACTTTCTTGCTTCAAAAGACATATATTGTATGCTTGTTTGTCTATTTTCTCAAATATTGCCATGTAGTATTGCTATGTGTTACTCGATGTTTGCCTCGTCAGTTTTATAACTTGAACACATATATAGATAGAACTCCATTATAATATTGATTGATAAAGGGTTAGCTCTTGGCTACGTCCTTGAGGTCCCTCTCATATAAAAGGGTTATCTAAGCTTGAGCACCCTTACGGACCCTTCCGACGGGAAGATGGTCGAAGGCCTTAAACATGCTTGATATTGTTGGTATAATGGAGTGAAATGACATAAAATATGGTTTCGCATTTGTTAAACAATTAACATGTTTATTCTTGTTCGTTTAGTCTTGAAATGTTTTCAAAATTATGAAAATCTTATATATATGTTTATCTTTCAGCCCCATACTCAACACCTCGTGTGTTGACCCTTTTCTCGTATGTTGTTTTTAGGTTCAGAGATGGCTAGAAGGTTGATGGGCTTGGTGAGCTATGCTAGGTGTACTTGTTGTAAGATCCAGATATAGTATACATGAGCATACTTGTACAAAGTGACTCTTGAATATGTAATTCAAATCATGTAATATAATAATGTTGCTTAATATATCTTGTTGATTGTTGAGATTATGTTGGTGCTTGTATCTTGTTATCTATTCATGTATGCTAAGCTTTACGCTTCCGCATTTTTCTTTTGGTATATGTTTGGTTTATGGGACTGGGATTCCAATTCTGTGACAGATCATTAGGGGTACAAGTATATGAATCAACCCTTTGTTTAGTTTTTCTTTGACTTGAATAGTAGGTGTATTCTTTTCTTTCACCCCTATTTCAAGTCTAATCATGCAAGCAGTAACTATGTTTATCTAGGTGTCTAGAATTCATTATGAGAGGTATAATGTTTTCACTTGACATCTGTTCTCAAAATATGACAACCTTGTAAATTTAATAGATAGATTGTGGGAGGTATAAAATATAAATGTGCTTTAAAATCCTAAAATTAAAACCTATTTAACTAGTTGGGTTTCAAAATCTAACTTGATCGTGCTTTAGAGTCAATTTTTAGGGGGAACCCCCAGTATTATCTTGTAGACCATCTTAGAGCATTATTTATGTCGTGTTTTTGAATTTGGTTTTCATTGAGTTGAGTAGTAGGTATATTCTATTCTTTCACTACCATTGTAAAGTCTAGTCGTGCAAGCTATCTAACCAGGTGTCTCCAATTCATTCTAAGAGGCATATTGCATTTTATTGGTCATTTGTTTTACAAATAGCATAAAATATGACAATTAACCTTGAAAAATTAATAGATAGATATTGAATGACATGTAAAATACAAATATGACATGTTTTCAAAATCATGAAATTACAACCTATTTATCTAGCTAGGTTTTAAGATATAACTTGTTTAGGTTTTAGAGTCTTCTTTTAGAGGGGAACCCCCGTGTATTGTTTTTAGACCATCTTAGAACATTGGTTATGTTTAGTTGATGAATGAGCATTATGGGGTACAAGTTTATGAATCATCCCTTTGTTTGGATTCTAGTTGACTTGAGTAGTAGGTGTATTATATTGTTTCAACTTTATTTCAAAGTCCAAATCATTCAACCACTAATTGTGTCTGGCCATGTGTCTTGAATTCAATCTAATAGGCATATTATTTCACTTGACATTTGTTTTACAAATAGAATAAAATATGACAACCTCAAAAATTAATAGATATATATTGGTATGTCTGGAAAATATAAAATATGATATGTTTTGAGCTATTTATCTAGACATGTTTAAGATATAACTTGATTAGATTTTAAGGTCGGATTTTAGGGGGAAGCCCAACTATCATCCCATTGACCATCTTAGAGAATTAGTCATGTCGCATTGATGAGTGAGCATTTGAGGGTAGAAGTTTATAAATAAGCCCTTTTTCAGTTTTAGATTGACTTGACTAGCAGGTGTATTCTTTTCTTTCACCCCTATTCAAATATTAATCGTGTAAGATCTAACTGTGTTTGTCCATGTGTCTTGAGTGCATTCTATGAGGCATATTGCTTCTCACTCAACATTTGTTTTACAAATAGCATAAATATTACAACTTTGTACATTTAATAGATAGATATTGGGAATTCTAAGAAATATAAATATGATATATTTTGAAATGCTAAAATAACAACCTATTTATATAGTTGGGTTTCAATATCTAACTTGATAAGGCTTTAAAGTCAAATTTTAGGGGGGGGAGTGTCATCCTACAGACCATCTTAGAGCATTGGTTATGTTGTATAGATGAATGGGCATTTAGGGGTACGTCTTTATGAATCAACCCTTTGATTTGTTTATTGTTGACTTGACTAGTAGGTGTATCCTTTTTTCACCCATATTTCAAAGTCTAATGATGGGAGCTCTAACTCTGTCTGTTGATGTGTCTTGAATTCATTCTGAGGGCATATTTTTCACTTGACATTTGTATTAGAAATAGCATAAGATATGACAACCTTATAAATTTAATGGATATATATGGAGGGACTAAAATATCTAAGTATGCTATGTTTTGAGATCCTAAAATTACAACCTATTTATCTAGATGGGTTTCAAGATCTAGCTTGATTGGATTTTAAAGGCAACTTTTAGGGGGAAGCCCCAATATCTTCCCATGGACCATCTTAGAGCACTGTTTATGTCGTGTTGATGAATAAGCATTCTGGGCTATAAATTTACAAGTTTGTCAATCATCCTATGATTGTTTTTTTGTTGGCCCAACTAGTAGGTGTATTTTCTTCTTTCACCCCTATTTCAAAATCTAATCATGCAAACTCTAATTGTATCTCTCCTGTTTATTGACTCAAGGTCAATTAGGTAAATTTTGACTCATGTCTAAATTGACTAAACATGTGTTTTGATGATGACTATGTTGGTATGTATGCCCATAGAGCAAGTCATATGATGATTGTAATGGGATACTTTGTAAATGATTTGAATAATAATAAAGGCAATTTCCGATCTATATGTTTAAACTGTTTCTGAGATGATGGTGTAACATGATAGATGTCTAAAGAATGATTTTACTCAATGACGTATGCTTTTAGGTTAAGGACCTAAACGATGAGATCATACGGATGTTAAGAGTATACATTCTTGTTTAGTCCCTAGTCAATTGTTATTGTGGAAATAACCATAGACATCAATAACACTGAAGACTAGCTTGTGTGTTGGTTGATGACAAAATCTCATTAGTCACGGTATAGTGATATCAAACCAAGCACATAGGTACTTGTTAGAGAAAAAGGTATCGGACAGACCCACCATGAGAGTGACACATGGAACCATGACTTGGTAGTCACAGTTAGCTCTCACAGTGATGGTGGTGAGTGTGATTCTTACACTTAAAATCACTACACTCAACACATGTCGTTGGGTACACTTTGACATCATCAAACGCAGTCATGAAACATGGGTTGTTATAAAGGTGATGATTGGGTGGCTTTGACACATGGGGCTTTTGAGGGGTGAGTGATAGATATGGGATTTGTCCCTCCTGAGGGAGTTTGATGTCCTTGGCCACTTAATGAGTAGGATTGAGAAAGGCATGTGCATGCACGTGTGAATCAATATGTGATATTGATGTCACACACATATCACCCAGTCTGCTCTGAGATCAAGGAAATGAATGAATGTTGACAGGATGACTGTTCCATGCCTCAAGTTCATTCAAGATATCAGTGACAAAGGAATTATACATTCATTGTAACGCCATTCATGGATTGTAGGATTGAAAGTTGTTCTCCAACTTTTTATTTCACTTGGGTAGCACTGATGTGTGACTAGGCACTTCTCTTTGCTTGTGAAGTCATAAGTGTTATGGACTTTCACTGCCAACGTGAAATGGACCTGCAGGGTCACACACATAGGATTTAACCTGGAAAAGGAGTTTTGTCCAAAACAATGTTTAGATTGATTACTAAAGGAGTTTAGTAGTTCAATTAAACACTCAATTAATTGATAGCTCAATATCATAGTGTTCAAGGTGTTGGACTGATTGATTAGAGTATCAGATTGATTGAAACCGCAATTGACTGATTCTGCACAATCTGTACTCCCAACCAATTAGCTCATGTGATGAACCGATCGGCTCAGCTTGGTGAACCGATCGGCTCAGGTGGTGAGTCGATCGTCTCATGGACAGGGTGAACGATTGCTTCAAGTGTTGAAATGATCGGTTCAACTGTTGCAATCAGGAAAGTTGGGAAAATAAGATTGGTGAGAATTTTCCTTTCGTTTCACTTGCCCAATTTGATTGGGACAAGGATTGGTATTTGATACCAATTAGAAACAAAAGTTGGAAAGTCAATCAGGAACTGACCAGGACCACGAACCGACCGGTTCATGGGTTCCAACCGATCGGTTGAGGTGTCGACCGACCAACTCAGATCCCCAACCGACCATTTCAGTTGTGAAACGATCGGTTCAGGTTGCGAGTTGATTGCTTTTATGGAAAATCTCGAACCCTTCTACTCCTGCTTTAGTCCCATATTACCCGGGATAGAGAATCATGTCCCATGACCTGCCTATATATAGGGTTATTGGGGGCTTCTCAGAGTACAACTTAGTGCAAACCAGTTGCTCTGCAAAGTTGTCATTCTCTCTGGTTTTGGTAACTGAGAGAGCCCAAGCAAGTGCTACCCGATAAGGGAGTCACAGCAAGGGAAGGACAACTGTAGAAAGTGACTGGTGGCAGGAGAGTGTGTTGGCGACTAGTACGCCAACAGGTGGGTGCGACTCCTTCTGATTCCTTGTGGGACAAGGAGATCGGAGTTCCAGGCAGTCTGTGTGGACGACTGCAGAGGCGGGAGACCTCTGCCGCTCGGAGGACAACTGTCAATCCCAACAGTCCCGGTGAAACCAGGAGTCTTCAGTCCCGGTGCGACCACGAGCTGCACATACACCATCCAAGATCGGAGGTGAAGACTGTGCAAGGCGCGAGGTACTGTCGTCGAGCAAGCCTCGGGACAAGGTATGAATTCGCAAACCATCTTTCCTATTGTATAGACGTTGACGCGATTCCTTTTATATTGGGTTTTGGGAGAAAATTTTTGTTTCCGCTGCTTCTTTGCCTCCCATAAAAACCAACAGACTAACCATTCCACATATTGGTGTCTAATGTCTCTACTTGAGTGATTTCAGATTAGGTATAGACACACTGCAAATGCCCTAACTTGCGCATCTCAAATTGGAGAAAAGACAAGTCAAAGTCATACAAGTGCACGTTTTTGTAATATGATGTAAATTCATTAGAATCATGTTGTAAATCACTTGTAATGATTGTATGACTTGTAATTAAGCTTAGAAAAAATTAGGAGCACTTAGATCGAATATTAGATCACTTTAGATGCAACTTTGAAAATTGATTATAGGCACTTTGTCGGTCGAGTTTCCTAGCCTGAAAACTCAATTGATCATCCTTGATCAATTTTCTGGAGATTGCATCGGTCGAGTAGTGTTTACACTGAACTTGACCGATCATGTAACTGACCATTTCGATTCCTAATGGTCGGTCGAGTTTTGTCAGGACAAACTCGACCGATCATTTGAGTATCGGCCTTGTCGTTTACTTGATCAGTCGAGTTACCCTTATAGAAACTCGACTGATTGCATTGTACGGAAAAGTGCAGAAAAGTGCTTCTAGCTATTGTGGAGTTGCAATGAGTGAAAATATATCCGTTGCAAGCCACAAAATGGCTAGTTTTCTTCTTAAGTGTTCCCAAAGGCTAAGAGGCATCCCCAACTATAAATAGGACCCCTTGGGCTTCATTCCAAGGTTGAGCATTCATTGCAAAACTCTATGTGAGGTTCCTATTTTATAGTTGAGTGCTTCCTACAGCCTCCTCTCTCTCTCTAAGCTTAATCACTTGCTACATCCATTAGAGTGAGTAGGAAATCTGTAAGAGAGCTAGTCCTACATGTATATCTTGTGATGCTCTCACTTCCACCACCTCTCCATCTCTCTTTTCAATCATGAAGATGAAGGTTCTCTCTCTTGTCCAAGAGAGGTGAAGAAGAACAAGGGAAGGAGTCCCTTGGTGAAGATCAAGGAGGAAGACTTGGAGCTAGAGTGGGTAAGCCCTTGGTGAAGGCAGAAGACTCCTTTCTCAAGTGGGTAAGTCCTTGGTGGAAGCTTCTCCGAGTGAAGGTGAAGTCAAAGGCGGAAGATCCAAGAAGAGTGGGTAATTCCTGCAAGGCTGAAGACTTGTGCAAGAGTAGCTCTATTCACCCCCCCTCTAGAGCAGCTAATCACCCATCTAGGATCCAACAATTGGTATCAGAGCGGGTCTTCTCAAAGCATACTTCAACAAGTAGGAGAAGATGGGTGACTACCAAGGAGGGAGATACTCGATCAGCCTACCAATCTTTGATGGGAGGAATTTCCTCTATTGGAGAAGAAGGCTTCAATTCTACATCCAAGGATCAAGTCTTGAAATGTGGCAAATGGTGAACAGCCCATACATGCAACCAAAGACAAAGATTGAAGAATGGGATGAAGCTACCTTGAAGAAAGCAACCTTAAATGCTAGATCCATGCACATCCTCTATGCCTCCATGACCCCCTCCGAGTTCAACCAGATTTCTTCATGTGAAACAACCTATGAGGTATGGAGCAAGCTTTGCATCACTTATGAAGGGACAGAGCAAGTGAAGGAAAGCAAAGTCTACATGCTCAAAGGGCTGCTTGAAAACTTGAAGATGGGAATGGAGGAGAGGACAGACAACATGTACTCAAGGCTCAACACCATTTTGAATGGTCTTGTTATTCTAGGACATCCTATGTCTAGTGGAGAGATCAACTCAAAGATCCTTAGAACTCTCCCCAAGAGATGGGAACCCAAGATGACTTCTATTGAAGAAGCAAGGTCTCTTAGGGATATTCCTATTGAAGAGCTCATTGGAAATCTACAAGCACATGAAGCTACACTTGACAAGAGGGAGGAAGTAGAAAGACAAGAGGAGAAAGAACTCAAAAGAATGAAGAAAGCTGAAATCAAAGCTCCAATTAAGGCTATTGTTGGTCAAGCTTCTCCATCCTCTCAAGTTGAAGAAGATGCCATGTACTCCAAGGGTAGATTCTACAAAGGAGAGTCCTCCTCCATCCGGTGTTTCACATGTGGAAAGAAGGGTCACTACAAGGAAGATTGCCCACAAGGCAAAAAGACCCATCTTCACAAGAAGAAGGAGAAATGGCACTCAAGCTCAAGTGGCTCCTCCAACTCAAGCTCAAGTGAAGATTCAAGTGAAGGATCAATCTCAAGCTCTGGTGATGAAGGAGAATGCCATTTTTCTCTTATAGCATCAAAAAGTGAAGACTCAAGTGAGGTAAATCTAAACTCTTTAGATAAAGAATATTTGATTGCTATTATTCGTGATATTTGTGCCTCTCTTAAGTCTTCTAAAAGGAAAAAGAAAAAGCTTGCTAAAATTGTTGATAATTTGCATGTAGAATTAGATGATCTTGAACATGCTAATTCTTTCTTGCTTGATGATAAAAATGATTGTCTTAGCCAAGTAGACTCTCTTAAACTTGAAAATGCTAGTTTGCTTGATAAGATTAGATTTTTAGAAGCTCAACCTCTCATGCCTATTTCTAATGAAGAGCATACTTTAATTGTTAATTCTCTCATGCATGATATTGATGTTCTTAAATCCGAAAACAAGGACAAAGATTTTGTTTTGCAAGAATTAGAAACAGAAAATGCCTCCTTGCTTGCTAAAATCAATGTGCATGAATCTTGTCCTAGTTCTACTAGTAGAGAGAATGATGTTGCTGCTCTTAATATTGATAGTGATTCTCATTTAACTAAAGATCTTTGCTTAGAAAATGACCTTTTGCATGCTAGAGATAATATTAATCAATTGTCTTCTACTATTACCTCTCTTATGCAAGATAGTGATATCTTGAGATCCTCTTTGCAAAGATTCTTAGTTGGTAAAAAGAGTTTTAATGTCATCCTACACCATACTACTAAACAAATTGGTAGACATGGTTTAGGGTATGATAGTAGTCAAGGAACAACAAAGATAAAGGACCTCCAATATTCCATGGAGAATCCTCTAGTTTCAAGACTATGGGCACATGCAACTACTGCAATGAAATTGGTCATTATTCTACTTGTTGTCCTTTTAGGAAAGCTACCAAGAGCAATGGGACTTGGGTTGCTAAACTAACCCCTCCGGACCCAAAAACATGATTGGGGACCATTTCATCTTTCTTCTTGTAGGTACTTGCAAATGGATTGACTTGAGCTATTGAATTGACTTGAGCTATTGAATTGCAAATTGACTTCTCAATCCACATGAAAGATGAAAGGTGAGATCTGTAGAGGGTGACAACAAGTGGAAAAAGGAATGATAAGAACAAAGGTAATGTTCTCTTTCTTATAACCATTTCTAACTTGTTTTTTTCAAGTTAGTATGCACTATACATATGGTTTTTGAGTCAAAAGTGGTATTTTGTGATTCTCTTCACACTCTTGCTCAAAATCTATTTCTAATGCTTCTATAGTGCATTACTAACTTTCTTAGACATGTTTGGATATGGTTTGTATATTTAGCATGCCTTTAAGTATGTTTTTATGAAATATATGTGCATTTTGACAGCTGCTCTGTCAGCCGAGTTTGTCATGTTTGAAACTCGACCGATAGGCACCTATGGGTGTTGCCAACAGCTGTCATCGGTCAAGTTATCAATGCACAGAACTCGACCGATAACACTGTGTATAGAATATACATTTGGCTAATTGAATGAGAATTTCCCTCCCAACTAGATTTTCTCAACCAATAGCCTTATTCTTTGGCACTCTCATTTGGTACCTTTATATATGCATATTGCCTTGTTCTAAATTTCCTATCTTGCTTAAAACTCTATCTCTCTAAATTGCTCTAAATTGGTACATCTATATCTTGCAATTACTTGCTTTGAGTTGTTTTGCAGATTTTGATGATGATCTCTTTGGAACTCTTGGTTGTGTCTAAAATTTCTTCCATTGTACTCTAACTTTCTACATCTATCTAGATGTATATCTTGTTTTGATACAACCTTGAGGTTCTTAGGGGTAATCATCTTATGGTAAGGATGCATATCTAGTGAGTTATATCCTTTCATGCTTCTAAAATTGCTTATCTCTTTGTTTGGATATATCTCTACATCTACTCATAGCTTGTTTTATCTTGTATATCTTTTGGTATCTCTTGCTATGATCTAGATCCTACTAGTAGTCATAACTTGTGATAACATCTACTAGTAGTTCATATACATGTAGTTCTAACCTTGCTTATAATTGGCATCGTTGCTCATCTATATGCTATGCTTGTATCTTGTCTCATACATGCTCAACATTGTTCCTTGAATTGTATATCTACTATCTTGAGTTGCTTGCATAACATTGTGATGCATGGTACATCAATCTACATTATATGTAGAAATTGGAGTATTTTTGGATTTTATGCAGATTTTGCTCAAGTTTCAGTTTTTGGTGCAAGACTAGTGTTTTTCATGCAGAAACAACCTTATGAGCAAGACTCATTGCTAAGCAATGAGCTCTAATGGTTTTTGGTCAAATTCCGTCATCTTGAGGGTGAAAATTGCATTCTATTATTTTTCTACAACACTTCATCTAGTATTTTGGATTGTTCAAGTATATGATTTAACTTACTTTTCTTTCTATGCTTGGACAAGCCCCTGTATGTTCTCTTCTACTCTCCTTATATAACTTTTGTGTTATCTCCTTTCTCTTTAACAAGTGATGTTTCTTATTTCTTCATAACCCCACTTTTTGAAATGACAAAGGGGGAGAAAGGTATGTCTTTCTATGTCTTCTTTTGACAAAAGAGGAAGAAGGCATGTTTTACATCAAGAAGAGAAGTATGTTCATGTAAAGGGAATAGGTAAAGGGGAGAAGACATATATGTGTAGAACATATATGAGTAGAAGACATAGTTTTCTATAATGTTATGAAAGCTAACCATGCAGGAGCAATA
The DNA here is from genome assembly GCA_963693085.1 of Alisma plantago-aquatica. Taxonomy (NCBI): domain Eukaryota; kingdom Viridiplantae; phylum Streptophyta; class Magnoliopsida; order Alismatales; family Alismataceae; genus Alisma; species Alisma plantago-aquatica. Next base: position 58,317,806 of record OY856415.1, read on the forward strand.
ACATCAATTGAGGGGGAGTATGAGAACTCCATGCGCATCAATAGAGGGGGAGCATATGATCTCAATCCTATTGAAATCCCTAGGTTTCTCCAAAGGTATGACTTCAATTAAATGCTTTCAATACATTTATGGTATGGTTTGTCATCTTCAAAAAGGGGAGAATGTTGACTCAAGGTCAATTAGGTCAATGTTGACTCATGTCTAAATTAACTAAACCTGTGTTTTGATGATGACTAACCATTCCACATATTGGTGTCTAATGTCTCTACTTGAGTGATTTCAGATTAGGTATAGACACACTCCAAATGCCCTAACTTGTGCATCTCAAATTGGAGAAAAGACAAGTCAAAGTCATACAAGTGAACATTTTTGTAATATGATGTAAATTCATTAGAATCATGTTGTAAATCACTTGTAATGGTTGTATGACTTGTAATTAAGCTTAGAAAAAATCGAGAGCACTTAGATCGAATGTTAGATCACTTTAGATGCAACTTTGAAAATTGATTACAGTCACTTTGTCGGTCGAGTTTCCCAACCTAAAAACTCGACCGATCATCCTTGATCAATTTTCTGGAGATTGCATCGGTCGAGTTGTGTTTACACAGAACTCGACCGATCAAGTAATTGACCATTTCGATTCCTAATGGTCGGTCGAGTTTTGTCAGGACAAACTCGATCGATCATTTGAGTATCGGCCTTGTCGTTTACTTGATCGGTTGAGTTACCCTTATAGAAACTCGACTGATTGCACTGTACGAAAAAGTGCAGAAAAGTGCTTCTAACCGTTCTGGAGTTGCAACAAGTGAAAATATGTCCATTGCAAGCCACAAAATGGCTAGTTTTCATTCTTAAGTGTTCCCAAAGACTAAGAGGCATCCCCATCTATAAATAGGACCCCTTGGGCTTCATTCCAAGGTTGAGCATTCATTTCAAAACTCTATGTGAGGTTCCTATTCTATAGTTGAGTGTTTCCTACAGCCTCCTCTCTCCCTCTAAGCTTGATCACTTGCTACATCCATTAGAGTGAGTAGGAAATCTATAAGAGAGCTAGTCCTACATGTATATCTTGTGAGGCTCTCACTTCCACCACCTCTCCATCTCTCTTTTCAATCATGAAGATGAAGGTTCTCTCTCTTATCTAAGAGAGGTGAAGAAGAACAAGGGAAGGAGTCCCTTGGTGAAGATCAAGGCTGAAGACTTGGAGCTAGAGTGGGTAAGCCCTTGGTGAAGGCAGAAGACTCCTTGCTCAAGTGGGTAAGTCCTTGGTGGAAGCTTCTCCGAGTTAAGGTGAAGTCAAAGGCAGAAGATCCAAGAAGAGTGGGTAATTCCTACAAGGCTGAAGACTTGTGTAAGAGTAGCTCTATTCACTCCGCCCCCCTATAGAGCAGCGAATCACCCATCTAGGATCCAACATTGTTGTCTCAAATTCATTCTAAAAGGCATTTTTTTATGAACCTTTGTTTTACAATAACATACAATATGTCAACCGTGTAAATTTAACAGATGGATATTGGGAGGTCTAAAAAATATAATGTGATATATGTTGAAAACCTAGAATTACAACATATTTATCTAGCTAGGTTTCAAGATCTAGCTAGGTTGGGTTTTAAATTTAGGCTTAGGGGGGAATCCCTAGCATCGTCACATAGACCATCTTAGAGCATTGGTTATGTTGTGTTGATGAATGAGCATTCGGGGGTACAAGTTTATGAATAACCCCTTTGTTTTGTTTTTGGGTGACTTGAGAAGTAGGTGTATTCTTTTCTTTCACCCCTATTTCAAAGTCTGAACATGCGACCTCTGACTATGTATGGAAAGATTTCTTGCATTAATTATGAGAGACATGTCATTTTTTACTCGAACTTTGTTTTACAAATAGAATAAATATGTTTACCTTATAAATTTAATAAATAGATATTGAAAGGTATAAAAAATATAATATTGAATGTTCTAAATCCTAAAATTAAAAATATAATATTAAATACTCTGATCAGATCATCCAAGAAAGCAACCAATGCATCATGAATGGAGAGGGTACTATTATGTGGGACATGTGGATGCAGACTGACATGGGGCCAATTAATCATACTTGCATATTGATACCAGATGAGTTAAAAGACATCAATGTTGCATGTGCACGACTGGAAAATGGGAAATGGGGTATGATCTTTATCAAAGACTGGTTTGATGATAATACTGCTGCAGCAATAGCAAACACCCAACCACCACACCCGCGGGCTGGCGAGGATTATTGGATCTGGAATCCAGGAGATCGGGGAATACTAACCACTAAAGGATCCTACTTACACATCATTAAATAGAGGAAAAATAAAATGCCTGGAAAATGGAGAACCATTTGGAACCTTAAGCTCCCAGAGAAGTTGAAAACGTTCTTGTGGCTGTGCCAACACAACGGTTTGATGACGAACTTGCGCAGACACAAAATGGGATTGGTTAATGACAGCGTATGCAACATTTGTATGAATGAACAAGAATCAATATTGCATGTGTTAAGGGACTGCCCGTTTGCAAAAGCTGTGTGGCATATCTTAAAGCCTACCACCCCAACACAGTTCTACAAACTGCTGATTTAAGAAGTTGGTTCAGTGATATTACAAATAAGAAGAAATGGCCACGCCAGTGGGCAGAGGAGTTTGTGATCATTGCTTGGCATCTTTGGAACAGAAGAAATAATTTCATATTTCGGGCACAAAAAGTGAGTCCAACACAACTGGCTAATAGAATCCTTTAAACATCAAAGACATCAACACTTCCCTCACACAACCACTGAAGCGGTACACGAATGAAAATATAATCAAGAACGACAAAACCTACTAATGTGAAGATAGATATTTGATTAATGTGGATGCAGATCAACACAAACGAACTATGGAACAGGTGGCAAGCACTATACTGAGGGATAAACATGGAAACTAGATCCAAGCAGGTCACAATCGCATCAGAGGCAAAGACGCGCTGTGCTCTGAACTACAAGCTATACTCTAGGGTATACAAATCGGTATTGTGAATGGAGTACAAAAGGCAACATTGATAACTAATTCACTGAGTGCCCAACAATTAGTCAGAAAGGACAAGAACAAATGGGGAGCCTATGGACATGTGTGATTCAGAATTAAGGAAGAGGTGGCACACATACAAGATTTGAGCATCATGTACAAACCAAGGAGACAAAATTCATTGGTTGATCTACTGGCAAAACAACTTCTCAAACAACCAGCAAATCATGTACCAAATGCATGTCTGTCATAGATTAGAGGGATCCATGAATAAGAATTCTGTCAAATATCACAAATAAGAGCTATAAGTGAAACTGATGTAATTGGTGCAGTTATACATATACTTTTATTTAAAAAAAATAAAAATAATAGAAAAACCTATTTAACCAGGTAGGTGTAAGGAGCTAACTAGATCAGGTTTTGTGACATCCCAAACTCTAAGTAAAATAAAATTAGGGTCATAATTGAAATTTCTCAAATAATAAATTTGAATCTTAGACTTTGATAGAGAGATTATGATGTTTAGTTGTCAATTGAGTAAAATTAAGAATGTAATTAAGTTCTTGGATCCATTTGATGGCCTAGGTTTGACCCATGGTCCCTCTAATCCAATTTAAGCTATTTGGATTATAATTTATTTTAAAAATAGGTCCTTGGCATGTAGTTTTGGGATTTATGCAGTTCATAGACATAATAAATATCAAAATAATTTTGATTAAAAGATAAAGGAAATATGAGATCATTGAAGAAAATTCAGAGAACTCTAACTTGTTTCGTGACCTTTATAATTATTTAAGGAATTACCTGGTTGTTTCATAGAAACCAAGTTTTGAGTACCTATTGTATTAATTTGGCTCTAATATCTTGCCTAAGTGAGGATAACATGAAGTGAAGATCATACCAAAAATTTTGAATAAAAGGAACTTGACACGTAAGATAATTAGTTACTTACCTATTCATGACTTCCATCTAAAGAAAGGAAAATTAATAAATAAAAAAGAGACTTTGAGTTTCCCACTCGCACCAGGAAACCAGGCGAGGAAGATAGCCCACTGTCAGACTAATATGACTACATCAAGGATGAAGTTTGAATCTCCCTTCCATTTTGATTCCCACTCCCTATCAAACACTTCCTCAACATCTCTTTCTTTGCTTATAACCCTATAGAACATGGGAACCATGCCATTAAATCCAAAAATAGAGCCTAGATATAGTCATGCCATTTTCACTTCCTTTTCATGAAGTAATAGGACTTGCCCAATCTACATATGGAGCTGGGATTTCCCTTAAGCTAGTCAACCTCCCCTGCCTAGCCTGTATAAGGCTCTTTATTTCTGTGAGACCAAAAAGGGCATCATCAATCCCAAGCGCTTGAATATGTTGTGATGTTCCATGCCTTCTTCTCGTAGTTTCTTATTGCTAGGGTGACCCTGGATATAGAGAGGGGTGTAGAGACCGGTTGGGTTGAGACCTTATGCATCAATACCTTGACATTGAGGTGGTGGCAAGGCAATGGTGTAGTCTTCCATCCATCTTCTACACCTCCCATGAGCTTCCACGGAGGAGTGGTTTCCTCTTCCGGCACCCTATTTCTTTGAAGAAACAAAGTACATGTGCATCACATGGGCAAGATGATGAGAATGGGGACATTCGGATCCAAGTTTGTAGATAACCTATAGAAGATCTACGAACCAAAGGAGAAGGAGAAAGAAACATAAGGAAAAGCTGACCATAGATAGTATCATTTGGATCAAGAATCAATGGTCCATATTGACAAAGTAAGTGCTTTCTTGTAAATTATGCATCTTGAGATGGGATCATCTAAACAAAGAAAATAAGGCACTATTAGAAAGGTATTTAAAATTATATTCTGATAAAAATACTAAATTGAGGTGATTTGGTAATTTATTAGGTGAAAATTTTTGTGAAAGAAAATAGGCCTTACGATGATGTATACGTAATAGGTTGAGATACAAATAATGAAATTTGATGAAATGATTTTTCCTAGTCTTATTTGATGGCTATATTAGAAAATCAAGGTCTGGTGTGAACAGTTTGATGTGTGTAATTTATTATATTTATTTCTCCAATTAGGGGTACTTTGGTAAAATGAGGTATTGAGCAATGATATAAGTTTGAGGAAGAATTATGAGAGGTAATATTTAGAAGTATGAATCATCAATGAGCTTGTGATTTGAGTCTAAAGGATATTTTATGCATTTTGCAGATTTTATGTCATAGAAATTGGGTTATCATGATAATTGTTAAGATTTATGAATTGAGGATAGTAATAGTGATACTAATCATTATGAAGATGGTATATCTTGAGGATTCTTTATGATATCAAAAGTTTTAGATGATAAAATAGTATGTGTGTCACTTGAAGAAACCCCAATATGTATAGGAAGACATATACATTCTATTAGGGTATCTTGGTGTTTTTGGAAATTGTGTTGATATTGTATCATATTCAATTCCAAGAAATACTAGACTTGACAAAAAATGAAGTTATATTAAGGTTCATCAACCCATGCTTAATTATTAGGAGTTTCTCCAAGAAAGGTAAGTGGTCTACACACTTTGAACATAATTATTGGATGCTTATATGTTACTATGTACAATGTACATGTTTTTATGTGAATGTATTATTCACGATATGGTTTTATTAATTAAAGTTAAAAGTTATTGGATAAATGAAATCCTTTTTATTATTTATTTTCAAGAATCACCATATAACATCATATTCATGTTTAAGAGAAAGAGTAAAAAGTATTTAAGAGTGAGGGTAAAGATAATGAATGAAACTTATATAAGATCCAGATCATGGGTCTTCCTAGCATACAATGCACTTCGGTGCAAATCATGGACTTCCAACATATAGAGAACTTTGATGCAATTCAAGAGGCACTTTGATGCAAAGAGAAGAGGCACTTCGGTGCAAAATTTGAGGATTCTTATATAAGTCAGATAAAAGGCAATGATAAAATGAAAAGTTTATTTTCATGATGCTAAATGTTTTCCTTCTAGAGTATATGTTATTTGTCTATTATAATATGTTCAATTATACTTAAAAATTATTTTATGCATGGTTGGGGTCACGATGCCCACAAGAAAGGAGCAATGTCAAGGATAGAACTATCTGAGGACCAACTGAAGAAGGAGCTCAAGGACTTTTAAGACCAGACTTGATGGGTGCCAACTATGAATATATTAGATTTCCTTTATGCTAATCAAACACGTAGTTTAGTTTAGGTGTGAGTTTTATTTTATGAGTTTGAAATGTGAGAAATTGCACAATGTGTCTTGTGTTGGTTTATTAAACTTAATTTTTTGTAATGAATATAATTTTGTGACGTTCCCAATGAATATATGTTTTTTCTCAGTAAATTGTATGTTTTAGAAAGTTGGGATGTTACAATGTGTTATCAGAGCTAAAAATATAGTTGTCCCTAAGGATTTTCTCATGATTTCCTAGTAACCATTTCATCCCTCCTTCAATGGTAGAAAACATATGTGTTAGAGATAGGAAATTAACTAATTCAAATCCTTAGTGTCAAATATATATATCTATTGGCATGTCCTTTATTATTAGCCATGGTGGTGTCCAACTAATTGAGGATTTTAGAGGAAATGTCAAGAAAAAAAGACTTATTATGCATATGTCTCTCATCTTACTAGCATATGTGGTATGGTACATGTATGCTATTAAGATCTTGAACATTAGCATAATGAGTTCTCCCACATTTATAGTTGTGTCTGACCAACACGTATATGGAGGTGGCCCCAAAAGAGTTGATACAAAAGACAAAAATTAGGTATCCAAATAAACCTAATGCATTTGGATAGTAGAGATTTGGTTCATGTTTAGAAACCCAAAACTTTTAGGGTTAAGTGAGGATGAATAAGATGGAGGTATGGCCAAGTTCTAAAACCCTAGCTTGAGTTAGATGGAAGTAATTATGCCATGTATCACAATATAAAAACAAGTAAAATTCTAACGTGGGAAATATGTGGAAATTTTGAGGACAAAATTGATTTAAGGTGGGTAAAGTTGCACATACCAAACTTTGAGTAAAATAAAATTAGATTCATAATCAAAATTTCTCAAATAATTAAATCTGAAACTTGGACTTCAATTGAGAGATTATGATGTTTAGGTGTCAATTGAGTAATTAAGAATGTAGTGGAGTTCTTGGATCCATTAGAAGGCCTAGGTTTGACCCATGGTCCCTCTAATCCAATTTAATCTATTTGTATTATTATATAGTTTACAAATAGGTCCTTGGCATGTAGTTTTGGGATTTATGCAGTTCATGAACATAACAAATATCCAAAATAATTTTAGTTAGAAGATAAAGGAAATATGAGATCATCAAAGAAAATTTTGAGAACTCTAAGTTGTTTTGTGACATCTATAATTATATAAGGAATTGAGTACCTAATGTCTTAATTTGGCTCTAATATCTTGCATATATGAGGATAGTAGGGAAGTGGAGATCATACTAAAATTTTGGATAAAGGGAATTGTCACTTGAGATAATTAATTATTTTCCTAATAAAGATTTTTATCTAAAGAAAGGAAAATAAGTAAATAAAAGAGTGAAAGGGAGACAATGACTTTAGTCTTTAGGCAGTCGTATTAGTCAGACACTTGGTTATCTTCCTCGCACGGCTTCCTAGTGCTAGTGGGAAACTCAGAGTCTGTGATTATCTCTCCCTCTCAAACACCTCCTCAACACTATTTCTTTCCTTAGAACGTGATAGAACATGGGAATCATCCCATTGAATCTGAAAATTGATTTTGAACATGGTCATGTCATTTTTATTTTCCTTTTGTGAAGTAATGGAACTTCTTAAATCTCCTGATGGAGTTGGGATTTCCCTGAATACATCCAACCTCCCCTTCCTACCCATGCCTATATAAGACTCGGGCTTTCTGTGAGATGAGAAAGGGCATCAGCGATCCCAAGTGCTCAAAGATCGCGCTGATATCCCCTGTCTTCTATCCCTAGTTTCTTGGTACTAGGGTGATGGCAGATCTAGTCCCTAGCTACAAAGAGAAGTGTAGAGTCATGTTGGATTGAGACCTTTGGCATTAAGACCTCGATGTTGAGGTGGTGGTAGGGAAATGGCATAGTCTTCCATTCATCTTCTACACCTCCCATGAGCCACCACAGAGGAGGATAGGTTGCTGCTCCCGGGTGCTCTATTTCTTCAAAGAAATATAGGACATGGACAAGACGATGAGAAGAGGGGTGGTTGGATCCAGGTTTGTAGATAATCAGACCCATACAGGATACACAAACCAAAGGATAAAGGAAAAAGAGTAGGAAAAGCTGACCATAGATCTAATCCTTTGGATCACAAGTCAATGGCCATTTTGACAAAGTGATTTCTTGTAAATTATGTATCTTGAGATGGGCTTATCTAATCAAAGAAAATAAGGCACTATTAGAAAGATATTCAAATGTATAATTCAATAAAATACTAAATTAAGGTGATTAGATGGTTTATTACGTAAAATATTAGGACTTATAATTATGTAAATGTAATAAGTTCAGAGAGAAATAAAGAAATTTGTGAAACAATTTCCCCTGATCTTTTTTGTCAATATTAAATTCAAGGTCTGATTTGAACAATTTGATGTGTGTAATTTATTATGTTTACTTTACCAATTAGGGGTACTTTGGTAATTGAGGTATCAAGCAATGATATAAGTTTGAGGAAAATTATAAGATGCAATATTTATAAGTATGAATCATGAATGATCTTGTTGATTTGAGTATAGATGATATTTTATGCAGCATGAGGATTTTGTCATAGAAATTAGGTTATCATCATAATTGTTGAGATTTATGAAATGGGGATAGTAATAGTGATACTAATATTTGTGAATATGGTATATCTTGATATTCATCATGATATCAGGTTTTTTAGAGGATATAATAGTATGTGTGTCACTTGAGGAAACCCCAACATGTATAGGAAGACATATAAAGTCTATTAGGGTATCTTGGTGTTTTTGGATATAGTGTTGATATTGTATCATATCCAATTCCAAGAACTACCGGGACCAACATAAACTTGAATGTATATTAGGGTTCATCAACCCCCAATAAATTATTATGAGTTTCTCTAAGAATGGTAAGAGGTCCATGCAATTTGAACATAATTATTAAATCTTTATATGTTACTATTACAATTTAAATGTTATTATGTGAATGTATTACTCATGCTATGATTTTATTAATTAAATTTAAAAGTTATTAGAAAAATGAAATCCTCTCTACTGTTTATTTTCAAGAATTGTCTTGTCACATTATATTCATGTTTAAGATAAATAGTAAAGAGTATTAAAGAATAAGAGTAAAGATATTGAATGGACCTTATATAAGATCCTCATCATGGGTTTTCCTAGCATAGAGTGCACTTCAGTGAAAACCTGGGCTTCCTAGCATACAGAGCACTTTGGTGCAATTCAAGAGGCACTGAGGTGAAAAGAGAAGAGGCACTTCAGTGCAAAATTTGGGAATTCTTATATAAGTCAGATTAAAGGCAGTGATAAAATGTAAAGTTATTTTCATGATGTTAAATGTTTTCCTCCCAAAGTATATATTATGTGTCTAGTATAATATGTTCAATTCCACTAACAAATTGTTTTATGCATGGTTGGGGGTGTGATTCCCATAGGAAAGGAGCAATGTTAAGGATAGAATTATATGAGCACCAACTAAAGAAGGAGCTCAAGGACTTCTAATACCAGACCTAGAGGAGTGCCAACTATCAACAAATTAGATTTCCTTTATGCTTATCAGACATGTGTTTTAATTTAGGTGTGAGCTTAATGTTATGAGTTTGAAATGTGAGAATTTGCACATTGTATCCTGTGTTAGTTTATTAAACTTTATTTTTTATTCAATGAATATCATTTTGTGACATTCCCAATGAGAATATGCTTTCACTCAGTAAATTATATGTTTTGGAAAATTGGGATGTTATAGTGTGGTATCAGGTCTAAAAATATAGTTGGTTGCTAGGCTTTTCTGATGATTTCCTAGACAAACCTTTCATCCCTCCTTTAATGATGGAAAACATGTGTGTTAGAGATAGAGAATATCTTACTCGGATCCTTTGTGCCAACTATATATACCTATTGGAATGTCCTCTCTTATGCTCAATGGTGATAGTCAACTAATTGAGGATTCTAGAGGAAATGTCAAAAGCAAAAAAGACTTATTATGCATATGTTCTTTTTCTTACTAGCATATGTTGTATGGGACATGTATGCTATTAAGATATTGAACATTAGCATAATGAGTTCTCACACCTTTAGAATTGTTTCTGGCCAACACAGAATGAGAGGTGGCGCCAAAAGTGTTAATACAGAAGACCAAAATTAAGTATCCACCTAAAGATAATGAATTTGGATATTATAGATTTGATTCATGGTTAGAAACCCCAAACTTTTAGGTTGAATTGAGGATGAAGATAATGAAGGTATGACCAAGTTCTCAAACCCTAGATTGAGTTTGATGGAATTGTTTATGTCATGTATCACAGTCTAGAATAAGTTAAATACTAATGTGGGTAGTATGTAGAAATTTTGTGGACGAAATTTATTTAAGGTGGGTAGAATTGTCACATTCCAAACTTTGAGTAAAATAAAATTAGGGTCATAACTAAAATTTATCAAATAATTAATTTGAATATTGGACTTTGCTTGAGAGATTATGATGTTTATGTGTCAATTGACTAATTAAGAATGTAATGAAGTTCTTGGATCCATTGGAGGGTCTAGGTTTGACCCATAGTTTCTCTAATCCAATTTAAGCTCTTTGAGTTAATATTTTTCTTACAAATAGGTCATTGGCATGTACTTTTGGCAGTTCATACACATAATAAATAACAAAAAATAATTTTCATTAAAAGATAAAGGAAACATGAGATTGTCGAAAAAATTTAGAGAACTATAAGTTGTTTTGTTGCCTCTGTAGTTATTTAAGGAATTATTTGGTCTTTTCATGGAAACCAAGTTTTGAGTACCTAATGTATTAATTTGGCTCTAATATCTTGCCTGAATGAGGATAATAGAAAGTGAAGATCGTACCAAAATTTTGAATAAAAGAGAATTTACATGTGAGCTAATGATTACTTTCCTAATCAGGACATCTACAGAAAGGAAAATAAATAAATAAAAGAGAGTGAAAGGGAGACTTGGACTTTAGTCTTTGGGTAGTCGGATTAGTCTGACAGTGAATTGTCCTCCTTGCCTGATTTTCTGGTGTGAGTGGGAAACCCAGAGCCAGTGATTCCCGATCCCTCTCAAACACCTCCTCAACACATTTTTCTTTCCTTAGTACCCTATAGAATATGACTGAATCTGAAAATAGAGTCTGAACATAGTCATGTCATTTTAGCTGCCTTTTCATGAAGTAATGGGACTTGACTAATCTCCTGATGGAGCTAGGATTTCCCTAAAGTCATCTGACCTCCCCTGCCTACCTATGCCTATATAAATCTTGGGCTTTTCGGAATACCAAAAAGGAAATCAGAGAACCCAAGTGCTCGAAGATCTTGCGATATCCCCTGCCTTCTTCCCCTAGTTTCCAGGTAGTAGAGCGATGCTAGTTCTAGTCCCTGGCTATGGAGAGGAGTGTACAATTTTTCTAGTTTGAGGCCTTGGGCATCCAGACCTCAATGGCAAGGTGTTGATAGGGAAATGGTGTAGTCTTCCATACATCTTTTACACCTCCCATGAGCCACCATGGAGGAGGAGAGGTTGCCACTCTCAGTACCTAGTTTTTTTTGAAGAAATAGAGCACATGTGCATTGTGTGGGCAAGATGATGAGAAGGGGGATAGACAGATCCAAGTTTGTGGATAATTGGACCTAGAGAATATCTACAAACCAAAGGAGAAGGAGAAAGGAAAAGATCAGGAAAAGTTGACCACAAATCTGATCCTTTGGATCAAGAATCAACAACCCATATTGACAAAGTAAGTGATTTCTTATAAATTATGTATCTTGAGATGGGCTTATCTAAACAGAGAAAGTATGGGACAGTTAGAAAGGTATCTAAAACTAGAATTCAATAGGCATACTAAGTTTATGTGATTTTATGATTTATTAAGTCAATTTTTTTGTGAAAGAAAGCATGCCATATGATGTGAGATAGAAATAACAAAATTTGTGAAGTGATTTTCCCCAGTGTTGCTTGATGGCTATATTAAAAATTCAATGCCCACTACAACAAAAATTTCCATTAGTGGCATTTAAAATAATGGCCTTTTATAACAATGCAACTATAGCTTCACATCTACCGACTTTTATTTTTAAAAGGCCACTAGATAATCAATTGAACATTTGTAAAAAGAAGTACAGTAATACCAACATGTCTAAATACTGACAATGGCATTTTATAATTTCCAACTTTGAAATAGTTCCAATTCAAATTTTTCCCTCTTATTTGGGTGCCTTTTCTATTATGCCCAAACTGAATGTAGGGTTAGATCTCCATCCCCACTACAGTTTCCCGCCAGCAACCCTAGTTGGAGGTAGCTTGTTGCTGCTCTGCCCCAAGACTACCAACAAGTTCTTTCTTTGACGATGTGCTAGTCATGCTTTGTATGTCAACTTTACCTCTCTCTTATTTATATCCATTACAAGTCTAGCGGTCCTTGCTGCTCTGAATGATTGTTGTTAAAGGGAGTTGTACAAAAACATCTCTCCCTGTGGCCACACCTTAATGCTCTGGCAATTAGGGTTTGTGTGTGTGGGACATCCTTCTACCACGGGGGTCTCTTTCTCTTGTAGGTCCAAGGACTAGGGCGATCTCTCTGGTGTCTTCCCCGGCATGGCAGAAGAGCTAGCATATTGTTATTCATGGTTACAATTAACAACAGAAGAGGAAGATCTAATCAACATTAATCGACAGTAAGACGGTGATGAAACGGGGAACCTACGGCTGGCGTTGGTCACCCGCATCCTGTGTGATAGGGCTACTAACTTTTGGGTCTTGCAAACAAGGCGGTTTTCAAGCAATTAGAGGGAGACATCTTTGTGATATAGTTTTTGGACTGGAGGGACAAGTAAAAGGTTTTTGATGGAGCACCGTGGAACTTTGATAACAAATTACTTCTGTTCAAAGACATTGAAAATGAAGAGAAAGCAGGAGCAATCGCAATAACCCACAACCTGTTCTGGATTTGAATCTATGGGGTCCCCCTAGGGTTTCAAACTAAATAAGCCATCAAGGAGGTTGCAACCAGAATAGGCAATGTGCTTGAACTTGATGTGGACGAGTTAGGATAAGACTTGTCGGTGAGAGTCTGGGTCAAACTGGACATTGCTAAACCCCTAAAGAGAGTGTTGTGCATCTGAGGAAGTCACAACAAGATATTAAATCTAAAGGTGAAGTATGAGCGGTTGGCAAATTTTTGCCACTTCTGCGGGTGGCTAGGTCATATCCAGAGGGACTGTGGAGAGCAAGTGCAGGACGATGATAGGGGTTTCAATGGGGTGCATGGCTCAAGGAATCCCTAAGGAAACTGAGGGTGACTCTACATGAGGAGATCCATGGCAATACAAGAACCAAATGCAGCATCTAGTTTACCAACAAGCTGTGACCAGACTAGTCGGCGGGCATGACACAAAACACCAGCAGCGAATCGACTATCCAGTCAGAGGTTAAGGGAGGTAGGCCTTATGGAGGAAAGGAGAATGTAGGACACGAAGAGCATCATCAAGCGACTTCCCAGCAAGAGGGCATAGGGGAGTCAGACTACGATCTCAGGGAACTCTTCCCTGAGATCCACGACGCCCATCAAAAAAATTAGTAGGAGGGTGAGGGAAAAGATAAAGAGGGGAGGATAATAGAGAAGGGAAAAGAAAAGGAAGCCACTACAGAAATAGAAATTGTAGAAGAATAGATAGGGAAGACACAGCTGTCTAGAGATGAGTTTTTGGCGCTGAGAGGGCGAGTACACCAACAGGGAGAGAACCATGATGAAGTCAATAGCGACGGGCTAAGAGGACGCATATACTACGATGAGGCATGAGTTCATGTCGAGCAACATGACAACAACACTAAACTGATGAGTGAAGAAACACATAGTGTTGTCCGAACAAGAGCACAACGGGAGAAGGAAAACCAAAAGAAATCTACAAGGAAAGGGAAGGGTGACCCAAAGAAGAAAAAAGAGTTGTCGTGGGTCTACAATATTAGCAGATCCCAACGACTTGGTGTGCCGGAGAAGGAGGTGGTATGGGACACAGTGGCAGGGAAAAGAGGTAGGCAATCTGAGCTTTGTGATATGGAGCTCAATGAGGTAGAGACATTAGGAGAAGTAGGAAAAAAGGTCAGGAACGACGGGGTTAATGTGCACAAAGCAGGGACTTTTGATGTTCAAGTAGCAGAGACTGTGATGAGCCAGCTCTGTGAACAACAATGAAAATCATGAGCTAGAATTGTCAGGGTCTGGGCTGCCCTGACACGGTGAATGCCCTTCGGTCTTGGTGTTAGAGGGAGTGCTCAAACATAGTCTATCTTATGGAGACTATGATTTCTAGTGTTGATTTAGAAGTGGTTAAAATAAAGTGTGGATTTGTGTAAGGAATCTACATCTCTAGTGTGGTGAGAGTAGGTGGAGTAGGACTTTGATGGAAAGATGTGAACCTTAGAGTCGTATCTTACTCTCAACATCATTGTAGCTGTGAAATAGCTGAGGAGGAAGGAGAAAATGCCTGGAGAGAAGTGGGTATATATGGTTGGGCAGACCAACAATAGAAGCACAAGACATGGGAGCTGATGAGAGAGTTGAGAGCACGGTCCAATCTACCTACAGTGTTCTTTGGGGACTTCAATGAGATTACCTAAAATTCAGAAAAGATGGGGGGAGCTCCAAAACCTTTATGATACATATAGGATTTCAGGAATGTGATTGATGACTATGATCTAGAAGATCTGGGATACTGTGGGAGCAGCTTTACGTGGCAGAGAGGCTTAACACCGGAGACCCTTATCTAGAAGAGATTGGACAGGGCTTTAGCCTGTCTAGACTAGGCAGCAAGATTCTACCAGGCCAGAGTAGTACATCTTGCTAAATATGAGTCAGATCATGTACTGATCATTATTCATACTAAAAAAAAGGGGAGGAAGAAGAAAAGGAGACAAAAGCACTTCTTTTTTGAGCCCATGTGGATGGAGGACGAGATGTGTGAGCATATTATTAAGACAGTGTGGGAGGAACGTCTTTCTTATTATTTAAAGGACAACATGGAATGTTTTTTATAACGAGGAACCCCTACCGAGATCGGCCACTATTAGACCCCACCCAGCCAAGGGTAAACCCCAGAACTAGCCACGTACATGGGGGCACCGTGGCACGCTCAGTAACGTGAGGTCTTTATTGCACCCCAAGGGTTTTCGCCTAGAATCGAACTTGTGTCCCTTCATTGGAGATTGTCGAGTCACACCACTTGGGCTACTCCCTCGCCCCAACAAGACAAAATGGAATGTTGTGGAAGTAAGTTAAAAGCATGGGCATCAAAGAAGTTTAGGAAAATGAAAAAAATAACTAGAGAGTTGGAAGGACAGCTGGGAGAGATTCAGCTATTACCACTTGATAGGGGTAATCTAGACAGGTGCACGCAAATTGCAGCGGAGCTACAAGAGTGGCACAGGCAAGATGAAGTTTTCTGGAACGCAAGGACCCGAGTTAATGAGATGAAATCAGGGGATAGAAACACATCTTACTTCCATCACAAAGCTTCTCAGAGGAGGAAGAGGAACATAATTGAGGGGCTAAAAAACATAGAAGGGTAGTGGATGACAAAATAATAAGAGATTGAAAAGATAATCACAGATTTCTTCCAGGGCCTATTTCAGACCTCTAGTCTTTCAGGATGGGAGTAGGCGACACAGGGGATCGGCACCAAGATTGAGATGGAAGAAAGAGAGAGTTTATAGAAGGATATATCTACTGTAGAAATTCAATTAACCCTTAAAAACATGCACCCAAACAAAGCACCTGGTTCAGATGGTATGAAGGCCCTTTTCTTCCAAAAATATTGGCATATTATAGGAGAAGATGTGGATGACTACATCAAGGGGTGGTGGAAATATGAAAGGAGTATTTCCAATTTGAATTCTACTCTAGTGGTGATGATACCTAAAGTGCAAAAATCTACAGAAATTGGAGAATTCAGACCCATCAGCATGTGTAATGCATATACAAAATTGCCTCAAAAGTCATGGCCAATAGATTGATATCATTGATGGACAAGATAGTGTCAGAACAGCAAAGTGCCTTCATCCCCTGTAGACTCATTACTGATAATACCCTCATTGCTTACGAGTTATTTCACACTATGAAGGGAGGTAAAGGAAAAAAGAAGGGACACATTACCCTGAAGCTGGACATGTCAAAATCTTATGACAAGGTTGAGTGGAAGTTTGTAGACTACATCCAAGGAAAGCTGGGCTTTGTGGAGATTTGGAGAAAGAAGGTAATGGATTGCATGTCAATTGTAACCCACTCTTTTTCTATCCATGGGGATCGCACTAGGAAGACTCAACCATCTAGAGGACTATGCCAGGGTGACGCTCTATCACCATACCTTTTTATTTTATGTGATGAAGCTTTCTCTACTTCACTTGCTCTAGCATCACAACAAAATTTCATCCATGGAGTCCAGGCGAGCCGTCATGGTCCCCACATTTTTCATTTCTTTGCAGACGATTCGATCCTTTTTTCCATGGCAACCAAAGAAGAATGCCTGAAATTAGCTACCACCATCAGCCAATATGAATAGTCATCTGAACAGAAGATTAATTTATCCAAGAGTGAGGTGGCCTTTAGCAAAGGGGTGAGCAGGGAAAGGAAGGATGAAATAATAAATTTGTTGCAGGTAAAAGAGGTGGACAGACATGGCAAGTACATGGGACTCCCTACTGTAGTGGGTAGGTCTAAGAAGCAGGTGTTTGCCTATGTTTAGGAGTGTGTATGGAGGAAGCTACAAGGGTGGAAAGAAAAATTTGATGTCCAAGGTGGGGAAGGAGGTTCTCATCAAAAACGTTGCACAAGCCATACCCTCTTATATCATGAGCATATTCCAACTACCAACATATCTCCTAGATTCCATCAACAACACTATATCGAGATTTTGGTGGGGAGCCAAAGAATCAGAAAAGCAAATTGCATGGGTAAGCTGGGTAAATCTATGTAAGCCAAAGAGCCAAGGAGGTATGGGATTCCAAAATATTCATATCTTTAACCAGGCCCTTTTGGCAAAACAAGTATATCATTTGTTTTACAGGAGGGACGCATTGGTGTACAGGGTTCTCAAAGCCAGATATTTTCCTACAGACACCGTGTTAAAAGCAAGACGCGGTTGCAACCCGAGATTCACCTGGCGTAGTATATGGAACTCTAAGAGCCTCATACTAGAAGGGTTGCAATGGTGTGGGGGGGACATAACGAGTATTAACATTGGGTCAGAAAACTGGATACCCAATCTAGGAGGCAGTCTCGAATCCAAATTTGGGGTCTCATCTCCGACAAGAAGTTGATTAATCAAGAGACAAACACATGGGATATTGAGGGTGTAAGTAATGTGTTTACCCCGGATATAGCTGAACGTGTTCATGCAATACCGTTGGGCGCAATAAGGCGAGCAGATGTGATCTTTTGGATATTGAGCAGAATTGGGGAGTACACGGTGAAGTTGGTATACTGGATGGCAACCCAACAACCCTGTACAACATCAAATATGATCAGCAATGAGGGAAACAGAGTATGTCAAGCTATCTGGAAGAGAGGACTTATCCCGAAGGCAGTGCATTTCCTATGGCACTGTGTGACTGGAGTTGTGGCCACCCTCGGGCGACTATTTGACAGGTGTTGTCATACATATGGTATTTTTAGCCTTTGCAAGAGGGGAAAGGAGGATGTTAATAACATGTTGTTCAGGTGAACGTAGGCATGGGACCTTTGGAAAGACTACTCAAGGGACTTGCAAAGCTGGGTGAGACAGGTTGAATTCAGGAGCATCAAAGATGCCATCATGACTCTTACATGGACAGGCAATAAAAAAGATGATGAAGATATGATTTCATCCCTCTGGGCAGTTTGGACGAGGTGGACTGATATCATATTTGGCAACAAGGTGTGACCTCCATCGTGTTAGATATATGGTTGTTGTAGCAACAATTCATTTAGCATGGGTTAATCCCAATGTAGTGTAACAAGTACATGTGAGAAAAGTAGTTTTGTCTCCAGTACAAATGGAAAAGAATTTTAACCCATATTGCTCACTCCTAGAACTTTTGTGGTCCTTATGTGTAGGATCACATGGGGCACTAGTATCCAAGGGGTCCTAGGAGGGAGGTATGCTCACCTCCTTGGTGGGTGGGGTTACCACATCACAATGCATGCACGCATGCGCCACGCCATGCCTCGCCTCGCCTAGCATGGCCTGGCCTGGCCTGGCTGGGCTCGGGCTTGTGGCTTGTGGATTGTGGATTGTGGGTTGTGGAGAATGTCTTCCGGCTTCTTTTTGCACTAAGATACAACTAAGTAATTAATTACTCATGTAATTAATTGTTTCTTTCCTATTCAGATTTATTAAATCCTAACTGGAAAGTGTTTCTCTTTTGCAGATTATTCCATATTATGTACAAGAGTGATCGAGTGTTTGTGTCGTACTGGGAATAGGAAGAAGGGATGTGTGTGGCTATAAATACTCCCCGATCAT
Organism: Alisma plantago-aquatica; assembly: GCA_963693085.1. NCBI lineage: Eukaryota > Viridiplantae > Streptophyta > Magnoliopsida > Alismatales > Alismataceae > Alisma > Alisma plantago-aquatica. Next base: position 58,336,579 of record OY856415.1, read on the forward strand.
TAGGGTTAAACACACAGCAACTGCCGCCATTTCACATGTGTTTTGAGAGCCCTAATCCAGAGAGTGATTGCCTTTGTTCCAGAGCCGCTTCATGGAGTTGCTCTCATGTGCGAAGCGCGTCTTCTCCTTCCCGTTACTGAGACGCGGCTGTCAGGTGGAGGTTCATGCAGACGTTGTGTTGCACTGGTGGTAGTGCGATGAGATGATGTCAAGCACGAGCGAGACGAGTCTATTCCAGGTTCGTGCTGGATCGAGACTGGGAGAACGGTGCCTATCCGCAAGGATTGTCGGACACTGATTTCTTTAACTATCACGTTCGTTTCTCAACGAACGATCTAGTTTGTGAATCTAACTCGTTTATTTTTGTTCTCCTGCTTTGTTTGGTCTTCGTTTCTTATTTGGATCTGGATAAACTTGTTAATTAATTTGCACTTGGTTCTATTACATGTAATGACATTAATAATATTATCAACAGTCTTAAAGAAATCACCTTTTTGTCATTAATTAACAATGGTCGGTCAGGGTGGTTTTAGAAATAAAATTGATACTAGCAATATGCCTAAAAAAATTACCGGTACCAAATTTCCCGTTGGCAGAGTCAGACAGAACTTTGGCTGAATATTGTGGGTTTTGATCAGTACTTAGTAGAGACTGAACCTAAATCTAATGAAATGATTCCTGATAATGCAAATATAATTGCTAATTGGAAGAAGGGTGGCAAAACGTGTCGCGGTTTGATTATATTTGGTTTAAATAACAAACAGTATGATTCTTACTCAAAGCCTCCAGTCACTACATCCAAGGTTTTGTGGGAATTGTTGATTAGGAATTTTAGTACTGAAAATCAAGGTTTTGAAAAATATTGTGTGTCTAAATTTCTTAAGTTTCATATGGTTGAGGGTAAGTCAGTTTCTTATCAAACACATGATCTACAAATCTTAGTTCATGAACTCTCAGATGCCAAGATGGTATTGCCTGAGAAGTTTGTTGTTATGTCTATCATTGAAAAATTCCCTAAATCATGTGAATTGTTTGGTATGTCTCTGAAGCATCGTAAAGGGACACACACAATGGAAGAACTAATGATGGATATTAATATACAAGAAGAACACTTAAAGGAGAAAACGATCAAGGTGCCTACTGATGCAAATCCAACTGTTAATTTTACTTCTGCAAAAAACACCAAAGATAAGAAATCTAAGAATGCACATAAACCTAAGGCAAAGATCCAAAAGAAACTGAAGAACAAACATTGTTGGACTTGTGGACAGGTTGGCCACTGGAACAAGGATTGTCCTTCTAAGAATGCAAAGAAAGTTTCCGCATCTGCAACTGAGGAGGTTGTGTTCAACATGATGACTACATCCTTAAACCTCAATGATGGATACATGTCTATTAAGCCTGAAATCATTTCTATTTTTGAACCACTTTATTAGATAATTGACATTGGGGCTAATGTACATGTATGTGCTGATAAATCCTTGTTTGTCTCTTGTCAGGCCTCTCGAGGACGATCTGTGACTTTGGGTGAATCCTGATCTACATAAGTCAAAGGTGAACAACGGGTGGACTTGAAGTTCCCTTTGGGGAAGGTTTTGACTCTTAACAGGGTCAGACATGTTCCAACCATTCGACGCAATATCATTAGTGGCATAATTTTAGTTAGGGAAGGTTATAGAGTAGACTGTAAATGTAATAAGGCTATTATTACATGCCTTCATGATTCTTTGTTTTTTGGCAAAGGGTACTTATGTGATGTGGAGAACCTATATAAGATTCATGTTGAACATGTTTCAAATTCGATTTTAAATTTGAATGATTATAGTTCTGTTTGCATGAATATTTATTAATCTGATGTTTGGCATTCATGTTTAGGACATGTTAATGTTGCCTCAATGAAGTGTATGATGAATCTGAATTTAATCCCTAAATCTGATATTAGCAATAATAAATGTGAAATCTGTGTGCAAGCTAAATTGCCTAGGAAACCTTTTCATTCTATGAATAGGAATTCGGAAATTTTGGATTTAGTGCATACAGATGTAAGGACCCTGACCTTCGTTTTGGGCTTATCTTGTTTGCTTTGCCTAAACCTTCTCTTTAGTTGCTTGCTAATCACCTTTAGTGGTGATTAGGGTTTTCTTATGCTTTGTTGAGAGTGGAGGTGCTACTTGCAAATAACCTAAGTTTAGGGTTGATGAGCAAGTTTGTCACCTTGAGAGATGTTTTCTCTCTTTTTGCTTCCTCTAGAGTTGAGAGGAAGGTTTGGGCTCGTTGCTTGAGTTTCCTTGGGCTTTTTTGAGCTTTGTTGGGCTTCATTTTTCCTTGTTTGGGCCTTACTTTACCTTGTTGGACCCTGTATCAGGCAGGAGTGTCTTGTGTCGGCCATGGGTGTGTCGCCCATGGGGCTGTATCAGGCAAGGGAGTGAGTGTGTCGGCCATGTACCATCTTTGACCCTTAGCTTCGTTTGTGTCACCACTCTAGTGGACACTTGGTTCATGATGCTTGTGTGTGGAAATTGCCTTCTACATGTGTATGAGGTGGGATGAGAAGGTGGCATTGCCCATGGACAAGTGTCCCTAGGTGGGCGACACATTGCCTTGTTTTCTCTTCCACCCTCTTCTATATATGTATCTCCTTTCTCTTGCTAAGGACCCTTTAGTGTTGGATCAATGGACTCTAGAGGGGGGTGAATAGAGATACACACACTTCACAAAATCGATTAGACCACCAATTTAATTGTAGTGCAAAAACTAATGCAAGCAGCAATTTGATATCCTATTCTAGCATACAAAGCAAGGATAAGAGATAATGAATATCATGCACTTAGACAGGTGGTTTAGAGTGGTTCCACGTCCTAAACTTAGGATCAATGTCAATCCACTACCTAGAGTTAGTTAGACTCTAGGATTTAAAACGTGGTCCTCTTATATATCATGATAAGATTACGAGATACATAAACCACATAACCAGGGCTTAATTACTCAAGTTAAGATCTTCTACCTATCCAAGGAATTACCCACAAAGCAAGATTCTTCGGCCTTCTTCAAAGGACTTACCCAATCTCACCTTTGTCTTCAGCCTTGCAGGATTTACCTATCTTACTTGAGCTTGCCTTGCACCTCTCCTTCACTTGGAGAGATTTCCCACGTTTTCCCTTCACCAAGGGAGCTGGAGCAACAATCAATCTTCACTCTTGAAGATCAGCAACACATCTTCCCCTTCACTCGGAGAAAAACAGTAGCAACTCCTCTTTCACTCGGAGAAGTAGCTTCAATCAATCTTCAATTTGATTTGGAGGTAGGAAGAAAGAAAGGAGAGCTTTACATAGCACAAAGGATAGCTCTCATACACAGGGACCTATCTCACTCTTAACTCACGAATATGTCTTGAAGATAGAGAGAGAAAGGGGCTCAAGGGCTTGGAACACTCTCAACTAAGCTAGAACCAAGTTTGCAATGGAAGAGCAGCTTGGAATGAATTCCAAGGGGTTCTATTTATAGTTGATGGTGGCCCTTTATGTTGTGGGACACTTGGGTGCAAAATTGGTCATTTTTCCTTCAAGAAAACAGCTATATTTTTGCCCAAAACGATTCACCAACGGTCATATTACTTTTTCTACAAATTTTGTACAGTGCATTCGGTCGAGTATCAATGGTGTAACTCGATCGATCAAGTAGCAGGCAATCCGATGTTCAAGTGATCGGTCGAGTTTGTCCTGAGGAAAACTCGACCGACCATTTCAACTGGAAATGGCCTACTACCCAATCGGTCGAGTTCTGTGAGTGCACAACTCGGCCGATTGCAATCTTCAGAAAATCGACTCAGGATGATCGGTCGAGTTTCAGGGTGGGAAACTCGACCGACCAAGTGCCTGTAATTGATTTTCTAATTTGCAATAAAAGTGATTAGCACTTGGTGAATTTTGTCCCAAACATTTTTCTCTTCTAAGTTACAAGCATATTCATCATTACAAGTGATTACATTTATGTTCTAAGGTGATTTACATGGAAATCCTAAAATGCACACTTGTAGTCAATTTGGCTTGCACTTGGCCCATTCTAGGGCTTTGTATATATGATCCTTTTCATGTACCTAATGCCTACAAACAATCTTTAACACACATGTTAGATACATATGAATGGAATGGTTAAGTCATTATCAAAATATAGGTAATGTATAACCTCTAGGTCAACATTTAGTTCCTTAGTTTCCCCTCTTCCTTGGTGAACGACACCTCTCCTTTGCAACCTTGGTGGCCGATACCCTTGGAGGAGCTAAGATTGGTGGTCGATCCTTCTCTTTGAAGTCTTCTTCTTCTTCCTCTTGTGGTGTCCGAAGGTGTTTCTTGGTGTTAGGAGCTTGGATCTTGCTTAAGGAGGGTTACATAACTCCTAACCTTATCTATACTACTCCCCTTTCTTGTTGCATAATATGTTTCATCTTGATCGGCCATACTCCTTGCTAGATATGTTTCTTGCTCTAGTTTGCAGCTTTTATCTTGTCGGATATATGATCTTGTTGCTATAATGGATGTGTTGGATGTGATTTGATCTTGGTGGTCGAACCCTATGTGTAGAGTTTCTTGGGCAATACCCCTTTTCTCTCATTTGGTCTTGAGAAGTGAGTTCGGCTCTAGTGATATAGGCAGCACCCCTCTCACTTGGTTGTTGATAGGTGAGTCTATACTTTAGTTGCTTGAGTAACACTCTTCTCTCACCATGGATTTGAGAGGTGAGCCTTGGTTGAGCCTTAGGCCGATATGGAAATGATCCATCATGTTTCCCGATTGGTGATGGAGGTTGTGCAAAACCCCTCTCTCTTGGTTGTTGAGAGGTGAGCCAATTATCTTTATCTTTTAGGGTTTTTATGATGGTGATCTTGAGGTTGATGATGACCTTGTCAGGATGAGCTTGGTGCCTTGCATGATACACCTTGTAGTAGTGCTTCCCGATACCCCCTGCCTTGGGTTTAGTCTTGGCTGATATGGTCATTTTGAGTGTTGTTGGCTTGATGCCCGATATGGCCCTATTGACCTTGATGATGAGCTTGGGAGATATGCCTTGGTCTAGATGATCCTTTGACCTAATAGATGTTGCCCCTTGGCTGACAGAGTGCCTAAGTGGATATCCCTGGTTGGAGTCTTGGGTGATACAAGTTGGGTTGGTTTCTTTCCCGACATGGGTTGAGTGATGGACCCTATGGTGACTGATATGGTATGCTTGACTTAGTTTAACTATAGGGTAGTTGTCGCTTGACATAACCCTAACCCTAAACTAAGTGGGCCGATAGGGCTTTGCCCGATTCAGTGGATGGATATGCCCCATGAACCCAGTTGCACGATAGCACCTTTGCTCTCTAGTTAGACGACACACCATGAAGTGGTTGACCGATATGCTTTGCCCTTGGATCGGCTGTTATGTGGTTGTTTGTTGTTCTTGTCCGACAGGCTTGGATGAGGGTAGTTACCCTGCCCGATACCACCTATGGTGAGGGTTGTCCTACCTGTCACACTTCTAGTGAGGGTAGCGGGCACCTTTGGTGAGGGTCATGACCAACCCGGAAACCTTAGCGAGTGGTTCTTTATCATGTGTTTGCACCTTTGATGATTATGGGTTATGGATGATGGTTTGTAAACCAATGCTATGTTTAATGCATGAAGATGATGCCTATTAAGAAGATAAGATGCTAGTTTATAAGCTCAAATAGATGCCCATGATTTGATAGCAGTAATGTAATTGATACATTATGCCACACACAGTCTTGATCATGACATGTGTAACTGCAAACCCTAACGACATGATAATCAATAAAGCTCTATGTCTAGTGATTTTAAGTTATCTCTCTTGCTGCGTATACTAACCATGTAGGTGTATAAGATGAATTCATAGCCAGGTAAGAGCTATGAGGCATATGTGTTTGAATAACACTGTATCATGATGGTAACTCTTGTTGATGAAATAAAATGCATCACCAGTATAAGAAGATAGGTCTAAGAACCTAATGAAGGCCGAGTGCCTAGTGAGGTGTTATCCTCTTGATGATGAGATAAGGGATTGTTATCCCCAATGATGATGTAAGATGGTGATGATGCCTTGAGAGGCAGTGGCTTTCTATGATAAGGGATTGAGATCCCAGGACAAGGTGATGATGACAGTAATAAAATAACTCATTGCTTGTGTGTTTTACAACTTGGTTGCCTCAACAATCCACTTCAAATATACGAATTAATTACAGTGGAATATATCATGTAGTTTGCCCTGGCCATAGATCCATCATTGTCAGTAGCTGGTGATGCTGAAACGGTTCTCCTGCGGGTTAACCCAGAGTGCATATTGTTGAATATGTGGAGTTCTTCTAGATGAAAATAGGAGGATTTGAGTGCAAATGCGGTTGCAGACTCGGGATATATCGAGCATGGTGAACATGCCCATGGCTCAGGATATGTGATAGAGCATGATTGCCTTCATGGATCAGAGCACGGTGAATAGGCATGTGGCTCAAAGTTTACTAGCACCGAGTCGACGTTTCAATGAGTATAGTGATCATTCCCCGCCCATGTTGGTGTATTTCGCCTTTGATCCACTGACCTCATCTGAATAGTATACACTGCTTAGAGAAAAATATGGGACATTGGTTGAGGCCTTGCTTATGTAGATGATCCAGTTATCTCTTACATTTACTTATACGATCTTGATATCTTGTGATAAGTTCTTATAAAGCTTATCTTGTCAATCATGTTCCATAAAGAAATATCTGGATATAGGTCTCATAGATATTTTGGTAAGATTGATGGTAATAATAGTCTTGCTCAGTATGTTGCTCTTATTATATGTCTTTACTAGCTATCTGCTTTATCTACTTTAAACCTTCTGAGGTTTTATAGTTTCAGAGGGGAGTTATGTTGCTCGTTGGGACTGTGTGTCTCACCCCGCTGGTTTACAACCTTTTTAGGTGATCACACTAGACGTGGTGGTGGTCATGAGGTTGAGGCCAAGCAGCAAGAGGAAGAGCAGTAGAAGGTAAGAGATGGACATGCTGCATGTTTTGATGTTTTGTAGTAGTCCTGGAGTCATCAATGTACTCTCAGGTCCTCGGAGGTGTTTTGATGACGTTTCACGATGTATAGCTGTTGAACCTTTATTTATCCTGTTGTTGGCCTTATGTGGCCTTTTATGTACATATAAATAGGTGATGAACTCATGTGCTGGCAGAACAGTTGGACCCTATAAATTTGTGGATATATATCTAGCTTGTATTGTTTATATAAAATGTTTCTTTACAGGGTCTAGATGAAATAGTTCTCTTATGTATGCTTTCTTCAATCACTTTTAATTAATTGTGGCTTTTGTTAATATTTGGTTCTACACGTTTTTGCGTGTCATCTCACTTTGTGTGTGATGGTGGGGTGTCACATATTAGGTTGGTATCAGAGCTCTTGGTTCATTGAGTCTAGAGGGATCTAGGAGTAGGTTTGTGTCTATTCTTGTGAGTTTCCCAGATTTTATTACAATAATCTTATGCCCTCAGTAGAAGAAAAAGCTTAAAGATGTCTGGAAACCATGAAGAACATGCTGGCGAGAGCAGCGAGGCTGCATCAGTTGATGGAGCTAGAGTGCAAGAACATGAAGATTGGGTGCCTGAGGTCCCCCAACTTGACCCAGCCATTCTTAAAAACCCTACCTATCAACAACTTATGGGGCAGATGGTGGCTACGATGAATCTCATGGTGGAGAGATTGTTAGTGCTTCCACCAAGAGCACAGGCTCCCCATGGTGAAACATCAGGTATTGGGAAGACCTTTGAGCGGCTTTGCTGAGTCAGAGCTTCAGATTATGTTGGAACGGCTGATCCAGCGGATGCAGATCTGTGGCTGACAAGTCTTGAGAAGGCCTTTCGGATCCTTGACATCCCCGAAGCGAACAAAGTAAAGCACATTGTCTACCTTCTGAAAGGTAGTGCTGGCCATTGGGGGGGGGGGCATCGAGGAGGAGAAGTGACCCGGTGAGGTAATCTATTGGGAGGTTTTCCGACGGGAGTTTGTCAGCTGATACTTCCCAAAGACGTACCTGGATGAGAAGATCAACCAGTTTGAACGTTTGTGCCAAGGATCAATGAGCATCACTGAGTATGAAGCCAAGTTTATGGACTTGCTGAGGTTTGTCCTCACATGGCATCGACAGATGATGAGCGAATCAGACAGTTTGACAAGGGTTTGAGTGCTAAGCTGTCAACACCTACTACTGCTTTGGAGAATCGAGAGCAGTTTGCCACGTTCGTGGAGTCAGTCTGAAGGATAGAATGGTCAGTTAGGGAGAAGAGAGAGGCCATGACTAAGAAGAGGCATGCTTAGTTTTAAGGACAAAGATCTGGTGGCTTCAAGAAGCCAAGGTTTTCAGCACCTTCCATGACGAGAGGGTCCAGAAAATCGTCACAATGGTCTCGAGTAAGGGAAGAGGTTATGTTTCTTCGTCGTCGAAGGCACATAGTACAGCTTCAGTGGCAGTGACAGGATCATCAAGGACGTAGTTTGATGGTAAGGCATGCTATCTTTGTGGAAAGATCGAACAATGGAAGGCAATTTGCCCAGCGAGGGATGTTGAAGTAACACAATAGCCGAGGCAGAATCAGTAAGGGTCAGACAGACAGCAGCCCAGTGGTAGAAGAGGGCAAGGACGCAGTCAAGCATCGCAAGTGGGATCATCTTATCAAGGAAGTAGAGGACGAGGATGACATAAAGCAATGGCTCACATTAATTTTATAAGTCAGTCGGAGGCAATAGTCAACACATGAGTGGTGGCAGGTCAGAAGGAGTTATTTCATTCTGATTTTTCTTCTTCTTACTTTATATCTGTTCTGGTTGACCCGGGTGCTATGCACTATTTTATCGCACGTTCTATGCTTGATAATTGTCTGTTACATGTTAGTTGTAAGAAAGATAGCCTGTTGTTGGAAACCCCTCTTGATGGTTCCTTGATGCTTCAAGAAGAGTGTCCATCTTGTGTCTAATCTTTTCAGGACACAGTATACAAGTGGATCTTATACCACTTGATATGCATGGATTCAATGTGATCCTTGGGATGGATACCTTAGAAAAATATAAGGTTGTGATGGACTGTGGTTCCAAGAAGGCAGTGTTTAACGACAGTGGAGAGAAGTGGATCTTCCAGGGAGATAGGAAGATTCTCCCGACATGTTTAGTGTCAGCAATGGTGGCAGAGAAGTTGTTGCGGCAAGGTTGTAAGGCATTCTTACCTCACGTTGTGGATACCAAGGCAAAAGGTCCTAGCCTTGATGAGGTTTCGGTTGTCTGAGAGTTTGCGGACGTGTTTCCAGATGAGTTTTCCAGTGTTCCCCCACCTCGAGATATTGATTTTGAGATCAATCTAATACCAGGAACACAACCAGTTGCACAGACACCGTACAAGATGGCTATAAGGGTTTCAACTGACCAAGCACATCACCTTTGGGTGCTCCAGTCTTGTTCATTAAGAAGAAGGACGGGTCGATGCGGTGTGTATAGATTACCGGTAGTTGAACAAAGTTACGATCAAGAACAAGTACCCACTGCCGAGGATAGATGATCTGTTTGATCAGTTGTGTGGTGTTGAAGTGTTCTTGAAGATTTATCTACGGTTTGGATATCATCAATTGAGGATTAAGGCAGATGACATACCAAAGTTAGCTTTTAGGATGAGGTATGGTCACTTTGAGTTTGTGGTTATGCCGTTTGGGCTAACTAATGCACCTACTGCTTTCATGGATCTGATGAACAGGGTGTTCCGTCCGTTTCTAGATTAGTTTGTTGTAGTTTTTATAGATTACATCTTGATCTATAGTCGGGACAGTCAAGAGCATGAACAACATCTTCGACAAGCTTTGACTCTTCTCTGCCAACATCAGTTGTATGCCAAGTTCAGTAAGTGCGGGTTCTAGTTGAAAGAAGTGACTTTCTTGGGTCATGTGGTATCTATAGGAGGAGTCAGAGTAGATCCAAAGAACGTGGAGTCAGTTGCAGATTGGAAGTAACCAAAGATGCCAACAGAAGTTTGTAGTTTTCTGGGTTTAGCAGGATACTACCGGAGGTTTATAAGAAATTTCAGTGTGATCGCACTATTGTTGACAAAATTGACCAGGAAGGATGTACCCTTTGTTTGGGATGATCATTTTCAGAAAACTTTCGAAAGCTTGAAGGAGAAGTTGACTAGTGCTCTGGTGTTGGTGCTGCCAGAGCCTGGGAAAGGCTATGTGGTTTTCTGTGATGCTTCCAAGAAAGGCCTAGGATGTGTGTTGATGCAGGAGGATCATGCGGTTTCTTTTGCTTCGCGACAGCTTAAGAAACATGAGGATAATTATCCGACACATGATTTGTAGTTGGAAGTGGTGGTCCATGCATTAAAGATCTGGAGATACTATCTTTATGGGGAAGTGTGTTAGATCTTTACAGACCATAAGAACTTGAAGTACATCTTTTTGCAGAGTGAGTTGAACATGTGACAGTGTCGTTGGATGGAGCTAATCAATGATTATGATTGCAATATTGAGTATCATCTTGGTAAGGCAAACATGGTAGCTAATGCACTTAGCAGGAAGTCTTCTTCTCTTCCCACAAAGAAGGCACAAATGAGCTCCATGGTATGCCATAGGCGCGATATGCTTGTCTCTTTGCGGTAGATGAATGTGTAGTTAGAAGTTTCTTTGTTGGTAGGTTTGTGGGCACAGATGCAAGTCAAGCCTAAGCGGAGATAGCAGATCAAAGACACACAACAGGCAGATGATACAATGCAGTTGACCAGGTTAGAGTTCGGTAGCGAAAAGTGTGATGGGTTCCATGAGTCCAAAGATGGACTAGTTTGTTATCATAATAGGATGGTGGTCCCCGATGTTGATGATCTGAGAAAGATAGTGCTCAAGGAAGAACACACATTGATGTATGCTATGTATCCAGGGGTCACCAAGATGTATCATAATCTGAAGGATCTGTATTGGTGGCTTGGCTTGAAGAAGGATGTAGCCGAGTTTGTGGCTAGGTGTGTGGTATGCCTGTAAGTTAAGGCTGAGAATCAGAAGCTGGCAGGTATGTTGCAACCCATACCGATACCACAATGGAAATGAGATCATATAATTATGGATTTTATAGTTGGTCTGCCAAGGACAGCTAGGGATTATGATTCCATTTGGGTGATAGTGGACAGATTGACAAAGTCTGCGCACTTCATACTGGTAAAGACAACGTATATAGCAGATAAGCTTGCTCAGGTGTATGTAGATGAGATAGTGTGTTTTCACGGTGTACCAACAATGATAGTTTCTGACAGAGGTCCTCAGTTCACGAGTCATTTCTGGGAACAGTTGCACAAAGCATTGGGAACGCAGTTGATGTTCAGTACTTCTTTCCACCCGCATACAGATGGGAAGTCTGAAAGGACTATTCAGACTTTGGAGGATCTTCTCCGAGCTTATGTTTTGCATTTCCTAGGTAGTTGGGATGTGCATCTTAGTTTGATAGAGTTCACCTATAATAATAGTTACCAGCGGAGCATTGACATGGCTCCTTATGAGGCTCTATATGGAAGGAAGTGCATATCTCTCCTATGTTGGTATGAGTCTGGCAAATATCAGCTTTTAGGTCCACAGTTAGTGCAGCAGACAACAGAAAAGATCAGGCTAATACAACGACAGTTAAAAGCAGCACATGACAGATAAAAGTCTTATGCAGATAATCATCGACAACCTTTAGAGTTCCAGGTGGGAGACAAAGTGTATCTCAAGGTCTCACCGTGGAAAGGTGTGCTAAGGTTTGGCCGGAAAGGAAAGTTGGCACCCAGATATATGGGGCCATATCCAGTGATAGCACGTGTTGACAAGGTAGCTTACAAGTTAGAGTTGCCGCCAGAGTTGCACAGGTTACATCCAGTGTTCCATGTCAGCATGCTAAAGAAAAGTCATCCAGACACGGGAACAGTGATACAGCCAGTTCAGGTTGAGCTTGATGAAGATGTGACATATGAAGAAGGTCCAGTGATGATCCTTGATAGGAGAGTAAAGAGGTTGAAGAGGAAGGACTTGGTTCTTGTGAAGGTTCTTTGGCATCATTGTGGCATTGAGGAAGCCACGTGGGAGCTTGAGGAAATATGAGGAGGAAGTATCCCTCACTTTTCTCTTTGGATTTCGGGGGAGAAATCCCTTTGTAGAGGTTTATGGCTTGTAAGGACCCTGACCTTCATTTTGGGATTATCCTGTTTGCTTTGCCTAAACCTTGTGTTTAGTTTCTTTCTAATCACCTTTAGTGGTAATTAGGGTTTGCTTGTGCTTTGTTGAGAGTGGAGGTGCTACTTACATATAACCCAAGTTTAGGGTTGATGAGCAAGTTTGTCACCTTAAGAGATGTTTTCTCTCTTTTTGCTTCCTCTAGAGTTGAGAGGAAGGTTTGGGCTCGTTGCTTGAGTTGCCTTGGGCTTTTTTGAGATTTTTTGGGCTTTGTTTTGCCTTGTTTGGTCCTTGCTTTTCCTTGTTGGACCCTGTATCAGGTAGGAGTGTCTTGTGTCGGCCATGGGTGTGTCGCCCATGGGGTTGTATCGGGCAAGGGAGTGAGTGTGTCAGCCATGGACTATCTTTGACCCTTAGCTTCATTTGTGTCACCACTCTAGTGGACACTTAGTGCATGATGCTTGCATGTGGCAATTGCCTTGGACATGTGTATGAGGTGGGATGAGAATGTGGCATTGCCCATGGACAAGTGTCCCTAGGTGGGCGACACATTGCCTTGTTTTCTCCTCCACCCTCTTCTATATATGTATCTCCTTTCTCTTGCTAAGGATCCCTTTAGTTCCTTAGTTTCCCCTCTTCCTTGGTGAACGACACCTCTCCTTTGCAACCTTGGTGGTCGATACCCTTGGAGGAGCTAAGCTTGGTGGTCGATCCTTCTCTTTAGAGTCTTCTTCTTCTTCCTCTTGTGGTGGTCGAAGGTGTTGCTTGGTGCTAGGAGCTAGGAGCTTGGAGCTTGCTTAAGGTGGGTTACATAACTCCTAAACTTATCTATACTACTCCCCTTTCTTGTTGCATAATATGTTTCATCTTGATCGGCCATACCCCTTGCTAGATATGTTTCTTGCTCTAGTTTGCACCTTTGATCTTGTTGGATATATGATCTTGTTGCTATAATGGATGTGTTGAATGTGCTTTGATCTTGGTGGTAGAACCCTATGTGTAGAGTTTCTTGGGCAATACCCCTTTTCTCTCATTTGGTCTTGAGAAGTGAGTTCAGCTCTAGTGATATAGGCAACATCCCTCTCACTTGGTTATTGAGATGTGAGTCTATACTCTATTTGCTTGAGCAACACTCTTCTCTCACCATGGATTTGAGAGGTGAGCCTTGGTTGAGCCTTAGGCCGATATGGAAATGATCTGTCATATTGCCCGATTGGTGATGGAGGTTGTGCAAAACCCCTCTCTCTTGGTTGTTGATAGGTGAGCCAATTCTCTTGATCTTTTAGGGTTTTGATGATGGTGATCTTAAGGTTGATGATGACCTTATCGGGATGAGCTTGGTTCCTTGCACGATACACCTTGTAGTAGTGCTTCCCGACACCCCCTGCCTTGGGTTTAGTCTTGGCCGATATGGTCATTTTGAGTGTTGTTGGCTTGATGCCCGATATGGCCCTCTTGACCTTTATGGTGAGCTTGTGTGATATGCCTTAGTCTAGATAATCCTTTGACTTAATAGATGTTGCCCCTTGGCCGACAGAGTGCCTAAGTGGATATCCCTGGTTGGAGTCTTGGGCGATACAAGTTGGGTTGGTTTCTTGCCCGACATGGGTTGAGTGATGGATCCTATGGTGACCGATATGGTATGCTTGACTTAGTTGAACAATAGGATAGTTGTTGCATGACATAACCCTAACCCTAAACTAAGTGGGTCGATAGGGCTTTGCCCGATTCAGTGGATGCCCATCACCTTGGGTGCACAATATGCCCCATGAACCCAGCTACATGATATCACCTATGCTCTCTAGTTGCACGACACACCATGAAGTGGTTTCCTGATATGCTTTGCCCTTGGATCGGCCGTTATGTGGTTGTCCGTTGTGCTTGTCCGACAGGCTTGGGTGAGGGTAGTTACCCTACCCGATACCGCCTATGGTGAGGTTTGTCCTACCCGTCACACTTCTAGTGAGGGTAGTGGGAACCTTTGGTGAGGGTCATGACCAACCCGGAAACCTTAGCTAGTGGTATCATGTTTCCGCACCTTTGATGATTATGGGTTATGGATGATGGTTTGTAAACCAATGCTATGTTTAATGCGTGAAGATGATGCATATTAAGAAGATAAGATGCTAGTTTATAATCTCAAATGGATGCTCGTGATTTGATAGCAGTAATGTAATTGATACACTATGCCACACATAGTCTTGATCATGACATGTGTAACTACAAACCCTAACGACATGATAATCAGTAAAGCTCTATGTCCGATGATTTTAAGTTATCTCTCTTGTTGCGTATACTAACCATGCATGTGTATAAGATGAATTCATAGCCATGTAAGAGCTATGAGGCATATGTGTTTGAATAACACGGTATCACGATGATAACTCTTGTTGATGAAATAACATGCATCACCAGTATAAGAAGATAGGTCTAAGAACCTAATGAAGGTTCAGTGCCTAGTGTGATGTTATCCTCTTGATGATGAGATAAGGGATTGTTATCCTCAATGATGATGTAAGATGGTGATGATGCCTTGAGAGGCAATGACTTTTTATGATAAGGGATTGAGATCCCAAGACAGGGTGATGATGACAGTAATAAAATAAGTCATTACTTGTGTGTTTTACAACTTGGTTGCCTCAACAATCCACTTAAAATATACTAATTAATTACAGTGGAATATATCATGTAGTTTGCCCTGGCCATAGATCCATCATCGTCAATAGCTAGTGATGGTGAAATGGGTTCTCCTACGGGTTAACCTGGAGCGCATATTGTTGAATATGTGGGGTTCTCCTAGCCGGAAATAGGAGGATTTGAGTGCAACTGCGGTTGCAGACTCGAGATATATGGAGCATGGTGAATAGGCCCATGGATCAGGATATGTGATAGAGCATGAGTGCGTTCATGGCTCAGAGCACAGTGAATAGGCCCATGGCTCAAATTTTACTAGCGTCGAGACCTGTACCAAGGCAGGCTAGGGTTATGGGTAGCTTGCAGAGTTGACCCTATGGCTGAGGCCACTTAAGCATGAGATTGTGGTCCTGCTTTGGTTCTCGTGCACTAACCACGAGGTGGAGAGGTCATGGAGTCCAGCTCTTCCATCGACCTTGTATGGTACCGGTTTTGGGCTTCACAGCCGAAGGTTGGATTTGAGCAGGGACAGCTCACTTCCTCAGGGCATAATAAAATGTAATCCAGCCAAATAGTATACACTACTTAGAGAAAAACACAGGACATTGGTTGAGGCCTTGCTTATGTAGATGATCCAGTTTTCTCTTACAGTTACTTATACGATCTTTATATCTTGTGATAAGTTCTTATAAAGCTTATCTTGTCAATCATGTTCCATAAAGAAATATCTGGATATAGGTCTCATAGATATCTTGGTAAGATTGATGGTAATAATAGTCTTGCTCAGTATGCTGCTCTTATTATATGTCTTTACCAGCTATCTACTTTATCTGTTTTAAACCTTCTGAGGTTTTATGATTCGGCGGGGAGTTATGTTTCTCACAGCTGGGACTGTGTGTCTCACCCCGCTGGTTTACGACCTTTTTAGGTAATTATGCTAGACGTGGTGGTGGTCACAAGGTTGAGGCCGAGCAGCAAGAGGAAGAGCAGTAGAAGGCAAGAGATGGACATGTTGCATGTTTTGGTGTTTTGTAGTAGAGTCCTAGAGTCATCCATGTACTCTCATGTCCTCGGAGGTGTTTTTATGACATTTCACGATGTATAGTTGTTGAACCTTTGTTTATCCTGTTGTTGGCCTTTTGTGGCATGTTATGTACATATAAATAGGTGATGAACTCATGTGCTGGCACAACTGGACCCTGTAAGTTTGTGGACATATATCAGGCTTGTAATGTTTATATAACATGTTTCTTTACATGATCTAGATGCAATAGTTCTCTTATGTATACTTTCCACAATCGGTTTTAATTAACTGTGGTTTTTGTTAATATTTGGTTCCACATGTTTTCGCGTATCATCTCGTTGTCTGTGTGATGGTGGGGTGTCACAACAGATATATGTGAATTTAATGGTGTTGCTACGAGGGATAAAAAGTGTTATTTTATAACTTTTATTGACGATGTGAGTAGATACTGTTATGTCTTTTTTACTTAGAAGTAAAGATGAGGCATTGGATAAATTTAAAATTTATAAGAAAGAAGCCGAAAGTCAAACCAGTAAAGTACTTAAGAGATTAAGGTATGACAGGGGAGAAGATTATACCTCAAACTTATTTTTGGAATTTTTTCAATTACATGGTATAGTTCATGAGGTCACTGCTCCTTATTCACCACAATCAAATGGGATTGTTGAACATAAAAATCGAACCTTAATAGATATGGTAAATACCTTACTCCAAACATCTGGATTACCCAACTTTATGTGGGGGGAGGTTTGAATATGGCTTGCCATATTCAGAATAGAGTTCCCCATAAACATTCAGAGAGTAGTCTGTTTGAGTTGTGGAGAGGAAGGAAATCGAGTCTTAAATATCTTTGAGTGTGGGGGTGCCTTGCAAAGGTACTTGTCCCTGAACACAAAAGGAAGAAATTGGGATCGAAAACGGTTGATGCCATATTTTTGGGGTATGTAGAGACAAGTTATGCTTACAGATTCTTTATTATAAAATTAGATATCTCTGGCATTGAGGTTAATACAATTGTGGAATTACGTGATGCAACATTCTTTGAGGATGTATTTCCTATGAAAATGGGTGTGCCCAATGAAGTATCTCAAGAAGATTCATTTACCACAAGTTCTATTCCTGAGCACTTGGAAAGGATGACAAATATGGGGGGGCGACTCAAAACAAGCTATTTCTGAATCTGATGATTCTGAAGGAATAGTTGAACCAAGGAGAAGTAAAAGGCCTAGGACATCCAAGGACTTTGGAAGTGAGTTTCTCACTTACAATGTTGAGGATGATCATGTCACTTTCAAACAAATTATGGAATCTCCAGAAGCTATGTTTTAGAAAGAAGTCGTTAATGATGAAATCCAATCAATTCTCTTGAATGGAACTTGAGAATTGGTGGATTTGCCTCCTGGTTGTTCTACAGTTGGTTGTAAATGGATCTTTAAGAAGAAACTTAATGCAGACAGTACAATCAATAAGTATAAGGTTAGGTTAGTTGCTAAGGGTTACACATAAAGGGGAGGAATAGATTATTTTGATACCTATTCACTTGTTTCCCGTATGACCACAATCTGAGTGCTTATAGCATTGGCTTCCATTTATAATCTATATATCCATCAGATGGATGTGAATACCGCGTTCTTACACAGTGATCTTCAGGAAGAGATATATATGGAACAACCTGAGGGATTTGTGGGTCGTGGGAATGAGTCCAAAGTGTGTAAACTTGTTAAGTCATTATATGGCTTGAAACAAGCCCCCTGGCATGAGAAGTTTGATTATGTGATATCATCGTTTGGCTTTATTTCTAATGAATTCGATAAGTGACTCTAATGCAAAATTGTCAATAATGGATTCATTTTTTTATGCTTATACGTCGATGATATCCTGCTTTTTGGTTCCGATATAAAAGTAGTAAATGAGACAAATTCATTCTTGTATAGCAAGTTTGAGATGAAGGATATGGGTGTCGCTGATGTGATTTTAGGGCTTAAAATCATAAGGTATATTGGTGGTATAACTCTCTCTCAGTCTCACTATGTTGAGAAGATACTGGAGGGGTTTGAGTACACATCATGTAATCCTGTTAAGACTCCATATGATTCATCCAACCCCTTGTTCAAGAATGAGACTGGGGTTCCAGTGTCTCAATAACGATACTCTCAGATTATTGGAAGTTTGATGTATCTTATGAATTGTACACGTCCAGACATTGTGTTTGCCGTGAACAAGTTAAGTAGATACACCAGTTGTCCCGACAAGACCTATTGGGAAGCTCTTGACAGAGTTCTGAGGTATATCAAGGAAACTTGTTCCCTTGGGCTGCATTATGGTAAACATCCTTCTGTAGTCGAAGGATATAATGATGCAAGCTGGATTGTCATGAATTCTGGGTGTAATGGTGTCTCAGGATATGTATTCATGTTGGGAGGAGGAGCTATTTACTGGAGGTCTAAGAAACAGACCATATTGTCTCGGTTCACTTTTGAAGCAGAGTTGTGTGCTTTAGATGAAACTAGATTGGAAGCTTAATGGCTACATGGACTTATGTGTAGTTTACCTATGGTAATGAAGTCACTTCCTACAATTTCAGTTCACTGTGACATCACTACAACTATTGCTAAGATAAAGAGTTCCAAGTATAATTAAAAACAACGTAGACACATCTAAGTCAAACTCAAGTCTGTAAGGGAGTTCGTGTCTAATGGGGTTGTGGCTGTGGACTACGTCGGTACCAAATAATACAGTTGATCCTTTCACTAAAGGTCTTACTTTGGCTTTAGTAGAAAAATCCAGGTTGGGGATGGGACTGAAACCCCTATAGATTTACAGGCAGTAGCAACTCAACCCAAAAGAGTAGAGATCCCACAAATTGGGTTCAATGTGGTAATAACAAGTTGTCGGGTGAATCGGATGACACTATGTGTTCTTGTTTGATGTGTCTTGCATCTGTGTGTCTATCCCCTGGGAAACATGTTAGTGTCATGACTACAAGATAGTAAGAGAGTAGTCTCTTAATGGTATCAAGTCTTAGGACAAAATGTTAGCAGTACATCCTTGGAGACTCCAGCTAAGTGATTGATATTGTGTACGCCGCAACAGGAGAATTGGGTTGTTCTTTGTTATCAATCATGATATAGATTTTTGTATGCATAGCCTTAATGCATTGTTTTCTTTTCTAACATGTCTTTATTGTGTTGTTATCAATCTATACTCTTGTACCCAAGGTTCAGGTTCAAGACTTTTGCTCGCCTAGTTCCTACGGGGGTCACAGTTAGATAACTCAGGTAGATTCAAACCGAAAGGTATCTGTTGAAAGCACAGTATGGAAGACTGAATGGTAGAGCACACTACACATTGGACTTTGTGGGAGATTGTTAGAAATATGGTTGTTGTAGCAACCATTTATTTAGCATGGGTTAAGCCCAATGTAGTGCAGCAAGTACATGTGAGAAAAGTAGTTTTGTCTCTAGTGCAAATGGCAAAGAAGTTTTATCTCATATTGCTCACTCCTAGAACTTTTGTGGTCCTTATATGTAGGATCACATGGGGCACTAGTATCCATGGGGTCCTAGGAGGGAGGTATGCTCACCTTCTTAGTGGGTGGGGTTACCACATCACAACGCACGCACGCACGCGCGTGCGCCACGCCACGCCTCGCCTCGCTTGTGCTTGTGGATCAACTAAGTAATTAATTACTTGTGTAATTAATTGTTTCTTTCCTATTCAGATTTATTAAATCTTAACTGGAAAGTATTTCTCTTTTATAGATTATTTCGTATTATGTACAAGAGCATCCGAGTATTTGTGTCTTACTGGGAATAGGAATAAGGGATGTGAGTGGCTATAAATACTCCTCGGTCGTTAGGGTTAAACACACAACAACTGTCGTCATTTCTCGTGTGTTTTGAGAGCCCTAATCTAGAGAGTGATTGCCTTCGTTCCCGAGCCACTTCGTGGAGTTGCTCTCTTGTGCGAAGCGCGGCTTCTCCTTCCCGTTACCGAGACACGACTGTCAGGCGAAAGTTCTTGTGGACGTTGTGTTGCACTTGTGGTAGTGCGACGAGACGACGTCAAGCGCGAGCGAGACGAGTCTCTTCCAGGTTCGTGCCGGATCGAGATTGGGAGAACGGTGCCTATCCGCGAAGATTGTCGGGCACGATTTCTTTAAGTATCACTTTTCTTTCTCAACTAAGGATTTGTTTTTCGAATATAACTAGTTTATTTATGTTCTCCTACCTTGTTTGGTCTTTGTTTCTTATTTATGTTTGAACTTGTTAATTAATTTGCACACATGTAAAGACATTAATAATATTATCAACACATAATTGTCCAACAAACGTTACTGGAACTGATACGAGGATACCGTGCGGCGGGGAGTAAGGACGAGACACAGACGGAAATGAACGCGGCCAGAGGGTGACGAACGCCACCGCAGGGGGCTATAAAAATGAATTCTGATGCTGTTGTGGGGGTCCAGGGCTATGATGGCTTTGGGATAGCTTGGAGAGACAGCGTTGGCAAGGTCACCAGAATTTCGGGACGGAGGAGCCCGACTCTACAGGACGTCCGGTGTGCTGAAGTTTGGGCAATTCGAGATGGGCTCAAGCAATCCAAGGCGATGAACATCAACACGCTAGTAGTGGAATCGGATTCTGAGTCGGTAGTCAGGTGTATTACCTCAGAAGTAAGGCGGGCAGATCTCTTGGGAACACTCCTAGATGATATTGCCCAGTTTAAAACTTTCTTTTCTAACATTTGCTTTTGCTTCTGTAGAAGACGGGCGAATGGGTTGGCACACCAGCTGGCTCGGTCAGCTGCTCTTAGTAATGTTCCTTTTAGTAGCTATTTTTCCTTTCCTTCTTTTGTAATAGACTGCGCTGAAGCAGACTTGATTTCTAATTGAAAGTAGGCGATTTACCCTAAAAAAGGGGGGGTTGTACGATTTCCTTTTAGGAAGAAACTCCGGACGAGAGAAAAAGCTTTTGTATGAGGTTCCTTTTAAGAATAACTCATCATGGTTGGAAAAGTCGTCACCTCTTACATGTTGATGTACCCATTTTCTCTTATGTCCTACTTTCATCTTACGATAAAGGACATTGGACTGGGGATTAGGGGTACTGGTTTCTTTACCATTTTTTTTTTATCCTTTTGTTCTTGTTTGATCCGACATTTTTGCTTGACGGTTACTGATAATTACTCTAATGGAATCTTTACTTAACTTCTTCTATCTGGAATTCCCCCTAGCCGTCCAATGTGTTCTACTAATCTGCTGATTATCAATTGCAATGTTTATCCGCATGTTTGTACTTGAGTTTTTATTTATAACTCCTTCAGTTCCGGTGATCAAGTCTCTGTTGCGTTTTGGGTTTCTGATTGCAGTAATAACTTGGTGTGATATCTTTCCGCATTAACTATTTGGGGTTAATGCCGCAACACTTAATCATGCCCATCAGGTTATGACTATTGTGCGGCAACTGATGTTTTTTAGATTCATGCCGTGATGTCGTACCTGTTTTCTCATTCCAAGTGGGTGGGTGATGATAATATTAATAAAGCTTTGCATTATATTGCATGACCGTATGATGGAGTTTGCTGCTGCTACGATGAATTAGAGAGGAAGAGAAAATGACCTTTGTACCTACTGCAAAGATTGTATAGATACGAGACAAACTCGTAGCTTTCACTACTGACGCTGATCTAAGAATAAGTCTTTTCCAGTAACTTCAGCATGCCACTCATATATCATTTTTTTTTTATTATAGACATGACCACCCGTGGAGAAGGAATACAGGGTAAAGGACGCTGATGTCTTTCCTATTGAGCCATGCACCTATATGGGGAAGTGGAAATGGGTGAATACATAGGCATGCCATAACAGTAGAGAAAGAGGTAGTATCTATAGCACTGACGAACCTACAATGTGAGTTCATATCCAATTTTTAATGGTTTGTTTTTAAGTCTGAAATGGAACATTAAAGTAATTTTATTGTTTTCTACTGAGTAGGTTCTTTGTATGCACTAACTAAGTCCTCTTTGTGAACTTGGGCATCAATGCAAACGTTTAGTTGAAAACACGGGCATCAACTGGTGGCTCGTGATCATATGGGTCCTTGGGTGGAAACATGGTATATGCAGTAACTATTGGGAAGAAATCCAACTAACCAGAAGAGGGAGATTCTGTGTTCATGGTCCACTCTCCAGCAACTTGAAGGTAAATATTGGTTACCGTCTGTGCGCTGTTTCGAGGTATAAAAATTATGTTTTGCAGATACAATAGACTTTTCTTGTTGCCTCTAATAAAATTTAGTATGTAATGGACATGAAATGAGAATAAGAATGAGTGGTTCATTTTAGAAGGACAACAATTTATATAGGATAATGTTTTATGACAAATCAACTGTTAAAATCCAATGCTCTTCCGTCTTTTTGTGCACTTGTTTAATATTGCAGCTTGTTTAATCTCTGTTAGGCAAACACTATTATTTCATGCACCAGTGTAGAGTAAGATATTGAGGCTGGTATTATGATTAGTTTATCCCAATATGCTATTGTGATTGCTTGATCCGAAACTCCTTACTATGTTTGAGGCCAACTGTACTCATCTGAAGGTTTTAAGTCGTATTCAAATACATTCCCTAGAAATGTTTTGTAGTATTCATCACTAGCAATGCTTTGAATGTCTGCCTTTTAACTAGTCTTATATTGTTGACACAAAAAAAATTGAATACATACTGAATGCAAGTCTAATAGAAGTTACTGGGTGTTTTCGTAGGATACAGTGTCTTATCTACTTAGTTGGCTCAATATTTGTTGTTGTTTTGCATTTCAAATTTTTGACGTCCTAATTTCTTTATTAATTCTAGATGTGCGTATTCATTTTTATGCTTGAAATCGGGGATTCTTACATTTTATATAAAATGATTATTATCTTTAATTATTTGAAATTTTCTTGATAATAAATGTGCGAGTGAGGCTGTCCCGAGTCATCTTACATCTTGCGTGCTTATTTACTCATAATTGTATCATTGTTGCTATATTTGTCACAACTGACCTTGTGATGCCTTGATCTCGTTGATGGTATTTTTTTAATATTGATTCATGTGATTCTAGATATGTGTGGTTGCTAGGAATGTGGGAATGACCATCATACTGGAAAAAGTTTGATGCACTCAACGATGTTAAGTTGGTTACTCAACATCTTATGTTGCAGTCATTGTCAAAAAGGTATTGATGACGGGGAAGACAAACTATTTGAATATTCTATGTATTTAATAATAGAGTCTAACTTCTTGTTAGCAAGTCCAGCCAGAGCATATATCTACGAATTAGAGGATGATGATTGTGAGGTGAAGCGTTCTACTTACATCATGCCTCCATTTATGTTACTGATTTTGAGACCAACACATGCAAAATTTACATGTCGAAGATTTCCTTCTCTGAGACATTATATTGGATGCAATAAACTTGAAGGTTTGCAAAACAACATGCATATCCATGGGAAGATTTGTAACTTTCTTGGCTAAATTTTTTGACTTTGCCTTGAACTTATTAATAGATGCTTTGAACGATGACAAACATGGTGTCAAGTTAAGGACGCTGCAAGTGTTTCTTGATATGGCTACGTATGATCATTTGAAGGTTCACAAAATTTGTTTCTTGATATGCCTACGTATGATCATTTGAAGGTTCACAAAATTCACGTGCACATGATAAGTCTTTCAATAACTATATCATTATTCTTGTGATTCTAAATTCTGAGAAATCAAGCATCTATAAAAACAAATTCTAGGTGATGTTCTTATAAAAGTTTCTAGAAACTTAGCATGTTGGCTATTTCTTTTTTATGTGTTATCTATTTCAGTAACTGTGATAATTATCACGACCATTGATTTTTATGTCAATATATTTTATTACATGATTCTAAGAATTATAAGTTGATTTCAAAAACATTGTATTTAATAGCATTGCTTGTAATGTTGCATGTAAGCAGAAAGGTGATACCTTGTCCATTGAATCACCAGCTCTTTCCCCTATGAAATCTCAACTTATATGTTGGTGGCATACTTTCTCATTATTCAATATGCTATGGATAGGTTGATTATTTTGATTTCAAGTATTTTTTTTTCTTTTTTAACCATATCCAAATGAAATTTTTAAGACTAACACCTTGTTTGTTGAGTAACCATTTCTGATATATTGCTAAAACCCAACCATATAGAACTTAGTCATAAATGTAATGTTGTTTATGTTCCATATACAATGCTTGTAGAAATTGCTTCAAGCACTCGCTCTAGCAGACTCCATAGCATAATTCACAGGTGAAGAATGGATGCTTGGAGATAATAATATTCTTGGTCTCTGAGATCCAATTTTATCTGACAAGTACGCAACAACCAGTTTATGTGAACATGTTATTGATCAAAGTCATTAACTATATAGCATGATACCTTTCTTTTCTTCTACAGATGCCAACTATGTATACTTGAGTCTACAAGGGATAAAGTTGGTTTTCTTCTTAATAAACTTACACACGAAAAGTACGAGGCGTCAAATTCTTCCAGTGAAGTATTTATCTCGAAACAACAAAAATTGGTTGTGATGTTCTCATCTATGGAGAAAATGATCAAATTAATAACAAGTGATTTCTTATCTAATGGTATAAAATTTAGTTAGTTGTTTAGGAGATCTAACAAACTTATTTTCATATCATAATTATTAAATTTAGAATAATACAATCAATAACTTTTCTAACAACACTACTTGATGCAACTAATCACTAATAGACCACACCTGTGCAGGGATTTGAGGGTTCTTGAACCCAACAGAAACTATTGATACGATTATATATAAATTGAACACCTCAGAAATGGTTGTACACGTACGATGGAAACAGATAATTGGCTAGGCAACAACTCCAATTTCTTTTTTTGAAGGACCAGATTAAATCACAGTAACAAGTATCATGTCAAGAAATACATTGAAATAAACCTCAAGTTTACTATGACTACAAGATTATTACCAATTGTCACATACAAAATCATTGTAAAGTTAGTTATCAGAGGTTTAATTTCCCCCTTGCTTTTGGGTCCAACCAACAACCAACTATAGTCACTACCTTTTATCATTAGGTTCCTAAGGTAGGGCTGATGGCTACTGTCATGATGATCTTCCGATACACAACTATCAAGTTATCATTGTGTTTCTTTCCTTTATCCATCTATTAGTTTAGATCCCCAATAAAGGTATATGCATTAGTTCGCTTCTTTAGGTAGGAGTTTACAAATAAATAAGAACTACTAGATCGCTTGACATCTTTTGGACCTAATTGATTAGACTATTTAGATATTTGGATCTACCTAATGATGTTTTCATTATCATTTAGGGCTTCAAGAATTTGAGATGTTGGAGGTCATTGTTGTTGGAAACAAATCTCCCAAGATTAGTCATTAAATTCTTAGTTTGTGCCATATTGATGATTATTTATTGTTAAGAGCAATAGGTGCTTCTTTTACCTACCTCTGGCAATGTCATAAAGATCATGATCACTAGGTTGTTAATAATAATCATAATTTAATAATGCTTTACTGCTAAGTATAATCATATTTAATGATTCCTTAATATTAAGTAAAAATATACTTTGATAATTCATAAACACTATGAGTACTATTGAGAACAATATTTTAAGTTCAATGATTCTTTGTTGTTAAGTACAATAATATTGTGGCAAACAAAAACTGCAAATTTCTACAACAAGAATTGAAAATATGGTTACACATAAGTGTTGATAGAATGAACTCACTACAATAACTCAGGGATCCTCTTGAGTTTGGATGAATGATAAAGGGACTTTGTTATATTTACTTGAAGAACAAGGAGGGAAATTTGCTTGGATTTTCTTGGGTACTTAGATAGTTAGGTTGAAGGTATACACTTTGCTTAGTTGGACATGCAATTGATAAGATAAAAATTGGTATAACATGTGCTTGTTTACCTTCTAATTTGTTTAATAACATTTAGAAAAGAAAATATGTGTGTCTTTATTTGAGTTTCAAACTATATTGCTAAACAATTTATTCAATGTTGTCAATTTGTCTTTGTAGCTACAATCAAATGATTCTTTCTAGATTTCATGTATCGTCATTGTTTAGTTTATTTTTCCTTTACAATGAAAAATATGATTATTTAGGTATTTGAAAGTTGGTAGAAGCAGATAAGTGAGGTCTTTGAGGGTATCAACATTATAAATAATGAGTTGTGCATCATAAAGAATCTTAACCTATCAAGAAAAATAAGGTAATCTAGTAGCAAGATGTGTTCACTTTTTGAAGTTATCAATAATTTGGAACTCAACTTTTCTTTGTAATTGAAAATAACATTTTGTTGTTTATTATATAGATCTTTTGGGAGATTACATAGTGACCTTTCAAGTAGTTTCACGAAGTCCAACGAGAGTGCCAAGGTCAGTGGTTAGAGTTAAAGTGGCAAGAAGATGGAGAACCAAAGGTGATGTTACTGATGAGATAATATGTAGTAGCACTAGTAGGATGTTGAGCATTAGACGCCTGACAAAGTCTTTCTTATGGGGTGGAAAGGGCCATGGTGTTGCTTGGGATACCATTGCCAAACCTCTTCACTTCAGCGGTCTTGGGATTCAAGACATGGTGGAGACCCACAGGCAGTCCAACCTCAAGAGAATTGATCGGTTCCTTAGGCAGCCCATTGGTGTTTGGGCTACCTGGATGAGAGAGAGATATAATGGGTCACTCAGGGGGTCTAACAACACCACTTTGTACGACTCCCGCGTGTGGAAACATATGAACACGGGGTGGGATGAGGTTAGACTCATGTATAATTGTGATAGTGATGGGATTTGGACCCTTGTGGATCCCCATGTGTACCCTTGGAAGACGACGGTAGGCAACTCTGTCCCTTGGCATTCGCTTCTGTGGGGTAGGGGCTTCGTTCCAAAGTGGAGTACCCCTAACCTACAGAGCGATGTTGGGGAAGTTACCTACAAGAGATAGAATGGCTCGTTGGGGGCTTGATACAGAGATCATTTGCCTGCTTTGTGGAGAGGATGAGGAGTCCCATAACCACCTGTTCTTTGAGTTTAAAGTTTCCCGTTACATGTGGGAACGGTTATGCCTAAAGAACGGATGGGGCCACTCCCCTCCAATTCATCTGTTGGAGGCAATGACTTGGACCATGGAGAAAATGGCTGCCCGGTTTGGTGGCATTTGCCTTACAGGGCTATGCCACAATATTTGGCAGGAGAGGAACAACATCATCCATGGGAAGCCTGGCATGGATTACCTACACCTTTTTGATAGTTTACAGAAGGAGATTTCTAGGCTTGTAAGAGCCAAACCTCCCCTACACGCTAACCTAACCCCTCATATTAGGTGTTACTGGGATTTTGTAGTTTAACCCTTATGTATAGGGTTGGGTGCTTCTTGTGGCTCCGCTCATTTTGGAGTTGACACTTTTCTTTCTTCTTTGAGTAATATATTATCCTTTTCCAAAAAAAAAACAAGACATGCACAGGGAATTGTTTCAAATGGCAAGCTATCCAGGCTGCCAGGATGAATGATGTTGCCTTGGGCTTGAGCCATTTCAGGCTTGTCAAGAAGCTAAGTGTGGTGATATCGAGAGTTTGTATTTGTTTGAGTGGAATGGCACAAAGTGTTACTTTGCTATTAAAGTGATTGACACAACTTCTCTTGCAAGTAGGAAGAAACTTCTTAGGACTTAGACTGAATAGTTAATCTTGTAGTATGAAAAGGAAGACAAGGTTGAAGGAAGGAGTTAGAAACTATTGTACTAATTAGTAAAATGTTACATGAAAGATTGTCCCATGTGTTATATTAATGAATGGGGCAAGGTAAATGTCCTCCCCATATAATTAACATTTGTTTTTAAATGAAATTGATTGATATTCAAAATTTATACTTTTGAAAATATAAGTTCAAATTGCACTTACTGTTCATTTCAAAACCAAGGTTATTAAATGATAACTAAATGTTAAAATCCATAAAATGTCATCATACACAATTCGTATCAAATTATAGTGGCCTTTTTAAATGTCATTATACTAAATATTAACAGTTTCATACAATATCCTATTACACAATAATGGCATTTGTATAAAAAACCAATTAATGTAGTAATGGCATTTGTATAAAAGCCAAATTGTTTTATAGTGGCATTTATGTGGCATTTATTAAAAGCCATAAAAATAGATGTTTAATATCATTTTCAACTTATGACATGATCTCTCTAGTGGCACTGGTACTAGAGACTTTTTATTAAGTGTCATCAAAAGCCACTATACATATTTAGTGGCAATTATATTTTTACCAGCATTTGTTAAATGTCACTAATGGGTATGTTTGTTGTAGTGGTTTCATCTGAATGATTTGATGTGTGTAACATATTATGTTTATTTTACCAATTATGGATACTTCGGTAATTTGAGGTATCAAGCAATGATTTAAGCTTGAGGAAAATTATAAGAGGTAATATTTAGAAATATGAATCATTAATGAGCTTGTTTATTTGAGTCTAGATGATATTTTATGCATCATGAGGATTTTGAAATTAGGTTATCATCATTTTTAGAGTAATGAATTAGGATAGTAATAGTGATATTAGTCTTTTTGAAGACAATATATCTTGAGGATTCATCATTATGTGATAGTTTTGAAAGGATAATAAAATATATGTGTCACTTGAGGAAAACCCAATATGTATAGGAAGACTTATAAAGTTTATTAAGGTATCTTACTATTTTTGGATATAGTGTTGATATCATATCATGTTAAATTCTAAGAAATACTAGGCTCGACAAAAACTTGAAGGTAGATTAGGGTTCATTAACCCTTGGTTAATTATTAGGATTTTTTTAAGAAAGGTAAGTGGTCTACACACTTTGAACGTAATTATTGGATGTTTATATATTACTATGTACAATGTACATGTTATTATGTGACTGTATTCTTTGTTCTATGATTTTATTGATTAAAATTAGAAGCTATTTGATAAATGAAATCCTTTTTTTCAAGAATCATCATATCACATGATATTCATGTTTAAGAATAAGAGTAAATAGTATTCAAGAGTAAGTGTAAAGATAATAAATGAACCTTATATAAGATACTTGTCATGGATTTTCCTACCATATAATGCACTTCGGTGCAAAACATGGGCTTCCTATCATACAGAGCACTTCAGTGCAATTCAAGAGGCACTTCAGTGCAAAGATAAGAGGCACTTTGATGCAAAACTTGAGGATTATTATATAAGTAAGATAAAAGAGAATGATAGAATGCAACATTTTTTCATGATGTTAAATATTTTCCTTCCAAATTATATGTTATATTTTCCTTCTAAAGTATATGCTATTTGTCTTTTTTAGTATGTTCAATTCCACTTATGAATTATTTTATGCATGTTTGGGGGTGTGATACTTGCAGGAAAGGAGCAACACAAAGAAGAGAACTATCAGAGGACTAACTAAATAAGGAGCTCAAGGACTTCTAAGACAAGACTTGATGGGGTGTCAACTATTAAATTAGATTTCCTTTTTTCTTATCATATGTGCTTTAATTTAGGTGTGAGTTTTATGTCATGAATTTGAAATCTGCGAAATAACATGATGTGTTGGTTTGTTTTTTTGATGCATGAATATCATTTTGTGACATTCCCAATGAGAACATGCTTCCGCTCAGTAAATTATATGTTCTAGAAAATTGGGATGTTACAGGTTTAAAGTCAATTTTTAGTGGGGGATCTGCAACTTTTTCCCATGGACCATCTTAGAGCATTGGTTATGTCGTGTTCATGAATGAGCATTTGGGGGTACAAGTTTGTGGATTAATCATGTGCTTGGTTTTTTTCTGAAGTGAGTAGTAGGTGGTTCTTTTCTTCAACCCCTATTTCAAAGTCTACTCATGAAGTTCTAACTTGTGTCTTCCCAGATATCTCAAATTCATTCTAAGATGCATATTGTTTTTTACTCAACCTTTATTTCACAAATAGCATAAAATAGGTTAACCTTGTAAATTTATTAAATGGATATTTGGATGTCAACAAATATAATATGATATGTTTGAAATTTTATAATTGCAACCTATTTATCTTTCTAGTTTAAGGATCTAGCTTGATTGTATTTTAAATTTGGTTCTTTGGGGGAATGCCCCAGTATCTTCCCAAGGACCAACTTATAGCATTGGTTATGTCATGTTGATAGATGGTCATTCGGGGGTACAAGTGTGTGAAGAAACCCTTTGTTTGGTTTTTTGTTGACTTCAGTAGTCAGTGTATGATTTTGTTTCACCCCCATTTTAAATTCTAATCTACAAGCTCTGACTATGTCTCGCCAGGTGTTTCGAATTCATTCTTGTAAGCACAATGTTTTCTACTCAATCTTTGTTTCACAAATAGAATAAAATATGTTAACCTTGTAAATTTAATAGATAGATATTGAGGGGTATAAAATTATAACATGATATGTTTTGAAACCCTAAATTAGAACTTATTTATCTAGCTAGGTTTCATTCTCTAACCAGATCTGGCTTTAAATTCAAATTTATTTTATGGGGGGGTCGTAGTAACGTCCCACGAACCAACTTAGAGCTTTGGTTATGACGTGTTGATGAATGAGCATTCAAGGGTACAAGTTTATGAGTCATCCCTTTGTTTGGTTTATCGTTTACTTGAGTAGTATGTGTATTCTTATCTTTCACCCCTATTTCGAAGTCTAATCGTGTGAGTTTCAATTGTGCATGGTTAGGTGTCTCAAATTCATTCTAAGATGCATATTGTTTCCTACTCGGTCTTTGGTTTACAAATAGAATAATATATATTAACCTTATAAATTTATTAAAGGGATAGTGGGAGGCCTGGAAAGTATAATATGGTATGTTTTGAAATCCTATAATGACAACCTATTTATCTAGCTATATTCCAAGATCTCAGTTGATCGGATATTCAAGTCAACTTTAGGGGGAAACCCCAGCATCATCCTACAGACCATCTTAGAACATTGGTTATGTCGTGTTGATGAATATAATTTTGGTGGTACAAGTTTATGAATCAATCCATTATTTGGTTTTTCATTGACTTGAGTAGTGTGTGTATTCTTTTCTTTCACCTCTATTCCAAAGTCCAATCATGTGATTTGTAACTATGTCCGGCTAGGTGTCCTGAATTCATTCTGAGGGGCATATTATTTTTCAGTCAAGCTTTGTTTTACAAATAGGATAAAATATGTTAACCTTGTAGCTATATTAAATGGATATTGGGAGCTCTAAAAAGTGATATGATATGTTTTGAAATCCTTTAATTCACACCTATTTATCTAGCCAGGTTTCAGGATTTAACTTGATAAGGTATTAAAGTTAGTTTTTAGGGGGAACTCCAATATCATCCCACGGACCAACTTAGAGCATTTTTTATGTCGAGATGATGAATGAGCATTTGGGGGTATAAGTTTATGAATCAATACTTTGTTTGGGTTTTCGTTGACTTGAGTAGTAAGTTTATTCTTTTATTTCACCCCTATTTCAATGTTCAACCATGTGAGCTCTAAATGTGTCTGGTAATGTGCCTCAATTTCACTTTGAGAGGCGTACTATTTTTAGTCGACCTTTATTTTACAAATATCTTAAAATATGTTAACCTTTTAAATTTAATAAATTATTATTGTGAAGTTCAAAAAATATAACCTTTTTCGTCAACAAAACTCCTTTTACTATTTTTGTAAAATTGTAGGTTATAAGCAGAAAGTTTAAAAAATTACATATTTTTGCATCAAGAGAGCCTATACAAAAAGTGAAAGAATACTACTCAGAGAGCACTAGAAATCAAATGAAAGGACCAAAATACATGATCCAGCCAAATAATCATCAACGATGGCAAAAAAAGAGATCAACTGAAGAGGTTCATCATGAAAGTAGAACAGAGGATCTTCAAATCAATAAAATCATAAGCAAAACCATCAAAGGTTTCAACATAAAAAGTAGGCTATTTAATTCCATGGTCAAGTTCAATATAAGGAACAAGATACCCAAGAAATGGAGGCTAGCAAGAGTACAAGAAAAAAATAGTAGAAAACCAAAGTGTAAAAACACAAAACTTCATAGAGAATCTCCATATTCACAATAGGGTATCATATAGGGAACTTCATGATCATATATTTTTCATGATTGTGGATCAGAAGTCTCCCTGGGAACCAAAACCAACAAGAGCATCTAAAGAGATTCAACACGAAAGAAGATCAGAGGATCTTCAAAATGACAGCATCAGAATCAAAACTATCATAGGTTTCTGCATAGGAAGTAGGCTATTCAACTCCATGGTCAAAGGAAAAAAAATTAAAGCATGATCTTAAGGAAAATAGCAAATTGTCATATAAGGAACTTCAAGATCAGATATTCATCATGATTGTAGATAAAATAATCTCCCGGGAAACTAAGACTAGCAAGGGCACATGAATAAAGAAACAACAACAGAAATCTAGAGTTTAAAATCACAAGACTTCATGGAACACTCCATACTCAGCAGGGCAAAGCTGAAGATAGCACACTCAGCTTAGTATACAAATATCTTTTTCAATAAATTTCCAAAGACATACCAAACTCAGAGCCTTATCACCATGAATTATAAAATTCCTTTCTTTATAGATGTGATAAAGTATTAGAGAAAAAGATTGTTTCTATTCAGATCATCCCATAACCAGTAAATACTTCAAATCAATTGCTATTTTATAAATGTCTAGACTAAAAGAGCATTTTAAAAATATATGTTCAGTATCTTCATAGTTGTTGAAGCTAAGAAAACAAAATGGAGTAGTCTAGATACCCATCATTCTCATGTAATCTGGTTTTGAGAGCTTATTAAGCCTAGCTTTCCAAAGATGGATAAGACACCAAATCTGCTTCATGATATAATTTTCTTCTCCTTCAACTCTAATACAATCCAAAACCTTCATGAGGTTTATAATAGTACAACTGTTGAAAGGAATGTGATCGACATCACTCTAAAGAACACCACTAGTTTTAATTACATTATAAAAATTCTCTACACATCTAGTTTTAGGAACAAGGGAATCATTGTTAGACCAAATAGCAGAAACATTAGAATCATGGGTTAACCCAGCTTTAATAATGTATTACAAACTTAACCAATCATCCAAAAATTTAGACTTAAGCCAAGGATCTCTCCAGGTCATAAAATGATCTCCCTTAGCAATGTGGAATTTGACCAAAGGCAGGTGAAAGGATCTAACTTTGATCACGTTATTAAACATCCAAGAAAGATTAGGTGACTATTTTTTTAGAAAAAATAGGAAAATCTTGAATGTATCAAATAGTGGTATATTTCATATACTTTTTATATATTCATTTGACCCAAATAGAGTCCTCTTTCCTAGAAATGTCCAATAAATTTGGGATTAAGAAGGCTTCAAAAACTTCTTTACTTCTCCTAATTGCTAGTCCCCTTTCGAATTTGGGCAATGTAACAACATCCCATTTCACTAGATGGAGATTCCTTTTAGATTCATATTGACCCAAAGGAAGTCCCTACTCAGTTTATCAATTTCTTCAAGGACCAAACTAGGAATGATGAAGGAGAAAATCCAACAGAGATACATGGCTAATAAGGTATATTTGATCAATTCTAATCTTTTATCCAAGGATAAAGAATTAGCTTTACAACAATCAAGTATCTCTTTAACTCTATCAATATGACCTAAAAAATATGTTAAATTTTCATGTAAAGAGGGGAAGACCAAAATATTTTGAAGAAGCCCAGTCCAATGCCCAAAATATATTCAATATCATAATTTCTTGCACTTTTGTTGAACATAAAAATCTCTTTTCATGATTCAACTGAAGACCAAATCTTTTCGAAAAGAATTAAGGAGAAGAATAATATGAGTTGCATTCTTAATGCATGCCTTTGAGAAGATCATCAAGTCATCGACCAAAATAAGATGATAGATACTCATATTTTAGGCATGGATAGGATCAATTCTAGTATTCCTAACATAACGATTCATCATCTCTGTGAAACCTTGCATAACTATCACAAAAAGATAGTGAACAATTAGGTCCCCCTACCCAATCCCATTTGGGGGACTAAATGAATTGAAAGGTCTTCATTCACTAAAACTTGATGTGGTATTCTTGAAAATATTTAGCAATACATTTGATCCAAATAGGAGGGAAATTCATATGAAACATAATCGAGAAGATAAAGTTCCAATTGACATTAAGATAGGCTTTATTATTGTCATCCTAAATCCACATAAAACCACTTGAAGCCTTCTAGAAATCACTTAGAATTTTATTAGTAAGAATAAAAACATCCTTAATAGACCTATCATTCACAAAAGCATATTGGTTACCATCAATAATCCAAGGAAGAACATCTTGAAGCCTATTAGCAAGAATCTTAAAAATTATCTTGTAAAAATATTGCATAGAGCAATAGGATGTCAATTTGTGAGAGAAGAAGTATCATCATTCTTGGAGATCAGAGAGATGAAAGTTGTGTTTTCTTCTTTAGGAAGGATTCCATTAGAAGAAGAAAAACTCTCTGATAGCATCAAGCACATCATCACCTATGATGTTCCATGTTTGCTTAGAAAACATGCCATTAAGACCATCATGTCTATGAGTTTTCTCAACATTAAGAGAATCAATAATATCATCAACTTCTTTTCTTATAACAGTAGCTATAATACTATTTCTTTGAGAATTTGAAATAGTAAGACCCATACATTCAAAATTCCAAGCTCCATGAGGAGATTGAGCCTTGTTAAACAAATCAGCATAGGATTTGGAAACTTAAGATTTGATTTCATCAAGATTATGGATAGGAGAATCATTCACCACAAGATAGTTAATATCATTTCTGACTCTTCGGATATTAATAGAAGAATAAAATTTTTGAATAAGATTTCCCTTCCTTAAGCCATTTTACACGAGACTTTTGTTTCAAGAATAATTCTTCAATATTAGAAGCTTTCTTAAAAATTTTCCTCAAATCCATCACTTTATTTCTTAGATTAATATCAAGAGGGTTGATACCCGCTTCCTCATGTTCTATATTGGCAACCAGACAACTAGATTTAGCTATATCAAACATGTCAAAGGAATTTTTGTTCCATATTCTAAGTTCATATCTTAGATTCAAAACAAAATATATAGTTTGAAAGTGGCAAAACCTTATAGATTAAAGCTCCATGCTTCTTTGACAATAGATAGAAAATCTTCATTTCTATCCCAAGCACTGACAAATCTGAAGAGAGATCTAAAAACTCTCAATTTTCCAATAATTAAGGAAATTACTATATGGTCACTAACAATGTTTGAAACATTAGATCCTAAAAACCCATCATAAGCAGAGAATAAATAGGAATTGTAAAAAATCTCATCAACTTTTAAAATGATGAAATCCTTTCCAAACTAATGATTATCCCAAGTGAAAAAAGGGCCAGTAAGATTAAGTTATATAGGATAATTATTAAGAATGCAATCATTAAATTCTAACATAGATTAGATGGTGGTTGCTTGCCAATTTTCTCACAAATTTTTCTAACACAGTTAAGATCACCAAGTAAAATCCAGGGAACATCTATAGATTGTGCCAAATTATCAATATTATGTCATAATGTAGATCTATCAGCATCATCATTGTGCCCATAAATCACAGTAACGAGAATATTTTCATTGTTAATAATAGCTATAGTGTGAATATATTGCTCAAATTTTAATATTTTGGTTAAAGAGATAACTTCATTATTCTACATAATCAAAATCACACCAAGAGGGTGACAATTACTATTAGGGAGCCAATGATACTCAGATAAGGGGTTGTGTATGAACTTCTTGACTTTAGGCATTATCAACATGGTTTCATTAATAACAAAGATATCTCTCCATGATCTTTTGATTTCATCTTGGACCCCTTTGAATTAATTATTGATGTCCCTCATATTCTAAGATGAAATATTAAATAATGTAATCATTTGATACCAGGGGTTGTTAAACTAACAACCTCAGTTATGACAATAGTATATTCATTTGGTTTTGTCAACTCTTCATTGATTATCTCCAGAGCACCAAATCTATTTTGCATAGGAGAGAAACCGGAATCGACCACTCTATGAAAAATATCAATATTTGTTTTAGATATACATTTTGTAGGGGATCAGAACTTAGTTTTCATTAACTGAAATCCATCAGCATCTAAACTCGATGTTGAGTTAGATGAGGAAGAAGAATCAGAAAATTTGGGATAGGTGTAGAGGAATAGAAAGTTACCCCTTAGCCTTAGCAACAAGATCATAATTATGTTTCAAACCAATAGGATTTAGGGAGATTTGAGTATCTTCTCTTCAACTTTATCTAAGAGAATAGGTTCTAAAGAAGTTCTAAAAAATGACACAGGATATGACATTCCTCAGAGAAACACTAATACACATTGTGACCAAGAAAACCACATGAACCGCATTAATAATGAATACACTCATAGAAAAAATTAAATATATAACTACCACCTTCATCATTCATAAGAGTTAAGTGTTCTAGAGGAGTCGAGTCTATATTCAGCATAACTTGAATTTTGGCAAAGTCCACTCTAGAATCGAACTTGGTAGCTTCATTAGTGCAAATAGGATTGCCAAGAAAAGAACATATCCTCTCAAACATTCTACTATATCATAGATAAAGAGGTAAGTTATATTCTTATCCATACCAGAGCATCTTTTAAATTCATCCTTCTAATAGGATCACCTTGTATTCACCTCACTAATAGAATCCACCTACTTTTGACAAACTAATTACAAGAAAGAGCAAAATCTAGAGCAGTCGACTCAAAAAATCTGATTAAGAATAGTCCATCACCTTAGTTAATCATTTTATTAGTTCTAGAGGGGTTCCATAACCAATATGGATAGTTTTCCAATATAGGAAATTGAGGTGTAAAATCTAGGTTATAACCTACCAGACATTCCTTCCATCTAGTAGGATTTTCTTTCTTTTTCAATTTTTGGGAATTAGATTTGACCATCTACCACAGATATAGCTTTTTTCTCCCGTGGATACGCAAGAGTGGATGGATCTGATTTAGGTAGATCTACCCAACATTTTGGCCCTTGAGAGAATTTTGAAGTCGCAACATTTCTAGTGAGAGAGTCACCTTTACCTTTCTTCTTCCATAATTATCTTGTCCTATGAGATGGAACCTAATAGCGGGAAAGAGTTGCATTCTGAATCACTCTGTAGTCGCCTTCTTCGTGCTCCTGTAGCGGTTTTAACATAAAAGTCTTTGCAAAAACATAACATTGTATGTTTTAAAATCCTACAATTACTACCTATTTAACCAACTAGGTATCAAGATCTAGTTTGATAGGGTTTAAGAGTCTGTTTCTAGGGGGAAACTGAGTATCGCCCCATGGACCATCTTATAGAATTGGTTATGTCATGTTGATGAATGACTATTTAAAGTTACATGTTTATGAATCAATTATTTGTTTGGTATTTCTTTGACTTGAGAAGTAGGTGTATTCTTTTCTTTCATCCATATTTTAAATTCTAATCTTACGAGCTCTATTTGTGTCTGGAAAGGTGTCTAAATTCATTCTGAGAGACATATTATTTTTTACCTTGACCTTTTTTTATTAAATAGCATAACATGTGTTTACCATGTAAATTTTTATAAATACAATTTGGAGGTCTTAAAAATATAATATGACATGTTTTAAAATTCTATAATTATAACATACTAGTGTAGCTAGGTTTTAGGATCTAATTTGAACAGATTTTAAAGTTGGTTTCTAGGGGAAGCCCATGTATCTTCTCATGGACCAGCTTAGAACATTGGTTGCAGTGTGTTGATGAATGAGCATTTAGGGGTAAAAGTTCATGAAATTGTCCTTTGTTTGGTTTTCCATTACCTTGACTATTAGTTCTATTATTTGCCTTCACCCCTATTTCAGAGTCTAATCGTGCGAGCTCTAACTATGTCTAGCTAGGTGTCTTGAATTCATTCTAGGAGGATTTTTTTACATTTGTATTACAAAAAGCAAAAAAAATATGTTAACCATGTAAATTTGATAATGGAAATGGGTAGGTCTAAAAAATACAACCATATGTTTTGGAATCTTATAATTACAACCTTTTAATCTAGTAAGATTTTAGGATCTAATTTGATTAGGTTTTAAAGTTGGTTTCTAGGAGGGAAACACAGTATAGCCTCACATACCATCTTAGAGTATTGGTTATGTCATTTTGATGAATGAGCATTCAGGGGTGCAACTTTCTTAATCAGCCCATTGTTTGGTTTTTCGTTGACTTGAGTAGTAGGTGTATACTCTTCTTTCACCCATATTGCAAGTCTAATCATGTAAACTCTAAATGTGTCTAGCCAGATGTCTCCAATTCATTATGATAGGCATATTGTTTTTCTCTTGACCTTTTTTTATAATACCCTAAAATATGTTAATCTTGTAAATTTGATAAATGGATAGGTCTGGAAAAAAATATTATATGTTTTGGAATCCTATATTACCACCTGTGTATCTAGTTGGGTTTTAGGATCTAATTTGATCGGGTTTTAAAGTTAGTTTTTGGGGGGAACCCCAGTATCGTCCCACTAACTAGCTTAGAGCAATTGGTTACAACGTGTTGATGAATGAGCACTCAGGGATACAAGTTTATGAATCAGTCCTTTGTTTGGTTTTCCATTGAGTTGAGTGGGTACATTATTTTCTTTCGCCCATATTGTAAACAATAATCATTTGAGCTCTAACTATGTCTGAACGGGTGTCTTGGATTCATTTTAAAAGGCATATTGTTTTTTTTCTTAATTTTTGTTTACAAATATCAAAAAATATATTAATCTTGTAAATTCGATACATGGATATTGGGACACCTAAAAAATACAATATGATATGTTTTAGAACCCTATAATTACAACCTATTCATATAGACACATTTCATACCTACTTTCTTCAGGTTTTAAGTCAATTTGGTGGGGGACCCAGTATCATCCCTCTGATTAACTTGTAGCATTGGTTATATCATGTTGATGAATGAGCATTTGGAGATATACATTTATGAATCGTATCTTTCTTTCATTTTTTTGTTTACTTGAGTAGTGGGTGTATTCTTTTCTTTCACCCCTATCTCAATGTGTAATTGTGCAAGCTCTAATTGTGTCTGGTTAGATATTCTAAATTCGTGATGAGAGGCATATCATTTTTCTTTCAATTTTTGTTTTAAAAATAGCATAATATATGTTAATCTTGTAAATTTAATAAATGGATATTAGGAGGTCTGAAAATACAATATGACATGTTTTGAAATCATATAATTACAACCTATTTATCTAGCTAGGTTTTGGAATCTACCTTTATTAGAGTTTAAAGCCTAGATTTAGGGGGGGGGACCGAGTATCATCCCATTGACTAGATTAGATCATTGGTTATTCCTATTGATAAATGATTTCGGGGGTACAAGTTTATGAATCAGCATGTTGTTTATTTTTTTGTTAACTTGAGTAGTAGATGTACTCTTTTCTTTCACCCCTTTTATAATGTCTAATATTGTGAGTTGTAACCATGCTTGCCCATGTTTCTGAATTCATTCTGAGAGGCATATTGTTTTTTGCTCAATCTTTGTTTTACAAATGTTATAAAATATGTCAATCTTGTAAGTTTGATAAATGGGTATTGGGAGGTCTAAAAGTTTCAATACGACATGTTTTGGAATCATATTATTATGACAATTTATCTAGCCATGTTTTATTATCTAATTTAGTAGGTTTTACTATCGTCTTTTAGGGAGGAAACCCCAATATTGTCCCACTGAGTAGCTTATAGCATTGGTTATACCGTGTTGATAAATGATCTTTTGGGAGTAAAAGTTTATGAATCAGCCCTTTGTTCCTTTTTTTCTTTGACTTGGATAGTAGTTGTATTCTTTTCTTTCAGCCCTATTTCAATGTCTAATCATGCAAGCCCTAACTATGTCTAGACATGTGTTCTAAATTCATTTTGAGAGGCATATTATATTTTTCTCAACCTTTGTTTTACAAAGAGCACAAAATATTCTAATCTTGTAAATTTGATAAATGGATGTTGAGAGGTTTACATAATACAATATAATATGTTAAGGAATCCTATAATTAAAACCTATTTATCTAGCTAGGTTTTAGGATCTAGTTTTATTGTGTTTTAAATTTGATTTTTAGAGGGAACCCCATCCCACCAACTAGCTTAGAACATTGGTTATTCCATGTTGACTTAAGTAGTAGGTGTATCTTTTTCTTTCACATGTATTTCAATTATTAATCTTATGAGCTCAAACTATGTTTGGCGAAGTGTTCTAAATTCAATCTAAGAGGCATTGTTTTTTTTTCTGAATCTTTGTTTTACAAATAGCATAAAATATATTAATCTCATAAATTAGATAAATGAATATTGGAAGGTCCAAAATAGAATATTATATTTTTTGGAATTCTATAATTACAGCGTATTTATCTAGATAGGTTTTAGGATCTAATTTTATTAGGTTTAAAAGTTGGAATATAGGGGGAAATGCAATATGATATGTTTTGGAATCCTATAATTACAACCTATTTATGTAGCTAGATTTCAAGATCTAATATTTATCAAGTTTTAAAGTTGGAATTTAGGGGAAAACCCCTAGTATCGTCCCACCGACTAGATTAGAGCATTGGTTATGTCGTGTTGATGATGAGCATAGTCACAAATTCAGTATTCAGGATACATATGGTGGAGCTGAAAAATTCGGAATTCGGGAATTATGCGGGAAATTCGGATAAAAAACGGTAAAAGTACGGTCAAATTCGGTCAAAGTACGGTCAACTATTCGGGAAAAATTCAGAAAAAAATCGGCAATATATATATATATATATATATATATATATATATATATATATATATATATATATATATGTATAGATA
The DNA here is from genome assembly GCA_963693085.1 of Alisma plantago-aquatica. Lineage (NCBI taxonomy): Eukaryota > Viridiplantae > Streptophyta > Magnoliopsida > Alismatales > Alismataceae > Alisma > Alisma plantago-aquatica. The sequence goes on from OY856415.1 coordinate 58,377,439, forward strand.
TATACATATATACATATATATATATATATATGTATAGATATATACATATATACATATATATATGTATATATATATACATGTATACATATACGCATGTATATATATACATGTATATATATATACATATATATATACATGTATATATGTATACATATATATATATATATATATACACACACATATACACACACACACACACACACACATATATATATATATATATATATATACATATATACATATATAGATATACATATATATACATATATACATATATATAGATATGTATATATATATATGTATGTATATATGTATATATATGTGTATGTATATATATGTATGTATGTATATACTTTGGATATATATATATATATATATATATATATACACACATATGTATATACTTTGGACACATATACATATATACACACATGTATATACTTTGCACATATATATACCACCGTACAGCAGCGAATAAAATGGGAAAAAACGTTTAAATTGCGAATAAAATGGAAGTCGCGTTTAAAACGCGAATAAAACGTGAATAACGCGTATAATACGGCAGGGCAGTATTAAACAACCATCACATACGGCAGCTGAATTATACGCGTTTAAAACGTGAATTTTTGAAGAAAAAAATGCTGATTATTGTGACTATGATGATGAGTATTTAGGGGAGAAGTTTATGAATGATCCCTTTGTTTATTTTCTCATTGACTTGAGTACTAGATGTATTCTTTTTTTTCACCCATTTTTGATGTCTAATCATGGGAACTCTAACTATGTGTGTCCATGTATTTTGTAATTCATTTTGAGAGGCATATTGTTTTTTCTAAATCTTTGTTTTACAGACAACATAAGATATCTTAATATTATCAATTTGATAAATGGATATTGGGAGGTATAAAATATACACTACGATATGTCTTGAAATCCTAAATTTACAACATATTTATCTAGCTAGGTTTTAGGAACTAACTTTTTTGAGTTTTAAAGTCAGTTTTAGGGGAAAACCCCAGTTTCATCCCACCGACTAGCTTAGAGCATTGGTTATGTTGTGTTGATTAATGAGTATTTTGGGGACAAGTTTATGAATCAGTCCTTTGTATATTTTTTGTTGACTTGAGTAGTAGATATATTCTTTTCCTTCACCCCTATTTCAATATGTAATCTTTTGAGCTCTAACTATGTTTGGCCATGTGTTTTGAATTCATTCTGAGAGGCATATATTTTTCTTGGCCTTTGTTTTACAAAGAGCATAAAATATGTTAACCTTATAAATTTTATAAATGCATATTGGGTGGTCCAAATATATAGCATGATTTTTTTGGAATCCTAAATTTAAACTATTTATCTAGATAGTTTTCAAGATCTAACTATTGGTATTTTAAGTCACCTTTTAGGGAGGGAAGCCTTGTATCGTCCCACTAACTAGCTTAGAGCATTGGTTATGTCGTGTTGAGGAATGAGCATTTAGGGGTATAATTTTATGGATCAGTCCTTTATTTGGTTTTTCCTTGAATTGAATAGCAGATGTATTCTTTACTCTCACCCCTATTTCAATGTCTAAATCTCATGGGGTCTTTTTCAAGATTTGTTTTGAAAATAACATAAAATATCTTTTTTCCATCAAAATCCTTTTTATTTTTTTTCTTTTATTGTATAAGTATTTGTACAAGTGTGTGTCTTTCAAAGGAAAAAAGGAAAAAGAGAGTATAGTGTAGAAAAGAAGGCACCCAAGCTGAGAATGTAAATGTATGCCCTGAGTAAATCCCAAACAAAAATATGGCAAAAATACGTCACAATATTGTCAAAGAGGCAGCGGAAGGACCTTGAGGCATACAAACTCAAATAGATCAAAAACAAACCCTCAGACCACAAAAAGTAGGTGAAGCTATATATCTCATATCAAAACCATAAAGCTCAAAATCTTCAAAACCAAACCAAGAATTTATAGATACCTTGAAAATGAGAATTTGCAACACAGTTCTTTATTGACCCACCATACGTGATAAATCACAGGCACTGGCCTATTGGAACCCTAAAACACTGACCAAGATCTTTAGGGAACTATCAATAATATCAGAAGGCATCCTCAAAAATAGAGTCAACAACAAAAATGAAATATCCAATTAGGAGCAGCTCTTAGAGATAGGAGTACGATAGCTGCCAGAGCATGAACCAGAGGAAACTCGGTCCAAAAAGAAGCTCTTAAAATCCATCATAATATTGTTCCAAACTTGGGAACTTGGAAGTTCTCTATCCTCATGAACCCTATGGTTCCTTTCATGTCATACATGATAAATAGAGCATAAGAGGATGAACTTTGATTCTTTGGAATAGATGTCACATATATCCACCCAGGAAGCAAAATAAATTGGGATGCTCAATTTACAGGAAGCATTAGGCCAAAAACTTTGGGTGAAAGGACATGAATAGAGAATATGTGAGTAACTATCACAATCATTCTTACACAAAAAACATCTTGAAGGATTTGAGATCCCTTTTCTTTTACTATAATCCATAGTGGAAAGATTATGATGGATAGTTTTCCAAAAGTTAAGAAATCTTCTAGGAAAATTGCATTTCCAATTCCAAGAGTGTATTTATTTAACGGGAAGGGATTCCCCGGTAACCATAAAAACATTTTTTTAATTTAGGACAAGGAAGATCTTCAAAAGTCATATAGTCTTCTCCAGATATAAGAATAGGAAGAGAATGGAGAAACAATCTGAGCTTATTATTATTTCGATCATTAGGGATAGACCAGAGTCCATCTTGAACAACAACACTCTCAATACAGTTGATTAGAGTTATGAGCTTAAGAATGGCATCCTTGTGAATATTAATGAAAAGGAACTTCTTATCTGGAAGCCAAGGATCTATCCAGAGAAAAGTATTACGGCCATTCCCAACACGGAATTTAATGAGATTCATAATTTCAAAACTTTAGAGAAAAACCATGATGAAGAAATGTTAAAATCAAGAGTTCAAAGATAATTTTCTGAGATTTATCTTTCATTGATCCATTTAACCCAGAATGTGTCTTTTTTGCAAGCTACATCCCAACAATTCAAGATTAGACAGGCTGATAAGGCATTGGCAATCTTCATAATGCCTAATCCACCTTCCTTCTTAGGCATAGTAACTTGCTCCCATTTAACCAAATGTAAAAGGCATTTGTCATCCTTCATTCCCCAGAGAAAATCACGACAAATCTTCTCAATATCATTCATAGTAGCAACATGAATAGGGAATGATTGGCACCAGGTACACAACACTTAAGGTGGATTGAATGAGTTATAATATACCGACCATTGAGAGAATCCTTGACTTCCACCCTTCTAAATTTTTTTACATTATCCACCAAGGTAGAACAAATTGATCTAGAAATTCTTCCAGCAACCAAAGGAGTCACTACTACAGAAGTGCCTTTTAGTGTCGGTTGTTTAACCCCCTTTGGCGTCGGTTTCTGAACGACGCCTATGTGGGCGCCGCTAAAAGGTTGGACACTTCAGCGTCGGTTAAAAAACCGACGCCTATTTAACATCAAGGCGTCGGTTTATTATAAAACACCGACGCCAAAAGGGTTCACGCCACAGAAAACAGCGTCATCTAGGACGCTTTCTGCGTCGGTTATATACTAAACAACCGACGTAGAAAAGTGTCCTAGATGACTCCCATTTCCTGTAGCGCGAACACTTTTGGCCTCGGTGTTCAACAAAAAACCGACGCTGTAAGTCTGTGCTGACGGTTATCAGTAAATAACCGACGCCTATATCTATTTTTTTTTTATAAATCTGTTTGCAGGCCTGCTGTGGCTGGTCAGCAGGATGTGAACCTGCAGTTCAGTTTTCTGAACTGCAGGTTTACGACATCCATTGATATCAGCCTACAAACAGGCCACAAACCTGCAAAATTAACATAAAAAGATTCACACAAGTAGATACATTCAGACATCAATTCAATTGTCACGTTCACACATATAGAATCATTCAAATACATGTTTTAACATTCAGAAACATTCATTTACAAAGTATCATTCATCATCACTATCAACATCCCAATTATATCTTACAGTTGCCACTGTTTGTACAGCTATTGCCCATTCTTCTCTTACTTCATTTAATGCTTCCCTCGTATATGGAGCATGTACATTTTTTAAGTGTTTGCCTATAGTGTGGTCAGTTTTAAACACCTGCAAAGAGAATGATGTATATATATAAGTAATAATATAAAAATAAGATTGATATATTTCATACTAACTAATGAGACTATATATAATACCTCATGTATGGTATCGATGTCCAATGCGGCATGTTTGATAATCATCTGCATAAATCGCATCACATAGTATGTGCATGCCCAGCCATTGTCTTGTGTAGCGCACTATAAATTGAAACATACAAAATAATACAACTAAGCACAATTCACATCAATAATATATACATTGGAGTCGGGGAGTCGGGAACTTACTTTTACGTTCTCCCAAGACAATGCCTGGTTCTTTTTCCTTGGGGCCTTTCCTCCAGCATTTTTGAATGCATCTAAACCCCTACATGTTAATATAACACACTAAGTTGCATAAGTAAATAGTAATGTAATAAAAGATGTTAACGGATATAAAAAATGAAATATTTCTCACCAGAATAATGCCATTCTCATTACGTGTCCAATTTTAGTGTTTAATGTACTTCCTGCGGGATCTAGATAATAAACAGTGAACGTCCCAGGGACAATAACTAGTAACTCCCAATGTCTACCACTAGAGGTAAAAAGTTAACAATTAATAACTCAAAATGCAAAATAATAATGGAATTTTCTTAAGTCCAAATTATAAATAAAGCAAACTTACTTGACATTGAATGGAGCTATTATTATCGTCTTCATTTGATGACCAAAAATTGTAAAAGCATCTATACAGTATTGTTGAACACTATCAGGGTCTTTAGCTACCATACTAATCAATGATGGAATCAAAAATCCCACATGATCATATGCAAATTGTTTGCAATGATCTTCGATTAAGTAGCTGCAAAACATATAGACGTATGCATTAATATATAAGAAACTAGATCACCGGATCTTACACAAGGTATATGGATGTATAAACAAGATCTCACCTTATCCATGTCTCTATCATTGATGTATTCAACCAATCATACATAAACAGCTCAATAATATCTTGTATAAATAAAGAGTTGTCGTATGATTGACCTGCATAATCTGCATCTAAAGAAACAATTATAGGGCAAAGTATATTATGTGCCCGTAGCCAACATGCCATTCCCCTACAAGCAGGACCTAACGGGTATTGTAGGTCAGTTGGAACCCAAGTTGGTAATGCGGGAATTGGAGGTGGAGGCCTAGGTGCTCCTGGTGTCTTCTTTTTAACCTGTATATATAATTTCAGATCAGTTGACATCATATATACACATTAACAGTCTAAATCAATGTAAATTTATCTTACAATTTCAGTCGTGTAGAGGACATCTGCTTTGGGCCACAATATGACCCCGCTTTCTGCCTCACCAAGTGTATCAATATCTGGGTGGGCATATGGCAACTCAACTTCCCTCCAATCGGGTAATACATGTATCGGGCTCACACGAATGTAGCCCTGCGGCATTGGAGTCCCATGAAACGTTGCCCCAGGAAGGGACTGGTAAGCTTGCGCCTCTGCAACAACATAGTTTTCCATTCTTAAGCGGCATGGCTTCAATGCCTACAAATTTACGTAAAGAATGTTATACATATATACATATCATCTTGAAAACATATCATCTTGAAAAGACTAGCTACAATGTCATAAACAATACTTACAGCAGACGTGTTAGGCGATGGGTCTCCAGGATTACTTGCAGTCTGTGCACCAGGAGAAGAGTGGGTCGGCAGAGGCTGATTGGAAGCCTGAGATGCCTGCCACCGCAGCAATTCTTCCTTGACCTTCTCAGCAACCACATCGTTGAGCTTCTTAGCAACTATATCCTCGACTCTCTTATTCTCCTATACATGGATAAAACAAATATTAGCTTTTTATTAATGAATTTCCTTTTGCAGTAACATTATAAAAATAGAATATGTTATCTCTTCTTGAGAAAGTCCCGCTCTGGGTTTGCGCTGGGATGGCCCAAAGAATGCTTTGATGCCCACACCAGCGCCGGCACCTCTAACACGTCCAGGATGCTCTGGGTTACCCAGAGCAACTGTCAATTCATCCCTTGTGCCCTGAGGGATGAACGTGCCTTGTTTCCTCTGCTCGTGCAGCTCCCGCTAATCACCATAAACAAAAATTGATAAGTTAACACCACAAATAATCAATATTCAAATGATTGCTCTAAGAGTTGTATTTTACCATTTTTGCAGCCGCCTCAGCAGTTTCGGGCTTCTTTATTTCACCCTTCTTGTTTTTCCTGCCAGCTATCCAGATATCATGGCGAGGGAAGGGTGTGGCCGCAGACTCCTGAGTAGTCGCAGACTCCTGAGTAGCCGCAGACTCCGCCTGTAGTCTTTGGCGAACGCTTGCATAGCCTTTTGGACCCATAGTATGGTCATGTACATTCAGTGCACGCCTTGCTTTTTGTGCGTCACTGAGGGCCTAGTTAGTATGCACATTTATAATTAGGTTAGTAGCACTAAATGTTAATCTTGAATAGCTGAATACAATGTATATTAATTAAAATGGGAGTGACGCCTAATACCTTGAATTCTTCAGATTTTCTTGAAGCAACAAAATTGTCCCAATCTTCTTTGTCCAAGAAGTTCCATTGTTCAAGGCTGACTTCTTCTTCTTATCACCCTGTCTTATGTATTCTCTGTTCAGATTTGTCCTGTAATTCCTAAGCATCTTTCCAGCGCGTTGCATCACACTTTTACGATGCAACATCTCATCCAATGCAAACAGATTCTGTAAAATAGAAATGTTATTAACTAGTACCAAAAATATAATTGCAAATAATAGAATTTGTAATCTACAAAATAGAATTGCAAATAATAATAACTCACGCATAAATCTTTCCATATCAAGTCTTTCTTCGCCTGAGGAACTTTATGCCAATTATCATACTTAACACCACAATGGCTTCGAGTGACAACCCCAAGATAGTTTATAAAATTATTGCGGTTCACTCCAATTGCATTCCCTCCATTATCAAACTCCACAACCAATTTGGATCCACTGCCACTCAGCGCAAGTAACTTTTTCAACAGAGTGATACCCCTTTTCTTGTTAAGTTTTTGTTGCTGCGCATCAAGTTGCTCAATTGCTTCAGTGGGTAGCTGTGCATCATCAACCTAAAATTTGACAAAAATAAACACACTGAATTAAGCCAATATAGAAATACAGGATATATGACATAACTAGAAGATAATGAATTTTATAGAAATACGGGATATGTTTTTAGAACTTACGTTGGTATCCTCGCCATGCTCGTCATGGACAGCATGCTCATCATGGACTTCATGCTCATCATGGACATCATTCTCATCATGGTGAGCCATCTGAAAATTTCATTAAAAAGGAAAACATTTAGCATTTGTATCAACTAGAATAAGGAAAACATTTAGCATTTGTATAAACATACATGTCTCTAAAATTGTGATCTTTTATCAATTAGCAATCCTTCAATGTACAAGTAATATAAAAAACAATGATTGTTCACATTCTAGGCCAACAAACACATGTGATGTCATTCTTATATATAATAAATGTGTACCACCTATCCCATCCTTGAACACCTAATCTCACTAGTAAGTGTATAATGTGTATTGGGTTTTCAAGAAAATTTCGGCAGCATTTCCCCGCTGTTCTCTAAGTACATATGTACTTAGAGAACAAACGGGGAAATGCTACCAAAATTTTCTCGAAAACTCAATACACATTATACACTTACATCCTAAGTGAGATTAGGTGTTCAAGAACAGTCCCAAACCGGGGACTATCCAAGATTTACTCCTAATGAGTAAATCTTGGACGGGTTTCTAGGCCAACAAATAATGTGTTGTCATTCTTATACCTAAAATCCTAGTTCTTCAAATTAGGGTGATTATTGATGTCTTTAAAAGCATGATTGGCAATTTAGGGAAAAGTTCATCATTTAAATTCCAAGCATTCACATGTGTGCATTACAGTTCATCATTAAGCAAGAAGGGTGATTAGGATTCTCAATATACTCAACAATAAAATAAGTTAAACATGTGTGCATTACAGTTCATCATTTACATTCCAAACATGTCACATGTGTGCATTACAGTTCATCATCAAGATATCTATAACTTACTTAAACATTCAATTATGAAGTAAATATACACTTAATTAAGAATAGCATGACACACAAAGTTGCAGTCAACATCATTATGTTTTGTTCTATCATGGACTATCAGATTGGTATATCACATATGTATCAGTACATTATTAAATAAATACAATCAGTAAATAACTTTTAGCAAAAAATCCACTAGACGTGCAGCCTAGACGTGCCCTGGCGCCGCCCAAGCATCTGCCCAGAGGCCTATCTAGGCAGGGCACCTGGGCTTGGGACCCTAGGCGTGCCCTGGCACCTACTCAGGCGCTACCTGCGTGAGTTCTAGGTTGGCGGCGGCAGAGAAAAGCAAGGCAGAGGACAAAAAAGGTGGTGAAGTTTGTGGGTTACCTTGCACGAGGACAGCACGAGTAAAGCTGCTTCTACCGGCGGGGGCGGAGGTGACGACGACAGCACCGTAGCTGCTTCTACTGGCGGCGACGACTACAGGAGAGCAGGGGCGGTGGGCAACGACCGGCGGCGACGAGCGGACAGCAGCAGTAGTAGGGGCGGCGGAGAAGAAGGGCGCCGGAGAAGAAGGACGCCGGAGATGGGGCGCCGAAGAGAAGCGCCGGAGAGCAGCAGCAGCAGAGAAGCGCCGGAAAGTCGCCGCAACAGGGAAAATCACCGCAATAGGGTAGCAATGAAACAGAAGAAAGGGGAAGAGTCGGGCGATCGCTGGGGGTTATAAGTTCGCAAATAGCGTCGGTTGTTTACAACAACCGACGCCTAAATATCTTTAGCGTCCGTTGGTTGAAACAACCGACGTCCAATTGGACGATATTTTCATGGAAATTTTTGGCGGGAACCACCTTCAGCGTCGGTTAGAGAGGGATAACTGACGCTGAAAATGACACTATTTTTTTATCGAAAAATGGATTTCACGGGCGACTTTAAGCGTCGGTTGTTTATAAAAAAACCGACGCTTAATACAAAGCGGTACCCGTGTCTGGATGGTCTTCGAATATAGACGTCGGTTTTATTAAACAACCGACGCCTTATATGTTAGGCGTCGGTTTTCCTTAATAACCGACGCCCAGAAAAGCGACACTGAATGCTATTTCTGTAGTAGTGAGTTCCTAGATAGGTAGAAGGTAGAGAACATTCCCTGGACTTAAGAATATCAGAAATAGTAGATTTCATAGCATTTTTATTGAAGATGACATCACTCTTTAAGTGGTTAACTCTCAAGCATGAAAGATTTCTAGATGCATTCAAAATGTTTGAAATAGCCAAAGCATTTTTTAGATCAGCTTCAAGAAATATCATGAGATCATCTACAAAGATAAGATGAGAAATAGAGAACAATTTTGAGGTAGAAATAGCATTAATATGATTCTCCTCAGAAACTATATTCATGAGAATAGAAAAATCCTGGATAACCAAGACAAATAGGTAGAGTGCTAGGGGATCACCCTGACAGATACCATTAGTTGGATTAAATCTTGAGGAAGGCTTGCCATTGATAAGAATCTGATAAGATGTTGAGTTGAATATGATCTCAATCCAACAAATCTAGATTGGAGGGACGCTCTATAAAAATCAGAGAATATAAGAAAGTTCAATAATGTTATCATAAGCCTTACAGACGTCCATTTTCAAACACGTCTTGCTTCCATAAGCATTTCTATTAAAATCATAAAGGATTTCATTAGAAATAGAATGTCATCCTTAATGTTCCTTCCTTTAACAAATTTTGAATGGATAGGACTGATAATATAAGGAAGAATTGGTTGCAATCTATTAGCATCTTGGAGAAGAGTTTGTATACCACAATGTAGAGAGCAATCGACCTCCAATTCTTAATGTCATATGAGTCTAGGCCTTTAATAATAAGAGTAATGAAAGTATTGTTACTCTTTCAGAAGTTTACTATTAGCAAAGAAATCATTGATAGTTTGAGATACATCCGAGCCAATAATCTTCCAGGTTTTCTTAATAAAGATAACATTAAATTTGTCTAGACTCGGGGCTTTATCACAATTCAGACAAGCAACAACATCATCTATCTCCTTTTGTGTAACACTAGCGATCAGAGAAACTTCATGCTCTTGGTTGAGCTTAGGGCCTGACCCAAAAAAGTCTTCGAGGCCAATACATTTAGAACCATTGTTTAACAAATCAATATAGTACTCAAGAACAAAGTCTTTAATTTCAGACACATTGGTACTAACTTGATCAGAAATATGTAAACAATGAATTTGATTCCTCTGACTTCTAGTTTTGAGAGATGAATAAAAGGATTTAGAATTCCTATCCCCTCTTTTTAGCAATTAAATCCTAGAATTTTATCTCAAGAAGTTGTTTTCAAAAGATTCAGCATTTGCAAGTTCCTTTCTGAGTTCTCTAGTAGAAGTTTGAAGCTCATAATTAGAAGGATCACGATCAGCATTAGCTCGGGAGCAAGAGACTTCATAACTCAAAGAATTCACTTTATTATGGATATTACCAAATCGATCATGATTCCACTCCTTGATAGCCTTTCTAAGATGATAGAATTTTTATTAACTTTAGACATTGGTGTGCCCTCGACATCTGTATCCTAGAGTTTACTAACCAACTCCAGGAAATCAGGACTAGAAGCCCATGAATATATAAATCGAGAATGGGAATGAACAATTTTGGGGTCAAGCACAGAGAAAAGAATAGATTGATGATCGTTCACAATATTATAAATCAATTCACTGGAGAATTCCTGAAAAAGGTACAAAAAATCGTAACTATAAAATCTTTTATCTATTTTAGAGGTGATGAATCTATCTCCAACTTGGTTATTGTCCCATGATAAGAATGGACCTTTGAGATCAAGTTCAAAAAGACCATACTCTAAAATACAAGTGTTGAACTCATCCATAGATGGCGGGAGATTGCCCAACTTTTCAAAATCTTTACTCCCTGCATTAAAGTCACCAAGAAAAATCCAAGAAGAATTAATGATTTTCAATGATTCCAATGTATAATTCCACAAAGAAGACATGTTTGCATCGTCATTATGACAATAAACAACAGAACGAAAAAAAAACTATAATTACTAGAAGAAACTTTGCATAAGATGTGTTGATCCATCTTTGAGATTTTTGAAATAGAACTAACAGTCAAATCTCAAAGCACAACAACTCTACCAAGAACATGAAAGTCAAGGTTTGAAATAAACTCAAAGCCAGTGAAGTATTTTTCTATAAAATTGGTAATCTTCCTTTTCCTAAGTTTGATCTCATTGAGAATGATAATATCACTTCCCGACCTTCTTATCTCCTTTTGGACCTTAGCGATTTTGTTACTTATGCCCCGCACATTCCCAGAGGAGATTTTCATATTAGAGTTCATTTAATTACCTGGGTTGTTGAGATGTCGGTCGCAGCTTCTTCATTGATGATACCCAAACCTAAGTTGCTTGTCATAGGAGAAAACACAGAGCCTCTAACTCTATGTAGAATTCCACTACTAACTTTGGTGGCAAAGATAGAATGGATAGAACAATTCCTTCTGGCTACATAGGAATCCGCTTTGCATGAGTTCGACATATCATCAAACACCTGAATGAGTGTGGATGGAATAGACCTTACTTCATAGAAAGAACTAGATGATGACAAAGTGTTATCCATAGGACCAACTTCCAAAAGAATATGACAGACATCGTGCTCATGTCCTAATAGATTGCAACGAGAACAGATACTTGGAATCCACTCATATATGGAAGAAATCTTTTGTATATCACCTTCGTCACTTTGTAATTCCAGAAAGTTGGGGAAACTAGAAGAGGAATCCATGAGAACCTGAATTCTAGCATACTCAAGTTGAGAGCACTCAAAAGTAGCTATATTTAAGCATATAGGAGAGCCTAGAAATGAGCCAATCCTTTCAAGCATTTTCTATCCCATGACTCCAGTGGAATATCACATACTCTAACCCTATTGCCGAGTTCTTGAGTCCCAATTTTTTAAAAGACAAACTTGGACTCCATTTTCGAAAGACGAGAGGATGTTGTCTGACATACCAAGGGTCACTATCATTAGCATAATCTAGGTCATAAGAATTCGAGAACCTGATGATGAAGATAGCTAGTTTTCTATGTATCACCTCTATATCACCAGTTGGCTTCCAAATTCTTTGGAGATGAGAATGTAGCATTTGTAGATCAGGAACAAGATTGAGACTATATCCAACCAAGCAATGTTTCCATCGAGACGCATTTTGAATTGTTTCAAAGCGAGGATACAAAAGTCGACCATCCACCATATCCACTTCCTTTTTCTAGAGAGCATTTCTACTAGATCTACCACCCATAGAGAAGACCTTCGGCCGGGCTTTAGGAGAACTTAGATCAAAATCATTTGGGGAAGGCTTCTTCTTCCAGATCTGACGCTCTCGTTCGGGGTGATGAAGCATAAAATATGTTAATCTTATAAATTTAGGAACTAGACATTGGGAGGCATGACAATATAATAAAATATATTTTGAAATCCTAAAATTGTAACCTCCTAATATGGCTAGGTTTTAGGACCTAACTTGATTGGGTTTCAAAGTCTATTTTCAGGGGGAAATGTCAATTTAATCTTGCAAGCTCTAATTGGGACTGGCCAAGTGTTTCTAATTCATTCTGAGAGGCATATTGATCCTTTTTCAAGCTTTGGTTTACAAATGGCATAAAATATGTTAATCTTAAAATTTTAAATAATTAGATATTGAGAGGTCAGAAAAATATAATAAAAAAATGTTTTGAAATCCTAAAGTTACAACATATTATTAGTCAGGCAAGGTTTCTAAATCTAACTTGATCAAGTTTTAAAGTCAATTTTTAGGGAGAACCCCAGTATTTTCCCACAGACCAACTTAAGCATTGAATATGTGGTGTTGATGAATGACATTCGGGGGTACAAGTTTATGTATCGACCCTTCGTTTTTGGTCTTTTGTTGACTTGAATAGTAGGTGTATTCTTTTGTTTCACCCTTATTTCAAACTTCAATCTAGCGAGTTGGAAACTATGTCTAAGTGTCTTCGAATTCATTATGAGAGGCATATTGATCTTTTTTCAAGCTTTATTTTAGAATTAGCATAAAATGCTCTCTTATAAATTTAATAACTAGATACTATTTTCACAACGGACAAGCTTACACACATTGAGCAGATTGTTGGCTTCTTCCCTAACCGCTTATGTTCCCCTACTGGCATGTTATCGAAGTCTATACAATTCCCACGTCGGAATTTTCTTAGGGTAAAAATCTAGTACAACGACTGCAGAGCTGATTCAGAACTGATAAAGTAACATACACATCGAGGCTACAAGATAGTCTGTTACAGGCCTAGTTTGATTGTGTGCAGAACCAATCTACACTAGGAAAATTAAAACAGATAATCGTTAATCAATGAACTGGAACTGCAGCACTTCTGGTTGGTACAGAGTAGATTAAATTCAAAGATTGAGATTGTAAACGTTTGGTTAGCTGTACTTCACAGATCTATTAACAAAGAATATGATATCTATTATTCAAATTACAGAAGTAAGCCTCTACAACAACTTACAAGTGCCGTCCAGATTGCTGCAGAGATGCTGCTGGAATTGGAACCACGCTCAATGAGTGCGCAGTTCTTCTCAGCTACGTGTGTGTGTGTGTGTGGGGGGGGGGGGGGGGGGGGGGGGGGGGATCACGGTGTCGTTTGTTTCCCTGACATGGGTGGGGACCACATCCAACCAAACATAAACAATTAGAAGCTTCGTGCACTTACAATTGCATACTTTGGTTGACAGCCCAACGAAATGGCCTAACTTATCGTAACATACAGAATGGGGCTATAATGGGAATATAGGCAACATACATAACGTGGCTATACTTGGAGCATACCGCTTTTAAAGTTACTGCATGTTTGAAGATTGAAGATTTTTTTCAGAGAGAAGACAGGATCAAACTATCTTCTGTCTTTGACCCCTCACCCCACATACACGCACACAGATAGACGTGCGCGTGCAGATACAACAACAAAAAAGTCCTTTGAAAACAAATTCATGTTTGCATAGGCTTGTTTTTATTCAACTCTTACAAACGGACAAGAATGCACTAGTTAGATTAATGTTTTAAGTACAACTTCAATTTAGAGCATGGAGGAGCTCTATCATCGTTTGCGTGAAATTTCTTAATATATCGTCAAGAGAAATGGTTTAAAATGCTACACTTCATCTCCTGTAAGAATGAAAATGGAAAGAAGAAAAACAACTGGAAAAAACAAAAAAGAGTTCAACTGCTATTCTGATTTGCAACTACAGTTGGGCACAGAGGCTGATAAATCAAGCAGGACGTGTCCAGTCCATGTTAGATATATAGTAAGGTCAAGTCATAAAATCAAAAAAGATCAAAGGCAATATGTCACTGTCAAATTAAGCTTCGATCATCTGTTTATTAGTTGCTGGAATTTCTGGATTAACTTCCTACTCGGCAGAATGTAAGATCAAAACTGCTAACGGTGCCCACAGCGCCAAGTTATGCACTGCATTAAACTATTCTAGTAATTTTCCATTCACAAACACATTGAAAACGGAGATCTTTACAAGAGTAGTCTAACTTTAGTCAATGAAGGGATTTCACTGCAAACAATAATTTGTTTGAAGCTTCCATTCAGGCCAACAGCTTCGACTTTGGTTTGTAATGTTGCCCACTCAAAGCAGCCTTCAAAGGCTTCGGACACCCAAAATTCCCAACGAGCCTCGAGTAGCTTGTAATCTCGGTAGTGGCAGCAGCAACTGTGGTAAGATATGATGTAACTAGGAATTAGATGGAACCGATACAACTGAAGCAAGCAGTTTGTGTCCCTTCAGTGCCATGCTTAATTGTTGACGAAGATAATTGATTACTTCACCTGAAAATCCCAACAGCAATTAGAGGAAAGTAAAGTTTCTCCAAACAATATATAATAAGTCACAGAGATACTAGATGCTTCTATTATCTGCCAGCAAATAGGTTTTCCATACATTCTTGATGTCTTTCCATACGTTCCATCGAGCAGAACCACGACAAACAAAAAAATGTCAAGTTACAAAGCCAAAAGCATGATCATCAATTTTCATGCAAGCCATGTATTTTTAGCCTTGAAGAAGTGAGAATCATTGAGGCATACTTCATACAAGCAACGAAGTACAGTAAGGACAGATACATAATAGAAGTGAAAGCCGAGCAATACATAATAGAAATGTAAGCCAAGCTATCCTGCTGAAGTTTATTGAACTAAAACATATACTATAAGAACCTACTAAGGTCATCACTTGTCTTAAATGCGTCTAGCAGTACTATTCATGTCAACAAACAATCGACACATTTTCGGTTTACAAACAGATCTTAAATCATCATAGAAACATTTATAAATAATACCCATAAGAGCCTGTGAACCAAGAGCACCTTTTGTTTGCAGCCAGTGTCCATGTCTATAATTAAAGAGTCAGCACATTGTAATAGTAGAATGCAATCACACAATTGACGGCAGTCTCAACTAACAAGACATAATTCTATGTTTAAGAAACTTCCAAATATTAGACGTGCATTAAGTAATCAGACAGGGATTGCATGCAACAACACCAAAATTCAGATTCCAAGCCCCATTTAATCTCGTTTATTCTTTTCCCTTTTGAGTAAACTACACTTGAAAAGCATAATGTTTATCTTGAGTACTATATACATCCTGATCTAATGTAATCACAATAAAGAGGTACCACCCTTACTGACCTTAGTTTTTCAATTAGCTTCAAGATATTGAGATTGTTCAAAACCGAATCACCCACCACTCACCTCATGCTTTCTTACATCCAGTTATCTGTATTACTACTGTTGTCCCAGCTAAGGCATCCCAAGCTACAATTACAGCAGCAAAGGATGAATTAACTAGTAGTTGCCCTCACATCTCTGCCACTAGGAGCATTTGGTAGTATCCTAAAAGTATTCAGCAGCACTAGCCACCATGCGCCACAGTTGAGCATGTCCATAAAACCCGAGAAGCAGTAGCACCAATGGAGCTGTCAGTGGATGGATGGTCTAGGTTGAACGGTGTCAGAAGTTGCCGTCATGTTATATTGATAAAAGAGCAGACCCCTCTCCTGCATATAGGAGGAGATACAGGGAAGCAGACAAAAAATTCTAATGGCCCCAATAAACTTAGGCACATAATACAAGAAATTCAAAGAAATAAAAATTGAAAAAGAATACATAAAGGATAATAAATAAATAGAGAAAAGATACAAATATATCGCAACACTTACGCTCAAACTGGAGCATAGGTATCAATCATGCCCAGCTTGTATCACAACTCCTGGTCTCTTTTTTCCTTGGTAAAGATATCAGCAGTTTGGTCACTGGTTGAAATAAAGTTATGATCTTCTGAATTCTTACAGCATCACAAAGAAAGTGGTGATCCATCTCAATGTTTTAATAAGCAGGAAGCGGGAAGCAGGAGGCATGTGGACAGCACATTGTAACCGCTTCAATGGCAGGTTGGCGCTTAGGAGGGGGGGCTTTTTGAAAAAGCAGGTGTTAATTTCTTATATAATTAGTACAACATTGTGCACGTCTGTATATAAATAAGATTATTTAGAAACTTTTATACATATATAAACCATGTTAAGTGTAAATAATGTAAACAATTCATAATACAACTGTAGAGCAATGAAACAGTAACTAATAATTACATAATAATAAGACATGAAGAAAGTTACATAGTCATACATATAACAGTACAAGAGACGCTTACGTATGTATAAGTAGCTTGTGTATAGTATATAATTAGTACATAGCAGAGCAGTAGTACATACATACAGACAGACCAACTAGTACATAATTAGTACATAGTTACATATACTAGTACATAGCAGAGAAGTAGTACATACACATAGACATACCATTTAGCATATAATTAGTAAATACATGTTACAAGTACATAGTAGAGCAGTAGTACATACCTACAAACCATCTATTACATATATATAACCTAGGAAGCACGGACATGGACACGGAGATTTTGGAAACTATGAGACATGGACATGGAGATTTTGGAAACTGTGGGACATGGACACGGTGGCGGACTCAGCAAGAGTGTGTGTGTGTGTGTGCAGACGCACACATATATATGCACAAAATCTTCAAGAGTGTGAAGAAAGCCAATCAAATTTTCTGTTTCAAAAATGTATACATGTGTGAGAGGAGTCATCTCTCAGAAGTTAGAACTCCAAAGATACTCGGCTCATTTCCCAATTCAAGCAACAAAGACAAATAAAGAATACAATTAATACCGCAATAATTTTGCATATTATCAAAGCCCGTAGTGCAAATAACTATGAAATCAAACCAACGATATACTCGTAAATTCAAAAGATAAATGAAATCTACAATTTATTCCCTACAAAAGTTGCAGTAACAATATAAGAACACTGAAGTTGAAGAGCTGCGTATATTTGAGAACAGTGAAAACTTATTATTGGCGGTGAGAAAAATGAGGAAGAGGATGTATAAAATAGTAAAGTGAAAAGGAAAAGGAAAAGAAAACAAGAATGACAAAGGAAAAGAGGACATATGATGGATCATAGCTTCATTAAGCTTGTGGTGGTGTAGGAGGATGATGTATGTTGAAGTGATTGATGGAATAAGAGTGGAAGGTAACAATAGGCATAGAGGTTGTTTGCTACGATTGCACATATTTGTGGCGGTGAGCATAGTCACAAATCCGGTATTCAGGATACATACGGTCGGGTTGAAAAATTCAGAATTTAGGAAATATGCGGAAAATTCGGCTAAAAAACGGTCAACGTACGGTAAAAGTACGGTCAACTATTCGGGAAAAGAGTCGGGAAAAAAATAGATGTATATGTGTGTGTGTGTGTGTGTGTGTATATATAATATATATACATATTAGTAAGACATAAATCTAATATACAAGTACGTCATCCAATACATAACAATTGCTCATGAACTGATATAAATAAGGTTTAATTAGTCAATTTATAGACTTACAGTTAATTTCTGTGGACTAAGCAGCCGACTTTGCTACTGCAGTAGTGAGCTGATCTGCTGATGGAGCGGGTATATGAGTGAGGGGATGAGGGCGGACGGAGGATGATTGTGGCAATTGGGCTGTGAGAAGAGGGGACGAAGGAGGAGAGGAAGGAGTATGATTGCGGCAATAGGGCAGTGAGAAGAGGGGACGAAGGAGGATGATTGCGGCAATAGGGCGGACGGAGGATGATTGCGGCGGACGGAGGATGATTGTGGCAATTGGGCTGTGAGAAGAGGGGACGAAGGAGGAGAGGAAGGAGTATGATTGCGGCAATAGGGCAGTGAGAAGAGGGGACGAAGGAGGATGATTGCGGCAATAGGGCGGACGGAGGATGATTGCGGGAAGATCAAAGAAGATTAGGAGAAGAGAGGACAAAGGAGGAGGGGAAGAAGTAGAAGAAAAAATAAAATAGAGAGGGAACATACCTGGAAAAGCAGCCGTGAGTTCCTTGGTGTCGGCGTGTCGCAGCACAGCAACAGACGTAGGTGGCAATAGGGCAGTGATCCTCAACGGCACAGGGTGGTGCTCCTCGCTGTGCTCCAACAGGTGCTCCGCCAAGCTCCTGAGTGCTCCACTGGGCGCAAGAGAGGTATGAGTTGAACGGGAGGCGCGGGGGAGTCGAGGGTTCTAGCAGAGGTGTCGAGGGTTTTGGGAAAACATTGTTGCGATGGACAGAATAAGTGGGCCGAACACCACTGTTTATAACATAAAAAAAAATGAAATAAACGCGTCTAAAACGAATAATACGTATAAAACGTGTTTAATACTCGTTTAAAACGTATAAAACGAGCGTAAGATACGGTGGACGAAAAATTCGCGTTTAAAACGCATTTTTTTTAAAAAAAACGTCGAATGTTGTTACTATGAGGAGGGGGAGGAGGCCATCATTAGAACATGAGGAAGTAGAGGGGAAGACATGCAAGGAGAAGGAAGAAGAGAATGGGCTGACAAGGAGGAAAATGAGGTAGAACAATGACACTTCTGGAAGATTGTACTAACTGTCATGGACATGTGTTCGACATGGACAGATGAGGACACATGTTGTCCTTGCCTGAAAAATGTCTAGCAAGGTTCTTCAACCCGACTTAGAGGTTGACCCGAATAAGCTCTTAGATCCCGGGTTCTTGGTTCAACTATAAGATCGACCTAATTGACCCGGTGGTCACATACATATACATACATACATACATATAATATATATATATATATATATAGAGAGAGAGAGAGAGAGTCAAGCTGGAATACACTCGAGTGTAGCGGAGACCGAATACACTCAAGTTTTTTTCCATCTTGCAACATTTATTTTGAAAATCTAAACCATGGATCTTCTTAAGTACCTTATGAACATACTACATACAAAATTTGAGCTCATTTGGACACTTATAGGTCATGCATCTAAAGGCAACAAAATCTGTGTGTCAATTTTGTTGACCATAAAAGAGCGACTTAATAATCCAAATAAGCTCAAATTTTGCATGTAGAATGTATTTGTGATAACCATGAATATCAACCGTTTGGATTTGTCAAAAAAATGGTCTACATATGTAATCACCACTTGAGTGTAGCATGCGATATGTACAATCGAGTGTATTCTAGCCTGACTATATATATATATATATATATATATATATATATACACACACACACACACACACAGGAATGTATATGCATACACCACATATATACATACACACATATATATACAATTCACACACACACACATTTGTGTGTGCATATATATATATATATATATATATATAGAGAGAGAGAGAGAGAGAGAGAGTCAGGCTAGAATAAACTGGAGTGTATTCGTAGCAGAATACACTCAAGTAGTTTTCCATGATACAATACTTTTTTCAAAAATATAATCCGTTGATCATTTTAAACATCTTATGAATAGCTCATATATAAAATTTGAGCCCATTTGGACATTTATATGTCATGTTACAAAGGCCACAAAAATAATGCATTTCAAATTAGTTTCGTGCGTCGATTTTTTGTCCTTAGATGAGTGACTTGCACTCATCCAAATAAGCTCAAAGTTTGTATGTAGCCTAATTATAGTATGCCAATGAAGATCAATGATTTACATTGTGCATAAAAATAGTCTTGATATGCAAACACCACTTGAGTGTACCGCGTGATATGTACACTTGAGTGTACTCTAGCCTGACTGACTCTCTCTCTCTCTCTCTCTCTCTCTCTCTATATATATATATATATATATATATATATATATAGCATGGGGAGCTTTTTTGGTGGAAGAATGTTGTAGCTATCATTACTCTTGCTTTCTTCTTCAAGTTCTTTGCCTTTTATAGGAACTTTGGATGGAGTGGACGAAGTTCTTTGGCTTTCCATTTGCTCTCTTCCATTTGTGTCTTTGACAAGTGTTTGTCAATGATGTAGTGAACAAATTTGATGTGGTTGCCACTTGTTCTTTCAACCGTGTGCCCTAGAAAAGTGTTTCATGCCTTTTTTGTTGCATGCATGTAATAAAATATTCTTGTCCTCTTCTCCATTTGTTTTTTATGAAGATGTCACTTCCATGTTTGAGTGACTTCGATTTTTATAGATGGAATCTTAAGCAAAATGTATAATATTTTGCTTTTACTTTTACCACATCGTTATTTCTATTCACCTTTTGTCTTTTACCAGACTGTTATTTTCGATTTACTTTTACTTTGTACCCCTTATTTTTACCAAAACTTTTTTTATTGTCCAATAACTGTTTTTTCACTTTGTTCCTTTTTTCAATCTTCTTCGATTTATATATATATATATATATATATATATATATATATACATATATATATATATATAATAGAAGATAAAAATGTGGAGCAAATAAATACAGAAATAAACAAGAAAATCAATGGTTTACATCACACACCAACAATGGCATGAATCGTAAGTAATCTTTATTAAATAATAAACAACATTGGGGTTTTTTCTTTTGACGGGACAGAGGCATATATGTAGCAAATTTCACGGAGTTTTGACCCACCCCGGTTCAGCATACCCATGACCAGGTCTATGGGTAGCCGGTTCAACCGGCCGAGTCTCTGGTTTTCTTTTCTATTTTTGCCCAAAAAAGTGTTTGGAAGCTACCCAGCCCGTTAGGCTTATAGGGTGGCGGTTGAACCGGCCGGGCCAGGTTGGGTTTAATAACTATGGTGTTTAGGTGTGTCCAAGGTGGACACGTGTTGAGGACAGCCATGGCGGCCTCCAAGAATTGACTGTGCTTTTTTTATATTTAATTGGATTGTGTATAAAGATATATAATTAGTTATTACAAATATATGTACCTTGATTTACAAACAATGTGTACTAATATAGATGTAATGCAATGTTTTAAAAAAGCAGGAAGCAGGAGGCGTGCACACAACACCTTGTAACTGCTTAAGCGCCAGGTAGGCACTTTTTGAAAAAATGGGTTCTGTATTCATATATATTTTTATACAATATTACACGTATTTGTATATAAAATATATTTCTATGGACCTTCTATACATAACTAATCAGAAAATCAGTAATTAGCTAAGTATTAATCAATATTTTACTACTAATCAATATTTCTATTCCTAAACAGAAAGCAGATCAGTAATTTTTAAATAACAAACTATACATTAATTGTTAAATTCTTTACTACTAATCAGTAATACTAACCGGTAAAATAAGCAAACATATAAGTAAATCAGTATCTAACTAAGCATTTATCAATAGTTATTACTAATCAATAATTCTAATCATTAAAATTCAGCAAGCAAATCAGTAATTGTAAACAGCCAACATGAATTACTGATTTAATACTTTACTACTAAACAAGTAATTAGTATTGCACCAAAAAAGTAATACTAACCAGTAGTACCAATCAGTAATCAATAAAAGCAGCAAGGAAATCAGCAAAACTAATCATCCATTCCAATCAGTAATCAATGAAAGCGGCAAGGAAATCAGCAAAACTAATCATCCATTAGAAGTATAATAGAGTGATATGATATTTACCGGGATACATTACAGCAGTACCCTATTATTACAGCATATATACAAAATATGCATTTTAAATTAGGACTAGATATATCATAGAACAATTAATGTATACAAGTTTCATATATTATAGTCAATACTTCCTGGACCATATAATTAATTAATTTTACATGCTTACAGCAGTATTTAAAAAAAACGGGAAAATTCAGGTGAAGCGAGTAAAAAAGTTCGATTTTCTTCCAATTGCTTAAGCGGCCGCTTAGGGGCTGAATTAAGTGGATGAGGGTCTTGGCCGCTCAGGCTAATTTTTAATACAGTGGTGCAATGTAAAGACGAAGATGTTACAGGAGTATGAGGTAAATAGGATTAAAAAATGAAAGAGGGAATGCTTTTACATAAAAAAAATTTAACCCCCTACTGGACCAACAGCAAGTTCGGGCCTAGTAGTAGCTTTTCAACTAAGAGGATGCCTAAATAGGTTCTATAAGTGGACGCCTAAGCGGCTCAGGCGGGTTAATTGGTTGCTTTTTGCTAAACAACTCAACTGCCACCTAAGCCACTTTTTAGATGGCTGAGGGGCTAGGCCGCTTAAGTGGACGATTCAACTGCTTTTTAAAACACTAGTCCATCTCAATATGCTTGATCCTTTTGTGAAATACAAAATTATTAGCAATGAAGGTAGCTGTCGATTGTCACAATACATCAGAATAGCACAAGTGATAGGAAACCTACAATTTGCAAATAGGGATTTGATCCATAACACTTCACAAGTAGCATGTACTATTGCACAATACTCTGATTAAGTACCGGATCAAATGACCACATTGTGTTTTTTACATTTCCAAATAACCAAATTACCTCCCATGACGGTACAATAACCAGAGGCAGATCTCCAGTTAGAATTGTTCAATGAATAATCTGCATGATAATATCCAACAATATTGAGATGCCCATTTCTTTTGTAAAATTACCCTTGGCTCGGCACATTCTTTAAGTACCACATAACTCAACATGCTGCCCCCCAATGGCATTACCAGGGGAATCCACCAACTAACTGAGAACGCTAATAGCACATGTATATCTGCCTAGTAACAATGAGATACAGGAGTTTTCCATCCAAGTGCTTGTAACTAGATTTGTCGTCAAGATGTTTACTAGTTTTTGCCCATAGATTATGTGCTTAGTCCATAGGATATATCACAGGCCGACATCCAAGCATTCATGTTTCAGTCAATAAATATAGAGTATAATTCCTTCAACATAAAGATACTCCATTCTTATTGTGGACCACCTTAAAACCAAGAAAATACTATAGAAATCCAAGGTCTTTTGCAAAAAAATGTTGCATGAGATATTTCTTTGTATGAGAAATACATGTCTATCACTACCAGACAAGATGATATCATCCACATAAATGGTAAGTATAATAACACCAGCAGTAGTTGTTTTGGTAAACACATATTAATCACATTAAGAACAAGTTAAATCACATTTACTCAGAATAAGTGATAATATATCAAACCACACTCAGGGACTCTACTCAAGGTCATAAATAGTCATGTTAAGAAGGCAGACTTTCCCAGAATACTCCCCCAGAGCTTGGGCTATGATACAAATTGATGGGGAACCAATTCCTATAAACTCATATTCATAATCAAACATATGTGGGGTACCTACCCTGGTATTTGTAACAAAGAAACTTACACCCTAATGACTAACAGTTTGCCACTTATCACATAACAAATTACCTAATCAGATAATGAACACAAAAATAAAACATAAAAGCATTGAGGCCTAAAATCAAAATCAAGTCCCTGAAATAGTTCAAGTGCATATAATAGATGAAAACCCTAATTTTCTACTAATCAGCCAACCCAAGCCCTTACAATCTCTGCCTAGCTTGATGACATGATGGATTCAGTAAATTGTCCTAAATCATTAACATGTATAAATCTTCCTTTGGAGATATATAGGGTCTTAAATAGAGTTACGTCATGTGTTCTTCCATTTATATGTGGGGATCAAAAGCTCTGTTTGTCTCTCTTCTTTGCCATCGTCATTGTAGCTTGATTTGTGACATAACAAATAATACATCTTGCATCTCCACCAACGAACCCTATTAAAGTGAGTTAGCTAGATAACTTAAAACTATACCCTCTTGTAGTTTTGCATCATCATTTTGTTTTGGGTTTTGCAATTTTTTCTTTACTCAAATACTCTGCATCAATTAGGTTGACAATTTTCATAACGAGCAATTTCAAAGTTGTCTCCTTTCTCGGACAGCTTATGATTGGTTAAGGGCATCTACTAGATCAATCATGTCATCATAAAGTAGTGTAAAATCGTGTTGGTTGTATAACCAATTGTTCTCAAGCTACACAAATCAAAGATGTGTTGATACTAAAAAATTGCACAAGGAAACATGGACACAAACACGGGACACATTGATTATACATAAACATATATATACGTAGACATATACACAGATATAAATATACATGTATGCATACACAGAAATCTTAGTTATCAGGGTGGGCGCCTAGGTGAGTTTGGCATCCCGAGGCCCACCCCAATTTAGGTGCCTAGGTTGTCTGAATGAATTGCATGCGGCCCAGAGGTTAGGCGTTCCGCCTGGGCGTTGGGCCCATTAAGGCCCAATTAACTTTTTAGTCAAAATGGCCCAATTAAATTTTTGATCAATAAAGGCCATAAGCCCGACGATAAAAATTTATTTAAAATATAAACAAAAAAAGAAAAGTTCCCTAATTAATTTAAACTAAACCTCTATAAATTATAACCCAATGTTAACCAACCCTCTAATCCTCACACAACAATAGAGCATCACTTTAGTTGTTTTTGCACGAACAAGGCTTCCCGTCCTTGTAGTTGTTGACTCAAGGTCTAAATTGACTAAACCCTTGTTTTGATGATGACTGGCCATTCTGCTCGTTTGTGTTTAATGCCTCTAATTGAGTGATTTCGGATTATATAGACACACTTCAATTTCCTAAACTTGCACATCCTAATGTGGAGAAATCAAGTCATACAAGCACAAAGATTAAGATTTAAGAATAGATAGTTTTCTCCTTAGATCTTTGATGTAAATCACTTGTAATGATTATGACTTGTAATTAAACTCATATGTGTAATAGAGCCAATTAGGATGAGTTAATATGCACTTGGGAGGTTTACGAATACCTAAAACAGCAAGAGTTGTTGGTCGAGTTTCCCCCTAAGGTAACTCAGCGACAACATTGTTCATGGGACTTTCCAAAACCTTTGTCGGTCGAATTGGTAACTCGACCGACCAGACAATGGTCGACACAACTAGCGTTGTCGGTCGAGTTTTCCAAAAAGGTAACTCGGTCGACCGCACCGTAGTAGTTACTTTCTGCAGTGAAAATATAGCCTTTGAAGGGGTTAAAAGGGTAAAAAAAGATCCATTGGACACCCCAAAAAGAGCTAGAATACGTCCTAAATGATTCTAACGACTAGGAGGCTTCGTAACTATAAATAGGACCCATCGGGCTTCATCCCATGGTTAGCTAAGCACTATGAAGGTCCATATACTATAGTTGAGAGAATTTGCCTCTCAAGAGCCTCCACCCACTCTCATGAGCTTAATCACTCGCTACATCCATTAGAGGGAGCAAGAGATTTGTAAAAGAGCTAGTCATACATGTATAACTTGTGAGGCTTTCACTTCCTCCACCTCCCAATGGACCCAATCTTTCTTTCTATCATGAAGATGAAAATTCTCTCTCTTGAATAAGAGAGGTGAAGAAGAAGAGGGGAAGGAGTCTTTCGGTGAAGGTGAAGTCAAAGGCGGAAGATCCAAGTCTAGAGCAGGTAAATCCTTGAAGGCGGAAGACTTGTTGCAAGCTTAGGTAAGTCTTAAGAGAAGGTGGAAGACTCATTGCAAGAGTAGGTAAATCCTCGGTAAGGTAAAAGACTTTTGGTCATGGATAGGTAAGCCCTTTATAAAGATTATTGGCTCACTTGTCCTCAAGGAAGGTTAGGTATTTTTGTCCTTGAAAAGGAAGGTATTATATTGTAACTTTTACAATGGAATATAAGGAGTGAGACATGGTTGAAAATCCTAGAGGTTGACCTGTCTAGATAGTGGGTGTATATCTCCTAGTTTGGAGGTTGGAACCACTATACATAGTTTGTGTTACTTGTGTTTGCTCAATCCTTAGCTATCAAGGCGTCGCCTAGGCGTCCTAGGCGCTAGGCAAGGCGCCTCAAACTAGGCGCCCAGCTTATTACATGCATTACGTGGGCGTCTAAGGCCTTTTAGGCCCAAATTAAGCCATTTAGAGGATAAATGATCAAGTCTGAATTTGGTCAAATTAGATCACCTTGAGTCAATTTATGATTGAAATAGGTCTGATTCAGGTCAAATTTTGGAAAATTAGGGGGAAACATGTCTAATTTGGGGAAATTAGGTCGGACTTCGACCAAATTGGTAAGTCATCATAGCTTGTTTGTTAAAAATTTCTACTTCCTCATAGGTTCATATGTATGTTGTTCTTGCTTCTTTTTCTTCTCTTTTTTATCCTTTCTCCTTTATTTTATTCCTAAATCCTACTGTTGTTGCATGTTTTTGTGAGTTATTCCTCCTATATCCCCTCATACTCCTACATATTATTGCAATTGTGTTTTTTTTATATTTTGTTTTCTTTTAATCTTCTTTTACATCACATATGGTGATGTTGTACTTTCTCTTTTCTTGTTTTATATCACATGTTCCTCGTGATGTTGTTGTTGTTGTTATTATATCTTTTTTTTTCTTTCCTATCCTCCATTTTCTCTCTACTGGGTTACAAGTTACAACCTCTTTCCACCTTTCTTTTCCTGTTTTCTTTTATTTCTTTTCTACATTTGCTGCTCCAATTGTTATTGCAGGCTTGTTGATATTAGTTCCCTTTTTTCTTCTTCCTACTCCAATCTGCTGCTACTGTTGTCATAGCCTCATTTTGCCCTCTATTTTTATGTTTACTATATGGTATTATATGTAATATATATGTATAATAAGAAGCAAATTAACATACTAAAAAATTACAAAAACTAGAAACGCCCAAAACAGCCTAGGCGCCTATACGGGCTAGGTGTCCCTTGGGACATGCTGACCGCCTAGCCGCCTTGACAACTATGGTTCAATCTCTCTCATCCTTGTTATGCATGTTTTAATTGCACTCAAAGTTCATACTTGCAATACCATCTTAGATATATCTTGAAGGTCTAATGAATTTTGTTTATGTAGTTTTAACTCTATTCACCCCCTCCTCTAGAGCCCATCATAGATCCAAAAGTTGATATCAGAGCGGGTCTTTTTCAAACAATACTTCAACAAGTAGGAGAAGATAGGCGATTATCAAAGTGGTAGATACTACATCAACATTCCAATCTTTGATGGAAGCAACTTCCTCTATTAGAAGAGAAAAACACAATTCTACATCTAAGGATCAAGTCTTAAGCTATGGAAAATGGTGGATCTTCCATACAAGCTACCGGAGACAAAGGTAGAAGAATGGGATGATGCTACTTTGAAGAAAGCAACCTTCAATGCAAGAGTCGTCAACATTCTCTATACCTCCATCTCCGCCACCGAGTTCAACTAAATTTCTTCATATGAAACGGTCTATGAGACATGGAGAAAGTTGTATATCACTTATGAGGGGACAAAACAAGTGAAGGAAGGCAAAGTCTATATGCTCAAAAGGCTTCTCAAAAACTTCAAGATGGCAAAAGAGGAAAAGGTGGCGGAAATATACTCAAAGCTCACCATTGAAAATAGTCTTGCCGTCTTAGGTCATCCTATGGCTAGAGGAGACATCAACTCAAAGATTCTTAGATCTCTTTCCAAACAAGGGGAAGCAAAGGTGACCTCCATTCCAGAAACAAAGTCACTTGTTGAACTTCCTATTGAAGAGCTCATAAGAAATCTTCAAACTTTTAAACTTAGACTTCGACAAGCAAGAAGAGGAGGAGCTTGACGAAAAGAATCAAAAGAAGGAGAAAGTGATTGCTTTGCATGCTTCATCAAGCCACAAATCCTCTCAAGTTGAAGAAGATGCCATCTACTCCAAAGGTAAACTCTGCAAAGGCAAGTCTTCCTCCTCTACCTGTTACTTCAAATATGGAAAGAAGAGTCACTTTAAAGAAGATTGCCTACAAGGCAAAAAGACCCATCATCACAAGAGAGGGGAAAAGAAGCACGAGGAGGAAGGGCACAAAAGCTCTAGTGACCCTCCAACTCATGCTCAAGTGAAGATTCTAGTGGAGGATCTAGCTCAAGCTCTAGTGAAAGTGGAGAATGCCACTTTGCTTTCATGGCAAGTTCAAATGAAGATTCAAATGAGGTAATATAAACTCTTTAGATAAAGAATCTCTAATTGTCATTAGTCATAATACTTTTACATCTCTCAAGTCTACTAAGTATAAAAAAAGTTTGCTAAGATTGTTGATGATTTGCATGAAGAAAAAGATGATCTTGAACATGCTAACATTTGCTTGCAAGATGATGTTAATGATCTTCAAAAACTCTATCTAGAACTTGAATTGAAATTCAATAGTGTTGAGATACAAAACAATATTATCATGGTCAAATAGATGCTCTTAAACTTGAAAATGATAACTTGTTTGATAAGATTAGATTTCTAGAAGCTCAACCTCTTATGGTTAGTTCTAATGAAGAGCACACTAATATTGTGAATTCTCTCATGGTTGATCCTGATGTTCTTAAAACTGAAAATGAGGACAAAGACTTTGTTATGTAAGGAATAGAATCTGAAAATAGTGATCTTTCTAAGATTACTTTACTTGAAAAAGAAAATGCATCCTTACTTGCTAAAACCAATGTCCTTGAATAATGTTGTTGTTCTTCATATTGAAAAAGATTCTTATATGACCAAAGTTCTTTGCTTACAAACCGATCTTTTGCATGCTAGAGATGATATGAATCTATTGTCTTCCAATATTACTTCTCTAATGCAAGATAATCATAGTTTGAGATCCTCTTTGCAAAGATCCTTAAATGGTAAAAAGAATCTTAATGATATCCTACACCATACTACTAAACAAATTGGTAGACATGGTATAGGGTTTGATAGTAGCCAAAGGAACACCAAAGATAAAGGACCTTCAATCTTTCATGGAGAATTTTCTAGTTCCAAGACTATGGGCACATGTAACTATAGCAATGAATTTGGTCATTATTCTACTTATTGTCCTTTTAGGAAAGCACCCAAATGCAATGAGATTTAAGTTGCTAAGCTAACCCCTCTGGACCTAAAAATATGATTGGGGACCATTTCATCTTTCTTCTTGTAGGTCACTTGCTATTGGATTGACTTGAGCTATTGATTTGCAAATTGACTTCTCCAGTCCACATAAAAGAAGGGAGGTGAGATGTCTATGGGTTGGCAACAAATTGGTAAGAATAAAGGTAATGTTACTATGGCAGATATCCAATCATTGCTTGTTTTTGCAAAGTTTGTATACACTTTACATACATTTTTGAGTCAAATTTGGCATATTATGATTCTCATCACTTTCTTGCTCAAAAGTTGCCCATGATGCTTTCATAGTGCATTACTAACTTGCTTATACATGTTTGGATATTGTCTATATTTATATCATGCTTCTAAATATCTTTTTTAGCAAAATGTTTGTTTCTGACAACAGCAGGTGTCGGCCGAGTTTGTCGTAAGGAAACTCGACCGACAAGCACAAATGGATTTGTGCCAACAGCTGTCGTCGGCTGAGAATTTCAACCCAGAAACTCGACCGACAACATTGTGCACTGAATATACAGATGGTTCATTGCAGTGTTTCAAAAAGCGGTATGCGTTATGCATTCGGAGAGGTCACCTTGTAGAGTATATGCGGTATGCGGGAGTATATGCGGAAGTATATGCGGTTTTGGATTTTTTTAATTAATTATATATATATATGTATTAATCATGATTTACATATTTAATTTGTGCAATTGTGTATCTAAGTAGTACAATTACAAGAATAATGGATGCAATTATGCAAATATGCAATCATCACAACTTAAATAAATACAAACATGCACTATAATCTAAATTTAAACAATGTAAATGTATAAAAGAAGAAATCAGAATATCTCTAACTAAAAATCGGGGTATAATCGGCCTTGTATGCGGCCGTACAACCGATTATGCGGCTTGGACCGCTTTTTGGACCGATTTTTATTATGCGGATTTTTGGAGGACCGCACCTTGTATGCGGCCGCTTATGCGGGCGCATACACCGATTTTTAAAACACTGGTTCATTGGATGAAAATTTCCTCTCAACTAGACTTTCTCAACCAATAGTCTTATTATGTGGCACTCCCCTTGGTACCTTTGAATGTACATAGTCATGTTTTAAATTGCCTATGTTATTGTTACACCCACATCCCACGATTACCATAAATCATGAGATTAGGGCATAAGTTTGAGGATTATACTCAATACAAAGTTCACTCCCAACATTTTCATTTTCCTTTATCTTAAACTTTTTTTTTCTTTTCGCATTCAACCATATAAACAAACTTTACGAGGGAATTTAACCTTGAGTACTCAAATATGATCTCAACATTAATGATACACATCCAGACATTCATTTTGTTCCTCACACTTCCATGTACATACAACATAATAACCAGGTATATACTCTATCATTAAGGAAACAAAGATACAAATCATCATTTAGAATTTTCTCTCAACTCTATACAAGGACCTAGAGTGACAGGGACCGACTGAACTTAACTAATCTCATACTTAACTCATGTGGCAGATCTATGATGATGCAATGACATCTTCAGCCTACGAGCTATCCCAAAAAAAAATTGGGAGTAGAGGGGTGAGCCTACTCGCTCAGTGAATGAGTACTTCAAAGAAACAGTCTAAAGCACTTATATAATTACAGATATACCTTTGAGCAACCGATATCAATTAAAACTATAGTAAGTTTTAAAGAGACTGATCATTCAAATACATAAATATGGCAGGATACTCTAGATATCTACAAGAGTGAATCAATATATGAACATGCTTTATTGATCATAAAGAAAACTAATAATCCAAAAACATACAAAGAATAATTGAATAACTGCACATACTTGGTTAACCTCTCATTCATCTTATTATGCATCAATAGTAATATACAAATATCTAAACATTTTTCTCATTATTCTCTTTGTAATTTTCCATTAACTTTGACTTGACCTGACTACTGAACTTAACTACACTATGTTAGCGAACTCAACATAACCGACCGATCTGACTAATGTACTCTTTATCTGAACTCAATTGAACACAATTAACTTTTCTTTTTACTTTGCCCCTGAACTCACTTGGATTGTACCATCTAAGCAAAAGCCACTACTGCGTGACTTACCGTACAAGTCTTAAGGTAAACCTGGGACCTTTGGGACCTTAAGACTACTACTAACTACCTCAGTCTGCAGCGAGGTTGCCACGTCTGGCCTAACGGCGGCTAAACAGCGTCTGTAAACTGTGGCCCCTTGTCCTGGGTACTCAGGAGGGGTGCCTCTAGGCTAAAAAGCATCAACTCTACGCAGTGTTTTAAAAAGCAGTCTATGCGGCCGCATACAAGGTGCAGACCACCTTCCGAACACATACTGCAATTCCCTCCCCAAAAGTAGACCAGGTCGCATAATCAGTCACACGGTCGCATACAAGGCCGCTTAATCCCCGATTTTCAGATAGACATATTTCAATTTCTTCTTTTTTACATTTACATTCATATATGTTGATTTAGATTTAGATCATAGTGCATGTTTGCATTTATTTAAGTTGTAATGATTGCATATTTGCATGATTGCATCCATTATTCTTGTAACTGTACTATTTAGATACACAATTATATAAATTAAATATGTATATTCATGATAAATATATATACATATACATATAATAATTCATAAAAAAAATCCAAAAGCGCATCTACTTCCGCATATACTCCCAAATACCGCATATACTCTACAAGGTGACCTCTCTGAACGCATAACGCAAACAGCTTTTTAAAACCTTGACGCTACGTAATGCGGTTCCACTAGGGCTGACACGCAAAACGGAGTAACTGTCAGAAGAAGTAGGTCCACAAGGGTTGTATACTTCAACTGGTGGGTACCACTGGATCTCCAGTTATTATTGGATACCCCTACTACTGAAATAGTACCACCAGGATCTCTGGTTATTGTTGGGTACTATGCTACTCAACTGAAGTACCACCGACATCCAATCAGTTGATGTTAGATACTCAGTTTCGGGCTACTTCTTCCTATATTTGATAGTCCATAGCTTGTTTCACCCATCCCGGTACAGGCCTCCAGGGAGGGTTCTACGGTGTTCAGGGCATCTACTATTACTATTGTAGTTTTTATGACTACTTGAGCTATTGGACTGAATTCACTAATTCTAGAGGGAAATGGGATTGTTTATTCAGTGAGTAAAACAGGTTACAGGATAGTCTCTAACATAGCTACTGAGAGTAGAGACATAAGTACAAGTGAGCAATATGGGACTAAAAGTAAAACAGTAAAAAAAGTAAATAACATAGTAACACAATATATCTATACTCCTCTCAAGCTGGAGCGTAGATGTCAAACAAGCCCATCTTGTCAATCAGAGTCAAAAACCGAGCTTTAGGCAAGATCTTGGTGAAGATATCCGCAAGCTGCTTGCCAGTGCCAATGTATGGAGTGCAGATATGTCCAGACAGAACTTTCTCCCGAATAAAATGACAATCAACCTCAATATGCTTTGTGCGTTCATGAAACGTGGGGTTGCTCGCAATAAAAATCGAGGCTTTTTTGTCACAGAACATAGGAATGGGACTAGAATAAGCAATGTCAAACTCTTGAAGAAGGCCACGGACCCACAGAAGCTCACAAACAGTATGAGCCATGGCTCTATATTCGGCCTCGGCACTGGATCTAGCAACTACAGTTTGCTTTTTGCTCCGCCAAGTGACTAGGTTGCCTCCCACAAAGGTACACTGTCCAGAAGTGGACTTTCGATCAGATCGACTTCCTGCATAGTCAGAATCAGAAAATCCAGATAGATTGTAATGGCCATGCTTTTTATACAGAAGACCTTTCCGTGGCGAGCTTTTAAGATATTGTAGGATGTGACACAGCGTCCCAGTGGCACTACCAGGGCTTATCAAGGTACCGGTTTATGAATCCCACAGCAGCTTCTAGGTCAGCCCTAGTGACCGTCAGGTAGATAAGCTTGCCTACCAGCCTCCAGAACTGGTGACGATCATCATAAGGAGGTGAGCTATCATCATCCCAATCTATGTTGGGATCTAGAGGAGTGTTGGCTGGCTTGCAGCCCAGCATGTCGGTTTCCTGCAATAGATTCATAACATATTTTCTTTGTGAAAGACAGATTCCTGCAGATGATCTGGCAACTTCAATACCTAGAAAATATCGCAATTTGCCAAGATCCTTGGTGATGAAGTGTTGTACCAAATAATGTTTGGTTGCCTGGACACCCGCATTATCACTACCAGATAAAACAATATCATCTACATATACAATCAGAATAACAAGCCATGCTGCTCTCTTACGAATAAATACAGAATGATCAGATTGTGCTCGCTGAAAGCCAAAAGTAATTAAGATCTAACTGAGTTTATCAAACCAGGCACGCGGGCTCTGCTTAAGACCATAGATGGCCTTTCTGAGTTTACATATTTTGAAGGCAGACTCCCCCTGAGCAACAAATCCCGACGGTTGCTCCATGTATACCTCCTCCTGAAGATCTCCATATAGAAAAGCGTTTTTGACATCAACTTGATACATAGGCCAGTCTTTATTTACAGCAATAGAAATCAGAATACGAACAGAATTCAGACGTGCAACTGGAGAAAAGGTCTCAAAGTAGTTAACACTGTATGTCTGTGTGTAACCTTTTGCAACAAATCTGGTTTTCAGGCGTTCAATGGTACCATCCGGTTGATATTTAATAGTAAATATCCAGCGGCAGCCAACTGTATGGCACGAAGAGGGATGATCAACCAGATCCCACGTCTGACGATTACAGAGTGCATGCATTTCTTGCTCCATAGCACGTTTCCAAACAGGAATGTGAAGGGCCTCTTCGGCTGATTTAGGAATTGTCACAGCAGACAAGACAGAATTGAAGCAAGCAAAGCTACCACAAAGATTGTCAGATGAACACAAATTACTGATAGGATGCTTAGTACATGATCGAACACCTTTTCTTAAACTGATAGGAAGATCCAGGTCAAAAAATACCTCAGTGGATGGTGGATCAACCGCAGACGCGGGATTTGGTTTGGTTGGGGCTTCAGAAGCATTTTGTGGTTCTTTGACCTGCGCTAATTGACTTGTAATGGGCGTTCCTTAGGCACATCAGGAGCCGGTAAATCCTCAACAATTACTGGTAACTGTGTGGTAGCCATAATATCAACAGACAATTTTTCACCATCAGTAGAATAGTAAGGCATATGCTCAAAAAAGGTCACATCCGCACTAACAAACCAATGTTTTTTAACAGGATCAAAACAGCGGTAGCCTTTTTGTGTACAGGAATATCCCAGAAAAACACATTTGACCGAGCGAGCATCAAGTTTGGTGAGCCCAGGACGAAGATTGTTCACAAAGCAAGTACTCCCAAAAATGCGAGGAGGCAGAGAGAATAAGGGTTTATCAGGAAACAAAATGGCGTACAGACCTGATTTTTCAAAACAGAGGAAGGCATGCGATTGATGAGATAGCAAGCCGTAGAGACAGCTTCAGGCCAGAAATGATGGGGTACTTTATAGTGTATGAGAAGAGTGTGAGCAAACCTCAAGTAGGTGACGGTTTTTTCTTTCAGCAATGCCATTTTGTTGAGGAGTGTAAGGGCAAGTGCTCTGATGTATGGTTCCTCAGGCAGCACAGAAAGAGGTAACAGATTGTTGCATGAACTCAAGTGCATTATCAGTACAAAAAATTTTAATAGGTCCGTTAAATTGGGTGTGAATTTCAGCAAAGGTACGAATAGTATCCAACACAGTCATAAAATATTTCTCACCCAAGTGACTCGATACGGAGCACAGTCCCCAAATATCAGCATGAACAATGTCAAAAATTTCTATAGAAGCGATAACTTTCTTAGCAGGAAAAACAAACCGAGTTTGTTTGCCTAAAACACAAGTTTCACAGGAAAAACTGTTCTCAGATAAAGTAGGGAATAAATGCTTTAATTTGGTAGCAGATGGATGGCCCAGGCGAAAGTGCCACTGTAGTCCCGTCTCTGAAGTAGATAGTATAACAGAAGCAGCAGGAGGTCCATCCAGATAATACAGTCCATGTGGTCCTTCACGGCCCGAACCAATCCTCGTCTTCGTGCAGAGATCCTTCAAAACACAGCTAGAAGGATCAAATTTAATAGAACACTTGAGTTGTTTTATTATCTTACTGACTGACAACAGATTAACAGGAAACTTTGGAATATATAAAACAGAATGCAATTGCAGTTTTGGTGAAAGAGGAACTTTGCCAGTGTCATGAACTACAGTTTTGGATCCATTTACAACAGTAACAGATGATATAGTAGCAATTTTCAGTGTTCAGGAAATCGGCCTAATCGGCCGAATATTCGTTTTCATAGGTGGAGCGAACCGCTCAAGCCTAATCGGACATAAAATCGGCCTAGACCGATTATTCGGTCGACTGGGCGCTTAAAAGGCTGAATATTCTGCGATTTTCTAAATCAGGCCCAATAAAGAAAAAAAAAAGGTCCACTTAAGTGAACCCCAACCCGACTCCCCACCCCACCTTCCCGACACTCGACTCGCCCTGACTCTTCTCTATCGCGAACACACTCTGTGGAACCAGCAACGCTAGGGCTGCGATCTCCTCCCCCTCAACTCTCCGGTGGCCACTCAGTTGTCCGGTGACGACTTCCTCCTCCGGCGGCGACGTCTCTTTCCTCGCCGGCTCTCCACCTTGGCGCAGGTTGCACAGGCGGTCCCCTCTCCCCCGACGCCTCTCTGGATTGTGGTCGTAGGCGCCACTACTGTGGGCGTGGAAGCAGCAACAATCCGGCGGCGACGACGTCTTTTCGGAGCAAGCTAGCAGCGACGGCGCCAGCTTGATTTCTCCACTGCCGTAAGTCGTTTTCTTCACTCCTCTTTCCATTCAGTTTTCTCCTCCTCAGTTCTCCCAAATCCAACGGTTGTTGTTCACTGTGGCGCCCCCCTCTATTTTCACTTCTTCTCCCCTTCACCTTCTTCTCCATCGATTTCCTCTCTTCACTCCACTCTCTTCTCCATCTGTTGTTCGTTTTTCTTCTTCACTTTTTCCCCTCTCCACTCCTCCACGTTCCACTTTCCCTCTACTCCACTCTCTGTTGTTCTATCCCCCTCCACTATATTTACTGATTCATCTTCAATCCCTACTATTCTTTCTCCACCTCGAATTCCCATTGTATATTTTCCTCCTCCTGCTGTGATGCCCCCCTATTTACTGATTCACCAATCCAGTAGCAGCTTCCACGTTTTCCTCCTCTAATTTCTTCTCCCTTTTTCCTCCTGTTTCCACCTTACACGTCCCTGTTTCCACCTTACACGAGCTTCCTTGTTTCCATTTCCTTTGCCTCGCTGCCATATTAGCAATATGTTTCATATTCTCAATCTGTTTGTTTTTATTTGTTATTATTTGTTATAGATCAGTAGCAAAATAATAGTTAAATGTCTTTCTTATTAGCATATATTTCTTCTTGTTATTTGGGTAATTCATTAAGATACAATCATGTGTTATTAATATTTTCTTCCAAACGTTAGGCATTAGCATAGCCCTATATTGGTGTACTTGTAGTCTTCTAGTTTTGTGTGTTTGGTTTGATGTGATTTTGTTTATTGTCTCCAGAAAATCATGGAGAGTCTTGGATCAGCCCCAATTGGGACTAATACCCAATCACAAGAAACTCCCCAGTCACGCTTGATTCCACCTGGATCCACTGATCCGGCATGGAAGTATGGCACACTCAAAGATAAAAACAACCCTAGTGTTGTTATATGTGACTTGTGCACGAAAGAAATTAGGGGGGGGGGGGGTGAATCGCCTGAAGCAACACTTAGCTCACATAAAGGGTAATACACAAGCATGCCCTGGAATTGACAATGCCATCAAGCAGGAAATTAGGCAGAACATGGAGGAGATTCAAAAGAAGAAGGCGGACAAGTCAAAAGTTGTAGTAAGTGTACGAGAAGAAGTTGACCTTGCTATGGCTAAGGGGAAGGAGATTGATGATTCCCGCCTCAACACCATCCCTTGCTCAGATTCCTCAATGCGCCAAGTAGGAATCAAGGAGGCTATAGACAAGAAGCAAAGAGATCGGGTGAATCAATATATTGCTAGGTGGGTTTATCGGTCTGGAATTTCTTTTAATGCAGTTTGCAACAATGCTTTTCTGTCAATGTGCCAGGCTATTGGCCAATATGGAAAGAACCTCAAGCCCCCATCTTATTATGAGGTGAGTGAGTCTCTATTGAAAGTGGAGGTTGAAAATACAAGAAATGATATGCAACCTCATAGAGAAATGTGGAGGAGATACGGGTGCACCATTATGACAGATGCTTGGAGTGATAGGAGAAGCAGGAGCTTGATGAATCTTCTTGTAAATTGTGAATCAGGCACTTGCTTTCTTAAGGCAATTGACGCCTCTGCTGAGTCTCACACAGGGGAGTATATCATGTCTTTTATTGATGGATGCATCCAGGAGGTTGGTCAGGAGAATGTGCTTCAAATTGTTACAGATAATGCTTCTGCAAATGTATTAGCAGGAAGAGTGTTGGAGGATAAGTATCCTCACATATTTTGGACATCTTGTGCGGCTCATGTCATTGATTTGATACTTGAAGAGTTTGGCAAAGAACAAAGAATTAAGACTGCCATAACAAAGGCAAGGGAGTTGATTGGCTTCATCTATTCTCACACAAAAACCCTGAGTTTGATGCGCAAATTCACTGAAAAGGGGGAGATTTTGAGACCTGGAGTCACCAGGTTTGCTACTTCTTTCTTGACATTGCAGAGCCTCCTTGACAAGGACAAGTTGAGGCTTATGTTCATTTCTGCTGAATGGAACCAATGCAAGTGGTCTAAGACAAGAACAGGTGTCAAAGCTACAACGACAATTTTGGCTCCAACTTTTTGGAATCAAGTTTCATCAACCATCAAATTGTGTACCCCTTTGATCTATTTGCTGAGAATCGTTGATGGTGATAAAAAGCCATCAATGGGATTTGTATATGGTGAATTAGAAGTTGCTAAACAAGAGATCAAGACCCTCTTCAAGGGAGTTGAAGCCTCCTTTAGGCCATTCATCAATGCCATTACAATTAAAACCAAAGACAGATTAGATAGTCCTCTTCACAAAGCTGCCTACTATCTAAATCCATATTACTTCTACAAGAATCAGGATGAGATAGAAAACAACCTGATTTGATGGATGGCTTGATCAAGTGCATTCAGACATTTTTCACTGATGTTGATATTCAAGACAAGATCAGCAGGACAGAGTTGGGTTCCTATATGATGAAGCTAGGCTCATTTGGCAAGGCATTAGCTATGAGACAATGCATAATTAATGATGATGAGTACAAACCAGGTATATAAAACTTACTTTATTTTGATTATTAGGATAATGGTGATATAAAATATTAAACTTATCTATATGTAGCTATGTGGTGGCGTATGCATGGTGGAGCGGCTCCGCATTTGCAAGAAATGGCCAACAAAATTCTTAGCCTAACATCCTCCTCCTCTGGATGTGAGAGGAATTGGAGTACTTTTGAAGGGGTACTTGACTATTTGTATATTAAATGCTTATTTTCAATTGTGTAGAGTTATAGACTATTCCCCTCTAAAATGTCCATGTCTTAATGGCAGATCCACACTAAGAAGAGGAATAAACTTGAGGTGAAAAGACTTAATGATTTGGTCTATGTCCAGTTTAATGCCAAGTTGCAAGAGCAACGAGAGAGAAAGGCCAGAGATCCTCTTCTAACAAGTGATAGGACACATGTCATGGAGTGGATGGGAGATGCTACAACTGAGAATGATGAGGTTCCTGGCAGTGATGGACTTATTTGGGGAAATGTAGCAGCTGCAGCAAGTGTTGATGATGTTCTACAAGCTAGGGCCACACGTTCACAAACACGTGCTACTACACATGTTGCTACTTCTACATCGTCTCAAATTGATGAAGAAGATCTTGCAGAGGACCCATCTAGTGATGATGATGATGATGTTGAGCCCGTCTTTGCAGAGTTCGAGGATGAAGATGGCTACCATGCTTGATTAGCTTTGTATTGATTGTTGACGTATTATTGTGTAATTTGGACATGAGTTGCTTGGTTATTTGGTGTTTGTTTACTTGTTTTGAACCTTTTGACGTGCGTTAAACTATCTTCATGTTTGTGATGTATGTTGCTTAATTAACATTCTTAATGGATCTATGTTTCTTGTTACATCCTCATTTGTTATAGTTTAATTAATATATACAATTATATAGGACCAAGTTTTAAATTTATGTGAATATATAATTAATTTTAAAAAAAATCAAAAACGATTAAAACCGAATATACTCCCGCTTATACTCCTGCATACCGTATATACTCTAATCGGTACCCTATCCGCCCGTACACCGATTACCGCTTTTCTGAACACTGGCAATTTTATTGAGAACAGAAAAAAGACGAAGATCACCAGCCATATGAGTGGATGCACCCGAGTCAATGCACCCTTGTTTGTAACCAAATGATGGAGAAGCGAGCATGGCAGAGGGTCCTGGTGTAGACGAGGATGGCAGCTGTGTGAGACGCTCCTGGAACATCTTCTCAAACTCAGAATGTAACCATTCCGTGTTTGTAGGAGCAGCAGGTGCGTCAGCGGTAGAGTCAGCAGCAGTTTCTATAGCAGCCTGGTTAGCCCAAGCGTGCTTAATCCAGCATCGATCTTCATTATGATTGTCTCGGCCACACCAGTTGCAGTAGCGAGGGCTGGGAGGAGCACCACGTCCAGGATCATATGAGCCTCGACCTCCCGAGGGAGGAGGGCGACCGCCACGGCCACGGTCGCGACCACGGCCACGGCCAGAATCAGCAGAGCGAGCAATAAGCGCAGGGTGGTCAACAGCAGGAGTAGGAGTCATGGACGGCAGGCGTTGGACTCTTTTGAGAACATCCTGAAGGGTAGGCAGCGGATCACTTGACAGGATCTGGTCAACCACACCAGAAAACGAGGCAGGGAGAGCAGCCAAAAACTGAACAAGTTGCAGTTCGTTGCGCTGCTTCTGAGCAATTTTGATGTCCACCGTCAAGGGGTGGTAGAGTTCAAACTCATTCCAGAGTCGAGCATTAATTGTACAAGTCATCAATGGAAGTGTCAGGAGAGAACTCCTTTTTAGCCAAGTTTTTGAAATTTTCAAAAACTCGCTTGGGATTCTCCTGATGAGAATAGACGTGGGACAGTTGATCCCACGTAGCCTTAGCATCATGAAGGCAGAGAAGAGATCGGCTAATCCGGGGCTCGGTACTGTTGAGGATCCAAGACATGACGTCGGAGTCATCCTTGGACCATTGTGCATACCTTTGCCTGGTTTTGTCATCCGCATCAGCAGTAGGAACAGCAAGAGGCTCATCCGTAAGATGGTGATATCGGCCTTGTGCTTTGACATATAGAACAAATGACACCAACCACAGATGATAGTTGGAGCCGCCGTCGAGCTTCACCGTGGTGACACAGAGAGTGAGGATGCTCAGATAAGGCCATGGCAGAGGCAGTAGTCGGCACAGCAGAGTAGATCAGAGACCCACAAAGGGGCAGATAACAACAGCAGGGATCTGACGAGTCAGATCAGAAAACCCGTATAGGGCAGAATATGCATAGAGAAACCTACGCCGTCATGAGGAATACTCAATGTTCCGTCATGAGGCGCAGGCAGAGAAGACGGTGAGACGAAAGACTCTCAACTTAGCCGGCCAGTGGATGTCCGAACGTGGATACAAAAATGACCCGGACGTAGATGGAGAGGAGAGGTAAAAATCAGTGGCAGCCGGAGCAGGATGGGAAGAGGAGGGGCCGAAGGGGAAGAGGCTTGAAGGGACGAGGGAGGAGGTTGTAGGGGGGTTGGCGGTGGGAAAAGAGGAGGATGGGGAGGGGAGGCGGCGGCGGGAGGGGAAAGGGAGGGGGCGGCTGAAGGAGAGGAGGGGAGGGGTAAGGTCGGCGAGGGGGGGCAGGCCGGCGGCGGCGGGGGTGGGGGGAAGGGGGGGTTTTCTTACGTCACTGCGGACAGGTGGGTGGGGAAAAAGAGACCTGATCTTGA
Source organism: Alisma plantago-aquatica (assembly GCA_963693085.1). Taxonomy (NCBI): domain Eukaryota; kingdom Viridiplantae; phylum Streptophyta; class Magnoliopsida; order Alismatales; family Alismataceae; genus Alisma; species Alisma plantago-aquatica. The sequence goes on from OY856415.1 coordinate 58,419,139, forward strand.
TACCATCTAGAGGGAAATGGAATTGTTTATTCAGTGAGTAAAACAGGTTACAGGATAGTCTCTAATATAGCTACTGAGAGTAGAGACATAAGTACAAGTGAGCAATATGGGACTAAAAGTAAAACAGTAAAACAATAAGTAAATAACACAGTAACACAATATATCTATACTAATAATACTTAGTTGAATGCATAACATATTGGTTACCCTTATCTTACGGTTTCTCATTTCTTAGATGTTTAACATACTGATTACACTTCTCCCAGGGTTTCTCATTTCTCATGCACATAGAAGAATTCTCATATGTTCAAATAGATATCATGTCTAATGATATAAACATTTACATTCAACATTTCTTGTATTCACGCATGACATCAACGACATCCCTATCTAGGGAAATGCCTTTTCTATTTTCTTAAATTACCATAACAACTTATGCATTTCATGTCAATTAACTTAGCTAGAGATTTTTGCATCACAAATCAAAATGTGGATGCATATAAAATTATATTCAGCTAGAAACTCGAATTATCATATAACTCATTTCAATCAATCATGCATATGAGACCCTAGTAATAATTTAACTAGGGTTTTCAAGATATTCATTAACATATCATACATCAAGAATAACCTTAAATAACCCGGCCAGCGTAGCCCGGGCGGTCAAGCCAGCGCGCCCCTCATGAAGGGTCGCTGGTTTGATTCCCCGCTCGGGTCAGCTGTATTTACCAACCTCTTGGGTCATCCGGGCTCTGGCACCTGTTTGGAGAGAAGTGGGCTTCGGCCCATGCAGATCCAAAAAAAAAATAACCTTAAATAAATGAATTTATAACAATAAAAGAATCACATCAGTTGAATTGATGAATCTATTCGCAAACTTCCAACTTTTCATTCATTTAGGGTTTCACTCTCTTTACTGATATATCAAGCAAACATTGATATCATCAAATGAAATACAAGATCTTATCTGACATATATGTACTACTCATTTAGATAAAACAATCACTTGTAACCAAGGAGATTCAACTAGACAAACCTCTTTATTCAATTATACAACAATCTTAGTCATAGCCGGAAACCCTAGATTTCGCTATTTTCGTATAAACTCTGCAATTACTTTAGGAATTCTCATTTAGATAAATTGTATGCATTTCTAGTATTATTTATCAATTGGAATCCATCACAATAGAGAAATAATCTATTTTATATCATCTTGCAAAAGCTAGGTCAAAAGGGCAGTTTATGGTTTGTAGTCGCATACAAAACAAGTAAAGATTATTGATCATTTAACTCATTTTCGTGCAATCTACTCTTTAGAGGAAGTACCCACTCATCCTAAGGTGTCAAAACACCTTAAAAACGCAGCTCATCTCTGAAAATCTCGAATTCATATCAAAACCCTAGCAGATCACCGGATTCTTCTTCCTTTCAACCTGAAAACCCTAGAAATGGAAGATTGTGAAGAAAGAGTGAGAAAAGGAGAAGATTTGATACCATTTTGAATCAAATCAGAGGAGGGACAGAAAATTGACATGTGAGAGAAGATTCACCATGAAAGGCTATGCAAAGAAGCTAAACTTCCTTGATTTCATCATATCTCGGATAGAGAAACCCTAGATCAGCAAGTCCACCACTTTCTTCTCTCAAACCCTAACTCTCCCTCTCTCTCTATGATTTTGTTTCTCTGGAATGGATCACGAAATATGAGAGCTACTTGGGTGCTAGCTTGCTCATATAGAGCAATTTAGGTGCTTGGGTAATTTACACATTAAACCCTCACTATAGTTTTTCTTATTTCAGCAGATTTTTCTGTTATAAAAAAGTTACTGTAATTCGTTTATTTCAATGGTTATACATCCTCCAAAATTATGAAAATTTAGCATGATGACTGAAATGTAATGTAATAGCTCTAGTATAAATTTCATATCATTTGGAGTTACCAATAAATAACTAAAAATCAAACATTACACTGCCGAACAGTACTCTGTCAGCATTTCAGTCGAAGTTTAGTTCGGCCGAGAACCACATTCAAAGAACACCCAAATATTCTGAAATTTTTCTCCAATATGCAGGATTGAGTTATCCATGTCATATCAAAAATTCAATTAAATACAAAATTCGTAGGAAATATGAAAAATCATCTACGACACTACTATCCTGATCAAATTCCATATTCATGTACTATCAAAACCCTAATTTTTGCCAATTAGGGTTTACATATCTCAAACCTTAATTCTTCAAACTAAAATCATAATTAGAGTTTCCTCTTAGGTTTGAGACATCGCAATCGAGCTACTATCATTAATCAAGTCTTAACGATGTTCAATCTAATCAAGCATGTAATCATTCAGGCAAACCCTAATTTACCAATTAAGCACAAATGTGGTCATTACAGTTACTGTAACATCCCTGACCTGGGTTATAAGCTAACCCTAGAAGTTCTGCCTAAATATGTAATTAAACACTTTTGATTACTCTCTGGCATGTAATTAAGTTCCTCAGGAACATACACTTTCAATTTTGTCCCTTTATAAACAAAGTTGTAATATTGTTTTGTAATGCAGGGATCTATGTGCAAATTACCCAGTTAAGGGGTTTAACTTGCAAAATTATACAAGTTAAGATGTTTCTCTGATGATGAGACATCATATGAGTAAATATGATGAGATGTGATGGATTTCCTAAGCTTGGGCATTCAGATGCATCTTGAGGAATGATCCTGGTGCTTAAAAACCTTAATTTTGGAGTAAAGTGTAATTTACCCAAAATGTGGGGTGTAACTTGTAAAATACACCTTCTAGAATATCTTTTATGACTCTTGATATCATTTAGAGTAGAAATGATGAAAGGGATGCTTTAATGAAACAATCAGATAAGAAGAATGAATTTTGTATTAAAATCCACCAAGTATGAGTAAGGGGATCCTTCATATATGTACCTTAGTTTGCATGTTAGTCTTCCTTACTCTTAGAACTTGAGTTTTGATGGATTTTACCTACGTTTTGATGGTTTGTACGTGCCTTACAAGGAAGGAGGGACTTAGATGAGAAATCCATTAATTAGAGGTCCTTATGGTGAGAATTAGCCTAAACTATATATGCCAATTCCTTTGCAAACCAAGTAAACGTATCCCTTCTTTTCTTCACTTCTCATCTTGCTCAACCGACCAAGGCAGAGCTCTGGAGCTCAAGGAGACGACCAACTAGTTCTAAGGTGAGAAGAAACCATCTTCTAGCTCGGATTCTTGGAGGAATTCCTTGTATAAGGTTGGTTTTATGGTTAATTTGCTTAGGTTTCTTGTTCTAGCCGATCATCTCCATCCTTTCCTTGGAGAATTACCTTTGGCCAACCTGTGGAGCTCAAGACGCCATTAAAGGCTTAAAGCTTGGAAGCTTGGAAGCTCTAGGAACAACGTTTAAGGCGGGTTTTATAACTCTAAACTTCTTGCTTTATTATGCATATCTATGTTCTTGCAAATTATACTTAGTTCCTCTTCTTCTCCATTCTTCCTTGCATTCTTGCAAGCAATCCATGGAGTAACCGACCTTAACAGAGGTTGAAGATGATGGGCGTGATTTCCTAGGCAACTTTATCAAACGACCTTGGACCCTTTTGGTCTAAACGGTTTGCAAACCGTTTGAGATCAAACGGTCTCAAACCGTTTGGTCTCATGCGGTCTTGCAAGACTGTTTAGAATCAAACGGTCTCAAGACCGTTTGATAGGATTGACCAAGGGAAGACCGTTTAAGGGTATGTTGTAAACATATTGAATTTAATTTCTACAAAGAATCATAACTTAATTCCAAACCAATCAGAAGTTGAAGGCACTTCAACCCCCTAAACCCTAATCGGGTTGAATTGCTTATTTCAAAGATAGATTTTGGTGAGTTTTGGGTTGAAGGACCCAAACGGACTCAAGACCGTTTGGGGGTTCATCCAAACGGTCTCAAGACCGTTTGGTGACAACCCAAGACCGTTTGGAGGTCTAAGGTTGAGGTAATTTGATGGTTTGAGGGTCCAATTGCAATAGGTTGATGAATTGATAAAAATGTTGTTTTTAGACCTAATTAGGATTCAATCCTTATCCAAACGACTTAGTTTTTTATGAATCTTTGGGCAAACGGTCTCAAGACCGTTTGGGCCAAGTTTGGGTCCAATTGGTGGTCAATTGATGGGTTCAACCTTGATTTGATTCACATTGTTAAACATTGATGACTAACCGATTGAAAACCCTAATTGAGATGGATTCAACCCTAATTGGCTTTCAATTGAGGGTCAATTTGGTGACCAATTGATTAAGCCTAACCCTAATTGACTCAATTTATAAGAGGTTAACAAGAGCATGGCCAATTGAAGGCTTCAACATAAGATGTTCCAGCCATCTATAACCTTTGATCCACTTTTGAGGTCCAAACGGTCTCAAGACCGTTTGGGCTCAAACGATCTCAAGGTCGTTTGGACCAATCGATCTCAAGATCGTTTAAGATCAAACGGTTTCAAACCGCATAAGCTCAAACGGTTTGGAGGTCAACCCTCCCCAAACGGTCAACGCACCCAAACGGTCTCAAGACCGTTTGGAGGTTGTATGTGTGTAACCGTTTGGAGGTTTTAGGGTTGTGATTGCTTACTTCTTTGAAGGTTTTAATTGGTCCAATGGTGGTCTAATCTAAACCCTAATGGTACCCTAAGACATTAAGGGACTAAGTGACTAATGGATTGACCCATGATGGTGATCAATGGGGCATTTTACCAATGTACCCCTGAAGGGTCCAATTGATTGATACCTTGTTTTAACCAAACCCTAATGACTTGAAAGTGGTAATTTGGCTTAAGTTAATCAATGAGGTCTTAACCCAACCTAATTTAGAATGATGTAATCACCATTTACTGTAAGAAGAGAGAGAAAATCACCACTTATTAGTAAGAGGAGAGAGAAAGTACCAATTATGGCTGAAACTCAAGTAAATCACCTTCAATGTGTATGATAGCACATGATTAGGGTATGATCCACCTGTGTGAGATCATGGAAACCCTAATTATGATAATTGATGAATCTTAATCTAATCTGAGGCATCAATGGTGATGTTTCTCATACATGATGATGTTATGGGTTCAATTCACCATGAAGTGAATAGTAAACCCTAATTCTAGGGTGATAACATGTAATGTGAATAGTAAACCCTAATTCTAGGGTGATAACATGTAATGTGAATAGTAAACCCTAATTGATGAGAATCAGGGAATCTAACTCTTGCGAATAGTATGAGGGCACAACTCTTGAAATGAATTGCTTTACTTTTATCAGTTGAATTAACCATGCAGGTTCTTATATAATGATGATCACATCCAGGTAAGGATGATGATACCATATTCATTGAAAGCAGGTTATTGGCTTTATGAATAGTGACGCATCCTGTTACTCAGAAAGTGGCATCCTATGAGATGATAGGCTGTAAGAGCCATGAGTATCATCAAGGTCATGCTTATGAGATGACTTGTGATAAAATGATTGGGAAATGATAATTGATGTAAGTTAGACTTGTTACATTTAGTATTCTACTTTCATAGCTGTTATGCTATTGATTAATGTTTGAGAACATGTATGATGTTAAAAGAATACTGAAATGTACCTAACTAACCAAGTATAATCATACCATGTAGAGCCCTGATCATAGACCCATCATAGTCAGAAGTTATATGATGGTGAAACAAGTTTTCCTAAGGGAACTCCTGGATCACATACTTTTGAGTATGTGGGGTATATGGATGTGTAAATCCTTACATCCTAGTGTAGGAATTGATGTAGATGTATCTTAAATCCATCAACCCTTCACTATATGTTTATACCAGGGTGATGTAGCATTATTCTCCTGAGGGGAAATCTTTTATACCGCATCGATGAGAGATAAACAAGAAATCTTTCAATAGTGAAGAGAGTGCAGAATGCCACTGTGACTCTAATAGCGAAGGACCAGAATACCCTGGTAAGCTATAGTAGCAGAGACACTAGATGTCCTGCATGTTATCCTCACTCTGACTGAGGAAGATGAAGGTCATGAGAATCCGGCTCTTTCGATGACCTAGTATGATACTGAGGCGACTTAACAGTGGTCGGTTGGAGTATGAGCGGTATACCTCAACTCCGCAGGGCTTAAGGATGTTTGTAAAACATAATCAGCCGCGTAGTATATCTGCTTAAGTTGAACTACGAGATACATGAATGATGTTACACTGCATAGTTCATATGTTCTTCATATTTCTTAGATGTTGGTGTTCTGCTTAATGTCAATTTGCTGTTGATTGCTTTAAAAGTTGTATTTACTTATGTTGTTCTTTGATTGCTATAATAAAGCTTCTGGCGGAGAGTTATAACTCTCGCTGGGACAATTATTTAAAATTGTCTCATCCGGTAGAGTTCAACTTTTTAGGTGGTCATCGAGGACGAAGGAACCAATCTACAGGTGACCAATACCAGCAGCAGCAGCACCAGGAGCAGCAGTAAATCTCCGGTGGAGATTCTGTCTGCTGAGTTGTGTAGTTAGATAGTTAGTCCTATGTTGTCTCTGTACTCTCAGGTCCTTGGAGTTAATGGTCTGAGATTTTGATTTGACTCTTGAGATTTTTGTAACATGCTGTATATAATTACTCGAGAAGTAATTTAACAGAGATGTAAACAGTTTATCTTGTTTCTATGAAGGAAGTTTTATGGTTTCAATATCTTATCTCAAAAAGTTTTTATTTCCGGTGATTTTTGGTATTCCGCTGCTAATCGAATCGCTTCCGCTGAGTTTATATCGTGTTTATCTCGGGTTTTGGAGATCAGAGCCCACAGTTACATACAACTTTGTGTTTTAAATAGCTCTTGTCATCGGTATATCTATACCTTGCAATTACTTGTCTTGAGTTGTTATGCATGTTTTGATGATAATCTCTTTGGGTCTCTTGGTTGTCTTAAATTGCTTCCGTTGTGCTCTAACTTGCTACATTTATATAGTGTATATCTTGTTTTCATACAACCTTGAGTTTCTTAGTGGTAATTCTAGATAGGGTTTCCCGAAAGGGTTGTGGTGCATAGTGTGTGTACCCCATATATTTATAAAAAGAACAATTACATATAGGTCCTCATAGAATAGGAAAATAATAATAGAATATAAAGAACTGAATAAGACACTATTTAACACTCCCCCTCAAGTAGGTGCATACATATCAATCATGCCCAACTTGTCCACAAGAGAGCTGAAATGTTTCTTGGCCAACAGCTTTGTGAAGATATCAACAACTTGATCCTCTGAGCGAGTAAAAGGAGTGTAGATACGACCAGTCAGAGGATAGCTTCTCAGATGAAGTGACAGTCGACTTCAATATGCTTGGTCCGCTCATGATGAACAGGATTATTGGCAATAAAGATAGTTGCTTTATTATCACAATGCATGGGAATAGGAACAGAAGACCCCACACCAAGGTCTTTTAGAAGAGACTATACCCACAAGAGTTCACAAGCTGTGAGAGCCATGGCCCGATATTCGGCCTCCGTACTAGATCTAGCAACAACATTCTACTTTTTGCTCCTCCAGGTGACAAGATTGCCACCAACAAATGTGCAGTAACCAGAAGTAGATTTTCTGTCTACCTTACTTCCAGCATAATCAGAATCAGAGTAGCCTTCAAGAGAGCAATGACCATGTTTTCTATAGAAAAGGCCTTTACCAGGGGATTTCCTCAGATACCTCAGCATATGACACAGTGCTTCCTAGTGACACTGTCTAGGCTTGTCAAGATGCCTGCTAACAAGACCAACGGCAGTAGAAATATCAGCTCTACTAACAGTCAAAGAGATTGGTTTGCCAACCAGTCTCCTATGTCTTTTACTATCAGGATATATGGGAGATTCATCATCATCCCAACTTACATTAGGATTTAGGGGCATATCAGTGGTCCGAGCTCCTAGCATCCCAGTCTTCTGTAAAAGATCTAGAACATTCTTCCTTTTGAGATAAAACAAGAGCATTAGCAGTTTTAGAAACTTCAATTCCCAAAAAGTAGCTCAGTTTTCCCAAATCTTTAGTGACAAAAAGCTTGCATAAGTAGGCTTTAGTAGCATGAATTTCGCAAAGATCACTGCTAGATAAAATAATATAATCAACATACACAATCTGAAGAACAATACTAGAGGAAGTCTTCTTAATAAAGACAGAGTGATCAACATGAGATCTCAGGAAGCATAAGTAGCCAAAATTTTGCTCAGTTTGTCAAACTAGGTACATGTACTCTGCTTGAGTCCATAAATAGACTTTTTGAGGCAACAAACCTTGTGTGACTCCCCCTAAGCAACAAACCCAGATGGCTGCTCCATATAGACTTCCTCTTGGAGATCACCGTAAAGAAAGGCATTCTTGACATCTAATTGTATAAGAGGCCAATCCAGATTGATTGCAACGGAGAGAAAAACTCGTACAGAATTGAGCCTGGCAACAGGAGAAAAGGTTTAAAAGTAATCAATATCATAGGTTTGAGTGTACCCTTTGGCCACTAGGCGGGCCTTCAGCTTTCAACAGTCCCATCAGGATGATATTTCCGAGTATACACCTAATGACATCCAACAGGCTTGCAATCAGATGGAGGATACACCAAATCCCAAGTACCTCTTTCAGTAAGAGTAGTCATCTCCTCAGTCATGGCATGTGTCTAGGCAGTACTTTGTAAAGCATCATGAACATTTTTGGGAACGAAAACAGCAGAAAGGGCAGCAACAAAGATACTAACATGGACACTAAGATGTGCAATAGAAACATAGTCAGCAATATTACGAGAAGTACATGAGCGAGTGCCTTTTCTGAGAGCAATAGGTAAATTCAGATCAGAAGTTACCTCGGCAGGTGCAGGACCTTCTGGAGGAGAAGATTGGTTGTGTGGGGGGGGATCTTGGGCAGGAGTAGACTGCGACGACTGTTTCCTGCATTGGTAAACAATAATCGGAGACGTAGTCTCAGCAAGCTGCAAAGCAGAAGGAGAATCATTGATAACAGGCAGAGGTGCTGAAATAATCTCTGAACTCAAAGTGTTCCCTTTAGTAGAGTAGAAAGGAGTGTCCTCAAAGAAAACCACATCACTGCTCGTGAACCACTTCTTAGAAATAACACTATAGCAACGATATCCTTTCTGAAAATGTGAATATCCCAAAAAGATACATTTTTCATCTCTAGGAGACAACTTGTCCTGAGTCGGTCCAAGCAAACGAGAAAAACAAGTTGACCCAAAAATCCTTGGAGGAACAGAAAAAAGAGGAATGTGGGGTTGTAGGACTTTGATAGGAATTTTGTTCCCAACAACAGACGAGGGCATGCGATTAATTAGAAAACAAGTAGTGAGAACAGCTTCCGGCCAAAAATGTTTTAGAATATTAGAGTGCAGCATGATAGTTCTAGTAACTTCAAGTAAATGTCTATTTTTCCTTTCAGCAACTCCATTATGTTGAGGTGTGTAAGCACAGGATGTCTGATGAATGGTACCAACAGAACGATAATTCAACATCTTTTTGAACAAATTGCAAGGCATTATCAGTGCACAGAATTTTAATGGGCATATAAAATTGAGTTTTAATTTCAACAAAAAAGAACTTAATAGTAGGCAAGACTTGTGACCTTTTTTATCAAAAACAACCACGTAGCACGGGAGAAATCATCAATAAAAAAAATAAAATATTTATTTTCCGACAAACTTGGAACATTACAGGGACCACATACATCAGCATGAACTAATCAAAATATTTTTACAACCAATCTGAGATGTTTTAGGAAAGACAATTTTGTATTGTTTTCCTGACATGACTCGTACTGGAAACTGTGCATTCTACACTGGAAATAGCATGTTTTATTTTATCAGCAGATGGATGTCGAGGTCTATAGTGTCACTGTGATGCAGAAACAGAAGAAGATAATGTTGAAGCTAGAGTTGTAGTGTCGATCCTTTTCAAATCATCTAGATAGTAGAGTCCATCAGGTCCTTCATGCCCCCCACCAATCTTCATCCTCGTGCGAAGGTCTGAAAAACACAAGTACCTGGTACAAAGGTCAGACTGCAATTCAGGCTACGTACAATTTTACTGACAGATAACACATTTAGCGGAAATTTGGGCACATATAGAGCAGATCTCAGAAGAAATTGAGCATAAATATCAGATTTGGGATAGTTTAGAAAAAAGAGAACGATTTCCAGAAATGTGTGAAGAGGCTCAAGAATCAATCACCCATTTTGTAATACCAGTTTTAGAAGAGGAGGCACTCAGAAAGAAAGAATCAAAACTAGTGTAAGTTCCAGCATGAGCTCCAGACTCAACAACAATAGAAGAGGAAGCGTTGGTTTTCTCTAACAGGAGTCGTTCCACTTCCGAGCGACTAAACTCAGCAGTGGAGGGGCTCGAAGTATCAGCAGGAGTCTGAGAAGCACCCTCAGACGCAGCATTGGCCCACGCAGATGTGTCATGTTTCTTCCAGCATCTGTCCTCAGTGTGGTTGGAGCGACCACAAAAGTCATAGTACCGTTGAGCAGCGATACGGCCAGAAACATCAGCAGATGAACCACGGCCAAGGGACCCACGTCCTCTACCAGAACCAGGAGGATGGTTGTCCTGAAACCAACCTCGACCCCATCCACAATTGGCCATGGCAGCAAGAGTAGTAGTGTCACCAGTGTCAGAAGTCGGGATAGATGAAGAAGTCGGCAGGCGTTGAAGACGCTGATACGCATTCTCCAATGTCGGCAGTGGATCACTGGCAAGAATCTGATCAACAACTTCAGCATACGACTCAGGAAGACCGCACAAGAACTGAACGACCTGAAGTTCCTGGTGTTGGCGTTGCATGGTGGCTAAATCGGTAGACAGTGGATGATAACTTTCAAGTTCAGTCTAGATTCCTTTGAAGGAGGAAAAATAATCAACAATGTCTGGTCCAGAAAATTGCAAACGAGTTAGTTGCTTATTCAAATTGAACACCTTCTTTTGATTTTTGTTGTGAGAATACGTATTGGTCAGCTGATCCCACATCTCCTTAGCAGTCGAGAGACGAAGTAAAGTGACACTAATGCAGGTTTCACTACTGTTGAGGATCCATGTCATCACAGTAGAATCATCTTTGACCCAATCATCATAAGCTTTAATATTCTTGGACTCGGTAGTAGAGGCGGGGGTGCTTGAGGCGAATCACGTATCAAATGGGAATGCTTGCCTTAGGGATTTGGCATATATCTCCATTAGGCAAACCCAGTGTTGATAGTTGTGCTCATCCAGTTTCACGGTAGTAACCTGGCGACGGTGATCATCATGGGAGGAAGTCATGACAGAAGAGGACCGAGCCCAACACAATAGAGAAAAAGTAGTTGTAGAGAACCGCCTAGATCCTCCTCCTAGGCAGCAACAGGCCCAGAAGACAGACTAGATAGACCAGTTACATGAAGACTACGCCAAAGCGCAGCAGTGAACCAGGCGGCTCAACGGTCGACGCGGGCAGGCAGGAAGGGAAGCATCTGGAGGCTTAAGGCGCTGGGTCGGCGGTAAGCAGCATGGCCGACGGCTGCTAGCGGCTAGCCTGAAGGAGCAGGGGCGGCTGGCAGGTAGCCCACAGCAGTGGCGGCAAGCCACCGGTGGGCATGGAAGGGCCGGCGGGCGGGTGGCGGCGGTCGGCGAGGAGAGAGAGAGTAGAGGGTGGGGGCTGCGGCGCAAGGGAGAGAGGGGGGTTATGATCCCCGCTCCGATACCATCTAGACACAGGATTTCCCGGAAGGGTTAGAGTGCACAGTGTGTGTACCCCATATATTTATAAAAAGAACAATTGCATATAGGTCCTCATAGAATAGAAAAATAATAAGAGAATATAAAGAACTGAATAAGACACTATTTAACAGTAATCAACTTTTGGCAATGATGCATATTTGCTAGTGAGTAATATCCTTTCATGCTTCTTAGATTGCATATTTCTTTGATTGGATATTTTCTCATTCATAGATTGTTCTTTAACTTGTGAATCTTTTGCTATAACCTGGATCCTAGTAGAAGCCCTAACTTGTGATATCATGTACTAGTAGTCCATCTACATGTAGTTCTTGTCTTTTTCATAAATTGGCATCTTTGCTCATAATTTGGTATCCAACTATATGTCATGCTTGTATCTTGTTTCATATGTACTCAAACTTGTTCCTTGACTTGCAATTGTATATCTACTATCTTGAGTTGCTTGCATGGCTTTGCTTTGTTTTTGTTGCTAGAATAACATCTAGGATTGTTCAAATGCATGTCTTGATTATCTCTATATACATTGCTTGGACAAGACCTTAGTTTATGCTCTTCTATACTCCCTTTTTTTTTAAGTTGCGTTTTAGCTCTTCAAACCCCTACTTTTTGAAATGACAAAGGGGAAGAAGCCATGTCTTATGAAAAAGGGGAGAAGACATAGTTTTTGTAAACGTCATGAAAGCTAACTATGCAGGAGAAATAACATCCATTGAGGGGGGAGTATGTGAACTTCATTAGCATCAATTTAGGGGAGTATATGAACTCAATTCTATTGAAGCCCCTAGGTTTCTCCAGAGGTATAATTTACTTAAATGCTTTCAATACATTTATGGAATGGTTTGTCATCTTTAATAATGGGGAGAATGTTGACTCAAGGTCTAAATTAACTAAACCCTTATTTTGATGATGACTGGCCATTCCATTCATTTTTGTCTAATGCCTCTAATTGAGTGATTTCATATTAGATACACACTCCAAATGCCTAAACTTGTACATCCTAATGTATAGAAATTAAGTCATACAAGCACATAGATTAAGATTGAAGAATAGATAGTTTTCCCTTTAGATCTTTGATGTAAATCACTTGTGCAATGATTGTATGACTTGTAATTAAGCTTATATGTGTAATAGAGCCAATTAGGATGAATTAATATGTACTTGGGAGGTTTTAGAACACCCAAAACAGCAAGAGTTGTCAGACAAGTTTCCCCACATGTTAAAGAGTATATATTAGCCTATTTAGTTAATAGGTTAATTAGTTAGTGGGCCTTTAGTGTCTCGGCCCATTTATATTACTTTGGACACAAGTCTCAAGGTTTCTCCCTTGCTCCTATATATAGGACAGGGTTGTACCTCTTTTATTAATCAAATTAGTTCAATACAATATTCTTTCACACCCCCTAAGGTAACTCAACCCACAACACTATTCATGAGACTTTCCAGAACCTTTGTCGGCCGACCAGAAAATGGTCGTTACAACTAGCATTGTCGGTCAAGTTTCCCAAAAAGGTAACTCATCCAACCGCACTAATTGGAGGGGTTAAAAGGTGAAAAAGATTTGTTGGACGCCCCAAAAAAGCTAGAATTCGTCCTAAATGATTCTGACGACTAAGAGGCTTCCTCGGCTATAAATAGGACTCTTTGGGCTTCATCCCATGGTTAGCCAAGCACTATGAAGGTCCCTATACTATAGTTGAGAGAATTTGCCTCCCAAGAGCCTTCATCCACTCTCATGAGCTTAATCACTTACTACATGCATTAGAGTGAGTAGGAGATTTGTTAGAGAGCTAGTCCGACATGTATATCTTGTGAGCCTCTCACTTCCTCCACATTTCAATCTCTCTTTCTACCATGAAGATGAAGATTTGCTCACTTGGCTAAGAGAGGTGAAGAAGAAGAAGGGAAGGAGTCCCTTGGTGAAAGCTTCTCCTTGGTGAAGGTGAAGTCAAAGGCGTAAAAATCCAAGTCAAGAGTGGGTATATCCTTGAATGCGGAAGACTTGTTGCAAGTTTGGGTAAGTCCTTAGAGAATGCAGAAGACCTGTTGCAAGAGTAGGTAAGTTATTGGTAAGGTAGAAGACTCTTGATCATGGGTAGGTAAGTCCTTTGTAAAGGTTATTGGCTCCCTTGTCCTAAAAGAGAAGGCTAGGTATCCTTGTCCTTGAAAATGAAGGTCTTGTGTTGCAACTCTTATAATGAAATATAAGGAGTGAGATATGGTTGAAAATATTAGCGGTTGACCTCTCTAGGTAGTGGACATACATCCCCTAGTTTGGAGGTTGGAACCACTATACATAGCTTGTGTTACTTGTAATATCACCTTGGAACCACTATGTATGTTTTAGTTGCACTCAAGTTCATACTTGCAATATCATCTTAGAAATATCTAGAAGGTCTAATGAAATTTGTTTAAGTGGTTTTAGCTCTATTCACCACCCCTCTACAACCCATCATAGATCCAATAGTAGTTGCATGTGTGCCAACAAGAGTTACAGGCTTGCCGATACATCTCCCCCAGACAAGCTATACACGTAAATATAAACAATTACATTTAACAAATCGGTAACAAGCTATACACGTAACTGAGTTGTATTGGTTTCTAAGTATGATCTTTGTTGTAAATTAAAAGAAGGCTCTATGATATATTTGATAAGAGGAATCTCCCTCCTATATATAGGAAATGGGGAAGCATACAGACTATAGACTAAACCCTAAAGGGCGAAGAGGCCCAAGACATTTGGGCCCATATACAAATAGACTCATATAACATAATTAACTAAATTAACCAAGCTCTCTAATACTCCCCCTAAGGCTGAAGCTTGGGAGAATCCCAAGTCAGCTTGCACACAGACAGACAGACTAAAGATAAAGAAGCAAAAATAAAAAGATAAACCAAGCTCATACAAGAATATTTCTCCCCCTCAAGATTACAATAAAGTGTTCATCACTTAAATACTCTCCCTCAAGCAGATAACCCAAAGAAGGTATGCAAGTAGGTTGAATCTGAAGCATGTCAGAGGTCGCATGTGTAAGTTGCAAACAGGTAGCAAAAGCTTCTTGACCAAAAAGGATGTGGCGTCTGTAGTAGTAATAAACAGCAACAAGAACATGTCATAGTCTTCATCACAGTAGCTATTGTCGTAATCCAGGGAGTGTTGGTTCACAGCAAAATAATCTGGACAATGCTAGTTCACATCTGAGAAGTTCATAGAGTGTTGGTTCATAGTCCATGTGAGTGTTGGGTAGCAGCAGTAGGAGTCAACGTGCAAAGGAAGAACGGATAAGTAAAAAAGTCAGCATGCGCAAGGCATGGACAAGCAAGAGAGTGTTGGCACATACAAGTAGAAAGTCAACATGCATAAGACACGGACAATGTCAACATGCAAATAAAGCATGGAAGGAGTCAACCTAGCCAGAAAGAAGACCATAAAGCATAGTCCCACATTCGCCTTTTTTTTGAAAAAAAACGTTTAAAATGTGTATTTTTGAGTTGTCGTATGTAACGGCCGTATTAAACCCCAGAACGAATAATGTGTTTTATTCGCATTTTGTATGTTTTATTCCCGTTTTAAACTGTTTTGTGTTGTTTTTTTTGTCCTTTTTTTCGTTTCCAACAGGGCTTTTCTAAACCCTCAAATCTTGTGACTATGCTTCTTGTTGCTTGCTATTTCCATCTCTCTCCTTCCTCCTCTCCTTCCTCCTCTCCTTCCTCCTCTCTTCTCTTTTTGATTTCTCTATCCTCTTCGATTAATTACTCCCTTCTTTGTCCAAACCTCCACCTTTCTTCAACTATTTGCCCTTCCTCCTCTTTCTTCCTGTTTTTATGTTCCTACATCCTCCTCCCGTTTTCCAGTTGTCCTGCTTTCTTCTTCCCTGTTACACATCTATTTACCCTTTCTTGTTTCTACTATATCATCCTCCTTTATCCATTCTCTTCTGCATCCTCCTCTATTCCTAATTCTCCTATTTCTTCTTTCTTTTGTTTCCACATATCCTTCTCCAACATCCTCATTCCTGTTCCTCCCATTCTCCTCCTCATTTAACTTTTTCCCCTTTAATTTTTCATTTTTTAATCTAAACAAGGTTGGAAACTTGGAATTACTGGACATGTAATCTGATACAAGCCACACAACACTCTACCTCGAGAAGGGTGATAAGTTTGCCAACCCTCTACACCACCCACTGAGCTTGTAATTTGTCTTCCTTTTTTGTTTACATTTGTTTCTTACCTGATGTTGCTATTGCAATCAGTGCATCAAGTGATTGTTCTGAATTTTGTATACATTTATCAATTAGTTGATCTTTAAATATTAGTGTAATTAGTTTAATATTAGTGTAATCAATTTAATCTATTTGATGTTTCTTCATCATCTTTATGTGTGTATACATGTGTATGTATATGTATGTGTATGTATAAATATTATATAATTATAGGATTTTCCCGTTTGTTCCCGAATAGTTGACCATACTTTAACCATATGTTGACCGATTTTTATCCAAATTTTCCACATATTTCCCAAATTCCGAATTTTTCAACTTGACTATATGATGACGAGGTATCCGATTTCAATGCCGTTTCGACAAGACATGCAAACCTAAATTTTTTGAAATTTCGAAAAACAATTTCGATAAATGCAATTGTGTTCGTTTTAACACCAAAATGAATGAATTAATTTATGAACTTTTTTGGGTGTGATCTCTACACCTATATGCATCATTTTATGCAATAAAATTTTATGTGCGAGTAGGTTGAGGGGTCCTTCATGTGGGAGGCAAGGAAACTATCCTATTTCTTGAGGATTCGATGAAGGATTTTGATGACAAAATGTAGGAATTAAGTTATGAAATTTTACTAGCACAATCCATGTACTTAAGTACAGACACTTCTACAAATATATCCAATTTACAACATATGAATAACATGGTAACTTACCAACTCAAATCAGTTGTAAGTTGAGTGCCCGCGTTGGTTGAGTTCGTTGTCCGTCATAGCATATTGTGTTGATATGGGTGACATATTGCTCCCATGACATGTGCATTCTGTAAAGGGTGTTGATGTAGTCACATGTTCCTCATGCACATTACCATCAACAAACTGCATAATCCCAAACTTTAAATAATGTTGTTCCAGATCTTTGAGATACTGCACGCCCTGCTATTAGATGGAGCTGGAGGAGCTTGAGGAAGAGGAGCATGCATTGGGACTTGAACAACGGGAACATCAGGAACAACATGAACAATAGGTAACTAAACGACCACCGCTCCATGTTTGGCCCCCATCATCAGAAAAGGTAACATTGTTGTACTGATATGATCCATGTGGGCCTGAGATATTTGCAGTATATGTATATCCAATATGATGTTCTACTTCTACTTCTGGTTGTGGTGGTGGCGGAGTTTGATATCCAGAATACCCAAACGGCCCATACCCATGATGGTGATGGTGTGGATAATTGGATATGGTTGTGTTTGCCCAAACAACATATCACCAAATGATTGTTGAGATAAAGAATCAGATATGCTCATGGTCCCCATTGATTCAGCAATATCATAAATGGAATCACTATAGTATAGTCTAAAAAATAATATATTTTTTTGCTCAGTATCATAAATGGAATCACTATAGTATAGTCTAAAAATAATATTTAAATAGTCAATGGCAATAATTTATACAATATTTAAAGGTAATTAGGTGTACTACTGTAAATCTGTAATAGAATATTAATCAATACGAAATATCTTATTTTTTTACAAAAAAAGATTAAAAACAATTTTTTGTATTTTAAGTCTGAAAATAATATTTAAATAGTCAATAACAATAAAATATACAATATTTATAGGTGATTAGGTGTACTGTTGTAATAGGATATTAATCTATCCGAAATATCTTATTTTTTAAAAAATGAATATTTTATTATTTTTATTAAATTTCAGTTTTTTAAATAGTTAAATAAAAAATATCTTATTTTTACAAAAAATAATTTTCTTATGTTCATATTCGTGTTTGTAACAATTCCTACTAAACCTAAGCGAAATAACTTACTATGATGAATATATATTAATTATACTATTATTAGTACATATAATCTAAAAACATATACAAAATAGTTATTAGTGTAGATTTATGAATTTTATATATAGATCCATGTCTCAGATGTGTAGATCTATGTTTAGAATGCAGGAATGGGATAAATAGTTGAGTAGATCTATGATTTTAGTGTATATTACGAAATTAGGAGAATGGAGAAATAGGTGTTCAAAATCTATAAGAATAAGAGAAATAGAGGTTGGGGGTGAATGAAAATGGAAGAAAAGATATTTATTTACCTTGATTTAGTGATCTTTGGCTCCAAATGGCAAAACCTCCCCCAAATCTCCCTTTTCTCCAACTAGCACAACAGCAGCAAGCTCAGCAGCAACCCACGCGCGGGTTTTGCCCGGTACCGTCGGGTTTCGGTAAGTAGGATGGGTAAATAGCACTGAACCCCCCCCCAATTTGGCAAATTTGGCGAAACCACCGAAACTTGGCAAAATTGCAAAAGAAGACCGTCTCGACACAGTCAGACAGTTTCGTAGCAGATAGCAATGAAATCAAAAAATTGACGAAATTTCGCCAGTTTCGCCGATACTTCATTCCGTGTCGTACGTATCCCGAAAAATTTGTGACTATGCCATCAGCATAAATAAGCAAGCAGTAGACATGAACCTCCAGACGTAAAAGACTTTCAGATGTAAATATCAATAGTGAAATTCTACAAGCTCTTCAAGAAGTGTATAAAGATCCACCAATATATAGAGCAGCACAATATAATCTCTCTCTCTCCTCCATCTCATCTCTCCTCTACTTCTCCTCCCACCAACCGCGAAAGGAACCAAGAGTGGTTGGGGCGAACAATGATATAGAAACGCTTCAGAAAAATATGAGATCATAGCACCGAGGGGTTTGGGGGGTATGGCCCCCAATTAAAGGTCTACAAAAAAATTCAAAGAGAAATCACGCACAAATCTTCATAGATCTTCATTATTTGCCTCTCGACTTGCATAGATTCATGGATGTCAAAACATACTTGCCCAGATCGCAGATGTATTAAGAACAGAGTTGTTAAACATCGATCTAGCATGAAGATGCATGTATGCACTCCGATACATACCGTCAAAGTCACACGGTTGAGAGAGCTGGCAACAGTCAACAGAGCAGTACCTCTCGAGAACAGGAACACAAAAAACAACAGAGCAGTTCACATATTGGGTCGACTGTGCAGAAGATGAAAAAGTATAATAAAACCATGTGTTTGCCAGATTTAGGAGGAAGGACAATAGTTGATAGGGGTTAGGTTTTAACCGGAATCATGAGACAGTTTGCAGAAGGCGAGGGACTTACATAGACGGGAAGTGAAACTAAAGTGGATGGGGGCGGGTAGGAGAGGCAGTAGGAGTGATGGCAGCAATAGGTGGAGGGGAGCAGCAGTAGATTGGGAAGATGGATTTGCAACCATAGTTTTGAAACCCGACCCGACTCGTCCGGTTGAACCTCCACCCGACAAGTTTTGTGGGTCGGGTGGGGCTAAAACCCATTTTTGGCCAATGCCTGGAGTTGACCCGGTGACCCAGCCGGTTCAACCGCCAACCCAGTGACCCGGCCCTCGGGTCAAAAACCCGAGCGAATTTGTTGATTTTATTTTTCCCTCCCTAAATGACCATTTGACTTATTTTAAATCCTTTCATGCAACCCCAACTATTCCATACATTAATATATTCACATATTTGTATTTGTCACTTGTTGTAAGCATTGCAAGGCCATTTGTTTGCTTCTTTATAATAGATACTTGGTTTTGTATGTTTGATGTTTCGTAATTCATCATCTCATGGTTTCATACAGTAGATTATGTACATATAGATGCACACTTATATAGTAATATATGTATGTACATACATTTTATTGTAACATACATGCATGTATATAATAATATTATGTATATGGTGTCATGTTGACGTCACCAAGTCGACCTGGCGGTTAAACCAAAGACCCGCGGGTCGACCTCCGGGTCGGGTTTGAAAACGTTGTTTGCAAAAGTGTTTGGTGGAGACCCAGGGTTTTCAGCGGTGATGGCTCATAGTTTGCAGCAGCATGTAGGAACAAGTCAAAGGACTGGCAACTAGGAAAAAAAGGAAAAAAGCAAATGGGAGTGGTTGCATGGAGATGAACTGCAATGATGTCGGCAAGGTGTTAACGGGCTGAAGTGGATGAGTTGTTGACGGGAGATGATGAATATTGGATGGTGTTGCAGTGTTGGCAAGTGTGATTAGTGGGATGACAGGATGTCGGGATGAAGGGGAAAAAGTGATGGGTGGGAAACGATGTTGGGAGGGGACGACATGCAAAACAGTAATAGAAATAGTACAAGTTGTAGCAGTGGGTGGATGGCGGCAGGTTTGTTGATGGGTAGACTAGGGATGGTACCAGGTTGCGGAAAGTAAAGGCTTGGCGATATCATCCAAAGAGGAGGTAGTAAGAGAGGGTTACGGCGGCGGGGCGGCAAGGCAGGGAGTTGTAGGGGGAAGGCGCTATGTTTCCTCCTTGGAGGACGAGAACCTGGTGAGCAGCCAAGGAGCGGCAGACGCCCGCATGCGGAAGTTGTTTTTCTCTTCCCTCGGTTAGGGTTGGATCATTGTTTTGATACCATGTTGTAAAGTATAAGAAGGCTTTGTGATTTATTTGATGAGAGGAATCTCCCTCTCATATAAAGGAGAAGGGGGAAGCATACAAACTATAGACTAAACCCTAACGGGTCAGGACACACTTGGGCCCATATACAAGTAGACTCAAATAACTTGATTAACTAAATTAAACCAGACTCTTAATAATCTTAAGTGATTCATGGATGCAATTATATATGTTAGTATTGTAACTTTAGTATTGTATTGATTCATGTACCGAATCCTACTTTTAAATATGAATTAATGATCGATTTTGATTGGTTTCATGTATTGCTTCCAATATTTGGAATCCAAAATGTAATTGTTAAGTATATACAATTATATATAACAAATTGGTAACATGATATAAACATAATTGATTTTTATTGGTTTCTAAGTATGAACTTAATTGATTTTTGGATGCAATTATACTCTTAAACAATTATTAATATGTAGGATGGACTCTTTGATGGTAATGGAGGTATTGGTCCTATCCCAATACCTGACGATACATCTGCATTTTTTTCCTATTGGCAATGACGACATTGACATCGAGGCCACACAGACTGATATGCATGACCGAGGCATCAGAATTATGGGCCGACCTACACGGAAGACAATGAAGAAGCAATTGGTTACTTAATGAGGCCACATGGATGCCTACATTTCGCTGATGCCACGTGAAGTGGTAGCACTTAAGAAGGCAGGAAAAGAAACAGAATTATTGCCATCAAAAAAGATGATGATGCTATGGCCGACAAGGAGATAGCAAGGTGGTTCTATCAAGCGGGTGTCCCATTTAATGCGGCAAACAACCAGTACGAGGTAATGGTTGAAGCAATTGCTCAGGCAAGCAGAGGTTATGTGCCACAAAGATATCACACGTTGAGAACCAAGTCGTTCGATGATGAGTACATTGCTATAGGGGAGTTGCAAGGGGAGCATGTATCAGCATGGAAGAAATATGGTTGCACGTTGATGTCTGACGAGTGGTCCCATATTCAAGGGAGAAGTCTTATCAACTTCCTTGTAAATCCTCATGTTGGGACTTTTTCTTGTACTTTGACTTATCTGCCAACAAGTACACATGTGAGTCACTGTATGAGCTCATGTCTGGGGCTATTGAGAAGATTGGCCCTATATATGTGACTCAGGTGGTGACATACAATGCATCCAATTTTGTATTAGTAGGCAAGCATCTAATCCAGAAATGGCCACACATGTTCCAGACTCCGTGCGCAGCTCATTGTATGGACCTTATTCTAGAGGACATTTTATTATTGCCCCCATAATGCTGATCTTATTACAAAGGCAAGGAAGTTGGCATCATTCATATTTGAATGGGAAGGAGCTAACTCGTTGTACAGTGACACGGTTAACCACTACTTTTCTGACACTTCAGAGTCTACACTACTTGAGGAATGTTGTTTCTCAACTTTTTGTTTCTGAATTATGGACGAGTAGTAGTTGGTAACAACAGGACAGAAGATTGTGTGAATTGCTTTGTTGCATAAATTCTTTCAGACTATTGATTCCTAGTTGAGGGTTACACAACCCCTAGTGCAGCTACGCAGAGCTGTTGGTTTTAATGAGAAGCCATGTGTGGGATACATGGTCATGGAGCTTACAATTGCAAAACAAAAAACCAAAGAAAACTACAAAGGCAATGAGAAAGAATATGGTCCAGCTCTGAATATCGTCAGGAGTCACTATGCGGAGCAAATGATCTCGGATTTGCATAGTTTTGTTTTTTTCCTAAACCCTGATTTGTTCTTCTATAGTAGAGAGATGGAGGGGCTACAAGTTCAATGTGATAATGTCGAGCATGCATTCATGAATTGCTTTCTAAAGATGATCATTGATGCGATCGGGTTGATAAGATTCTTATGGAGATGGAGACGTACATCTATGTCGTAGTTTGTTCGGCAAAGATATTGCTACTCGACATAGATCACATAAGCAAGCATGTAAGTGAAAAGTGACATCACATAATTATTATTTCACTTAACCTTGTCAACAGCTATATATGTGTTTGATTATCTAATGCTCTATTCTTGTGTAGTGGCTTGGTGGGAGACATATGGCATTAAGACTCCAGCCTTAAAAAGGACAGCCTATGTATCCTTAGTCTTTGTTGTACCTCCTCCGGTTGTGAACGCAATTGGAGCATTTTTGAATTTGTAAGTAGTACAACAGAATGTGACAATTGAGCTATGATTTGTTGGATTTGATATGTTAATTACCAAGTTAAAATTTATATTTATGTGCATGCAGATTCACACAAAGAGGAGGTACCGGTTGTTGCAAAAGAGATCGATAAGTTAGTATACATCCAATACAACCGCAGACTTGCTAAACATCGGGAAAAGATGATGGGTGACAACAATTATTTTGATCCAATTGCATTCTAGGAATTGAATTGGAGCAGTGAGTGGATGACTAGCATTCCACTTGATGCCATAATTCCCAATCATGATGGCCTCACATGGAGATTTATAGATGAGGCCATGGGTGTTCAAGAAGAGAGTAGACCTAAGAGACAAGGAGCTACAGGTCCTTCAAATGTTGAAGAAAACACCCAAGTAAAGTTTGCCACATTCTCGCAAAAGAAATGCGACAAAAACTCATGCATCCAAATCAACAAAGGCGAAGACATTAAAGAAGAGCAAGGGCAAGGGCAAGGGCAAACTTGATGAATATGATGATGATGATGATGATGATGACTTCTTTGATGAAGATGATTTTCATGAAAATGATGGAGATGATTTATATACTGAAGATGAAGATGATGACATTCAAGATTCTGGTAAAAAAGATGACACTTAGGACCTTACGCTATGATTATGATAGCTAATGCTATCGTTTTTCATTAGTTATCTTATTTTGTCTTATAGTAATTTTTAATTAAAGTTTGGCACACTTGTCCATTTTTCTAATCATGCTTATGTTCTAAATCATGCAAGTGCAATGTTTTAAACAAGTGATTAAATTTTATATGCATGCTACATGTCTTCTAAGTAGTATATAATAGAAAGTTTGTGTTATTGCTACAAATAACATGAAATATTTTCATGATTACGTAATTATAAAAATTAAAATGTTGATGCAAAAACATGAAAATCAAAAAAATTGAAAATTTTTAGGCACCTGGAAAGTGCTTGGCCGCCCGTCTAGGCGTCCTCCCTTTAGGAACGCTTGGCACCTAGTCGCCTTGACAACTATGACAGATATACATATACATACACATACACAAATACATCTAACATGGAATTAACACATATAACATCCATCTATCCAAATATGTAAAGTAAGTCATAACATGGGATTTGAAGAATCAAACATAAAAGAAGGATGAAATCAACCCAAAGTTTGCATATTATATGAGTGTAGACTTTATAATATGAAAAATGATGAAACCAATGGTATGTTTACATTATGAAATAATAAATTATCAATGAGAATATGTAATCTATAATAAATTTGCAATATGAAATTAAATAAGTGGAAATGGGAATGATGAATCATAATAAATTGGTGTGTCAAATTCCTAGAACAGCCTATATTAAAATGATGAATTATATCTAAAAAATGGATGTATTATAGATTATTATTCAATAACAATTTACATCAAAAAAAAATATTCAATAACAATTAGGAATGGGAAGGGGAGGAGACATAATGGTAGTGTGTTGGAATAAGAGGACGGAGAGAGGAGACATATAATTAATTTTTTTTATGTAGAGCAGTTGTTTGGGCTTGTTGTGTCCACAGCTTGTCCAAATCGTGTCCATGCCATGTCTAGGCTTTAAAAAAAAGTGGACACTTTTGAGCCGTGGCTGCACCGTGTTTGTGTCTGACACGTGTCCAGGACAGCCATGGCTGCCCTGGGGTAGCGTTTGTGCTTCCTAGACTACGTGCTAACAAGATATACATGAACCGTGGTTCTAACCTATTCTTAAAATGAAAATACAAACATAGTGAATCTTGCCCCTGTAATGTCTTGATTAAGGAATCGGGCACTACTCATCTTAGGAAATTTCCTACGGTTGATCAATATATGGTGAGAGTTGGAAATGGACTTCTCCAAACTCTTTTACTGCTCCTAGCCTAGGAAAATATCAAGAGTAGGCTTGGCTATCGTGGTTGGGGATATAAAGCAGGTAGGAGTGTTAAGGTTGAGAGCCTTGTCTAGGATTCGTTCCTCATCCACATTGATTATTGCATACATTGTGTAATTTATTCATTTACATATTTTGAAGACATTAATTAAAAGAAAGATAAACGTAGCCAACCCTAACATGGTAGAGATTGAAGCTTAGATCATGATGGTGCTGGAGATGATGGTAGTAATGTGTGTATCCTACAAGGCTACGACTAACATAAGTTCCAAAATCTATCTTGAAACTAATAATTTCAAATGTGTCAAGCTAGTAGAAAACTTAAGCTCACAGAAACAGTAAACAGTATTGTTTAATTAGCCCAAATTCAGTTCTAATTTTTAACCTAATTTTTAGAAGCCCAGATATGATATAAACACGTTTGTATAATTTAGCTGCTAAAGTAGTTGAAAATTGAGACAATTGAAGATCAAGTCACTAAATCAGCTGGTTTTGAATTGTATGCATAATTTCGTCGATTAAACATCATTAAGAAATATTTTTGAGATGCAAGATACATCGTATATATTCCTGGAACTAAATTCTAGTTTATGTTCATCAAGGATGTCAGATCAAATCATATTAAAGCGTCTAGCTCATCTTCACGAAAGTGCTTACTGAACAATGGCTTGTAGTGCAAACAGAGACCAGACAAACACATTAAGCGGCAACAATTCATGTAAAAGATACAGAACATGTTAAAGGGTACCTTTCTATACAGCTTAGAAGCATTTTTCCAAGAACCTGATGTCATCTTGGCCCTACCAATGCCACCTGCAGGCAAAGTAAATGCTAAGGTACCAAGTTTTTCCAACACTGGTTTTGGTGCCTTGTCGAGCCATAGACTCTGCTGACTTTCACTGTTTTTGAAATCAGGAAACCTTGGACTAACCTGCATATTGGGTCAACTAACAAATTAGGCAGATGATAACTTACACAAATACCATGCTAAAAGATAACATTGAGAACATACAGATCCATTCTGCTTTAACATCCTGTAGTCCACCCATTGGTGTGGGTTGGTAACAAGATCTTTCCACAACATATCATCCTTAAGCATCTTGGGCCAAGCACCATTGGCTATAAAAAAATGAAAAGAATTTAATTAGAAATGCTAGACTATAACCTCCAGAACAAAGTATTAAAAATCCGGCCATCAAATGAGTGCAATGATTGTGACATTCACCGATAGAATCACAGCAAAGGTTCTCATTGAAAGAAGAAAAATGTGTACCATTCTCTTATTACATTTTTTGGGATTAAGAGAGAAAGATTTCCCCCCCCCCCTCTCCCACGCCCGTGGCGGAGGCCGAACTGGGATTCTTTTATTACATTTTTTGTGATGAATTTGTTTTCTTTTTCTTGATAAAAATGACACTTCAGTCTCTTTGGTAAAAAAGGAAAAGTCGGTTAATCTTGACTGTCTGGCTCAAGTGGTCATAGAACAAGGCAAAATGCTACTTACACCTGATACAGTTTTCCAGAAATTCTTTGAGGGAGTAGTACTGCTATACTACTACTAGTTGACATAGATATAGGAATCCATTTGACTAGCATAACGTGACAGTGAATTCATTCTCATTCAGTTCACAAAGATCAATTTGTCTGACATAATGTGACAGCCAATGAATTCTAATTCAAGTTTAATTAGCCTGCAAGACATACATATCTGTGAATTTAGAGGCTTACAAACAGCCCAGCATATCAGTCAGACAAAAAGATCAGACAGAACCAATCATTTTATAATTTTAGCATAGTCTTTAGCTTTTAAGTCTGCTTGGTTAGAGGCAAAGCATCATAAATGACAGTTGAATAGCAAACAAACCAAAACCAAAAAAAAAAAATTGTCACAAATCTGGACGTAGTTATCTCTCCATTTTTTGTACAAAATGAATTGAAGGACGCATTAAGTTTAACACCTTCTACATCATACCAAATGAAAGAAGTTGAGACAACAAATCATTTTTGTGCTTCTTAATTAAGTCCAACTATAGAGACCCTTAGTATGAGAGTCAAAAGTGCAACTAAAAATAAAGCTCCGGAGGGAATCAGTATCATTAAAATTGCAGCACGTCTGAACTAACATGTAGCAGTTTTCCGTGATATGGAGGTTGACTTGGGGTTTTGGTGATCGCCCTCTAGAACATCAAACGACAGGTCATCAAGTTTTTCATATGCCCATGGAGGCGCATTATCAACCCATAAAGCCGGACCATTGTCCCTCTGCTTGAAATCAGGGCTTCTAGGATTTATCTGCAAGTATCACAAGTATATTAGGCAACCGAACACACAGGTGGAACGCGGAAGATAATGAAAATAACTGGAAAAGCATACTGATCCATTCTGTTTAAGTGGCCTGCAATCAATCCATTGATTAGGATTAGTTACAAGGTCCTTCCACAAAAGATCTCTAGGTTTTCCCGATTGTATTCCACTGGCTGGAAAGAGAAAAAAAGAGCAAGAGGTCACTAGTGCAAGAAGTCAACAGCATCATGTGTAGTAAAGACATGTTGTTTTAGCAACAAAACACATCTGATTTCTATTTTTGTTATCCTGAAGAGCAACTTCGACGGGATACCCAAAAGTAACAACAGCTTATAATTGATATCTTCATAAATTACGTCATGTCAATTGGGTATAGGGATTTACCAACAGATATGGACGCCCCTTTTCTTGAAGTGAATGGATTGTCCCTCTGCTTTAAATCAGGGCTTCTAGGATTTATCTGCAAGTATCACAAGTATATTAGGCAACCAAACACACAGGTGCAACGTGGAAGATAATGAAAATAACCGGAAAAGCATACCGATCCATTCTGTTCAAGTGGCCTGCGATCAATCCATTGATTAGGATTAGTTACAAGGTCCTTCCACAAGAGATCTCTAGGTTTTCCAGATTGTATTTCACTGGCTGGAAAGAGAAAAAAAGAGCAAGAGGTCACTAGTGCAAGAAGTCAACAGCATCATGTGTAGTAAAGACGTGTTGTTTTAGCAACAAAACACATCTGATTTCTATTTTTGTTATCCTGAAGAGCAACTTCGACGGGATACCCAAAAGTAACAACGGCTTATAATTGATATCTTCATAAATTAAGTCATACCAATTGGGTATAGGGATTTACCAACAGATATGGACGCCCTTTTTCTTGAAGTGAGTGGAGGGTCAATTGTCTTCTCTAGGACGACGCTAAAATCACTGACAATAAGCTGCAGGGTTATTTCGAATTATGTTAAACCGTTCGGAACTACTAAAACAACATAAGACATAATATCAGTCAGACGCACACATGTTACATGTCACACAGATATGATGCAAGATGAATTCCTTTGTTAGAGGATCCAATCAAGTCCATATACAGCGTTGTTATACCTGAAGGCCGGATTCAGGAACGTCTTTAATCGGAGGAGCAGGAGTTGCAGCTCTAGTAAGATGGCCAGTGACATAAATGACGTCCTTCTCCCTCAAATGACTCGCAGCTGACTCCGCCAACGTCCCCTGAAATATTATGGGAATCCTGAAACGCCGGACGAAAAACAAGGTCAGAAGTACAATTACTGCATGCAGGATGAAATGAACGGTGCATTGAAAAAAGATGATCGAGCAGCAGACTAACCACAACTCGGGGAGGTCAGGGTTCCTGCTATTTTCCTGGACAATGACAGATACGGCGGTAAATACACCATCACCCGAGGTGACGCTTTTAGGTGGAACGCTGATGGACCCCGTAAGCTGCACCGTATTGGACGCCTTCACTTGCCATGGTATTATGCTTGGCCGTGGCGGCAAGCTCGCCCGCGTCGGCTCACTATTTGAAGCAGGCACGTCTGAGGGAGACGAAGGGTCTGGATTCGAAGAAGGCGGCAGTTTTGGTGTGGTGGCAGTTGTACTTTTCTTAGGAATTTTTTTCGAACTGGTAGTGTACATATGGGAGGACGGAACGGCAGGGAAGGCACGGAAGAGGGAAATCTTCCTGGTATGTAAGAACGAGGAGGAGATGAGAGATGACAGAGCTCGAGTAAGAGTCATGGTTTGGGTAGTTGGAAGTCGAGGAAAGTGAAAACTTTAGACAGACGAGGCTTGATGCGCGAAGATGCCAGAGTATCAACGATCAGAGGCGCAGCGGCGGCGGTGTCGTGGAGGGTGGGTACAGTGGCAAGGCGACGGTATGACTGAATTTGAAAATTGGGTCAGGGAAGAATTTGCCGTAGCTTTTTTTTTTTTTAATAAAAAGACAACATATACTAGCGCGCGCACTCATATGTAAAATTTACGGACTAAAATGTGATATCCAACATGATTTGAGTTTAGATTTCAGCTATTGGGATCCACGTCGAGCCTAAAAATAATTATTCGAACTTGAGTGGGAATATTTTTATGTTTACATTGATAGATTTGTACAACGCATATCTAGCGTTGTATATAACTTCTACCATCTCTCATGTCGTTTCAAGTTATTTGTTATTTTGAAATTATCACACGGTAACATCTATGTGTACAATACCAGTTTGTGCATAATTTGGGTATTTATATTGGGATGCTTAAAAGAGTATTGGAAAATGTAGAAACTAAATTAAAAGAGTATTGGAAAATGTAGAAACTAAATATATTATCAAGAACTTATTAAATGGATTCATTTCAGAATAGTCATTTAGCTGATATTTCTACCCAATATTAATTTGTCTACATGCATCTAGTATGACATACATGATAGATAGATATTTTCTCAACTGCTATACATATGAATCTAATGTGGTTCATCTCATTTTGGAACCTATGATTTGAAATTATGTGCGAGTTTAAATTGTTTTGATCGAAGTGGATATATATCGAGATTTTAAGTCATTTGTATCTAAATGCATCACATTGTAATTCTACAACTAAAATTAGTGTTGAAATATATCATGGATCTGCTTTCAAAATTGGACCTGCTCAAGGTTGAACATTTAGTTAAAATCATAGTTTAACTTCACTTCAGACAATCTCATTGCCATGAACAAAAAGAAAAATCAACCGAAATTACTTTTTCTACTTTTACCCTACAATATTAAATGTTTCGTTTATTATTTTTATACTTTCTTCCACCATGTCAAATCCTCATGGTGAGGAGTTGAGAGTGATAGTCGACAAGTTGTACTTTCAAAAAAGAAAAATGTAATTGATCCAACAAATAAATGGATTAGTAGGTTGTGTCTCACTCATAGGAAGCTCGGTGTGTGTAACACTCGGACCCACTGCACAGCACTCTAGTAGAGTTTCAAGAATGACGACTAGGCCCACAGACCACCACTAGCCTTAACTGTGTACTTTCTCCTCACTCACTATAAACCTCCCAATTAGTCACTCATCCTAGTACTACTCTGGGGTGAGCACGCTAAACTACATAGTTCTTTGGTGATGGGCTCCCCGAAAAAGAGGTGCACCTTGGTGATATGAGTAGTCCAACCATCCTTTTAAGATCATTTTATCTGAGGGCTCAAATCTTGAGATGTTATAGTATGTCACTTTAGATGGCTAAAACTTAGGAGGGGTATCATTGAGATGTAAATCATGGGGAGCATATCTAGCATGAGGTTGGTAATGTTGTGTTTGGATAAAATTGACTATATCACGCCAATTTGATAATGCCATGCATGCCCAATGGACGATGATGTATCTTTTTGCATAAAATATCTTTGGTGTAAGTAAGCAATTTATACCAAAGATATTGAGTAAGAGCTAACTATGTAGTACTTGGATCTATATGGGTGATTAGTGTTAACTTAAAATGAAATTTGTAAGACAACTTGATTAAATTTGTGATGTGTAATAATGAAATTGTTGCCACAACACAAGGAAAAAGTGGAGGACTATGGAATGTTGAGCATCTTGAGGCTGAGGCGGCTCTAATGGGTATTTGTGTGGTTGATGATATAGCGGTCTCAAATCTCATATCAGAATGTGACGCTCATTCTATAGGAAATTGCCTCTACATCAATTTTGGTGGACATGGTCACCTAGGTGTTGTTGTCAATGAAATTAAAATCAATTGTCAATCTTTTAGTTCCTTCGTATTTTCTTTTGTTAAACAAGAAGGTAATCACCTAGCCCATGATATAGCCTTATCATCCCTAGTGATGATAGGGGTGATCGCTTTGTTTTCTCATTTTCCCCCTTATTCGGTTGTATTTGCTAGATCAAAGGGCTCTAGAGGAGGGTGAATAGAGATAAAAACACTTGCACAAAAATTGTTAGACATTCAAGTTACACTAACTAGGTACACGTA
Organism: Alisma plantago-aquatica; assembly: GCA_963693085.1. Classification (NCBI taxonomy): domain Eukaryota; kingdom Viridiplantae; phylum Streptophyta; class Magnoliopsida; order Alismatales; family Alismataceae; genus Alisma; species Alisma plantago-aquatica. Next base: position 58,450,042 of record OY856415.1, read on the forward strand.
CAAATAGTGAATTTGATGACAATCTAAGCATATATAGCAAGGATGAGAGAGATTGAAACAAGCACTTGAACAAGTTGTTTAGAGTGATTCCACTCTCCAAACTATGAGAGAGTCAATCTACTGTCTAGAGAGGTCAAGCCATAGGATTTTACAACCTATGCATACTTATACTCCATTATAAGACATACAATTTGGCCTTCCTTTTTGGGGCAAATATACACAGCTTCCCTTTGAGGTCAAGGGAGCCAACAAACTTACAACCAAGGACTTACCTATCTGGATGATCTAGAGTCTTCTACCTCTGGAAGGTTTTACCCACTCTTGTAAGTAGTTGGACACCATCGCCAAGGAGATCCTCTTCTTGCAACAAGTCTTCTTCTTTGAAGGATTTAACCACTCTAACCCCAGATCTTCAGCCCCGTCCTCCTCCTTCACTTGAAGAATCTTTTTGCACCTTCTTCTATAGCTTGTAGAAGCACTACAGCTTGAAGAAGCTTGCACCTTCTCCTTCACTTGAAGAATCGTTCACCAGCTTGATCTTGAAGAAAGGGGTTGGGGAAGTAGAATGTCATGTCCACATCCCACGATTACCACTAATCATGAGATTAGGGCATGACTATGAGGATTACACTTAATACAAAGTTCACTCCCGACTTTTCTTCTATTTTCAAACTCTTTGTTTTCTCGCATTCAATCACATAAACAAACTTTACAAGATAATTAAACTTTTATTACTCTATTATGATCTCAACATTAATGATACACATCCATACATTCATTCTATTTCTCACACTTTCATGTACATACGACGTGATAATTAGATACATTCTCTCTTATCCAAGAATCAAAGATACAAAACATCATTTATAACTCTCTCACATCTATATAAGGACCTAGAGTGACAGGGACCGACTGAACTTAACTAATCTCATACTCAACTCATGTGGTAGATCTACTTTGATGCTTTGACCTTCTTCAAGTCCACGTGGTTTCCCTAAAAATTTTGAGTAGAGGAGTGAGCCTACTCGCTCAGTGAATGAGTACTTCAAAGAAACAGTCTATAGCACTAATGTAATTATAGATATACATACCTTTGAGCAAGTGATATCAATTATAACAACAGTAATTACTACACTGAGCAGATCTAAAACAATACAATTAAAATAATAGAGAATGTAAATATTGCATTTAAAGAACGACTACTATGAAACTGTACTCAAATTTTTCTTAACTCTTTTTATTTATAAGAAAATCTTTAAACCTATATGATCATATTTTAGCTTATGCCCTGATCATATGTAGTGTACTTTACATATGAAGACTCGTAGTGAACTACGATCGCACCGTGCAAGACTTAAAACCCGGGAAGCTAAGCCTAGAACTGAATCTGAGTCTGCTTGACTCAAACCATCACATCTGACTAAGGCGGCTAAATAGATGGCCTTTAACTGGACCTCTCCTTCTAGGTTGAGTACACAGGCGGAGGGTCTGAGACGCTCTGTGGGCCTCATCTTGGTACGCTCTGTGGGTACCTCTTGGTTACCATTGGGATCTCCGGTTCATGTTGGGTAACATATCTTCTCTTAGGAGACTTCCTCAAGGGCTTCATCTCCCCACACGCTCTGTGAGTGCGTTCCGATCCCCGTTTACTGGTCGCTGCCAGGGTGGATCATTTCCCCCTACAGTGCAGACATCCGTACGGGATCTACGATATTTAGGGCACATATGTCTATTATTTTATTATTCTTGGAAGATCTTACTATGTTGTATCTCTCTATTACTTATTCTTAACTCTGGTATCTCTACGGTACCGAGTCTATTCATCTGAAGCTTATAAATATTGTGGCGTACAAAACGTGATTCACTAAGCGGAAGCGAACATCAACAGTGGAATTACTGAAAATCACTAAAAATTAAAACCATTTGCAAAGAGCTCCATACACAAGAAAACTCTTTCAAGAAGAACCAAAGTAATTCAATTACATTATAGTTCACAAGTACATGTCCTGTACCATCTCTTCTCGAGGTTTACATACATCAACTGCCCTGTTAAAATTGTACATAGGCAGCATAAGAACCTCGAGGCATCAAGCCAAAATCTCAGATCGATTCATTAAACTAACTACTAACTCCGAGGACCTGAGAGTATAGAGACGACACATAGGACTCTATATACAAGACATGACAGCCAGTGTCTCCACCTGACTGTCAATGTTGTCCCTGTTGCTACTGTTGCTTCTCTTCTCCTGCTATAGGGTTTCTGCCTCTTCTTCCGCGTCCACCCAAAAGTGTTGGTGACCAACGGAGTGAGACCCAGTCCCAGCGAGAGATATAACTCTCCGCCAAAAACATTATTATTGCATTTTAATAGAATAAAATTGAGCAGAAGAATCATATGTATTCAACAACAGTTAAATCTATGTCTGAATAGGTTAGAGTAATATTCTTATTCAAAGCATTTCAGTTATAACTTGATAATGCATCATATCACTTATCCAATAAGAAATATGAAGAACATGTATAACATTTATCCATCTAGGATATGCTAAGCAATTTAACATCAACCAATGATTCTCGTATTTCAATCTTAAGAAAATACGCTACACGGTTGATTACATTTTACAATCATACTTAATGGCCTAAAGAGATGAAGTATATCATTCATACTCCAAGCGACCATGATTACAGAAAGCGTCGGTACCACAAAAGGTCAATGGAAGAGCCGGACTCCAAGACCTCATCCTTCTCGGTCAGTACGAGATTATATGGCAGAGACGTCACGTGTCAAACTGCAATTAGCTTGCCAGGGTATATTGGCATCTTCGCTATAGAGTTATAGCCCGCAGCATATACTCTCTTCAAGGTTATGGCCCGTAGCCAATGTCAGCTATCATATCATGGAATCATGACCCGTAGCCATACTCATACTGGGGTATGGTCCGTAACCAATCTCGTACATAGGATATAGCCCGCAGCCATTCCTATGGGGCATGAGGATATAATTGCCCAATTACCCCACATATTCAAAAATATGCGCTCTGAGTTTAACTCGTTTCACCATTAAGAAAATTTGAACGCCGATGGATCTGTGGTCAGGGCAACTACATTATATAATATCACTTGATTAATTAAGTGTATTACCATATTCTTTTAGCACCAAACAAGTTTCCAAACATTAATTATTTAACAATTGCTACAAACAATGTGTAATACTTTCATCAAGTGATGTTCAAATCTTTAATAGAACATTGGGATCTCAATCCCTCATCTCATCAGGAGCATTCTTGTAAAGAGTGAGACCCAATATGGGATCCGCTCTTCACCGAATTGAAGAAATAGCCCATCCAATCCCAAACGTACCAAAAAGGTAATAAGGAAAGGAGGTATTCCATTCATTTCTCAAATGGCACATATTACAGAGCATGATAATGAATAAGCAGCAGAACAAAACTATTACAAGGTTACAAAGGGTATCATTATACAATAGCTCATCAGCATAAAAGGTGATATTACAAAAACTTGAACTAACTACAATTAAGCCATGTAGCAGAGAGTAACCTAGTCATTCCAAGCTATCCTTAGGTACAATTCTCTTTATATGATCTTCGAGCAACCTTGATCTTTAATGCACCTAAACCTAGGTGGAAGGTAACATCACCCAGAACATAGGAAACAACATAGAGGTCGGCAAAGAGCTGAGTATGTACATATATTAAACACTTTGGGCATTATATAGGGTTATGAGAGCAAAAAAAGAGATGTTCTCACAAGAAGGGGGCTAATAACAATTAGGTAAGTTCAAGAGAAATGTAACAAAAGAAATGAGGCATATACAAAAATTCAGATACAAGTATGAGAAATAAAGTTCTTTGCCAAAACAATCACCAACAATCACAATATAAAACAGTAAATGGTTGCATGCATACAATGTAGACTAAATATACCTAAAACAGGGCCATACCACCATAAGATCATGGCCTAAAAAAGTAAGGGTGGAAATGCACACCCCGGGCGGAATACACACGCCCTATATAAATATGGTTGTACATAAGTACCGGTATTCTATATATTCTAGTCATACAAGCGGCATGCTATAATAGAGTGGCAAGACTTATTATTTTAGTGATTTCCAATAAAGGCAACATGGCAGGAGGGGTCTAATGACCCAAATGAGCATATCAACATAAATATCATAGAAACAAAAGGGATTCATATCAGGATCAATAAATGTCCAAGTATTTGGATTTTTAAAGGGATTTACAATTCAAGAGATGCCTCATTAAAAGAAATTAGGTTTCAGTTATTTAATGCCCAAAATAAAAATAGAGAGAGTACATACCTTATGACCAGTCCTAGATATTCATTGACACCTCCTAAGTTCAGGGTCAGGGTTGTCTCAACCTAGTCACAATATATGTGCATTCAATTAATATAATATGCATTAAATCCCTTACTCAAAATCGACCCTACTGTAGGTTGAAAAATTGGTTTTGAAACCTATCCTAATAAATCAATCACATTTTTCTAATTTTGAAAACATATTTATTTGTATTAATTGGATAAGCCAATAATTACTTATGAATTTTACAAGTTTAAGTCATTTTCTTGAGAATATGAAAATCAATTGTCAAATGATGCTTTTGCCCCCAAATAAACATGCGGATTATCAAGGCTTACTGTCACGCGGACTATAGTGAAATACATAGTAAACATTACTCGGGTCAACAGAGTCAAACGGAACAAAATTCCTATTTTGCCCTTGTGGGCGTGACATAATAGTCATTGGTCTCATGGGCCAGATAGGGTTTTCAACCGAGGTATCCATCTACCTCTCGCGCCATGGACTCCAGCTGAAGCTCAGATCGATCAGAGGGTGCATGACCCTGGCTTCTTCTCATGACAGGAGAACAACATGCTAGCTTCGGCTAGCCACTGCGGAACCAACGGTCCACACAGGACCGAAGGTCACCTGCAGCTGGGGCAACCCGTGTGGTGACAACAATGGGTGGCAGAGCCCAGTCGCGGAAGGAGAACACAGTAAGAACCAGCCAGTGATGCTAGGCTTTAGCAGTAAGGCACCTCACGGTGAGGTTCGCGAGATACAGGCGTGCACAAACCTGAAACTCAGAGACATCAGCGAGGACAAAGGAGACAAGCGGAGAACCAACGCCGTTCACAGACCAGTGACATTGGCGTCGGAACAAACAGGAGGTCTTAGCCACCTCGCGAGAACCCCAACATGCCCCTTACATCCAAAGCAAACCCGCGATGGGTGCTAGGGTCCAAAACCAAAACGGAAGACAAAGAAACACCCTCCGACGGTGGCGCAAAATAGGGGTGATCGACGACTTTGTCGACCCAGCCTTATGGCACACTTTGAGTCAAACTAAATATGTAGAATGAAATAGGTGAGCTCGTAGATGGTTACCTCTGGTTTGATTGAACATAGGAGGACTGAGTTGCTGGGATGGCGAGGAGATGTCGGAGGGAATAGCTCAACCCAATGTGATGCGCCTGAGGCATTTCACGCCAATTGATCGAGGTGAAAGGTGAAGGAGGATGGGGCGATACTTTTTGTGTGATTAGGGTCTGCTAGGTGATTGATCAGGTTGGGTTCCGGGGTCACCGGAAATGGTAACATCGAAGAAGGAATATCGGCCATTGGGCTTTTGTATTTGGGGGGAGAGAGTGTGTCAATTAGGGTTCAATGGACTCAGCCGGTCAAGGCATATCTGATGAGAAGAAATCGGGGGAAAAGATGAAGTGTGGAGGGAGATAGGAGAGGAGGAAACAACCACTGGAAAGAATCATGTGGGCGGTCTCTCACGTGGGGTTGTTAGGGGAAGAGGACGAAGTCCATCCCTCGCATGCCCGACCCGGATACAGATTCACGTGACGAGTATCAAATTACTGGAAAGTAGCATGACATTTGAATAATCCGGAACTTAGGGAAAAGGAGTGTGTCATCAAGATAAAACACATAAAGGCACTCAAACTTATATCCTATCTTATAATTTGCAATTAGAGGTGTATATGATATCCAATTAAGCTCAAATTATGTAGGTTAGCTAATTTGGGTGTGAGGAACACGAATTTGGACTTATTTTTAGTAGTTGAGATTATTTGTGTCATATTTTATCCATTATGTGCTTAGTCATCTAATTAGGGTTTTTAACTTATACTAATGGTCAAATTGAGTAAACCCTTTTTAGTTGTATTCAGTTCTCTCACTCAACATCTAAACGTCATACTATGGTATTAAATCCATATCGGGACAGTAGTGTGGTATCACTATACACCAATCTCCCATAATTTAAATATTAGGGCTATAACATCCTAAGATTTATGTCCATAGGGTACAATAGAGTCAATTAGGCTATTAGGTCCCAACAAGGTCTAATCTATCCTAAAATTAGAGAATTGTGCACACTAAAAGGTACCTAAAACAAGAGGAAGGAAAGAGGGATATTGGATATCAGTATAATCGAGTAGGGGCGTAGAAGAATGGATGATTAGCCTATGTGTCTGGAATTGAGTATGTTACAACACTCCATGTAACATCCTGATCTCCTGCTGAAGTTAAAACTCCTTATTTAGAGCTATTCATAAAAACAGGCTTCTTTGAGGATTTTTTTTGTAAAATCAATTTTAATATTAAAATAATCCATTTTGATTAATTTAAAAGCTTTTATATATTGAAAATATAATTGCGGTACTTTTGCCAAATTTTGGATATATATATATATATATATATATATATATATATATATATTGGTGGGTAAGCACACAAGCAGGTAGCTGGGCGGCAAGCAAGTTGCTTATAGAGGCAAGCATGTAGCTGGGTAGCAAGTAGGTAGCTTAAGCAAACACACTACTTGGTAAAGCAAGAAGCTTAGTGTCATGCTCCTCTTTCAAACACCTAGCACATCCTAATGTTTGACACATATCCCACCATGTGTCAACTAATCCTTGATAGATATCTTCAAATGACACATATGCTTCCATGTGTCATCTAGCAATTCTTGAGATGACACATAACCATCCATGTGTAACCTAACTAGTAAGCATCCACCTAAAGATGACACCTTGCACCCATGTGTCATCCACACACTTTTTTCTATTAGGACCATGCTACCCTTCACCATTCCTATATAAAGAGCCCACATCCACCCCACCATAAGCATAAGTTCTCTCCTCTTCATCCCAAAGCAAAGGTGAACGTCCCTTCTCCCTCCTTTCCCATCTCCTTCACCATAAACCTCCAATCTCTGTCTAGATTAGCAAACCACTCTCTCTTTCTTTATGTTAGTAAAAGGAACCGCCTCCCAACAAATACTCTCTCTATAGAAACCTACTACTTCCTTCCTCCACCATAGTAAGAGCAACCGAATACTATGTCTTCCAAAATATCATTTCTCTAAGAATATATAAGCCATCTCTCTTATACCCTAGTGAGAGAAACCCTAGAAGCTGATCTAGCTAGGAACGATGATCGAGGTAATGGAAAATGCAACAGAATGTTGCTGAAATATATCAAGACTGGATATATTTAATGATTCTATGGTCTTCTTGTGGAACTATGTATCAATGTACATCTAAATGTATGGTTCCCACATTTTTGTCATCCAAAAAGTAGGGTTTATTATTATTTAATATGATATTCAATTCCTATCGCAAACTATAATAGCAACATCAATAAAAGGTATGGTATAGAATGGTTTGGTATTATATGCAGTAAAAGTATAGGCATACTTCATATACTTTCCTAAAGAATGAATAAGTGATCAACTATACACAACCTCTTTATTAATAGGCTAGGTATGAATTCCATATAGTTTTCCATATTATCCTTCAATTTTGAGTTTAATGGTTTTAGATAATAATCAAGCATTTCTTTGGATTCCAATCCTATTATCGTTTGGTTCCCTTTTCCCTTATTTCTCCCTATTATTTGAGTCATGTGATATTGTTGGAAAGTGGAATTCCATCAGACACTTCTAAGGTGACTAGAAGCCTGTTTCACTGATTCTTGTAGCCAGTAAAGAGGAAAGGTTATTTAATTGGTTCCGTGTTCGCACGGGGGATTCCCTAACCTCTTGCACGCTCCTGACATAGACCTGTCTGATTCAAAACCACAATCCCACAAGTTTATATTTTAGGTTTCATAGTGAAATAATAATCAATGATTCATTTACTTGACTACCTTTTGATCTATCCAACTCTGAATATCCATCAAATAGTTGTATATCATTGATGATGTCCTTTTGATTCTAAAATTCATATTGGGAGATGTGTTGGTAATAGATTCGGCATGTCTTGGCCGGGGATTGATACATTTGGGATCCAGATCTAAGTCCTTTGGAGTCAGAGATGGATGAGTATAATGCTCTACCATACTCACGCCCACACTTGCGTTGGTCATGTAGAGTCAGGCATGATCAAGTTTGTAATGGGGAATAATCTCCTGCAAAGATTAAGCATGCTAACTAATGATTATTCAAGTGGCATTTTGTGCAAGGAGCACCCTCTTCTGGTCTTGGAAAGGCTACCGGTGGCTGCATGTGGTAATCTGATTCATTGAATAGAGCATGCAATGTGTACGAGTGACTGGGGGTGTGCCAGGGTACGTATAGGTGTTTTGGTGACCCTAATGGACTAAAGTCTTGGCTAAGCAAGTTTTTATGGTTACAGGCCAGTTGCCCAAGGTGAATTGACACCTTCTCTGAGAGTTGTAGTTAAACTCATTTATGGAATAAGGTCTCCCTTTTTGTTATCCTTATAATAATAATCCTGATTATGCTCCACAATATTCGTCGAACATTTTGATAGAGTTGTCGTATGATAAATGCTTTATGAATATACGTACATACACATTCCTTATGCTTCATGCTAGTAGATGGTCAATAATTTTGGTTTGGACTTTTGATACTTTGGTAATACATTAAGAATACAGTTATATTAATAGTGTCTTGCTGCTTATCTCTATTTTTCCATACTTAGACAATTGTCTAACCCATACTCTCCCACTTGGGCTGTGACATATTCTATCATGTTGCAGGTTATATTATTTATAAGAGACCTTTTCTTGTAGAAGACTCAGCTTGAAAAGATCCTGAAGGGCGTCAAGAATCAAAGGTGGATCAAGCTAAATTTTAAACTCATGTATCTTTTTTATTGATACAGGAGATAATGTAAATCTACCTTTTGTAAGGGTGTAATATTTTGAAATGAAATATTGCTTATCTCACTCCTGTGCTTTGATTTTTGGTGCCATATTAACGGCTCAGATTTAGCTACTTGATTTTTGAAGGAAGAAAATCATGTGGTTGAATCAGGGACGTTACAGAGATGGTATCAGAACAACAAGATGAGACCTTACCCAAGGAAAATCGTAGAAGTATAAACTTAAAACTAGATTCAGATAACCTTAAGTAGAATAGACTAAAACAACTCATAACCTAAATCTTATTATTTTCGAGGATGAAAATTCTTTGAAGGGGTGGTATATGTAACATCCTGATCTCCTGCTTAAGTTAAAACTCCTTATTTAGAGCTATTCATAAAAATAAGCTTCTTTGAGGATTTTTTTTTGTAAAATCAATTTTAATATTAAAATAATCTATTTTGATTAATTTAAAAGCTTTTATATATTGAAAATATAATTGCGGTACTTTTACCAAATTTTGGGAAAAAATATATATTGGTGGGTAAGCACACAAGCAGGTAGCTGGGTGGCAAGCAAGTTGCTTATAGAGGCAAGCATGTAGCTGGGTAGCAAGTAAGTAGCTTAAGCAAACACACTACTTGGTAAAGCAAGAAGCTTAGTGTCATGCTCCTCTTTCAAACACCTAGCACATCCTAAAGTTTGACACATATCCCACCATGTGTCAACTAATCCTTGATAGATATCTTCAAATGACACATATGCTTCCATGTGTCATCTAGCAATTCTTGAGATGACACCTAACCATCCATGTGTAACCTAACTAGTAAGCATCCACCTAAAGATGACACCTTGCACCCATGTGTCATCCACACACTTTTTTCTATTAGGACCATGCCACCCTTCACCATTCCTATATAAAAAGCCCCCATCCACCCCACCATAAGCATAAGTTCTCTCCTCTTCGTCCCAAAGCAAAGGTGAACGTCCCTTCTCCCTCCTTTCCCATCTCCTTCACCATAAACCTCCAATCTCTGTCTAGATTAGCAAACCACTCTCTCTTTCTTTATGTTAGTGAAAGGAACCACCTCTCAACAAATACTCTCTGTATAGAAACCTACTACCTCCTTTCTCCACCATAGTAAGAGCAACCCAATACTATGTCTTCCAAAATATCCTTTCTCTAAGAATATATAAGCCATCTCTCTTCTACCCTAGTGAGAGAAACCCTAGAAGCTGATCTAGCTAGGAACGATGATCGAGGTAATGGAAAATGCAACTGAATGTTGCCGAAATATATCAAGACTGGATATATTTAATTATGCTATGGTCTTCTTGTGGAACTATGTATCAATGTACATCTAAATGTATGGTTCCCACATTTTTGTCATCCAAAAAGTAGGGTTTATTATTGTTTAATATGATATTCAATTCCTATCGCAATCTATAATAGAAACATCAATAAAAGGTATGGTATAGAATGGTTTGGTATTATATGCAGTAAAAGTATAGGCATACTTCATATACTTTCCTAAAGAATGAATAAATGATCAACTATACACAACCTCTTTATTAATAAGCTAGGTATGACTTCCATATAGTTTTCCATATTATCCTTCAATTTTGAGTTTAATGGTTTTAGATAATAATTAAGCATTTCTTTGGATTCCAATCCTACTATCTTTTGGTTCCCTTTTCACTTATTTCTCCCTATTATTTGAGTAATGTGATATTGTTGGAAAGTGGAATTCCATCAGACACTTCTAAGGTGACTAGAAGCCTGTTTCACTGATGCTTGTAGCCAGTAAAGAGGAAAGGTTATTTAATTGGTTCCGTGTTCGCACGGGGGGACTCCCTAACCTCTTGCACGCTCCTGGCCATAGACTTGTATGATTCAAAACCACAATCCCACAAATTTACATTTTAGGTTTCATAGTAAAATAATAATTAGTGATTCATTTACTTGACTACCTTTTGATCTCTCCAACTCTGAATATCCATCAAATAGTTGTATATCATTGATGATGTCCTTTTGATTCTAGAATTCATATTGGGAGATGTGTTGGTAACAAAGTTGGCATGTCTTGACCGGGGATTGATATATTTGGGATCCGGATCTAAGTCTTTTGGAGTCAGGGATGGATGAGTATAATGCTCTACCATACTCAGGCCCACACTTGGGTTGGTCATGTAGAGTCAGGCACGATCAAGTTAGTAATGGGGAATAATCTCCTACAAAGATTAAGCATGCTAACTAATGATTATTCAAGTGGCATTTTGTGTAAGGAGCACCCTTTTCTGGTCTTAGAAAGGCGACTGGTGGCTGCATGTGGTAATCTGATTCATTGAATAGAGCATGGAGTGTGCACGAGTGGCTGGGGGTGTGCCAGGGTACTTACAGGTGTTTTGGTGACCCTAATGGACTAAAGTCTTGGTTAAGCAAGTTTTTGTGGTTGCATGCCAGTTGCCCAAGGTGAATTGACACATTAGTTGCCTAAGGTGAATTGACACATTCTCTGAGAGTTGTAGTTAAACTCGTTTATGGAATAAGGTCTCCCTTTTTGTTATCATTATACCAATAATCTTGATTATGCTCCATAGTATATGTCTAACATTTTGATAGATTTGTCGTATGATAAATGCTTTATGAATATACGTACATACACACTCTTTATGCTTCATGCTAGTAGATGGTAAATAATTTTGGTTTGGACTTTTGATACTTTAGTTATCTGAGTAATACATTAAGAATACAACTATATTAATAGTGTCTTGTTTCTTATCTCTATTTGTCCATACTTAGATAATTGTCTAACCCATACTCTCCCACTTGGGCTGCGACATATTCTTCCATGTTGTAGATTATATTATTTGTAGGACCTTTCCTTGTGAAAGACTCTTCTTGAAAATATTCTGAAGGGCGTCAAGAATCAAAGGAGGATCAAGCTAAATTTTAAACGCATGTATCATTTTTTTTATTGATATAGGAGATAATGTAAAAATACCTTTTTTAAGGGTGTAATATTTTGAAATAAAATATTGCTTATCTCACTCCTGTGCTTTGATTCTTGGTGCCATATTAACAAATCATATTTAGCTAATTGATTTTCGAAGGAAGAAAATCAGGTGGTTGAATCAGGGACGTTACACTCCACCCCTTAAAGAGGATTTCGTCCCCAAAATCCATCCACCGCTAGACCTGAGTGCTAGCTTGTTCTACATATCCTCATCATCCACATCATCATGGTCACCATCTTCTCATCTACTCATCATCATCATCATCATTACAATCATCATCAACATCATCATTATCAACAACAACAACACAACATCGTCATCATTAATATCATTGGCATCATCATCTACTCTTCATCATCATCATAAACATAATTAACATATTATTATTTAAAATGGTCAAATGGGAAGGCTAAGAAATTCCACCATCATGAGTATGTTCATCCCAGCCTATACTATATAGTCATCCCTACCATTAAATTATTAGCGGTTTGGGGTATAGGATATTGATTTGCGCTTTTAAGTGTAAATTTTTTTTAATGATGGTATGATTAGCAAGGCTCATCTGGAATCCTCAATTTGGTAGCCTCTACATATGTTTGTCATTAATACTAGGACTTGTCGAGGTTTTACTTATTGTAACCGTTATTAATCATGGTCCTTCCTTAAGTTAATTTGATTCTTAATGAATAAACTGTATATATGAAACTCCGCCCCTTAAAGGTTTAAACTATAACTTAGTGCATAACCTAGTGGGGAAAAAGGGTGGATCCACTAGGTCTGATATATATAATTGAAACTAACTATGTCAGTCTTAGGCCTAGGGTATCAGGGTTGAACACGCCAACCAAGGGTACTTCACTAAAGAGATTCTCTACTAAACTTTCTTGTGGTGGTGACTTGGTTCCAAAAACCATCGTTAAAATCTGAGAACTTTTCTTTTATACATATAAATTAATAATGAAAATAAGTTTAACGATGCAAAACTTGTGGTGAAAATCCAAAATTGGCGCCAAAATCATTCGGGTAACCAACTCAACCACCTATCACAACCTGACATGTACACTACTATCCTATCATCACTTCCTTCTCCAAAAGGGGTATGATCCTCCTATCACCAAAAAGGTCATACGACTATTCTCTAATATGTAAGCGTGAGAGAGAAGGGTTTCTTATTACTCACGGTCAACCCCAAACAAAACCTATGAAAGCATAACATTCCACCATTCCCCATGTCATTCTTAAGCATAACTGACACAACCTCATCACAAAACCTAAGGGAGTCATAAGTTCGTCCAACCATTATAGGAAAGAAATTGAGATTTTCTCAATACTAGTTGGTTTACATTTATAGTGCCTTTTGAAGATAATGTAACCCTACGCAGCCAAGCTACTCATCTTCACTCATTAAATAAACAAATCACACTATGGGATATGAGAGAGATGATTACTCATGGGTATCTTATAATACTTGTAGCTTTCTTAGTAAACTATAATTATGAGGCATGACAAGCTCAATGAAAATGGTATCCAAATCTTACATGGATTTAGGTAGATCTATGTGTGACATGCTCCATATTGAAGGCAAGATATTCCTAAGTATAATATAGATAATTAGTTTAGTCACCCACTATCCATGTAATCTTCAACATGTTTCCACCCATGTCATTGTTATATATATGTCATCGATACATGCTTCCATACATACCAAGTCCTCCTAGTGGGCATATCTGAGACATGCTAGACAAACAACTAGAATAGGGCCCATAAGGGAATTAGGGTTAAGCCTATATACTAGTGTTCAAGACCACCTACATCTTAACACTAAACTATATATCCATACAGTGGAAAATTAAGTTTAATAACCAGAAGAGTCGATCCCTATTTAGGGAAATTTATTTATCCATATGTGGTGTTGGGTGAACAACAGTTCTAAAAATCAATGTCTCAACCAATTAGTGGTTTGGGGAGTGAAAGTGACCAATTTAATCATGGATTAAACCCTAACTGGAATTTCACTACTAGCAATTAGGTGTATCAACAACCTCTAAGAGTCACCAATTTAATTAAGGGTCAACCTAGGATAACTTGAAATAGTCAAGTCATCGACTGCTTAGGCTCTGATACCATTTTGTAAAGAGTGAGATTCAATAGGGGATCCACTCTTCACTGAATTGAAGAAATAGCCCATCCAATCCCAAACGTACCAAAAAGGTAATAAGGAAAGGAGGTATTTCATTCATTTCTCAAATGGCACATATTACAGAGCATGATAATGAATAAGCAGCAGAACAAAACTATTACAAGGTTACAAAGGGTATCATTATATAATAGATCATCACCATAAAAGGTGATATTACAAAAAACTTGAACTAACTACAATTAAGCCCAGTAGTAGAGAGTAACCTAGCCATTCAAAGCTATCCTTAGGTACAATTCTCTTTATATGATCTTCGAGCAACCTTGATCTTTAATGCACCTAAACCTGGGTGGAAGGGAACATCACCCAAAACATAGGAAACAACATAGAGGTCAGCAAAGAGCTGAGTATGTACATATATTAAACACTTTGGGCATTATATAGGGTTATGAGAGCAAAAAAAAGAGATGTTCCCACAAGAAGGGGGCTAATAGAAATTAGGTAAGTTCAAGATAAATGTAACAAAAGAAATGAGGCATATACAAAAATTCAGATACAACTATGAGAAATAAAGTGCCTTGCCAAAACAATCACCAACAATTACAATATAAAATAGTAAATGGTTGCATGCATACAATGTAGACTAAATATACCTAAAACAAGGCCATAACACCATAGAATCATGGCCTAAAAAAGTAAGGGTGGAAATGCACACCCCGAGCGGAATACACATGCCCTATATAAATATGGTTGTACATAAGTACCGATATTCTAGATATTCTAGTCATACAAGCATCATGCTATAATAGAGTGGCAAGACTTATTATTTTAGTCATTTCCAATAAAGGTAACATGGCAGGAGGGGTCCAATGACTCAAATGAGCATAACAACATAAATATCACAGAAACAAAAGGAATTCATATCAGGATCAATAAATGTCCAAGTATTTGGATTTTAAAGGGATTTACAATTCAAGAGATGCCTCATTAAAAGAAATTAGGTTTCAGTTATTTAATGCCCAAAATAAAAATAGAGAGTGTACATACCTTATGACCAGTCCTAGATATTCATTGACACCTCCTAAGTTCAGGGTCAAGGTTGTCTCAACCTAGTCACAATATATGTGCATTCAATTAATATAATATGCATTAAATCCCTTACTCAAAATCGACCCTACTGTAGGTTGAAAATCTGGTTTTGAAACCTATCCCAATAAATCAATCGCATTTTTCTAATTTTGAAAACATATTTATTTGTATTAATTGGATAAGCCAATAATTACGTATGAATTTTACAAGTTTAAGTCATTTTCTTGAGAATATGAACATCAATTGTCAAATGACGCTTTTGCCCCCAAATAAACATGCGGATTATCAAGGCCCGTTGTCACGCAGACTATAGTGAAATACATAGTAAACATTGCTCGTGTCAACAGAGTCAAACGGAACAAATTCCTGTTTTGCCCTTGTGGGCGTGACATAATAGTCATTGGTCTCATGGGCTAGATAGGGTTTTCAACCGAGGTATCCATCTACCTCTCACGCCATGGACTCCAGCTGAAGCTCAGATCAATTAGAGGGTGCTCCACCCTGGCTTCTTCTCACGACAGGAGAACAACATGCTAGCTTCGGCTAGCCACTGCGGAACCAACGGTCCACACAGGACCGAAGGTCACCTTCAGCTGGGGCAACCCTGCGGAGACAACAAGGGGGGGAAGAGCCTAGTCGTGGAAGGAGAACACAACAAGAACCAACCAGCGATGCTAGGCTTTAGCAGGAAGGCACCTTACGGTGAGGTTCGTGAGATACAGGTGTGTACAAACCCGAAACCCGGAGACATCAGCGAGGACAAAGGAGACAAGCAGAGAACCAACGCCGTTCACAGACCAACGACATCGGTGTCAGAACAAACAGGAGGTCTCAGCCACCTCGTGGGAACCCCAACATGCCCCTTACATCCAAAGCAAACCCATGATGGGTCCTAGGGTCCAAAACCAAAACAGAAGACGAAGAAACACCCTCCGACGGCGGCGTAAAATAGGGGTGATCGACGACTTTGTCGACCCATCCTTATGGCACACTTTGAGTCAAACTAAATACATAGAATGAAAGAGGGGAGCTCGTAGATGGCTACTTCTAGTTTGATTGAACAGAGGAGGATCGAGTTGCTGGGATGGCGAGGAGATGTCGGAGGGAATAGCTCAACCCAATGTGGTGCGCCTGAGGCATTTCACACCAATTGATCGAGGTGAAAGGTGAAGGAGGATGGGGCGATACTTTTTGAGTGATTAGGGTCTGCTAGGTGATTGATCAGGTTGGGTTCCGAGGTCACCGGAAATGGTAACAACGAAGAAGGAATATCGACCATTGGGCGTTTTGTATCTGGGGGGAGAGAGTGTGTCAATTAGGGTTCAATGGACTCGGCCGGTCAAGGAAGATTTGAGTGAGAAGAAATCGGGGGAAAAGATGAAGTGTGGAGGGAGATAGGAGAGGAGGAAACAACCACTGGAAAGAATCATGTGGGCGGTCTCTAGTGCGGGGTTGTCGGGGGAAGAGGACGAAGTCCATCTCTCGCATGCCCGCCCTGGATACAGATCTGCGTGACGAGTATCAAATTACTGGAAAGTAGCGTGACATTTGAATAATCTGGAACTTAGGGAAAAGGAGTGTGACATCAAGATAAAACACATAAATGCACTCAAACTTATATCCTATCTTCTAATTTGCGATTGGAGGTGTATATGATATCCAATTAAGCTCAAATTATGTAAGTTAGCTAATTTGGGTGTGAGGAACACGAATTTGAACTTATTTTTAGTAATTGATATTATTTGTGTCATATTTTCCCCATTATGTGCTTAGTCATCTAATTAGGGCTTTTAACTTATACTAATGGTCAAATTGAGTAAACCCTTTGTAGTTGTATTCAGTTCTCTCACTCAACATCTAAACATCACACTATGGTATTAAATCCATATTGGGACAGTAGTGTGGTATCACTATACACCAATCTCCCATAATTTAATTATTAGGGCTATAACATCCTAAGATTTATGTCCATGGGGTACATGTTGGTATGTATGCACTGAGAGCCAATCATTGGATGATTGGTGGGATACATTAAGATTGATTTGATAAACATCAAAGGCAAGCTTCCAATTCTTTTTGATTCAGTCATATGAGATTGTGATAGAATAGATTGAATGTCTAGAGAATGACAGTACTCAATGACGTATGCTTTCAGGTTGAGGACCTGGACGATGAGATCATACGGATGCTAAGAGTTTGTACATTCTTGTTATGTCCCTAGTCGGATGTCATTGTGGAAGGTAGATAGACAACAATGACACACAAGACTAGATTGTGGTGTTGGTTGATGACAAAATCTCATTAGTCATGATATAGAGATATCAAACCAAACACATAGGTACTTGTTAGAGAACAAGTGTACCAGACAGACCCACCGTGAGTTTGACACATGGAACAATGACATGGTAGTCACAGTCTGTACTCACAGTGATGGTGGTGAGTGTGATTCTTTGACCTGAAATCACTACACTCAACACATGTCGTTGGGCACACTTTGACATCATCAAACGCAATCCTGAAACATGGGTTGTTATAAAGGTGATGATTGGGTGACTTTGACACATGGGGCTTTTGAGGGGTGAGTGATAGATATGGGATTTGTCCCTCATGAGGGAGTTTGATATCCATGGCCACTTGATGAGTAGGATTGAGAAAGGTGTGCACGCATGTGTGAATCAGTATGTGATATTGATGTCATACATATCTCTTCCAATCTACTCTGAGATCAAGAAAGTAAATGAACGTTGACAGGATGATTGTTCCATGCCTCGAGTTCATTCGGGATATCAGTAACAAAGGAATTATACATTCACTGTAACACCATTCACGGATTGTAGGATTGAAAGTTTTTCTCCTACTTTCTATTTCACTTTGGTATCACGGATGTGTGACTAGGCACCGCTCTTTTCTTGTGAAGTCATAAGTGTTATGGACTTTTACTACCAACGTGAAATGGACCTGCAGGGTCACACACATAGGATTTAACCTGGAAGAGGAGTTTTGTCCACAAACAATGTTTAGATTGATTACTGAAGGAGTTTAGTAGTTCAATTAAACATTCAATCAATTGATAGCTCAATATCATTGGAATAGTCTATATTAATAGATAGGTAAATATAACAATGAAGGTGGCCCATGGTGAACCACCCTTACAAGGGACCCCAAGGTGCGAGAGGCACCGGGTCGAATAGGCTCGTGGGGAGCCCCAAGCAGGATACCCATGTAATCAGGACACTCCACACACCTGATAACTGAGGCGTGGGGTGTGTCTCGCCATCCCTGTCTAACTACAAAAAGAGATGTGTATACGGGGGTAACTCTACAAAAACCCTGACTAAGCCCATGGGCTCTGTACAGTAGCTAATCATCAAAAAGCTAATAAGTAAAAGAGATCCCCCACATCCTGCTGATGTGGGTCAGGATAGTCGAGCTCCATCCGCGTATCACAGCAAGCCATCGTGTAGCTTTGACAACCAGGTCTCGGCACTGTGCAGAGCTTAGGGATTGCTGATTGTGCCGTCTCTTATTATGATGTTTCCAGATGAAGTACGCCGAACACGTCTAAGCAGCAATGGCCAACCACTTCCACCCCTTCCAGCCCCTAGTTTTATCCTTAATGAAGCTGGCAGTTTCGGTGATGGTAGCATTCATAGGGACCCTCAGCCCACACAGGCCCATGACGTGCGTAAGGATGTGTTTGGAAAAGTGGCAGTGGAAGAAGATGTGTTGGACATCCTCCCTTTGTCTGTAGAAGGCGCATCTATCACTGGCCTCACTATTCCATTCGTGGATCCGATCCGCTGTGGCAAGGGCCCCATGGAAGGCCCTAAAGGTCATGAAACTCCACCTGTGGATAAGAGTTCCAGCCCAAACGGTCCTATCGACAACGCAGGGGGGCTTGTTGGGGTTGAATAACTCTCTAAAGGTTGTTGTTGGGGTTGACGAGCTTGACATGGCCATGAGTGGATTGGTCGAACAGGTGGTTGTGTTCTGCCCAGGCCCGGGCCATATTCTTCCAGGAATTGGACACTCCATGGCGCATCAGCGTTGGGTCGGGAAGAGAAAAACCATAGCGTATGCGCAGCCACTGGGTCCAAGGCGATTGGGGGCAGGTGTGGAAACGGACCAGCCTTCTCAGCGATGCCCAACGGTTGATGTCCCGGACCCTTTTGAGCCCCAAGCCCCCCTCCTTAGCTGGTCTGGCCAGGCGTTCGTACCTCATGTGGTGGTAGTTGAATCCCCAAACAAAATCAGCCAGCACCATTTCCATGCAGTCGCACGTGTTGTCTGGGATATGGCCTTGCAAGGCCCAGTACATGATCAGGCCTTGAAGATTTGCTTTAGTCAAAAGGCAGCGGCCAGCCATAGTGATTTTGTCCGGTGGCCATTTGGATATCATCTTCTTCATCTGGTCTAGGCAGGGGTTAAAACACGATGCCGTGTGGTTCCTTGCAGCAAGCGGGAAGCCCATGTACCGCGTGGGTAGGGCGTCTAGTGGGCAGCCCAGGACGTCACTCAGAATGGTGGCATTGTTTCTTTCCGCCTTGGATAAGAACAATTTGGATTTGGTTAGGTTGACGTGGACCCCCACCGTGTCGCTAAACTCCTCCAAGATCTTCTTGACTCCCCAAAGGCTCTTCCCAGTGGCTTCCACAAAGATGAGCACGTCGTCCGCAAAGGTGATGTGGGACATGACAGCCGTGCGTTTAACTTTGTACACGCGAAAGCAGCCTTGACGTCCCCCCCTAAGACATGAGCACAGTGAGGTACTCCATGATGAGCGTAAAGAGGAGGGGTGACAGAGGGCACCTCTGCCTAAGCCCACACGATCTATTAAATAGCCCCGCCGGAAGCCCATTGACAAGGACCGAAAAGGAACATGTGGTAACACATTGCTTTATCCATCCGTCCAGGTGGGGGGGAGCCCATTCTATCCATGATTGTCCACAGGGCTTCCCATTTGATGTGGTCATATGCCTTGGATAAATCCATTTTTATGCAGGCCTTTGGGCTTGAGCGTTTGATGTTGAAGCCATAGAGGAACACCGCTGCAAGGAGGGAGCAGTCCGATATGCTTCTGTTTGGAATGAATGCGCCTTGGTTGTGTGAGACTAGCCCCCAATGACCCCCTTTAACCTCTCCTCCAGCATTTTAGCAAAGATTTTGTAGAGCACGTTACTACAGGAAATCGGCCTGAAGTCGTGGGGAGAAGTGGCGCCATCTGTGGCAACACAACCCACTATCACACAGACAGTGAGGTGTTACGCGAAAACGTGCGAAAAACACCATAACCACAACTTATAAAAAAAACACGGGTTAAATAAAGCCGATTTTGGAAAACTGCTAAACTGAGAAACATTTACATTCGAGTCCATATCCTGCAAGAAAACAAGTTACATATATATACTGGCCTGATACATGTCCACAGCTTAGAACAACAGTTGTCTTGCCAACACATGAGTTCATCACCTGTTCATATACATAGAGGCCCACATCCGGCCAACAGCAGGATATCCAAAAACATCTACAACTGTACATCGCGAAACAACGTCAAGACACCGCCAAGGACCTGAGAGTACATGGATGACTCTAGACTCTATCACAAAACATCGAAAACAGCAGCTCATCCAAGGCTTGCCTTCTACTGTTCTTCTTGCTACTCGGCTGCAACTCCACGACCACCACCACGTCTAGCTCGACCACCTAAAAAAGGGGTGTAAACCAGCAGAGTGAGACAAATGAACATTGTCCCAGCGGGAGGCATAACTCCCCACCAAAACTATAAAACCTCAGATGAACATATTAAGCAGTTAACTGATAGAAGATATAGCAAGAACAGTCTATGAAATAAAGCTATCTAAGCTTACTGGATATGTCCAAGTATTACTGGTGGAACATAATTAACAAGACAGGATATCCAAGTACTACTGCCATAGAAGCACATATAAATAACTGCAAGATATAAAGAGAATAACTACACAAACAAGGCATCAACCAATGTTTCGTGTTTGTCTTAAGCAGTGTATACTAAATGGCTAGATTACATTTTATTATGCCCTGAGGAAGTGAACCGTACCGTTCAAATCCAACCATCGGCTGCGAAGCCCATAACCGGTGCCATACAAGGTCAATGGAAGAGCCAGAATCCACGACCTCACCCCTCATGGTGAGTACACGAGAAACAAAGCAGGACCGCAGTCTCATGCTCAAGTGGTCTCAGCCACAGGGTCAGCTCCTCAGGCTACCCTTCCTCTAGCCCGCCTTGGTATAGGTCACAGCGCTAGTAAAACCGAGCCACGGGTCTAAACACCGTGCTCTGAGCCATGAATGCATTCATGCTCATCATATCATATATCCGGAGCCATGGGCCATGTTCACCATGCTCATCACATACCCGAGTCTGCAACGGCAGCTGCACTCATTTCCCTCTCTATTTGAGGCTAGGAGAAACCTCGCATATTAAAAAATATGCGCTCCGGGTTAACCCGTAGGAGAACCTGTTTCACCATCACCCAATCCTGACTGATGATGGATCTATGGCCAGGGCAAACTACATGATAGATTTCACTGTGATTAATTAGTATCTTTTAGATGGATTGCAAGATTCAACCAAGTTGTATAACATGCAAACTATAGAAGGAAAATAAACAACATAACTCAACATTATGCTATTATTGTGATTACATCAACCTGATCCATCTCAAGGATCCAACATCACATGTTATCACTTGGCCTCTTGCCAACCATCTAGATCCTCCTCAAGGATCATCACATAACATGGGATCTCAATCCCTCCTCACATAGTGCCACTGCCTTTCAAGGCTTACATCATCATTATGGAACATCATTCATAATACACTTGTCATCTCATTATTCACATATAACCATTCCTCATAGCCTTTCATTTGGCTATGCATTATCTGCATGGTTAGCATCATTCAATACTCAATATGAATAACTAGGGAACTTATATTATCAACACAAAGTGACAATTAGGGTTAAGCATATTGCCAGTACAAAATGACAATAATAATTACATATATGCCTCCTATTAAGGTTACATGTGTGAGCACATTATCAAGCAACCCTAAAGCATGCTCATTATTCTTGGCATTATAAGACAAATAAGGTACTCACCTTCGATTGTATTAACATAAGGAGATTTGATGAACAAACTTATCAAAAGTGCACAAACATCACCATCGTCATCTATAACAATCAACATTTCCAATATATGGTTAACCCTTACTAGAAATGCCCAAACCCTCACAAAAGACAATCTCGGGCAGGGCTAGCTCTCATCTAAACCATGTCGGGCGTGCAGCCCTGTTGAGCGTGCAACCCTAACGAGCGTGCAAAGGTCTATTGGGTGAGCAAGGTGTTGCCGGGCGAGCAGGGTGCATCGGGCAAACTGATTATGTAGGGCGAGCAACTCAAGGGCATCAAGCGTGCCGGTCACTGAACCGAGCAGAGAAGTATCGGGCGACACGGGCTGATGCCGGGCGAGCAGCTTTAAGGCATGCGGCCTGCCGGGCAAGGTTAGTTCAAAGTGTGCAAGGGTTGGTGCCGGGCGAGCAGAGTGTGTTGGGTGAGCAAGGTCACCGGGCGAGCAGCTCCAAAGCGTGCAACCTGCCGTGCAGCTAAGGGTTGGCTCACGCGCCTCACTCAAAGCAGAACTCTCAACCAATTCAAGGTGAAAAGGCAGTGCAAGGGAAAAACTAGATCAAGGGGGTTGTCAGGCAGCACCTCCTCAAGCACCAAACACCCAAGATACATCTCAACAAGGTCATCTAAACGAGCTCACCTTCTAGCCCAAGGTGAGCAGAGAGTCTTGCTCAAGCCACTAAGTCACAAGCTCACCTCAATCGATTAAGAAAGAAAGAGGGGTGTTGCTCATGGAACTAGGACTCAAACTCACTCTCCTAGACTAAGGGGAGAAAGGAGTGTTGCTCCCTAAACCCTAACTCACATGGATCGACCAACATGGCTACTAAGCAAGAACTAAACTACTCACATACATATAAGCAAGATTATGGAATCAACATATATGAAAAGAGAGTAGAGTAGTTAGGGTTAGAGTTATGCAACCCACCTTAAGCTCCAAGCTCCAAGAAAGAAGAAGAACTCCAAGCTCCACGCACCACCAAGCAAGGAGGATGGAGAGCTCCAAGGGATATCGGCCACCACCACCTCTTCCAAGGGTGTGTCGACCTCCAAGCTACTCCTTCAAGGGTGTATCGGCCACCACTCTTCTTCTCCAAGGGTGTGTCAGCCACCAAGCAAGGAAAGGAGGAAGTGTGTCGTGCACAAGAGGGAGAGGAACCAAAGGGACCTTAAGCTAAGGAAGGAACCATTTATATAGAAGGAAAGGGAGGAGAAAATAAGGTGAAGCATGGCAAGGTGTCGCCTACCCAAAGGACACTTGTCCTAGAACTCAAACCACCACTCTAGCAAGCCTCATCCACATGTCCAAGATGTGCTTCCAAGTGTCCATCACAAAAGGTCCAACTAGGGCAAGAATCATGGGCGACACAACATGTTGCTCCATGGGCGACACAAACACCATTGCCATGGGCGACACACACTCAACTTGGCTGACACAAACACTCCTAGGCCGATACAAGGCTCAACCAAGCCCAAACAAGGCACCTCAAGGCCCAAACAAACTCAACCAAGGCCCAAAGAACTCAAGCAACAAGCCCAAACCTTCCTCTCAACCCTAGAGGAAACAAAGAGAGAGAGGAACACATCACAAAGTGGCAAACTTGCCAACAAAACCCTAGACTTGGGTTATTTGCAAGCAACTCCTCCAACTCTCAACAAAGCACAACCAAACTCTAATCACCACTAAAGGTGATTAGCAGGCACCAAAACACCAGGGTTAAGCAAAGCAAATAGGGTAAGCCCTAAACGGAGGTCAGGGTCCTTACAATCTAACCCCCTTTAAGGGATTTCGTCCCCGAAATCCGAAGAGAGAAGCGAAGGGTACTTCCTCCTCATCTCTTCCTCAAGCTCCCACGTGGCTTCCTCAACGCCACGATGCTGCCAAAGAACCTTCACAAGAACCAGGTCCTTCTTCTTCAGCTTCTTGACCCTTCTGTCAAGTATCGCCACAGGACCTTCCTCGTAGGTCACATCTTCATCAAGCTCGACCTCAACTGGATGTATTAGTGTACCTGAATCTGGATGACTTTTCTTCAACATACTGACATGGAACACTGGATGTAACATGTGCAACTCTGGAGGCAACTCTATCTCATAAGCTACTTTACCAACACGTGTTGTGACTGGGTAAGGCCCCATATACCTGGGTGCCAACTTACCTTTTCGGACAAACCTCAGCACACCTTTCCAGGGTGAGACTTTAAGATATACCTTGTCTCCCACCTGGAACTCCAAAGGTCGTCTGCGATTGTCTGCATAAGACTTCTGCCTGTCCTGTGCCACCTTCAACTGTTGTTATATCACCTTGATCTTTTCCGTCATTTGCTGTACTAGCTCAGGACCCATCAACTGATATTCACCAGACTCGTACCAACACAAGGGAGATCTGCACTTCCTCACATACAAAGCCTCATAAGGAGCCATGTCAATGCTCTGCTAATAACTGTTGTTGTAGGCGAACTCTATCAAACTCAGGTGCACATACCAACTTCCTAGGAACTGCAAAACACAAGCTCAAAGGAGATCCTCTAGAATCCGAATAGTCCTCTCAGACTGTCCATCTGTCTGTGGGTGGAAGGCGGTACTGAACCTCAACTGCATTCCCAACGCCTTATGCAACCGCTCCCAGAAATGACTCATAAATTGAGGACCTCTGTCAGAAACTATCGTCGCTGGCACACCATGCAAACGAACTATCTCATCCACGTACATTCTGGCGAGCTTCTCGGCTGTATATGTGGTCTTTACAGGTATAAAATGGGCAGACTTTGTCAATCTGTCCACAATCACCCAAATGGAATCATGATTTCTAGTTGTCTTAGGTAGACCAACTATGAAATCCATGGTTATATGATCCCATTTCCATTGTGGTATCGGCAAAGGTTGCAACGTACCTGTCGGCTTCTGATATTGAGCCTTCACTTGCTGACAAACCGCACATCTTGCCACGAACTCAGCTACATCCTTCTTCAAACCTGGACACCAGTACAAGTCCTTCAGACTATGGTACATCTTGGTGACACCTGGATGCATAGCATACATCGACGTGTGTGCTTTCTCGAGCACCAACTTCCTCAGCTCATCATTATTGGGAACCACCATCCTATCACGATAGCATACTACCCCGTCCTCGGACTCATGAAACCCATCACACTTTCCGCTGCCAAACTCTGATCTGATCAACTGTACCACATCATCTGTCTACTGTGCACACTTGATCTGCTGTCTCAAGGTAGGCTTGACTTGCATCTGGGCTAAGAGTCCATCTAATGAGGAAACTTCCATCTGCACATTCATCTCTCGCAAAGAGACAAACATATCCCGCCTATGGCATATCAGAGAACTCATGTGTGCCTTCTTGGGAGAAAGAGAAGACTTTCGACTAAGCGCATCAGCTACCACATTCGCCTTACCTAGATGATACTCGATAGTGCAGTCGTAATCATTGATCAACTCCATCCATCGACGCTGTCGCATGTTCAACTCGTGTTGCGAAAAGATGTACTTCAGGTTCTTATGATATGTAAAGATCTGACACACTTCTCTATATAGATAGTGTCTCCAAACCTTTAAGGCATGAACCACTGCTGCCAACTCTAAATCATGTGTTGGATAGTTCTCCTCGTGTTTCTTAAGCTGTCGCGAAGCAAAAGAAACCACATGATCCTCCTGCATCAGCACACAACCTAGGCCCTTCTTGGAAGCATCACAGAAAACCACATAGCCCTTCCCAGGCTCTGGCAGGATCAACACTGGAGCACTGGTCAACTTCTCCTTCAAACTTTGGAAAGCTTGCTGACATCGATCGTCCCAAACAAAAGGTACATCCTTCCTGGTCAACTTCGTCATCGGCAAGGCAATCACACTGAAATCCTTGATAAACCTCCGATAGTATCCCGCTAGACCCAGAAAACTGCAAACTTCTGTCGGCGTCTTCGGCTGTTCCCATTCTGCAACAGATTCCACCTTCTTCGGATCTACTTTGACTCCTTCAACGGACATCACATGTCCTAAGAAAGTCACTTCCTCCAACCAGAACTCACACTTACTGAACTTCGCATACAACTGATGTTGGCGAAGAAGAGTCAATGCTTGTCGAAGATGTTGCTCATGTTCTAGCCTGTCCTGACTATAGATCAGGATGTCATCTATAAAGACTATGAAAAACTGATCTAAGAACGGATGGAACACTCTATTCATCAGATCCATGAAAGCAGCAGGTGCATTGGTTAGCCCGAACGGCATAACCACAAACTCAAAATGACCATACCTTGTTCGAAAGGCTAACTTTGGTATGTCATCTTCCTTGATCCTCAGCTGATGATATCCAGACTGTAGATCGATCTTCGAAAACACTATAGCACCATGTAACTGATCAAACAAGTCATCTATCCTCGGCAACGGGTACTTGTTCTTGATAGTGACTTTGTTCAACTGTCGGTAATCTATACACAACCGCATCAAACCATCCTTCTTCCTGACAAACAACACGGGAGCACCCCAAGGCGATGTGCTCAGTCGGATGAAGCCTTTGTCCAGTAGCTCTTGCAATTGCTTCTTTAACTATGCCATCTCCACTGGAGCCATACGGTACGATGTCTGCGCAACGGGCTGCGTCCCTGGAACCAGATTGATCTCAAAATCAATCTCTCGGGGTGGGGGAACACCAGTAAACTCCTCGGGAAACACATCTGCAAACTCTCGAACAACTGACACCTCCTCAAGACTCAGACCTTTTACCTTGGTGGCCACCACGGTATCCACTACATGAGCTAAAAATGCCTCACATCCTTGTCGTAACAACCTATCTGCCACCATAGCCGATATCAGACACGTCAGAAGAATCTTCCTATCTCCTTGGAAGATCCACTTCTCTCCATCATCATCAAACACCGCCTGCTTGGTACCGCAGTCTAAAACGACCTTGTACCTCTCTAAAGTATCCATTCCAAGGATAACATCAAAACCACACATATCAAGAGGTATGAGATCCACTTGAATGAGGTGTCCCGAGAAAGACAAGATACAAGACAGACACTCTTCTCGGAGCAATGAGGAACCAACAAGAGGGGTTTCTAACAACAAACTATCCTTCTTACGACTAATAGGTAAACGACAATTCTCAAGCATACTATAGGCGATAAAAGAGTGTGTAGCGCCCAGGTCAACCAGAACAGATATAAAGCAAGAAGAAGACATATCAGAATGAAATAACTCCATCTGACCTGTCACTACTCGTGGGTTGACTATCTCCTCCGACTGATTCATAGCATAGAATCGAGTCGTTGCTTACTGTCCACGACCTCTGCTTCCTTGAGCAGACGATCCAGCCTGAGACGCTTGACCACGTCCTCGACCTCTGCTACCATAAGGCTGTTGATGATCCGATCCTTGAGGGTTCTGCCTCGGTTGCTGTGTCACTTCATCATCTCTGAAGGGGCAACTCGACCTGACATGCCCTATCTGACCGCAAGCATAGCATGTCCTACCATCAACTCGTGGTCTAGATGGCCCTGTTACTGCCACGGAAGCCCAACATTGAGCCTTAGATGGTGAAGAAACATAGCCTCTTCCTCTACTAGGAGACCACTGAGATGGTCCACCAGAACTTCTCATCACTGCCGGTGCTGAAAACCTGTGCTTCTTAAAGCCACCAAACTTATGACCCTAAAACTGAGCATGTCTTTTCTTAGCCATAGACTCCCTCTTCTCCCTTACAGATCGTTTGACCCTCCGGACGGATTCCACAAACGTAGCAAACCGTTCTCGGTTTTCCAACGCCGAAACCGGTGTCGTTAGCTCCGCACTCAGACCCTTCTCGAAACGTCCGATCCGTTCCTCATCTGTCGTCGCCATGTGAGGATAAAACCTCAACAGGTCCATGAACTTGGCCTCGTACTCGGTGATGCTCATCGCTCCTTGTCACAGGCTCTCAAACTGACTGATCTTCTCGTCTAGATAGGTTTTGGGAAAGTATCTACTGACGAACTCACATCGGAACACTTCCCAACAGATCACCTCACCAGGCCGCTTCTCTTCCTCGATGGTCCACCAGTGACCATCACTACCTTTCAGAAGGTAGACAACGTGCTTTACTTTGTTTGCTTCGGGGATGTCGAGGATCCGGAAAGCCTTCTCGAGACTTGGCAGCCACATATTTGCATCCACTAGATCAGCTGTTCCAGCATTATCCGAAGCTCCGACTCGGTGAAGCCGCTCGAAGGTCTTCCCCATACCCGATGTTTCACTATGGGGAGCATGTGCTCGCGGAGGAGGCACTGGAAATCACTCAACCATGAGATTCATCGTAGCCATCATCTACCCCAAAAGATGTTGGTAAGCAGGATGCTCAAGGATGGCTGGGTCAGGTTGGGGGACCTCAGGCACCCGATCTTCATGTGCCTGGCCTACTGCTCCATCAACAGATGCAACATCGTTGTACTCAGCAGCGTGTTCTTCATGGTTTCCAGACATCTTGGCTTTTCTTCTTCTGAGGGTAAAAGATGATCGTGAGGAAATCTGGAAAACACATAAGAACAAACACAACCTAGTCCTAGATCCCTATAGACTCAGCGAACCTAAAGCTATGATACCAAAACTTGTGGCAACACAACCCACTATCACACAGACAGCGAGGTGTTACACAAAAACGTGAGGAAAACACCATAACCACAACTTATAAAAAAAACACGGGTTAAATAAAGCCGATTTCAGAAAACTGCTAAACTGAGAAACATTTACATTCGAGTCCATATACTGCAAGAAAACAAGTTACATATATATACATGCCTGATACATATCCACAACTTAGAACAACAACTGTCTTGCCAACACATGAGTTCATCACCTGTTCATATACATAGAGGCCCACATCCGGCCAACAGTAGGATATCCAAAAACATCTACAACTGTACATCGCGAAACAACGTCAAGACACCGCCAAGGACCTGAGAGTATAAGGATGACTCTAGACTCTATCACAAAACATCTGAAACAGCAGCTCATCCAAGGCTTGCCTTCTACTGTTCTTCTTGTTGCTCAGCTGCAACTCCACAACCACCACCACGTCTAGCTCGACCACCTAAAAAAGGGGTGTAAACTAGCAGAGTGAGATAAATGAACATTGTCCCAGCGGGAGGCATAACTCCCCACAAAAACTACAAAACCTCAGATGAACATATTGAGCAGTTAACTGATAAAAGATATAGCAAGAAAAGTCTATGAAATAAAGCTATCTAATCTTACTGGATATGTCCAAGTATTACCAGTGGAACATAATTAACAAGACAACATATCCAAGTACTACTGCCATAGAAGCACATATAAATAACTGCAAGATATAAAGAGAATAACTACACAAACAAGGCCTCAACCAATGTTTCGTGTTTGTCTTAAGCAGTGTATACTAAACGACTGGATTATGTTTTATTATGCCCTGAGGAAGTGAACCGTACCGTTCAAATCCAACCATCGGCTGCGAAGCCCATAACCGGTGCCATACAAGGTCAATGGAAGAGCCGGAATCCACGACCTCATCTGTAACATCCCTGACCTGGGTTATAAACTAACCCTAGAAGTTTTGGTTAAATATGTAATTAAACACTTGTGATTACTCTCTGGCATGTAATTAAGTCCCTCAGGAACATACATTTTCAATTTTTGTTCTTTTTAAACAAAGTTGTAACATTGTTTTGTAATACAGGGACCTATGTGAAAATTACCCAGTTAAGGGGTTTAACTTAAAAATTGTACAGGTTAAAGATGTTCCTCTGATAATGAGACATCATATGAATGAATATGATGAGGTATGATGGATTTCCTAAGCTTGGGCATTCAGATGCAGCTTGTGGAATGATCCTGGTGCTTAAAAACCCTAATTTTGGAGTAAAGTGTAATCTGCCCAAAATGTGGGGTGCAACTTGTAAAATACACATTCTTGAATATCCTTTATGACTATTGACATCATTCAGAGTAGAAATAATGAAAGAGATGCTATAATGAAATAATCAGATAAGAAGAATGAACTTTGTAGTTAAATCCACCTAGTATGAGTAAGGAGGTCCTTCACATATGTACCTTAGTTTGTATGTTGGTTTCCCTTACCCTTAAATCTTGAGTTTTGATGGATTTTACCTACGTTATGATGGTTTGGACGTGCCTTACAAGGAAGGAGGGACTTAGATGAGAAATCCACAAATTAGAGGTCCTTATGGTGAGAATTAGCCTAAACTATATAAGCCAATTCCTTTGCAAACCAAGTAAATGTATCCTTTCTCTTCTTCATTTATCATCTTTCTCAACCGACCAAGGCAGAGCTCGAGAGCTCAAGGAGACGACCAACTAGTTCTAAGGTGATAAGAAACCATCTTCTAGCTCGGTTTCTTGGAGGAATTCCTTGTATAAGGTTGGTTTCATGGTTAATTTACTTAGTTTTCTTGTTCTAGCCGATCATCCCCATCCTTTTCTTAGAGAATCACCTTTGACCAACCTGTGGATATCAAGACGCCATTAAAGGCTTGAATCTTGGGAGCTTGGAGCTCTAGGAACAATGTTTGAGGCAGGTTTTATAACTCTAAACTTCTTGCTTTATTATGCATATCTATGTTCTTGCAAATTATACTTAGTTCTTATTCTTCCCCACTCTTCCTTGCATTCTTGCAAGAAATCCGTGGAATAACCGACCTTAACAGAGGTTGAAGATGATGGGCGTGATTTCCTAGGCAACTTTATCAAACGACCTTGGACCCTTTTGGTCTAAACGGTTTGCAAACCGTTTGAGACCAAACAGTTTCAAACTGTTTGATCTCATGCGGTCTTGGAAGACCGTTTAGAATCAAACACTCTCAAGACCATTTGATAGGGTTGACCAAGGGAAGACCATTTAAGGGTCTGTTGTAAACATATTGAGTTTAATTTCTACAAAGAATCATAACCTAATTCCAAACCAATTGCAAGTTGAAGGTACTTCAACCCCCTAAACCCTAATCGGGTTGAATTGCTGATTTCAAGGATAGATTTTGGTGAGTTTTGGGTTGAAGGACCCAAACGGTCTCAAGACCATTTGGGGGTTCATCCAAATGGTCTCAAGACCGTTTGGTGACAACCCAAGACCGTTTGGAGGTCTTGGGTTAAAGTAATTTGATGGTTTGAGGGTCCAATTTCAATAAGTTGATGGATTGATAAAAATGCTGATTTTAGACCTAATTAGGGTTCAACCCTTATCCAATTGACTAAGTTTTTGATGAAACTTTGGGCAAACGGTCTAAAGACCGTTTGGAGGATGTCCAAACGAGCTCAAGACCATTTGGGCCAAGTTTGGGTCCAATTGGAGGTCAATGGATGGGTTCAACCTCGATTTGATTCACATTGTTGAACATTGATGATTAGCCGATTGAAAACCCTAATTGAGTTGGATTCAACCCTAATTGGCTTTCAATTGAGGGTCAATTTGGTTTCCAATTGATTAAGGCTAACCCTAATTGACTCAATTTACAAGTGATTAACAAGGACATGGCCAATTGAAGGCTTCAACATAAGATATCTCAACCAACTATAACCTTTGATTCACCTTTGAGGTCCATGCGGTTTTGAGCTCATTTGGACCAAACGGTCTCAAGACCGTTTGGGCTCAAACGATCTCAAGATCGTTTAAGATCAAACGGTTTCAAGTCGCATAACCTCAAACGGTTTGGAAGTCAAACTTCCTCAAACGGTCAACGCACCCAAACGGTCTCAAGACCGTTTGGGGGCAAACGACCTTGAGTTTCATGCGGTCTTGGAGTCAACCCTAACAAACGGTCAACACATCCAAACGGTCTCAGGATCGTTTGGAGGTTGAATGTGTGTAACCGATTGGAGACTTTAGTGTTGTGATTGCTTAGTACTTTGAAGGTTTTAAATGGTCCAATGGTGATCTAACCTAAACCCTAATGGTGCCCTTAGGACATAAAGGGACTAAGAGACTAATGGATTGACCCATGATGATGATCAATGGGGCATTTTACCTATATGCCCCTGAAGGGTTCAATTGAGTGATACCTTGTTTTAACCAAACCCTAACGACTTGAAAGTGGTGTTTTGGCTTATGTTAATCAATGAGGAATTAACCCAATTTGATTTAGAGTGATGTAATCACCATCTTCTATTAAGAGGAGAGATAATATCAACATCTACTAGTAATCGGAGAGAGAAAGTACCAGTTATGGCTGAAACTCAAGTAAAGTACCTTCAATGTGTTAAAATGTGCATGATTAGGGTATGATCCACCTTTGTGAGATCATGGAAACCCTAATTATGATAATTGATGAATCTTAATCTAATCTGAAGGCATCAATGGTGATGTTTCTCATACATGATGATGTTATGAGTTCAATTCACCATGAAGTGAATAGTAAACCCTAATTCTAGGGTGATAATATGTAATGTGAATAGTAAACCCTAATTGATGAGAATCAGGTAACCTAGCTCTTGTGAAGAGTATGAAGGCACAACTCTTGAATTGAATTGTTTACTTTTATCAGTTGAATTAACCATGCAGGTTCTTATATTATGATGATCACATCCAGGTAAGGATGATGATACCATATTCATTGAAAGCACGATATTAGCTTTATGAATAGTG
This sequence comes from Alisma plantago-aquatica, assembly GCA_963693085.1. Classification (NCBI taxonomy): domain Eukaryota; kingdom Viridiplantae; phylum Streptophyta; class Magnoliopsida; order Alismatales; family Alismataceae; genus Alisma; species Alisma plantago-aquatica. The sequence continues at coordinate 58,483,234 of OY856415.1, forward strand.
ACATATCATGTTTACTCAGAAAGTGGCAACCTATGAGATGATAGGCTGTAAGAGCCATGAGTATCACCAAGGTCATGATATGACTTGTGATAAGATGATTGAGAAATGATAATTGATGTGAGTTAGACTTGTTACATTTAGTATTCTACTTTCATAGATACTATGCTGATGATTAATGTTTGAGAACATGTATGATGTTAAAAGAATACTGAAATGTACCTAACTAATCAAGTATAATCATACCACGTAGATCCCTGATCATAGATCCATCATAGTCAGAAGTTATATGATGGTGAAACAGGTTTTCCTAAGGGAACTCCTGGATCACATACTTTTGAGTATGTGGGGGAATATGGATGTGTAACTCCTTACATCCTAGTGTAGGAATTGATATAGATGTATCCTAATCCATCAACCCTTCACTATATGTTTATGCCGGGGTGATGTAACATTATTCTCCCGAGGAAGTCCTTTATACCGCATCGATGAGAGATAAATAAGAAATCTTTTGATAGCGAAGAGAGTACAGAATGCCACTGTGACTCTAATAGCGAAGAACCAGAATACCCTGGTAAGCTATAGTAGCAGAGACACTAGATGTCCTGCATGTTTGTCCTCAATCTGACTGAGGAAGATGAGGTCATAAGAATCCAACTCTTTTGATGACCTAGGTATGATAGCGATGCGACTTAACAGTGATCAGTTGGAGTATGAGCGGTATACCTCATCTCTGCAGGGCATAATGATGTTTGTAAAACATAATCAACCGCGTAGTATATCTGCTTAGGTTGAACAACGAGATACATGAATGTTGTTACTCTGCTCAGTACATATGTTATTCATATTTCTTAAATACTGTTATTCTGCTAAAGGTAGGTCTGCTATTGATTGCCTTAAAAGCTTTCATTACTTATGATTGTTCTTTGATTGCTATAATAAAGCTTCTGGCGGAGAGATATAACTCTCACTGGGACAATTATTTAAAATTGTCTCACCCTGTAGATTTCAACTTTTTAGGTGGTCGTCGAGGACGAAGGAATCAATCTATAGGTGACCAATACCAGCAGCAGCACCATGAGCAGTAGTGAATCTCAGGTGGAGATACTGACTGCTGAGTTGTGTAGTTAGATAGTCCCATGTCGTCTCTGTACTCTCAGGTCCTTGGAGTTAATGATATGAGATTTTGGTTTTGACTCTTGAGATTTTGTAACTTGATGTATATAATTACTCAAGAAGTAATTTAACAGAGATGTAAACAGTTTATCTTGTTTCTATGAAGGAAGTTTTATGGTTTCAATATCTTATCTCAAAAAGTTTTAATTTCCAGTGATTTTTGGTATTCCGCTGCTAATCGAATCGCTTCTGCTGAGTTTATATCGCTTCCGCTATGTTTATCTCGGGTTTTGGAGATCAGAGCCCACAATTAAGTGGTATCAGAGCTCTAGGTTCGCTGAGTCTACAGAGACATATGACTTAGGATGTCGAGTCTATCCTTAGAGTTTCTTCCTTATCTAATAGAATCTTCTGCTCCTCAGGAGAAGAAGATATATAAGGATGTCTAAGCCACATGAGGAGTATGTGGTGGAAAGTAGTGTTGCTGCACCTCGGGAAGATGCAAGGCACCCAGAACTAGAGCACCCTGTACCTGAGCCACCCAGGGAGCCACCTCAGTTTGACCCAACTGTCATGGGTAACCCAACTGTTCAAATGATGTTCGGGCAGTTTATGACTGCCATGACACACATAACCGACAGGATGCCCATGCCTGCACCTAGGGCACCTGTCCAACCTGAAGGACAAGGTATCGGTAAGACGTTCGAGTGACTTTGTCGTGTCAGAGCTACCGAATAATTCGGGACAACCGACCCCGTAGATGCTGATATGTGGTTAACAGTGTTGGAGAAAGATTTTAGGATTCTTAACATCTCAGAAGCTGAGAAGGTTAGACATGCCGTCTATCTCCTCAAGGGAAGTGCTGGTCACTGATGGACCATGGAAGAGCAGAAGAGGCCTGGAATAGAGATCTCGTGGGAAGACTTTTGAAGGGAATTTGTCCACAAATATTTCCCGAAGACCTTCCTGGACCAGAAGATCTCTCAGTTTGAGCGATTGAGGCAGGGCATGATGAACATTAGAGAGTATGAAGCTAAGTTCATGGAGTTGTTGCGGTTCTGTCTGCACATGGCTGCCATAGAAGAAGAAAGAATCAGGAGGTTCGAGAAGGGTTTGAATACTGACATGACTACTCCCGTGTCTGCCCTAGAAAACCGGGAGAGGTTCTCCACCTTCGTTGAGTCAGTCTGAAGGATAGAGAGATCCGTGGTCGAGAAGAGGCAAACCCAAAAGAGATATCCACAGTTCCAGGGTTCTTCATCTAGGGACTTTAAGAAGTCTAGATTCTCTGCACCTACCCCTCCACCACCCAGATCTGGTTCTCAGACTCATTGGTCTCCAAGTAGAGGTAGAGGACGGGGTCTACTGCCTCAAGAGACTCACAGTTTGGCATCAATGTCAGTCACTGGGCCACTGAGACCATAACAACAGGAGAGAAGCTGCTACAACTGTGGAAAGGTGGGACACTTGATGAAAGACTGCAGGTCTAGGCCTGTCACTGTGACACAACCTCCGAGACAGAGTCAACAGGGGTCACAGAGGAGGCAATCTCAAGAAGCAGCTAGAGGACATGGACAAGCGTCTCAAGATGGATCATCCGCACCAACTCAACCACAGGCGACAGCGAGGTTTTATGCTATGAACCCACCAGATGCAGTGGTCAATCCACGGGTTGTGGCAGGTCAGATGGAACTTTTATATTCTGATATGTATAAATCCTGTATTGTATCTGTTTTGATTGACCCGGGTGCTACACACTCTTTTATCACTCGAAGAGTGATTCGTAACTGTAATATGACAATTGGTCATAGAGCAGATAGCTTGTTGCTGGAGACTCCGTTGAGAGGGTCTACTGTTTTGCAGGAGGTATGCTCTCCCTGCATCCTCTTCTTTTCTGAACATCACATTCAAGTGGATCTTATACCACTTGATATGCAAGGATTTGATATAATCCTTGGGATGGATACCTTGGAAAGGTATAGAGTTGTCTTGGATTGTGAATATAAGATGGTTGTGTTTGCTGATGATAGCAACACATGGATATTTCAAGGAGAAAGAAAGATTCTACCCACCTGTCTTGTGTCAGCTATGGTTGCTGATAAGTTGATGAGGCAAGGATGTTATGCATTCTTGGCCCATGTGGTAGATATTACCAAGGAGAGCCCCAACCCTTCTAAAGTTCCTATAGTCAAGGAATTCGAGGACGTGTTTCCTGAAGAACTTCCTGGTATACCACCGCCTCGGGAAATTGATTTTGAAATCAATTTGGTCCCCGATACACAACCCATAGCCCAGACACCGTATAGAATGGCGCCTGCCGAAATGGCAGAACTCAAAAAACAACTTCAAGAGTTACTTGAGAAGGGTTTCATCTGACCGAGTACTTCACCTTGGGGTGCTCTGGTTTTGTTTGTTAAAAAGAAGGGTGGGTCAATGCGGTTGTTCATTGATTACAAACAACTTAATAAAGTAACAATAAAGAATAAGTACCCTCTGCCGAGGATTGATGATCTCTTTGATCAGTTGCGTGGTGCAACAGTCTTTTCAAAAATAGACTTGAGGTCTGGATATCATCAACTCCGTATTAAGGACAGTGACATATCCAAGTCTGCCTTTAGGACAAGATATGGTCACTATGAGTTCACAGTTATGTCTTTTGGACTAACTAATGCACCAACTTTATTTATGGAACTCATGAATATAGTCTTCTGACCTTTCCTTGATCAGTGTGTTGTCGTCTTCATAGATGACATTCTGATCTATAGTAAGGATGCTCAGCAGAATGAACAACATCTTTTCCAAGCTTTGACTTTGCTAAGAGAACGCAAGCTATACGCTAAGTTTAGCAAGTGTGAGTTCTGGTTGCCGGAAGTATCTTTTCTTGGACACGTGGTATCTGCCTCGGGTATTTGTGTTGACCCTAAAAAGGTAGAATCTGTTCTACAGTGGGAACAACCGAAGACACCAATGGAGATTCGAAGTTTCTTAGGGTTAGCTGGCTACTACCGAAGGTTCATTAAGAACTTCAGTTCTATAGCCTTACCCTTGACCAAGTTAACCCAGAAAGATGTTCCTTTTGCTTGGAGTGATAAGTGTCAACAGTCTTTTCAACTGTTGAAGGAGAGGTTGACAAGTGCACCTGTGCTTGTGTTACCTAAGCAAGGAAAAGGATATGTAGTTTTCTGTGATGCCTCCAAGAATGGACTTGGATGTGTGTTGATGCAGGATAAGCAAGTGATTTCTTTCGCTTCCCGACAGCTTAAGAAACACGAGGAGAATTATCCGACACACGATCTAGAGTTGGCTGCTATGGTTCATGCCTTGAAGATATGGAGACATTATCTCTATGGAGAAACATTCCAGATTTTCACAGACCACAAGAATCTTCAGTATATCTTCTCTCAGCATGAGCTTAACATGAGGCAACATCACTGGATGGAATTAATCAAGGATTATGATTGTACAACTGATTACCATCCAGGGAAGGACAATGTGGTTGCAGATGCCTTGAGTAGGAAATCAACAACATCAACCATGGATAGAGTACAACTAAGTTCCTTAGTATGCTCTAGGAGAGATATGCTTATCTCTTTAAGGCAAGACAATGTGCAGTTGAAGGTGTCATTGTTAGCCGGTTTGTTAGCTGAGATGCATATCAAACCTACCCTAAGAGAGCAGATAAAGGAGGCACAACAAGTTGATGCTGTAATTCAACAGATCATATCTGAGTATGGTGATAAGAAGCGAGATGGTTTCCATGACTCAGATGATCAAGTGGCATGTTATCATGGAAGGATGATAGTACCAGATGTGGATGAGTTGAGGAAGTTAGTCCTGGAAGAAGCTCATTCTTCAATGTATGCTATGCATCCAGGGAGCACCAAGATGTATCAAAACTTAAAATATATGTAATGGTGGCCTGGGATGAAGAAGGATGTTGTTGAGTTTGTTCTGAGGTGTCCGGTGTGTCAGTAAGTTAAGGTTGAACACCAAAATCCTGCAGGAACAATGCAACCTTTACCCATACCACAATGGAAGTGGGACCATGTGACCATGGACTTTGTTGTTGGTCTACCCAGGACAAGCAAAGGACATGATTCCATTTGGGTGATTGTTGATAGGTTGACAAAGACATCACATTTCTTACCTGTCAAAACAACCTATTCTGCTGAAAGGTTATCACAGTTGTATGTTCAAGAGATAATGCGTTTACATGGAGTTCCTGTCACTATAGTTTCTGACAGAGGTCCCCAGTTTACCAGTCGTTTTTGGGAACAGTTACACAGAGCTTTAGGCACCAAGTTAAGGTTTAGCACAACCTTTCATCCACAGACTGATGGACAGTCAGAAAGGACTATACAGACCTTGGAAGACTTGTTGAGAGCATGTGTTCTCCAGTTTACCGGAAGTTGGGATCTACACCTAAGATTGATAGAGTTTGCCTATAACAATAGCTATCAACATAGTATTGATATGGCACCTTATGAAGCCTTGTATGGTAGACGTTGTAGATCACCCTTATGTTGGTATGAGACTGGTGAACATCAGTTGTTAGGTCCTGATCTTGTGCAGCAGACTACAGAGAAGATCAAAGTTATACAACAACAACTTAAGACTGCACAGGATAGGCAGAAGTCATATGCTGATAAACGTCTTAGACCCTTAGAGTTCCAAGTTGTAGACAGAGTGTACCTCAAGGTCTCACCTTGGAAAGGAGTCCTTCGTTTTGGAAGGAAAGGGAAGTTAGCTCCTAGATTTATGGGGCCTTATCCAATCATTGAATGAGTTGGAAAAGTAGCCTATAGACTAGAGTTACCTCCAGAGCTACAGAAGTTACACCCTGTGTTTCACATTTCTATGCTGAGGAAATGTCACCCTGACACCGAGTCAGTTCTACCACCTATGGAAGTAGAATTGAATGAAGATATAACTTATGAGGAGGGACCAGTGTCAATCCTTGATAATAGAATTAAAAAGCTAAAGAAGAAAGATATAAGTCTTGTGAAAGTCCTCTAGAATCACCGTGGTATCGAAGAAGCCACTTGGGAACTAGAGGATGAGATGAGAAAGAAATACCCTACTCTTTTCTCCTAATACGTTTTATCGATTTCGGGGACGAAATCCTTGTAAGGGGTGGATAATTTGTAACATCCCTAACCTGGGTTATAAACTAACCCTAGAAGTTTTGCCTAAATATGTAATTAAACACTTGTGATTACTCTCTGGCATGTAATTAAGTCCCCTGGGAACATACATTTTCAATTTTTGTTCTTTTTAAACAAAGTTGTAACATTGTTTTGTAATACAGGGACCTATGTGCAAATTACCCAGTTAAGGGGTTTAACTTACAAATTACACAGGTTAAAGATGTTACTCTGATAATGAGACATCATATGAATGAATATGATGAGGTATGATGGATTTCCTAAGCTTGGGCATTCAGATGCAGCTTGTGGAATGATCCTGGTGCTTAAAAACCCTAATTTTGGAGTAAAGTGTAATCTGCCCAAAATGTGGGGTGCAACTTGTAAAATACACCTTCTTGAATATCCTTTATGACTCTTGACATCATTCATAGTAGAAATGATGAAAGAGATGCTTTAATGAAATAATCAGATAAGAAGAATGAACTTTGTAGTAAAATCCACCTAGTATGAGTAAGGAGGTCCTTCACATATGTACCTTAGTTTGTATGTTGGTTTCCCTTACCATTAAATCTTGAGTTTTGATGGATTTTACCTAAGTTATGATGGTTTGGACGTGCCTTACAAGGAAGGAGGGACTTAGATGAGAAATCCACAAATTAGAGGTCCTTATAGTGAGAATTAGCCTAAACTATATAAGCCAGTTCCTTTACAAAACAAGTAAATGTATCCTTTCTCTTCTTCATTTCTCATCTTGCTCAACCGAACAAGGCAGAGCTCAGGAGCTCAAGGAGATGACCAACTAGTTCTAAGGTGAGAAGAAACCATCTTCTAGCTTGGATTCTTGGAGGAATTCCTTGTATAAGGTTGGTTTCATGGTTAATTTACTTAGTTTTCTTGTTCTAGCCGATCATCCCCATCCTTTTCTTGGAGAATCACCTTTGGCCAACCTGTGGAGCTCAAGACTCCATTAAAGGCTTGAAGCTTGGGAGCTTAGAGCTCTAGGAACAACGTTTGAGGCAGGTTTTATAACTCTAAACTTCTTGCTTTATTATGCATATCTATGTTCTTGCAAATTATACTTAGTTCTTCTTCTTCCCCACTCTTCCTTGCATTCTTGCAAGCAATCTGTGGAGTAACCGACCTTAACAGAGGTTTAAGATGATGGGTGTGATTTCCTAGGCAATTATCAAATGACCTTGGACCCTTTTGGTCTAAACGGTTTGCAAACCGTTTGAGACCAAACTGTTTCAAACCGTTTGATCTCATGCGGTCTTGCAAGACCGTTTAGAATCAAACGGTCTCAAGACCATTTGATAGGGTTGACCAAGGGAAGACCATTTAAGGGTCTATTGTAAACATATTTAATTTAATTTCTACAAAGAATCATAACCTAATTCCAAACCAATTGCAAGTTGAAGGCACTTCAACCCCCTAAACCCTAATCGGGTTGAATTGCTGATTTCAAGGATAGATTTTGGCGAGTTTTGGGTTGAAGGACCCAAACGGTCTCAAGACCGTTTGGGGGTTCATCCAAACGGTCTCAAGACCGTTTGGTGACAACCCAAGACCGTTTGTAGGTCTTGGGTGAAAGTAATTTGATGGTTTGAGGGTCCAATTTCAATAAGTTGATGGATTGATAAAAATGCTGATTTTAGACCTAATTAGGGTTCAACCCTTATCCAATTGACTTAGTTTTTTATGAAACTTTGGGCAAACGGTCTCAAGACCGTTTGGAGGATGTCCAAATGATCTCAATACCGTTTGGGCCAAGTTTGGGTCCAATTGGAGGTCAATTGATGGGCTCAACCTCGATTTGATTCACATTGTTGAACATTGATGATTAGCCGATTGAAAACCCTAATTGAGTTGGATTCGACCCTAATTGGCTTTCAATTGAGGGTCAATTTGGTGTACAATTGATTAAGGCTAACCCTAATTGACTCAATTTACAAGTGATTAACAAGGAAATGGCCAATTGAAGGCTTCAACATAAGATATCCCAACCAACTATAACCTTTGATTCACCTTTGAGGTCCATGCGGTTTTGAGCCCATTTGGACCAAACAGTCTCAAGACCATTTGGGCTCAAACGATCTCAAGATCGTTTAAGATCAAACGGTTTCAAGTCGCATAACCTCAAACGGTTTGGAAGTCAAACTTCCTCAAACGGTCAACGCACCCAAACAGTCTTAAGACCATTTGAGGGCAAATGACCTTGAGTGTCATGCGGTCTTGGAGTCAACCCTAAGAAATGATCAACACATCCAAACGGTCTCAGGACTGTTTGGAGGTTGAATGTGTGTAACCGATTGGAGACTTTAGGGTTGTGATTGCTTAGTACTTCGAAGGTTTTAAATGGTCCAATGGTGATCTAACCTAGACCCTAATGGTGCCCTTAGGACATAAAGGGACTAAGAGACTAATGGATTGACCCATGATGATGATCAATGGGGCATTTTACCTATATGCCCCTGAAGGGTTCAATTGAGTGATACCTTGTTTTAACCAAACCCTAATGACTTGAAAATGGTGTTTTGGCTTATGTTAATCAATGAGGACTTAACCCAATTTGATTTACAGTGATGTAATCACCATCTTCTATTAATAGGAGAGAGAATATCAACATCTACTAGTAAGAGGAGAGAGAAAGTACCAGTTATGGCTGAAACTCAAGTAAAGTACCTTCAATGTGTATAAATGTACATGATTAGGGTATGATCCACCTTTGTGAGATCATGGAAACCCTAATTTTGATAATTGATGAATCTTAATCTAATCTGAAGGCATCAATGGTGATGTTTCTCATACATGATGATGTTATGAGTTCAATTCACCATGAAGTGAATAGTAAACCCTAATTCTAGGGTGATAACATGTAATGTGAATAGTAAACCCTAATTGATGAGAATTAGGGAACCTAGCTCTTGTGAAGAATATGAAGGCACAACTCTTGAAATGAATTGTTTACTTTTATCAGTTGAATTAACCATGCAGGTTCTTATATTATGATGATCACATCCAGGTAAGGATGATGATACCATATTCGTTGAAAGTAGGATATTAGCTTTATGAATAGTGACATATCGTGTTTACTCAGAAAGTGGAAACCTATGAGATGATAGGCTGTAAGAGACATGAGTATCACTAAGGTCATGAGATGACTTGTGATAAGATGATTGAGAAATGATAATTGATGTGAGTTAGACTTGTTACATTTAGTATTCTACTTTCATAGATGCTATGCTGATGATTAATGTTTGAGAACATGCATGATGTTAAAAGAATACTGAAATGTACCTAACTAATCAAGTATAATCATACCACGTAGAGCCCTGATCATAGATCCATCATAGTCAGAAGTTATATGATGGTGAAATAGGTTTTCCTAAGGGAACTCCTGGATCACATACTTTTGAGTATGTGGGGGAATATGGATGTGTAACTCCTTACATCCTAGTGTAGGAATTGATGTAGATGTATCCTAATCCATCAACCCTTCACTATATGTTTATGCTGGGGTGATGTAACATTATTCTCCCGAGGAAGTCCTTTATACCGCATCGATGAGAGATAAACAAGAAATCTTTCGATAGCGAAGAGAGTACAAAATGCCACTGTGACTCTAATAGCAAAGAACTAGAATACCCTGGTAAGCTATAGTAGCAGAGACACTAGATGTCCTGCATGTTTGTCCTCAATCTGACTAAGGAAGATGAGGTCATAAGAATCTGGCTCTTTTGATGACCTAGGTATGATACCGATGCGACTTAATAGTGATCGGTTGGAGTATGAGCGGTATACCTCATCTCTGTAGGGCATAATGATGTTTGTAAAACATAATCAACCACGTAGTATATCTTCTTAGGTTGAACTACGAGATACATGAATGTTGTTACTCTACTCAGTACATATGTTATTCATATTTCTTAAATATTGTTATTCTGCTAAAGGTAGGTCTGCTGTTGATTGCCTTAAAAGCTTTCATTACTTATGATTGTTCTTTGATTTCTATAATAAAGCTTCTGGCGGAGAGATATAACTCTCACTGGGACAATTATTTAAAATTGTCTCACCCCGTAGATTTCAACTTTTTAGGTGGTCGTCGAGGACGAAGGAATCAATCTACAGGTGACCAATACCAGCAACAACATCACCATGAGAAGCAGTGAATCTCAGGTGGAGATACTGACTGCTGAGTTGTGTAGTTAGATAGTCCCATGTTGTCTCTGTACTCTCAGGTCCTTGGAGTTAATGGTCTGAGATTTTGGTTTTGACTCTTGAGATTTTGTAACATGTTGTATATAATTACTCAAGAAGTAATTTAAAAGAGATGTAAACAATTTATCTTGTTTCTATGAAGGAAGTTTTATGGTTTCAATATCTTATCTCAAAAAGTTTTAATTTTTGGTGATTTTTGGTATTCCGCTGCTAATCGAATCACTTCTGCTGAGTTTATATCGCTTCTGTTATGTTTATCTCGGGTTTTGGAGATCATAGCCCACATCACCCCTCGTGGTCAGTACACTAGAAACAAAGCAGGACCGCAGTCTCATGCTCAAGTGGTCTCAGCCACAGGGTCAGCTGCTCAGGCTACCCTTCCTCTAGCCCGCCTTGGTACATGTCACGATGCTAGTAAAACCGAGCCACGGGTCTAAACACCGTGCTCTGAGCCATGAACACATTCATGCTCATCATATCACATATCCGGAGCCATGGGCCATGTTCACCATGCTCATTACATACCCGAGTCTGCAACCGCAATTGCACTCGTTTCCCTCTCTATTTGAGGCTAGGAGAAACCTCGCATATTCAAAAATATGCGCTCCGGGTTAACCCGTAGGAGAACCCATTTCACCATCACCCAATCCTGACTGATGATGGATCTATGGCCAGGGCAAACTACATGATAGATTTCACTGTGAGTAATTAGTATCTTTTAGATGGATTGCAAGATTCAACCAAGTTGTATAACATGCAAACTATAGAAGGAAAATAAACAACATAACTCAACATTATGCTATTATTGTGATTACATCAACCTGATCCATCTCAAGGATCCAACATCACATGTTATCACTTGGCCTCTTGCCAACCATCTAGATCCTCCTCAAGGATCATCACATAACATGGGATCTCAATCCCTCCTCACATAGTGCCACTGCCTTTCAAGGCTTACATCATCATTATGGAACATCATTCATAATACACTTGTCATCTAATTATTCACATATAACCATTCCTCATAGCCTTTCATTTGGATATGCATTACCTGCATGGTTAGCATCATTCAATACTCAATATGAATAACTAGGGAACTTATATTATCAACACAAAGTGACAATTAGGGTTAAGCATATTGCCAGTACAAAATGACAATAATAATTACATCAATGCCTCTTCTTAAGGTTACATGTGTGAGCACATTATCAAGCAACCCTAAAGCATGCTCATTATTCTTGGCATTATAAGACAAATAAGGTACTCACCTTCGATTGTATTAACATAAGGAGATTTGATGAACAAACTTATCAAAAGTGCACAAACATCACCATCGTCATCTATAACAATCAACATTTCCAAGATATGGTTAACCCTCACTAGAAATTCCCAAACCCTCACAAAAGACAATCTCGGGCAGGTCTAGCTCTCATCTAAACCATGTCGGGCGTGCAACCCTGTTGAGCGTACAACCCTAACGAGCGTGCAAAGGTCGATCGGGTAAGCAAGGTGTTGCCGGGCGAGCAGGGTGCATCAGGCAAACTGACTATGTCGGGCGAGCAACTCAAGGGCATCAAGCGTGCCGGGCACTGAACTGAGCAGAGAAGTATCGGGTGACACGGGCTGATGCCGGGCGAGCAACTTTAAGGCGTGTGGCCTGCCGGGCAAGGTTAGTTCAAAGCGTGCAAGGGTTGGTGCCGGGCGAGCAGAGTGTGTCGGGCGAGCAAGGTCACCGGGCGAGCACCTCCAAAGCGTGCAACCTGCCGTGCAGCTAAGGGTTGGCTCGCGCGCCTCACTCAAAGCAGAACTCTCAACTGATTCAAGGTGAGCAGGCCGTGCAAGGGAAAAACTAGATCAAGGGGGCTGTCAGGCAGCACCTCCTCAAGCACCAAACACCCAAGATACATCTCAACAAGTTCATCTAAACGAGCTCACCTTCTAGCCCAAGGTGAGGAGAGAGTCTTACTCAAGCCACTAAGTCACAAGCTCACCTCAATCGATTAAGAAAGAAAGAGGGGTGTTGCTCATGGCACTAGGACTCAAACTCACTCTCCTAGACCAAGGGGAGAAAGGAGTGTTGCTCCCTAAACCCTAACTCACATGGATCGGCCAACATGGCTACTAAGCATGAACTAAAATACTCACATACATATAAGCAAGATTATGGAATCAACATATATGAAAAGAGAGTAGAGTAGTTAGGGTTAGAGTTATGCAACCCTCCTTAAGCTCCAAGCTCCAAGAAAGAAGAAGAACTCCAAGCTCCACGCACCACCAATCAAGGAGGATGGAGAGCTCCAAGGGATATCGGCCACCACCACCTCTTCCAAGGGTGTGTCGACCTCCAAGCTACTCCTTCAAGGGTGTATCAGCCACCACTCTTCTTCTCCAAGGGTGTGTCGGCCACCAAGCAAGGAAAGGAGGAAATGTGTCGTGCATAAGAGGGAGAGGAACCAAAGGGACCTTAAGCTAAGGAAGGAACCATCTATATAGAAGGAAAGGGAGGAGAAAACAAGGTGAAGCATGGCAAGGTGTCGCCTACCCAAAGGACACTTGTCCTAGAACTCAAACCACCACTCTAGCAAGCCTCATCCACATGTCCAAGATGTGCTTCCAAGTGTCCATCACATAAGGTCCAACTAGGGCAAGCATCATGGGCGACACAACATGTTGCTCCATGGGTGACACACACACCATTGCCATGGGAGACACACACTCAACTTGGCCGACACAAACACTCCTAGGCCGATACAAGGCTCAACCAAGCCCAAACAAGGCACCTCAAGGCCCAAAAAAACTCAACCAAGGCCCAAAGAACTCAAGCAACAAGCCCAAACCTTCCTCTCAACCCTAGAGGAAACAAAGAGAGAGAGAGGAACACATCACAAAGTGGCAAACTTGCCTACAAAACCCTAGACTTGGGTCATTTGCAAGAAGCTCCTCCAACTCTCAACAAAGCACAACCAAACCCTAATCACCACTAAAGGTGATTAGCAGGCACCAAAACACCAGGGTTAAGCAAAGAAAACAGGGTAAGCCCTAAACGGAGGTCAGGGTCCTTACACCATGCATCTTCCGGATCAGCGTCAAGAAGGAGTGGTTGACCTCCTGCACCATAGCCCCCCCTCCCATGAGCCAAAGGATGGCTTTAGTTACGTCCTCACCGATGACACTCCAACAACTTCTAAAGAAGCTGGCGTTGAACCCATCAGGGCCTGGGGCTTAGTCCAGCCCAATCAACCACACCGCATCCCTCACTTCCTCACGCGTACAGGGCCTACAGAGGTGGCGCCCTTGGGCTGATGTTAGTGTGTTAGTAGGTTGGAGGAGCATCTGTCAGGAATGACCGTCACTGGAGTTGTACAGGTCGCTGTAGAAGGCCACCGCCTCCCCCTCGAGCTCCTCCCGGTTGCTGACTTGTACTCCATTTTCGTTGATGAGGTAGTGAATGGTGTCCCTCGTCTCCTTTCTCTTGACTGCCTCTTGGTAGAAGGCCGTGTTGCGCTCCCCGTCTTAGATCCATCTGACACGGTTGTGTTGGTAGTAGAAAGGCTCCTCCACGACATCAAGGTGGTCCAGGCATTCCCTGACCTCCTTCTCCCTCCGGGTCAGGTCAGGGCAGCAGGGAGAGTGTTGTAGGTCTGCCTGGATGGTGGTGTACTCTTTCTCTGCCACTTTCTTCACCATTCTGACATCGCCCAGCCTAGCTGCCCAGGCCCTGAGTTTGGCCTTTACAACTTTGAGCTTCATGGCGGCGACGTAGAGTGGGTTCCCCTTCACAGAAGATCCCCAAGCACTTCTCACTGCATCCAGAAATCCATCCTAGCTGGCCCAGGCGTTAAGGCTCCTGAAAGGCCTCACTCGACTCCTTGTAGGGGTGGCGAAAGGTGAGGTGATCAGCAGGCCATGATCACTAATATGGGAAAAGGAGAGACAACTGTGGGCAGCAGGGAAGAGGTCTGCCCATCTGTCGTTGACCAGGACCCGGTCCAGGTAACAACACACTCGGTCGCCCGCCTCCCGCCTATTGGACCAGGTGAGGATGCCCCCATACGTCGTCATCTCCAGCAAGCCTGCTCTCTCCACCGCCGTGTTGAACTCCCTCATCGCTTTCCTGGACACCTCGCCCCCGCCTGCCTTCTCACTGTCATTGCGGATGGCGTTGAAGTCCCCTGCCACCAACCAGGGTACCGAGCCCGCTGGCTTGGTTGCTTCTAGCTCGTCCCACAGAGAGTGTCACCGCTGAGGTTGATTATGGGCATACACATCCGACAAGAGGACCCACACTCCACCCCTGTCTCTACACCACACCGTCACCATCTGTGCTAAGGATGCGGTGACCACCACATACCACACTCAGGGATCCCACCCCCAGCACACTCGGGCCTTCCCCGTGGCTTCGATGTTGGACACGGAACTCCATCCACCCGGGAACATCTCCTTGATCGCCTCCTTGCCTCCTGTATCCCTTCGCAACTTGGTCTCCACCGGCAGACCCATCGAAGCACCTTGTTGTCGTAGAAGGAGGGCCACTACTCTCCTTTTTGCCAGCTCGCAGATGCCGCACACATTCCATGTCACCACTGACATTGGGAACAGATGGTAGAGGTTGGGTCACTTCCGGCTCACAAGCTTCCGCTTAGATCCAACATCAGCATCAGTGGGAGCCGTGATTATCATAATGTTCAAGGTGTTGGACTGGTTGATTAGAGTATCATATTGATTGAAAACTGCAATTGTCTGATTCTGCACAATCTGCACTCCCAACTGATTGTCTCATGTGATGAATTGATCGGATGAGCTTGGTGAACCGATCGGCTCAAGTGGTGAGTCGATCGGCTCATGGACAGGGTGAAACGATTGGTTCAAGTGTTGAAACGATCGGTTCAACTGGTCCAACCGAGCAAGTTGGGAAAGTAGGATTGGTGAGAAATTTTCTTTTTGTTTCACTTGCCCAAATTGATTGGAACAAGGATTGGTATTAGGTACCAATTAGAAACAAAAGAAGAAAAGTCAATTGGGAACTGACCAAGACCACGAACCGACCGGTTCAAAAGTGAACCGACCGTTTCATGGGTCCCAACCGATCGGTTGAGGTGTCAACCGACCGGCTCAGGTCCCCAACCGACCGTTTTAGAAATGAAACTATCAGTTCAGGTTGCGCAGTTGGTTGTTTTTGTGGAAAATCTCAAACCCTTCTACACCCGCTTTAGTCCCACATTGCCTGAGATAGAGAACCCTATCCCATGAACCTCCTATATATAGGTGTATTTGGGGCTTCTCAAAGTACAACTTAGTGCAACCAGTTGCTCTGTAAAGTTGTCGTTCTCTTTGGTTTTGGTAACCGAGAGAGCCCGAGTAAGTGCTACCCGATAAGGGAGGCACAGCAAGGGAAAGACAACTGCAGAAAGCGACTGGTGGCAGGAGAGTGTGTGAGTGACTAGTACGCTGACAGGAGGCTGTGACTCCTTCCAATTCCTTATGGGACAAGGAGATTGGAGTTCCAGGTGGTCCGTGTGGACTACTTCAGAGGCGGGAGATTTTTGCCGCTCGGAGGACAACTGTCAATCCCGACAGTCCCGGTGAGACTAGGAGTTGTCAGTCCCGGTGCGACCAGGAGCTGCACAGACACCATCCAAGACCGGAGGTGAAGACCGTGCAAGTCGCGAGGTATTGTCGCCGAGCAAGCCTCGGGACAAGGTATGATTCCACAAACCATCCCTTCCTATTGTATAGACATTGACGCGTTTCCTTGTTCTGGGTTTGGGGAGGAAAATTTTTGTTTCCGCTGCGTTCTATACCTCCCCTAAAACCCAACAGTGGTATCAGAGCGAGGTTAACTGCTCTATACTTTAGGATTATTGATATGATCGATTTTGGTTTGTCGCCTTTATTTATTGCATACGATGCGAATAAAATTGGCTTTATGCATGTCCAATCCTAAATCCACAAATCCCAAAATACATATATGATATGTAATATGAATGCACTCGATACGCGTCACCCTTAAACAAGTTTTTTGGTGGATGTATAGCGTGGTTATGGCCAATAAACCCTATCTATGTATGGTTGTATGTGGTTGCTTACATCTCGGTCTGCGCACTGATTACCTTTCTCATATTCCCGATGTAGCTCAAAATAATTTGAGACTTCTTTCCTACCTTTTCTCCCCTCGAATGTAACTCGAGGTTTCTCTTTTACAATGTAAAATAGGATAGAATTTTATTTCCTGTTATGTCAAAGAACGGAGGACATCCTGACGACAGCTGAGATGATCAGTTCAAGGCGTGAACCGATCGGTTCAAGGAGTGAGCCGATCGGTTGATGACCGGTTCGAGGAGCGAGACGAGAGGGTGGAAACCATGATGAGATGCACGATGACCAGGCGAACCGATCGGTTGGAGGAGCCAACCGATCAGCCGGTGGCACCCAACCGACCAGCCTGATGGCGAGCCGATCAGTCATGTGATGAGTTGATCAAACCCAGAAAGGCAAAGCACAAAGTTCATCTTGTACATGTTGCATGTGATGTAGACCTAGATGACTGTGATTACTCTAGGCTCGAGGAATCACATTAGGATGGCCATAATCATTGCTTTTATCTTTTTGCATGTTTTCTGTGGGATATAACATGTATATGATACATACAATGTATTGTGGTGATTGGATATGTATATGTATATAAAACCAAATCCCTCATTAAATATTAATGTGTTAAATGCCTTCCAAATGCGACACACATAAAAAGCTTGATCGACCAAGTGTGGGCACGCCCAAGCGTGGTGCACTGTCTATCTCGTGGAAGCGTGAAGGATGGATATGCGGGTCTGCCCAAGTAGGGTGCATATTCATCGTGTTGGCTTTGGGTCGGACTTAACAAGGTGACCTAGATAGGATCTAGCACCTTGAGGCATGGAGATGATCATGGCAAGGAGTTGCATATGAAATCTTATCAAGAGTTGCATATGATGCAATTGGAAAGAGTTGCCTACCTCAGAGATCTAAGTTGTGGGTGACAACCCAAGCTGGTCCATGACTTAGAGGATTTCAGGATCTTGCCCACTAGAAGGTTGTACGCTGCAATCTTCCGAATTGATGGTGAGGGCTATCAATTTGAACTAAAATAGTGGGAGTGATAATTAATTAAAGGCTTAATTATATCATCAACTTTTCAAATCAATCAAATAAGTCAAAAATGAGTTTTTGGACTAAAATTGCATATTTCCTTTTGTAGTACAAATGACAACAAACAACAATCACTTTTCTTTGCGATCGGTCCTTGAAAAGGACAAGCTAAATGGGACAAACTTCCATGACTGGTATAGGACATTGAGAATTGTTCTCACTCAAGAGAGAAAGCTCTATGTCCTGGATACTCCAATTCTAGAGGAACCTGCTCCTAATGCACCAAAGGCAGAAAGGGATGCTTACAAGAAGCATTCTGATGATGCCATTGATGCAAAGTGCTTGATGTTGTGCTTTATGAACCACGAGTTGTAGAGACAACATGAGAACATGGGTGTCATTGAGATGATTCAGCATCTCAAGAACATGTATGAAGATCAAGCACGACAAGAGAGATACGATGTCTCAAGGGCACTATTCAAGTGCGTCATGACAGAAGGAGATCCAGTTGGTCCTCACATACTCAAGATGATTGGGTATGTGGAGAACCTGACAAGACTGGGATTTGCACTGAGCTAAGAGTTGGCTACTAACGTGATACTGCAATCTTTTCCAGAATCCTACAGTCAGTTTGTGATGAACTACAACATGAACAACTTTGATAGGCCACTGTCAGAGTTGTTGGGCATGTTGAGGACAACCGAGACACAGATAAAGAAGGACAAGCCTAAGTCTGTGATGGTGATCACGAGCAAGAAAGGCAAGTCCAAGCGCAAGGGCAAGAGCAAAGCTAAGAAAGGTTTTGATGCTATCCAGGAGCCCAAGTCGTCTTCAGCTCTCAAGGCCAAGGGAGGCGTGACCAAGAAAGGCAATTGCCACCATTGTCAAAAGCCAGGACATTGGAAAAGGAATTGTCCTTTCTATCTAGAAGAACAAAAGAAGAAGGAGACGACTGATGTCTCCACTTAAAGGTGTCATGAAAGTAAACTTGTAACACTTTTGAGGTATATGATACCAAGATGTAAAGTGTAAAGCACTCAATAAATGGGGCAAGTGTTTCCGCCATAGATAGGAGTACTTTAGTTTATTTTCAGCCTTGAAGGCATGTAATACAGTTATGAACTGCTATTTCATATTTTCCAATAGATAGAAACACTTTATTTTTGCATATTGTATGACAATGATAGCAATTAATAAAGTTGATGTTTCAATCTGAAAAATATGATCTTTGTGGCAATGCCTTGTTTATCTTGGTACTTGATATGCATAAGATAAAATGATACCTAAAAGTTATAGATAACTCAAACAATCAAATTAGCATCAATCATAAGAAATTCATTTCTACTTTCCATGTGATGGATAAATCTAGACTCTTTTGGTTAGAGAACCAGTAAGAGACATGAATATCTTGGACATGATTAATCAATCTTCACTAAAGGTAGTGGGAGAATGATTATCCTATTAGGTATGATACATGTGATGTATTTACATACCTATTGGAACAAATGATAATACTTCAAATGGTGTTTAGAGAAATACCAATATGAATATCTTGAAGTGTTCAAGATTATCATAGATGAAGTGCAAATTTGGTAAAGTGTTAATTCTTGATGAGATCAATGAATGAAATACTGAGACCAAATGTTTGAGATCCTTATGAGTGATTATGATAGTGTATCATAGTGAACTCATGATTAAGGCATGGTAATGTCTAAATCAAGAAGGAATCATACTCTAAGGAGTTAGAGAATGATTATCAAATGATTATCCTATTAGGTATGATACATGTGATGTATTTACATACCTATTGGAATAAATGATAATACTTCAAATGGTGTTTAGAGAAATACCAATATGAATATCTTGAAGTGTTCAAGATTATCATAGATGAAGTGCAAATTTGGTAAAGTGTTAATTCTTGATGAGATCAATGAATGAAATACTTAGACCAAATGTTTGAGATCCTTATGAGTGATTATGATAGTGTATCATATTGAACTCATGATTAAGGCATGGTAATGTCTAAATCAAGAAGGAATCATACTCTAAGGAGTTAGAGAATGATTATCAAATAACTAAATTCTTCTTAATAAAAGAATACCCCACACTAATAAAGGACATTAAGAATCACAAGGAGTTGTAAGTTCTTATATCCTTGACGGATACACCTCGTTTATCATGTGATGAGTTGTTCATGAGATGAGTCAACTATCTATATGAATATGAGGAACCGAATTTTGAGTTATGGTATATGACCATTACATCCTAAATGACATCCATGTGAACGATAAGGTATGACCTTGATGGTAGCACCCATTGGATGAAATACAAAAGTGCAAATGAATCTTAAGTGTTAAGACACATGGATAACATTTTGAGAAGGATGATGCTTGTTGATTGCAACTTAATGACTAAGACATTTGGCATATGGATACTAAAACCGCATTCCTATGAGGAATAAAACATGGATGTGTATGTGACACAACCTATAAGATTTATGAATCCACTAATGCAAATGAAGTCTATAAGTTATAATGGACTAATCAATGTGATTGATTGAGTACAAGCAACTCAGAATTGGATCTTTACTTTGATGATATAGTCAAAGGGTTTGACTGATATGTCAAAGATAAAGAAGGAATATGTGATTTAGTGGGAGCATATTCACATTCCACACATTGATGTGAAATGTATATGTTCTAGAATGGAAACCCAAAAGTGGAAATTATCTTTAAGGAAGATAGAGATGTTTCCTATGTGATAGGAATAGAGATCTATAGAGATAGTTCTCGAAAACCTCTTGACCTGAAAAGAGAAAGCATGCATTGGCAATCTGTACTGAAGGGTTCAGTATGCACAGATTCAGTGGGAGAAAACTTGTCCATGTTACATGGAATTAGTATCCCAAGGCCAAGTGTCCAATTCTTATGAAGAATGGGAACACTAAGAATAGATATGGATATGACATGTATGTAATCATCCCATTATCTTGCATGTATCGACATGGCAAGAACTATATGCATTCATCATCTTGTATGTAGGACATGGCAATATGATGTGCTCATCCTGATAACTTGTATGTGAGACATGACGAGTGGATGTCTATCTACTTCCAGTAAGGGTTACTAGAATACCATGAGAACTTGATAAGTACTTGAGAAGTACTAGTTATATGGAGATAAGGAAGAGTTCAATGTAAAGAGTTACATTGATGTGAACTTTTGAAAGGACAGAAAATTAATCACAAAATATATATAGGATATATAAAAGTGAAAGTTTGTTGATAATTGGAAGTGTTCCAATAAAGCCATTTAAAAGGAAATGTCGAGTATCTATGCGTTAGAGAACAACAGTGGATACTATATGGATCTGGAAGTTCATGAGATGAACTTATAGATATTCCGCTCATTGATGACAAGTATGGAATCCTTGATCATGCAATGTGGCTAAAGGTTAGCAAAGGAATAGTGGATCACATTTTATGGAAACTCCATATCATACGTGTGACGTACAGTGAAGAGATGTGAGACATGCAATTAATACTGACTTTGGCAAGGTGTTGCCATAACTCACTCTATTGGCACAAGAGTGTTGGGTTTTAGGGGAGGAAGAGAAGGCACCGGAAAAAAAAATTCTCCCCCAAACCCAGAACAAGGAAACACGTCAACGTCTATATAATAGGAAAGGATGGTTTGTGGAATCATACCTTGTCCTGAGGCTTGCTCGGCGACAATACCTCGCGCCTTGCGCGGTCTTCAAAGCCAGTCTTCTATAGTGTCTGTGCAACTCCTGGTCGCAATAGGACTGACGACTCCTGATCGCACTGGACTGTCGGGTTGACAGTTGTCCTCCTGAGTGGCAGAAACCTCCCGCCTCTAAAGTAGTCCACACAGACCACCTGGAACTCCACACTCCTTGTCCCACAAGGAAGTGGAAGGAGTCGCACCCTCCTTTTGACGTACTAATCACCAACACACTCTCCTGCCTCCAGTTGCAACTGCAGTTGTCTTTCCCTTGTTGCGCCTCCCTTTGCGGGTAGCACTTGCTCGAGCTCTCTTGGTTACCAAAACCAGAGAACGACAACTTTGCAGAGCAACTGGTTGCACAGAGCTGTACTTGATGTAACATCCCTAACCTGGGTTATAAGTTAACCCCAGGAGTTTTGCTTAAATATGTAATTAAACGCTTGTGATTATCCCCTGGCATGTAATTAAGTTCCTAAGGAACATACATTCTCTTTTCTGTCCCTTTAAACAAGTTTTAGTATTGTTTTGTAATGCAGGGACCTATGTGCAATTTACCCAATTAGAAGGGTTAAATTGAAATTTTCACATGATGAGATGTTCCTCTGGTGATAAGACATCATATTATTGAATATGATGAGGCAAGATGGATTCTCCAAGCTTGGGCATCAAGTTGCAGCTTGTGGAGCAATCCTTGTGCTTGAAACCCTAATTTTGGTGTAAAGTGCAAATTACCCAAAATGTGGGGTGCAACTTGTAAAATACATCTTATAGAGTATCTTGTGTGACTATTGACATCATTATAGTGGAAATGATGAAAAATGGCACTTCATTAATTAATCAGGAAAGACATATAACCCTTGTAATAAGATCACCAAGTTATAAGTAAGAAGCCCTAAGTATGTGTACCTTAATGATAAGATGACCTTTTCCTTGCCTTTGGGCCCTTGTTTTAATAAGTTCTCACCTAGAGAAGGAGGGGGGGGAAGTTCAAGAAAGAAAGGAGGGACCTAGTTGAGAAATGGAGAAAACTAGAGGTTCTTATGATGAAACTTGTCCTAGCTATATAAACCACCTCCCTTGCAAACAAGTGAACGTTCCCTTCATTCTTTCCTTTCCCATCTTGTTTGGTCCACCCAAGGCAGAGCTTGGGAGCTATAGGAGATGACCACCTTGTTCCAAGGTAATAGGACACCATCTTCTAACTCGGTTTCATGGAGGAAGGTGACTTATAAGGTTGGTTTTGTGGTTATCTTGCTTAGGTTTCCTGTTCTAGCCCATCTTCCCCAACCTTTCCTTGGAGAAAAGTCTTTGGCCGACCAGTGGAGCTCAAAGTGCCATTAAAGACTTGAGATCTTGAAAGCTTGGATCTCTAGGAACGACCATAAGGTGGGTTTTATATCTCTAAACCTCTTGCTTTCTTAATGCATATACTTGTTCTAGTTAGTAGTAGCTAGTTCTTCTTCTTCTCCAAACTTCTTTGCCTTCTTGTAAGCAAATCCATGGATAAAACCGACCTATCTTGAGGTTGAAGACAATGGGCGTGAATACCTAGGTCACTTTACCAAACGACCTTGGACCATTTGGTCCAAACAGTTTGCAAACCGTTTGAAATCAAACGGTCTCACAACCGTTTGATTTCATGCGGTCTTGCAAGACCGTTTGGAATCAAACGGTCTCAAGACCATTTGGTAGGGTTGACCAAGGGAAGACCATTTGGAGGTCTATTGTAAACATATTGAATTAAATAACTCCAAATAATTGAAGCCTAATTGCAAAACAACCTCAAGTTGAAGGCACTTCAACCCCCTAAACCCTAATCGATTGATATTGCTGAATTCAAGGATAGACTTTGGTGAACTTTGGGTTGAAGGGCCCAAACGGTCTCAAGACCGTTTGGTGACAACCCAAGACCGTTTGGAGGTCTAGGGTTAAGGAAATTTGATGAATTGATGGTCCAATCACAGTAAATTGAGTAATTGAATAAAAGTTCTGATTTTAGACCTAATTAGGGTTCAACCCGCATCAACTTGACCTAGATATTGGTGAAACTTTGGGCAAATGGTCTCAACACCGTTTTTAGGGTTTCCAAATGGTCTCAAGACCGTTTGGGCCAAGTTGGGGCCCAATTGAGTGCCAATTGATAGGTTCAACTTCAATTAGACTCCTAATTATCAATGTTGATGGTTAATTGTTGATAAACCCTAACTCAATCGGTTTCAACCCCATTTGGTTAGCAATTGAGGGTCAATTGGAGGTTCAATTAGTTAAGGGTAACCCTAATTAACTCAATTGGCAAGTGATTAACAAAGATGTGGCCAATTGGAGGCTTTAACATGAAAAACCCTAATCAATTACAACCTTGGAGACACTTTGGAGGTCCATGCAGTTTTGAGCCCATTTGGACCAAACGGTCTCAAGACCGTTTGGGCTCAAATGATCTCAATGTCATTTGGATCCAATATATCTCAAGGTCATTTCACCTTAAACAATTTCAAAGTCAACATGTTCAAACGGTCAACGCATCCATGCAGTCTTGGTGACCATGCGGTCTTGGTGACCATGCAGTCTTGGTGACCATGCGGTCTTGGTGTCCAAACGGTTTGGAGTTCAACCTTGTCCAAATGCTCAACACCCCCAAATGGTCTCAGGACCGTTTGGAGGTTGAGGGGTGAAACCGTTTGGAGACTTTTGGGGCTGTTTTTGCTTATTAGTTTGAAGGTGTACATTACCAATGTGCCCTTGAAGGGTTCAAGTAGATGACACATGTGATTAACCAAACCCTAATAACTTGATAGTGGTGAAATAGCTTATGACAATAAAAATTGACTTGATCCAACCTAACCTAGAGTGATGTGGTCACCACCTACTAGTGAGAGGAGAGAGAATGTCCCAAGTATAAGTGAAATTCAAGTAAAGTACCTCTAATGTACATGAATGTGCATAATTAGGGTATGATCCATCTATGTGAGATCATGAAAACCCTAATTATAGTAATTGATGAATCTTAACCTAACTTGAAGGCACCCAAGGATGATAATCTCATACATGGTAATGCCAAGAGCCCAATTCATTAAGGAATGTATAGTAAACTCTAATTCTAGGGTTGTGACATGTTGAATGAATAGTAAACCCTAATTGAGGATGATGTGATGAATGATAATTCTGCTTTATAATTTGCTATCTTGGAGATAAATTGTTTATTATTATCAGTTGAATTGACTATGCAGGTTCTTATAAGAGGTAAGCATGACCAGGTAAAGGTTATGACACTATACTCACCAAAAGCATGTTTTAGGCTTGAGAACAATGATATATGTTATGATTGCCTAAGTTATGTGGCACACATGAGAATGATGGGCTATAAGACCCATGAGTATCATCAAGGTCATGCTAACTAGATGATCTGTGATGGATTGACATCCTGTGATAGTTGATGTGAACTAAACTTGGTACATGTAGTGTTCTTCTGTCATTACTGTGTTTGGTAGTTAATTGCTTGGAAACCTGCTTGATGATAAAAGAATACTGAAATGTACCTAACTAATCAAGTATAATCATATCATGTAGAGCCCTGATCATAGATCCATCATTGTCAGGTGTAAAATGATGGTGAAATAGGTTTTCCTAAGGGAACTCCTGGAGTGCATACTTTTGAGTATGTGGGGGAGATGGACGCGTATATCCTTACGTCCTAGTGTAGGGGTTGATGTAGATGTATCATAATCTATCAGCACTACACTATGTGTTTATGCTGGGTTGATGTACCACTAATCACCCGAGGAATCTGTGATGCCACATCGATGAAGATAAACGAGATCTTTCAATGGTGAAGAGAGCACATAATGCCACAGTGACTCTAATAGCGAAGGAACAGAGTACCCTGGTGAGCTATAGTGGCAGAGACACTAGATGTCCTGCATGTTGAACCTCAACCTGACTGAGGAAGTTGAAGGTCATGAGAATCCGGCTCTTTCGATGACCTTGTATGATACCGAGGTGACTTAACAATGGTCGGTTGGAGTTTGAGCGGTACACCTCATCTCCATAGGGCATAATGTTGTATGTAAAACGTAATTAGACAAATAATATATTTGCTTAGATTGAACAACGAGAAGCAATGCTTGATACTACTTTGAATGTAATGTTTCTATTGCATGCTTAGCATATATATATATATATCTCATATTTCTCCACAGAAGTAATTACTGCTTTATCTACTTTTAAGTTTGCTTCTACAGGATAAACTACCTTGCTTATGATGCTTCCCTTTTTCTAGCAAGCTTCTGGCGAAGAGTTATAACTCTCGCTGGGACAATTATTTGTAATTGTCTCACCCCGTAGGCTTCAACCTTTTAGGTGGTCGTCGTGGAAGAAGGGACCAGTCCGCAGGAGAGCAACAACAGCACCAGGGGCAGCAGTGAGCCTCAGGTGGATACCAGGGCTGTCCAGTTATTAGTTAGAAGTCTTATGTCATCTCTGTACACTCAGATCCTGGGAGTCAGATGATCTGAGATCTTGAATTTTTGAGTCTTGAGATTTTGTACATGGTTGTATATGCTCACTCAAGAAGTGACTTAACAGAGATGTAGACTTTTTATCGTACTTTTATGAATAGAGTTTATGCTTTCAAGATATTTCCTTGAAAAGTTTTAATTTTTTGTGATTTTTCGCATTCCTCTATTAATCGAATCGCTTCCTCTATGTTTATCTTGTGTTTTTGGAGATCAGAGCCCACAATTAAGTGGTATCAGAGCTCTAGGTTCGTTGAGTCTACTGAGACATAGGACTTAGGATGTCGAGTCTGTCCTTAGTGTTCCTTCTTATCTAATAGAGTCTTCTGCTCCTCAGGAGAAGAAGATATATAAGGATGGCTGAGCCACGTGAAGAGTCTGAGGGCGAGAGTAGCGTAGCTGCACCTCGAGACGGTGCAAGAAACCCCGAGATAGAGCAGGCCTTACCTGAGCCACCTGCACCGCCACCCCAGTTTGATCCTGTTGACATGGCGAACCCAGCTGTCCAAGCTATGTTCGGGAAGTTCCTGGCTACCATGACACATATCACTGACAGGATGCCCATGCCTGTACCTAGGGCACCTGCTCAGCATGAAGGACAAAGTATCAGCAAGACGTTTGAGCGACTTCACAGAGTCGGAGTGACCGAGTACTTTGGCACAATTGACCATGCAGATGCAGATCTGTGGTTGACCGAGCTGGAGAAGGCTTTCAGAATCCTAGCCATCCCTGAGGCAGAGAAGGTGAGACATGCTGTCTATCTTCTCAAAGGAAGTGCTGGTCACTGGTGGAACATGGAAGAGGTGAAGAGGCCTGGAGTAGAGGTTTCATGGGAAGACTTTTGCCGGGAGTTTGTTAACCGGTACTTCCCGAAGACCTTTCTGGATGAGAAGATCTCTCAGTTTGAGAGATTGAGATAAGGTATGATGAACGTTAGCGAGTAAGAGGATAAGTTCATGGAGCTATTGCGGTTCTGTCCACACATGGCTGCCACAGAAGAAGAAAGGATTAGGAGGTTTGATAAGGGTTTGAATGCTGACTTATCTACTCCCGTATCTGCTCTAGAGAGCCGGGAGAGGTTTTCTACCTTCGTTGAGTCAGTACGAAGGATAGAAAGGTTGGTAGTTGAGAAGAGACAAACCCACAAGAGGTATCCGCAGTTCCAGGCATCTTCATCTAGAGACTTTAAGAAGCCTAGATCCTCTGCACCTAACCCTCCACTACCCAGATCGAGTTTTCAGACACAGTGGTCCCCAAGTAGAGGTAGAGGACAGAGTCTACCACCTCAAGAGACTCACAGTTCAACATCGGTATCGGTCACGGGACCACCTAGACCACGACAAGATAGAAGCTGCTACAACTGTGGGAAGGTGGGACACCTGATGAAGGACTGTAGGTCTAAGCCTGTCAGTGTGACACAGCCTCAGAGGCAGAGTCAGTAGGGGTCCCAGAGGAGGCAGTTCCAGGGAGCAGCTAGGGGACGTGGACAAGCGTCCCAAGCAGGATCGTCAACACCAACTCAACCTCATGCAACAACGAGGTTCTATGCTATGAACCCACCAGATGCAGTGGTCAATCCACGGGTTGTGACAGGTCAGATGGAACTTTTATATTCTAATATGTCTAAATCTTGTATAGTATCTATTTTGATCAACCCAGGTGCTACACACTCCTTTATCACTCAGAGAGTGATTCATGACTGTAATATGATAGTTAATCATATGGTAGATAGTCTGCTGCTTGAGACTCCATTGAGAGGGTCTGCTATTTTGCGGGAGGTATTCTCTCCTTGTATCCTCTTTTTTTCTGATCATCACATTCAAGTGGACCTTATACCACTTGATATGCAAGGATTTGATATAATCCTTGGGATGGATACCTTGGAGAGGTATAGGGTTGTCTTGGATTGTGAATCCAAGCAGGCTGTGTTTGCTGATGATAGTGATACCTGGATCTTTCAAGGAGAGACAAAGATTCTACCCACGTGTTTAGTGTCGGCTTTAGTTGCTGAGAAGATGATGAGGCAAGGATGTCATGCATTCTTGGCCCACATGGTAGATACTACCATCGAGAGCCCCACCCTTGCTGACGTTCCTGTTGTCAGGGAATTTGAAGACGTATTTCCTGAAAAACTTCCTGGTGTACCACCACCTCGGGAAATTGATTTTGAAATCAATTTGATCCCAAGTACATGACCCATAGCTCAAACACCGTATAGGATGGCGCCTGCCGAGATGGCAGAACTCAAGAAACAGCTTCAAGAGTTGCTTGAGAAGGGTTTCATCTGACCGAGCACTTCACCTTGGGGTGCACCAATCTTGTTTGTTAAAAAGAAAGACAGATCAATGTGGTTATGCATTGATTACAGACAGCTTAATAAAGTAACAATAAAGAATAAGTACCCCCTGTCGAGGATTGATGATCTCTTTGACCAGTTTCGTGGTGCGTCCGTATTCTCGAAGATAGACTTAAGATCTGGTTATCATCAACTTCGTATTAAGGATAGTGACATACCCAAGTCTGCCTTTAGGACAAGGTATGGTCACTATGAGTTCACAATTATGTCGTTTGGACTAACTAATGCACCAGCTGCATTCATGGAACTCATGAATAGAATCTTCCGACCCTTTCTCAATCAGTGCGTTGTCGTCTTCATAGATGACATTCTGATCTTTAGTAGAGATGCTCAGCAGCATGAACAACACCTTCTCCAAGCTTTGACCTTGCTAAGAGAACACAAGCTATATGCTAAGTTCAGCAAGTGTGAGTTTTGGTTGACGGAGGTATCCTTTCTCGGGCATGTGATATCTGCCTCGGGAATTCGCGTTGACCCCAAAAAGGTAGAATCTGTTCTACAGTGGGAACAACCGAAGACTCCGACGGAAGTTCATAGTTTCCTAGGGTTAGCCGGCTATTACCGGAGGTTCATTAAGAACTTCAGTTCCATAGCCCTACCCTTGACGAAGTTGACCCGGAAGGATGTTCCCTTTGTCTGGAGTGATAAGTGTCAATAGTCTTTTTAGCTGTTGAAGGAGAGGCTGACAAGTGCACCTGTACTTGTGCTACCCGAGCAAGGCAAATGATATGTAGTTTTCTGTGATGCCTCTAAGAATGGACTCGGATGTGTGCTGATGCAGGATAAGCAAGTGATTTCTTTTGCTTCCCGGCAGCTTAAGAAACACGAGGAGAACTATCCGACACACGATCTGGAGTTACAGCTGTAGTTCATGCTTTGAAGATCTGGAGACACTACCTTTACGGGGAGACATTCCATATTTTCACGGACCACAAGAATCTTAAGTACATCTTCTCTCAGCATGAACTTAACATGAGGCAACATCGTTGGATGGAGTTAATCAAGGACTGTGATTGTACAATTGATTACCATTCGGGGAAGGCCAGTGTGGTTGTAGATGCTCTGAGTAGGAAGTTAGCATCACCATCCTCTGATAGGGCACTTTTGAACTCTTTGGTGTGCCCTAGAAGAGATATGCTCATCTCCTTAAGACAAGATAATGTATAGTTGAAAGTATCGTGGATAGCCGGGTTGTTGGCTGAGATGCATATCAAACCCACTCTAAGAGAGCAGATTAGAGAGGCACAACTAGTTGATGGTGCGGTTCAGTAGATTAGATCGGAGTATGGAGAGGAGAAGAGGGATGGTTTCCATGACTCAGATGATCAGGTGGCATGCTATCATGGGAGGATGATAGTACCAGATGTGGATAACTTGAGGAAGTTAGTCCTGGAAGAAGTTCATTCTTCGATGTACTCTATGCATCCAGGGAGCACCAAGATGTATCGAAACCTAAAAGATATGTATTGGTGGCCAGGGATGAAGAAGGATGTTGCAGAGTTTGTTCTGAGGTGTCCTGTATGTCAGCAAGTTAAAGCTGAACACCAGAAGCTTGTAGGAACAATGCAGCCTTTACCCATACCAAAATGGAAGTGGGACCATGTGACCATGGACTTTGTAGTTGGCCTACCCAGGACAAGCAAAGGACATGATTCCATCTGGGTAATTGTTGATAGGTTGACAAAGACAACACACTTCTTACCTGTCAAAACAACCTATTCTACTGAGAAGTTGGCACAGTTGTATGTTGAGGAGATAGTACGTCTGCACAGAGTTCCAGTTACCATAGTATCGAATAGAGGTCCCCAGTTTACGAGTCATTTTTGGGAATGACTGCATAGGGCCTTAGGCACCCAGTTAAGGTTTAGTACAACCTTTCACCCCCAGACTGATGGACAGTCGGAAAGGACTATACAAACCTTGGAGGACCTGTTGAGAGCATGTGTTCTCCAGTTTACTGGGAGTTGGGACCTACACCTGAGATTGATAGAGTTTGCCTATAACAATAGCTATCAGCATAGCATTGATATGGCACCTTATGAAGCCCTGTATGGTAGGCGTTGTAGATCACCAGTGTGTTGGTACGAAACTGGTGAATATCGGTTGTTGGGCCCTAAACTTGTGCACCAGACTACAAAGAAGATCAAAGTAATCCAGCAATAGCTTAAGACTGCACAGGATAGACAGAAGTCGTATGCCGATAAACGTCGTAGACCTTTAGAGTTCCAGGTTGGAGACAGGGTGTATCTCAAAGTCTCGCCTTGGAAAGGAGTTCTGAGGTTCGGGAGGAAGGGGAAGCTAGCTCCTAGGTTTATGGGGCCTTATCCAATCATTGAATGGGTTGGAAAGGTAGCCTATAGACTAGAGATACCCCCAGAGTTGCAGAAGTTACACCCTGTGTTTCACATTTCTATGTTGAGGAAATGTCACCCGGAAACCGAGTCAGTTCTACAACCTACGGAAGTAGAATTGAATGATGATATAACTTATGAGGAAGGACCAGTATCGATACTTGATAACTGAATTAAAAAGTTAAAGAAGAAAGATATAAGTCTTTTGAAAGTCCTCAGGAATCATCATGGCGTTGAAGAAGCCACTTGGGAACTAGAGGAAGAAATGAGGAGGAAGTACCTTACTCTTTTCTCTTAACATGTCTTATCGATTTTGGGGACGAAATCCTTGTAAGGGGAGGATGATTTGTAACATCCCTGACCTGGGTTATAAGTTAACCCCAGGAGTTTTGCTTAAATATGTAATTAAACACTTGTGATTATCCCTTGGCATGTAATTAAGTTCCTCAGGAACATACATTCTTTTTTCTGTCCCTTTTAAATAAGTTTTAGTATTGTTTTGTAATGTAGGGACCTATGTGCAATTTACCCAATTAGAAGGGTTAACTTGCAATTTTCACATGATGAGATGTTCCTTTGGTGATGAGACATCATATTATTGAATATGATGAGGCAAGATGGATTCTCCAAGCTTGGGCATCAAGATGCAGCTTGTGGAGCAATCCTTGTGCTTGAAACCCTAATTTTGGTGTAAAGTGAAAATTACCCAAAATGTGGGGTGCAAATTGTAAAATACATCTTCTAGAGTATCTTGTGTGACTCTTGACATCATTAGAGTGGAAATGATGAAAAATGGCACTTCATTAATTAATCAGGAAAGACATATAACCCTTGTAATAAGATCACCAAGTTATAAGTAAGAAGCCCTAAGTATGTGTACCTTAATGATAAGATGACCTTTTACTTGCCTTTGGGCCCTTGTTTTAATAAGTTCTCACCTAGAGAAGGAGGGGGGGGGACTTGCAAGAAATAAAGGAGGGACCTAGTTGAGAAATGGAGAAAACTAGAGGTTCTTATGATGAAACTTGTCCTCGCTATATAAACCACCTCCCTTGCAAACAAGTGAACGTTCCCTTCATTCTTTCCTTTCCCACCTTGTTTGGTCCGCCCAAGGCAGAGCTTGGGAGATAAAGGAGACGACCATCTTGTTCCAAGGTAAGAGGACACCATCTTCTAGCTCGGTTTCATGGAGGAAGGTGACTTATAAGGTTGGTTTTGTGGTTATCTTGCTTAGGTTTCATGTTCTAGCCCATCTTCCCCAACCTTTCCTTGGAGAAAAGTCTTTGGCCGACCAGTGGAGCTCAAAGTTCCATTAAAGACTTGAGAGCTTGAAAGCTTGGAGATCTAGGAACGACCATAAGGTGGGTTTTATATCTCTAAACCTCTTGCTTTCTTAATGCATATACTTGTTCTAGTTAGTAGTAGCTAGTTCTTCTTCTTCCCCAAACTTCTTTGCCTTCTTGCAAGCAAATCCATGGAGAAAACCGACCTGTCTTGAGGTTGAAGACAATGGGCATGAATACCTAGGTCACTTTACCAAACGACCTTGGACCATTTTGTCAAAACGGTTTGCAAACCGTTTGAAATTAAACGGTCTCACAACCGTTTGATTTCATGCGGTCTTGCAAGACCGTTTGGAATCAAACGGTCTCAAGACCATTTGGTAGGGTTGACCAAGGGAAGACCATTTGGAGGTCTGTTTTACACATATTTAATTAAATAACTCCAAATAATTGAAGCCTAATTGCAAACCAACCTCAAGTTGAAGGCACTTCAACCCCCTAAACCCTAATCGATTGATATTGCTGAATTCAAGGATAGACTTTGGTGAACTTTGGGTTGAAGGGCCCAAATGGTATCAAGACCGTTTGGGGGTTCATCCAAACGGTCTCAAGACCATTTGGTGACAACCCAAGACCGTTTGGAGGTCTAGGGTTAAGGCAATTTGATGAATTGATGGCCCAATCACAGTTAATTGAGTAATTGAATAAAAGTGCTGATTTTAGACCTAATTAGGGTTCAACCCACATCAACTTGACCTAGATTTTGGTGAAACTTTGGGCAAACGGTCACAATACCATTTGGAGGGTTTCCAAACGGTCTCAAGACCGTTTGGGCCAAGTTGGGGCCCAATTGAGTGCCAATTGATAGGTTCAACTTCAATTAGACTCCTAATTATCAATGTTGATGGTTAATTGTTGATAAACCCTAACTCAATCGGTTTCAACCCCAATTGGTTAGCAATTGAGGGTCAATTGGAGGTTCAATAAGTTAAGGGTAACCCTAATTAACTCAATTGGTAAGTTATTAACAAAGATGTGGCCAATTGAAGGCTTCAACATGAAAAACCCTAATCAATTACAACCTTGGAGACACTTTGGAGGTCCATGCGGTTTTGAGCCCATTTGGACCAAACGATCTCCAGACCATTTGGGGCCAAACAGTCTCAAGACCGTTTGGGCTCAAACGATCTCAAGGTCATTTGGATCCAATCGATCTCAAGGTCATTTCACCTCAAACGGTTTCAAAGTCAACATGTTCAAACAGTCAACGCATCCATGCGGTCTTGGTGACCATGCGGTCTTGGTGACCACGCGGTCTTAGTGTCCAAACGGTTTGGAGGTCAACCTTGTCCAAACGGTCAACACCCCCAAACGGTCTCAGGACCGTTTGGAGGTTGAGGGGTGAAACCGTTTGGAGACTTTTGGGGCTGTTTTTGCTTAGTAGTTTGAAGGTGTACATTACCAATGTGCCCTTGAAGGGTTCAAGTAGATGACACATGTGATTAACCAAACCCTAATAACTTGATAGTGGTGAAATATCTTATGACAATCAAAATTGACTTGATCCAACCTAACCTAGAGTGATGTGGTCACCACCTACTAGTGAGAGGAGAGAGAAGGTCCCAAGTATAAGTGAAATTCAAGTAAAGTACCTCCAATGTACATGAATGTGCATAATTAGGGTATGATCCATCTATGTGAGATCATGAAAACCCTAATTATAGTAATTGATGAATCTTAACCTAACTTGAAGGCACCCAGGGATGATAATCTCATACATGGTAATGCCAAGAGCCCAATTCATTAAGGAATGTATAGTAAACCCTAATTCTAGGATTGTGACATGTTGAATGAATAGTAAACCCTAATTGAGGATGATGTGATGAATGATAATTCTGCTTTATAATTTGTTGTCCTGGAGATAAATTGTTTATTATTATCAGTTGAATTGACTATGCAGGTTCTTATAAGAGGTAAGCATGACCAGGTAAAGGTTATGACACTATACTCACCAAAAGCATGTTTTAGGCTTAAGAACAGTGATATATGTTATGATTGCCTAAGTTATGTGGCACACATGAGAATGATGGGCTGTAAGAGCCATGAGTATCATCAAGGTAATGCTAACTAGATGATCTGTGATGGATTGACATCTTGTGATAGTTGATGTGAACTAAACTTGGTACATGTAGTGTTCTTCTGTCATTACTGTGTTTAGTAGTTAATTGCTTGGAAACCTGCTTGATGATAAAAGAATACTGAAATGTACCTAACTAATCAAGTATAATCATATCATGTAGAGCCCTGATCATAGATCCATCTTTGTCAGGTGTAAAATGATGGTGAAACAGGTTTTCCTAAGGGAACTCCTGGAGTGCATACTTTTGAGTATGTGGGGGAGATGGATGCGTATATCCTTATGTCCTAGTATAGGGGTTGATGTAGATGTATCATAATCCATCAGCACTACACTATGTGTTTATGCCGGGTTGATGTACCACTAATCACCCGAGGAATCTGTGATGCCACATCGATGAAGATAAACATGAGATCTTTCGATGGTGAAGAGAGCACAGAATGCCACTGTGACTCTAATAGAGAAGGACCAGAGTACCCTGGTGAGCTATAGTGGCAGAGACACTAGATGTCCTGCATGTTGAACCTCAACCTGACTGAGGAAGTTGAAGGTCATGAGAATCCAACTCTTTCAATGACCTTGTATGATACCGAGGTGACTTAACAGTGGTCAGTTGGAGTTTGAGCGGTACACCTCATCTCCACAGGGCATAATGTTGTATGTAAAATGTAATCAGCTGAATAGTATATTTGCTTAGATTGAACAATGAGAAGTAATGCTTGATACTACTTTGAATGTAATGTTTCTGTTGCATGCTTAGCATATATATATCTCTCATATTTCTCCACAGAAGTAATTATTGCTTTATCTACTTTTAAGTTTGCTTCTGCAGGATAAACTACCTTGCTTATGATGTTTCCCTTTTTCTAGCAAGCTTCTGGCGAAGAGTTATAACCCTCGCTGGGACAATTATTTGTAATTGTCTCACCCCGTAGGCTTCAACCTTTTAGGTGGTCGTCATGGAAGAAGGGACCAGTCCACAAGAGAGCAGCAACAACACCAGGGGCAGCAGTGAGCCTCAGGTGGATACTAGGGCTGGCCAGTTGTTAGTTAGAAGTCTTATGTCGTCTCTGTACACTCAGGTCCCGGGAGTCAGATGATCTGAGATCTTGAATTTTTGAGTCTTGAGATTTTGTACATGGTTGTATATGCTCACTCAAGAAGTGACTTAACAGAGATGTAGACTTTTTATTGTACTTTTATGAATAGAGTTTCATGCTTTCAAGATATTTCATTGAAAAGTTTTATTTTTTCGTGATTTTTTGCATTCCGCTGTTAATCGAATCGCTTCCGCTATGCTTATCTCATGTTTTTGGAGATCAGAGCCCACACTTGGAGAAGCCCCCAATACCCCTATATATATAGGAGGGTCATGGGATAGGGTTCTCCATCCCGGGCAATGCGGGACTAAAAGTAGGAGTAGAAGGGTTCAAGATTTTCCACAAAAGCAACCAACTCGCAACTTGAACCGATCGTTTCACAACTGAAACGGTCGGTTGGGGACCTGAACCGATCGGTTCACAAGTGAACCGGTCGGTTGGGACACCTCAACCAGTCGGTTCACAAGTGAACCGGTCGGTTGGTGGTTCTAGTCGGTTCCCGATTGACTTTCCTTCTTTTGTTTCTAATTGGTATCAAATACCAATCTTATTTCCCAATCAAATTGGGTAATTGAAATGAAAGGAAAATTCTCACCAATCCTACTTTCCCAACTTGCTCGGTTGCATCAGTTGAATCGATTGTTTCAACACTTGAAGCAACCAGTTCACCCTGGACTTGAGCCGATCGGCTCAACATTTGAGCCGATCGGTTCAGCAACCTTAGCCGACCGGTTCATCACATGAACCGATCGGTTGGGAGTGCAGGTTGTGCAGAATCAGTCAATTACGATTTCAATCAATCTGATACTCTAATCAATCTATCCAACACCTTGAACACTATGATTTTGAGCTATCAATCAATTGAGTTTTTAATTGAACTACTAAACTCCTTTAGTAATCAAGCTAAACATTGTTTGTGGACAAAACTCCTCTTCCAGGTTAAATCCTATGTGTGTGACCCTGCAGGTCCATTTCACGTTGGCAGTGAAAGTCCATAACACTTATGACTTCACAAGCAAAGAGCGGTGCCTAGTCACACATCATTGCTACCCAAGTGAAAGTAGAAAGTTGGAGAACAACTTTCAATCCTACAATCCGTGAATGGTGTTACAACTTATGTATAATTCCTTTGTCACTGATATCCTAAATGAGCTCAAGGCATGGAACAATCATCCTGTCAACGTTCATTCACTTTCTTGATCTCAGAGTAGATTGAACGAGATATGTATGACATCAATATCACATACTGATTCACACATGTGTGCGCATGCCTATCTCAATCCTACTTATCAAGTGGCCTTGGATATCAAACTCCCTCAGGAGGGACAAATCCCATATCTATCACTCACCCCTCAAAATCCCCATGTGTCAAAGCCACCCAATCATCACCTTTATAACAACCCATGTTTCAGGACTGCATTTGATGATGTCAAAGTGTGCCCAACGACATGTGTTGAGTGTAGTGATTTCAGGTCAAAGAATCACACTCACCACCATCACTGTGAGTATTGACTGTGACTACCATGTCATGGTTCCATGTGTCAAACTCACGGTGGGTCTATCCGGTACACTTGTTCTCTAATAAGTACCTATGTGTTTGGTTTGATATCTCTATATCATGACTATTGAGATTCTATCATCAACCAACACCACAATCTAGTCTTGTGTGTCATTTCTGTCTATCTACCTTCCACAATGACATCCGACTAGGGACATAATAAGAATGTACAAACTCTTAGCATCTGTATGATCTCATCATTCAGGTCCTCAACCTGAAGGCATACGTCATTGAGTACTGTCATTCTCTAGACATTCAATCTGTTCTATCACTATCTCATATGACTGAACCAGAAAGAATTGGAAGCTTGTCTTTGAAGTTTATCAAATCAATCTTATTGTATCCCACCAATCATCCCATGATTGGCTCTCAGGGCATACATACCAACAGACTCCCACTTGCACTGCGAGCCAATCACCCTTGAATCATATTCATAGTGATCTTCAAACATGTCCCACATGTTACTGTGCTCTAGTGCCAACATAGTGAGTTATGGAAACACCTTGCCAAAGTCAGTATAAATTGCATGTCTCACATCTTATCGCTGTACGTCATACGTATGATATGGAGTTGCCGTAATATACGATCTAGTATTCCATTTGTTAACCTTTAGCCACATTGCATGATCAAGGATTCCAGACTTGTCATCAATGAGTGGAATATCTATAAGTTCATCTCATGAACTTCCAGATCCATATAGTGTCCACTGATGTTCTCTAACTCATAGATACTCGACATTTCCTTTTAAATGGTTTTTATTGGAACACTTCAAATTATCAACAAACTTTCACTTTTATATATCCTATATATATTTTGTGATTTATTTTATGTCCTTTTGGAAGTTCGCATCAATGTAACTCTTTACATCGAACTCTTCCTTATCACCATAGAACTAGTACTTCATAAGTACTTATCAGGTTCTCATGGTATTCCAATAACCCTTACTGGAATCAGACAGACATCCACTCGTCATGTCTCACATACGAGTTATCAGGATGAGCACATCATATTGTCATGTCATACATACAACATGATGAATGCATTTTGTTCTTGCCATGTAGATACATGCAAGATAATGGGATGATTACATACATGATAGATCCATATCTATTCTTAGTGTTCCCATTCTTCATAAGAATTGGACATTTGGCCTTGGGATACTAACTCCATGTAACATGGACAAGTTTTCTCCCACTGAATCTGTGCATACTGAATCCTTCAATACAGATTGCCAATGTATGCTTTCTCTTTTTAGGTCAAGAGGTTTTCGAGAACTATCTCTATAGATCTCTATTACTATCACATAGGAAACATCTCTATCTTCCTTAAAGATAATTTCCACTTTTGGATTTCCATTCTAGAACATTTCCATTTCACATCAATATGTGGAATGTGAATACGCTCCCACTAAATCACATATCCCTTCTTTATTTTTTACATATCAGTCAAACCCTTTGACTATATCATCAAAGTAAAGATTCAATTTTGAGTTGCTTGTACTCAATCAATCACATTGATTAGTCCATTGTAACTTATAGACTTCATTTGCATTAGTGGATTCATAAACCTTATAGGTTGTGTCACGTACACATCCTTGTTTTATTCCTCATAGGAATGTAGTTTTAGTATCCATATGCCAAATGTCTTAGTCATTAAGTTGCAATCAACAAGCATCATCCTTCTCAAAATGTCATCCATGTGTCTTAACACTTAAGATTCATTTGCACTTATAGATTTCATCCAATGGGTGCTACCATCAAGGTCATACCTTATGGTTCACATGGATGTCATTTAGGATGTAATGGTCATAAACCATAACTCAAAATTCAGTTCCTCATATTTATCTAGATAATTGACTCATCACATGAACAACTCATCACATAGACAATTGAGGTGTATCTATTAAGGATATAAGAACTCACAACCCTTGTGATTCTTAATTTCTTTTATTAGTGTGGGGTATTCTTTTATTAAGAAGAATTCAGTTATTTGATAATCATTCTCTAACTCCTTAGAGTATGATTCCTTCTTGATTTAGACATTACCATGCCTTAATCATGAGTTCACTATGATACACTATCATAATCACTCATAAGGATCTCAAACATTTGGTCCAAGTACTTCATTCATTGATCTCATCAAGAATTAGCACTTTACCAAATTTGTACTTCATCTATGATAATCTTGAACACTTCATGATATTCATATTGGTATTTCTCTAAACACCATGTGAAGTATTAGCATTTGTTCCAATAGGTATGTAAATACATCACATGTATCATAAATAATTGGATAATCATTCTCCCACTACCATTAGTGAAGATTGATTAATCATGTATAAGAGATTCATGTCTCTTACTGGTTCTCTAACCAAAAGAGTCTAGATTTATCCATCACATGGAAACTACAAATGAATTTCTCATGATTGATGCTAATTTGATTGTTTGAGTTTATCTATAACTTTTAGGTATCATTTTATCTTATGCATATCAAATACCACAAGATAAACAAGGCATTGCCACAAAGATCATATCTTTATAAATTGAAACATCTCTTTATTAATTGCCATCATTGTCATACAATATGCAAAAATAAAGTGTTTCTATCTATTGGCAATATATGAAATAGCAGTTCTCAACTCTATTTCATGCCCTTTAGGCTGAAATAAACTGAAAGATACTCCTATCTATGGTGGAAACACTTGCTCCAATGATGGGTACTTCTTTCTTGGTCCTTTCACAAAGGCCATCACTTCTTTGCGGATATTGCATATCATATACGACATATCCATATCTGGGTATCGTATACCTCAGATAAAGAAGTGGTTCATTTCATGATACCTTAGGTGGAGATCTCCATCCCCACCTTCATCTTCTTTTGTTCTTCCAGATATAGAGGGCAATCCCGCATACACCCTTTCCCCATGTGCCTTGAGGCTGAAGATGGCTTGGATTCCTGGCTAGCATCAGAACACTTCTTTGCTTTTCCCTTATCCTTTCCCTTAAGAATTACCTTTCTCTTTGATCACATCAAAGATTATGGTTTGTCTTTCTTCATCTTTGCCTCTACTATCCTCAACATGTCCAACAACTCTGTCAATGCTTGTCAAAGTTGTTCATGTTGTAGCTTATCATGAATTGTATGATTCTCACAACATTTGCAGTATCACACCAATAGCCAACCCTTGGCTTAGAGGGAATCCTTCTTAGTCAGGTTTTCCACATACCCAATCACATTGAGTGTGTGAATACCTTACTGGATCTCCTTCTGTCATGACATACTAGGACAGTGTCTTGGAGACATCATATGTCTCCTGTTGTCTCTGAAACTCATAGTTCAGAGAACACAACATCAAGCACTCCTCATCAATGTCGTCCTCGGTATGCTTCCATAAGCATACTTTCAGCCATTGATGTGGTGGGATCGAGTTCATCTGGTTCTGGTATAACTAGGACTTAGAGCTTTCACTCTTTGATTGAGAACACTTCTCATCATCCTAACCAGTCGTGGAATTATTCCCATTTAATTTGTTGGTCTCAAGGACCGATCATAAAGAAAGTGATTTGTTGATTAACCATTTATTTAAAAAAAGGAAATATATGCAATTTTAGTCCAAAACTCTTTTTGACTTGTTTGATTGATTTGAAAAGTTGACGATAAAATTAGGCCTTTGATTAATTATCGCTCCCACTATTTTAGTTCAAATTGATAGCCCTCACCATCAATTTGGAAGATTGCAGCGTACAACCTTCTAGTGGGCAAGATCATGAAATCCTCTAAGTCATGGACCAACTTGGGCTGTCACCCACAACATAGATCTCTCAGGTAGGCAACTTTTGCCAATTGCATCATATGCAACTCTTGATAAGATATCATATGCAACTCCTTGCCATGATCATCTCCATGCCTCAAGGCACTAGATCCTATCTAGGTCACCTTCTTAAGCCCGACCCAAAGCCAACACGATGAATATGCACCCTGCTTGGGCAGACCCACACATTCATCCTTCACGCTTCCACGAGATAGACGGTGCACCACGCCTGGGCGTGCCCACACTTGGTCGATCAAGCTTTTCATGTGTGTCACATTTGGAAGGCATCTAAAACTTAATATTTTACTGAGGGATTTGGTTTTTATATACATATACATATCCAATCACCACAATACATAGTATGTATCATATACATGCTATATCCCACAGAAAACATGCAAAACGATAAAAGCGATGATTATGGCCATCCTAATGTGATTCCTCGAGCCAAGAGGAATCACAGTCATCTAGGTCTACATCACATGCAACCTGTACAAGATGAACTCTGTACTTTGCCTTTGGAGTAGATCAATTCATCACATGAACGACTTGCTCGGTCCGGCCCGGTCGTCTAGGTGCCACCAACCGATCGGTTGGCTCCTCCAACCGATCAGTTTGCCTGGTCGTCGTGCATCTCCTCATGGTCGCCACCCGCTCATCTCGCTCGTCAAACTGGTCATCAACCGATCGGCTCACTCCTTGAACCGATCGTCTGGAACGTCAACCGATCGGTTCACGCCTTGAACCGATCATTTCAGCTGTCGTCAAATGTCCACCGGTCTTCGACATTACAGGAAATAAAAAAATCTATCCTATTTACATTGCAATTGTGAAACCCCGAGTTACATTCGGGGGAGCAAAGGTAGGAAAGAATCTCGAATTATTTCGAGTTACGTCAGGAATAGGAGAAGGGGAAGATCGGTGCACAGACCGAGATGCAAGCAACCACAAACAACCACACACATATATAGGGGTTTATAGGCCATAATCATGCTACACATCCACCACAAACCTCGTTTAAGGGTGACGCGTATCGAGTGCATTAATAATACATATCATATATGTAATTGGGATTTTTGGATTTAGGATTGGACATGCATAAAGCCAATTTTATTTGCATCGTATGCAATAAATAAAGGCGACAAACCAAAATCGATCATATCGATATTCCTAAAATATAGAGCAGTTGACGTGGCTCTGATACCACTGTTGGGTTTTAGGGGAGGCAGAGAAGGCAGCGGAAAAAAATTCTCCTCCAAACCCAGAACAAGGAAACACGTCAACGTCTATATAATAGGAAAGGATGGTTTGTGGAATCATACCTTGTCTCGAGGCTTGCTCGGTGAGAATACCTCGCGCCTTGCGCAGTCTTCAAAGCCGGTCTTCTACGGTGTCTGTGCAGCTCCTGGTCGCACCGGACTGTCGGGTTGACAATTGTTCTCCTGAGCGGCAGAAACCTCCCGCCTCTGAAGTAGTCTACACGGACCACCTCGAACTCCACACTCCTTGTCCCACAAAGAAGTGGAAGGAGTCGCACCCTCCTGTTGACGTACTAGTCGCCAACACACTCTCCTGCCTCCAGTTGCAACTGCAGTTGTCTTTCCCTTTCTGTGCCTCCCTTTGCGGGTAGCACTTGCTCGGGCTCTCTTGGTTACCAAAACTAGAGAACGACAACTTTGCAGAGCAATTGGTTGCACTGAGCTGTACTTGGAGAAGCCCCCAATACCCCTATATATAGGAGGGTCATGGGACAGGGTTCTCCATCCCGGGCAATGCGGGACTAAAAGCAGGAGTAGAAGGGTTCAAGATTTTCCACAAAAGCAACCAACTCGCAACCTGAACCAATCATTTCACAACTGAAATGATCGGTTGGGGACCTGAACCGATCGGTTCACAAGTGAACCAGTCGATTGGGACACCTCAACCGATCGGTTCACAAGTGAACCGGTCGGTTGGTGGTCCTGGTCGGTTCCCAATTGACTTTCCTTATTTTGTTTCTAATTGGTATAAAATACCAATCTTATTTCCCAATCAAATTGGGTAATTGAAACGAAAGGAAAATTCTCACTAATCCTACTTTCCCAACTTGCTCGATTGCATCAGTTGAATCGATCATTTCAACACTTGAAGCAATCAGTTCACCCTGGACTTGAGTTGATCGACTCAACATTTGAGCCGACCAGTTCAGCAACCTCAGCCGACCGGTTCATCAAATGAACCGATCAGTTGGGAGTGCAGGTTGTGCAGAATCAGTCAATTGCGATTTCAATCAATCTGATACTCTAATCAATCTGTCTAACACCTTGAACACTATGATTTTGAGCTATCAATCTATTGAGTGTTTAATTGAACTACTAAACTCCTTTAGTAATCAATATAAACATTGCTTGTGGACAAAACTCCTCTTCCAGGTTAAATCCTATGTGTGTGACCCTGCAGGTCCATTTCACGTTGGCAGTAAAAGTCCATAACACTTATGACTTCACAAGCAAAGAGCGGTGCCTAGTCACACATCATTGCTACCCAAGTGAAAGTAGAAAGTTGGAGAACAACTTTCAATCCTACAATCCATGAATGGTGTTACATCGAATGTATAATTCCTTTGTCACTGATATCCCGAATGAACTCAAGGCATGGAACAATCATCCTGTCAACGTTCATTCACTTTCTTGATCTCAGAGTAGATTGAACGAGATATGTATGACATCAATATCACATACTGATTCACACATGCGTGTGCACGCATATCTCAATCCTACTCATCAAGTGGCCTTGGATATCAAACTCCTTCAGGAGGGACAAATCCCATATCTATCACTCACCCCTCAAAAGCCCCATGTGTCAAAGCCACCCAATCATCACCTTTATAACAACCCATGTTTCAAGACTGTGTTTGATGATGTCAAAGTGTGCCCAACGACATGTGTTGAGTGTAGTGATTTCAGGTCAAAGAATCACACTCACCACCATCACTGTGAGTACTGACTGTGACTACCATGTCATGGTTCCATGTGTCAAACTCATGGTGGGTCTATCCGTTACACTTGTTCTCTAACAAGTACCTATGTGTTTGGTTTGATATCTCTATATCATGACTAATGAGATTCTGTCATCAACCAACACCACAATCTAGTCTTATGTGTCATTGCTGTCTATCTACCTTCCACAATGACATCCGACTAGGGACATAACAAGAATGTACAAACTCTTAGCATCCGTATGATCTCATCGTTCAGGTCCTCAACCTAAAGGCATACATCATTGAGTACTGTCATTCTCTAGACATTCAATCTGTTCTATCACTATCTCATATGACTGAACCAGAA
Source organism: Alisma plantago-aquatica (assembly GCA_963693085.1). Classification (NCBI taxonomy): domain Eukaryota; kingdom Viridiplantae; phylum Streptophyta; class Magnoliopsida; order Alismatales; family Alismataceae; genus Alisma; species Alisma plantago-aquatica. The sequence goes on from OY856415.1 coordinate 58,527,016, forward strand.
AGAATTGGAAGCTTGCCTTTGAAGTTTATCAAATCAATATTATTGTATCCCACCAATCATCCCATGATTGGCTCTCAGGGCATACATACCAACAAAGAGCACAATAACATGTGGGACATGTTTGAAGATCACTATGAATATGATTCAAGGGTAATTGGCTCACAGTGCAAGTGGGAGTCTGTTGGTATGTATGCCCTGAGAGCCAATCATGGGATGATTGGTGGGATACATTAAGATTGATTTGATAAACATCAAAGGAAGCTTCCAATTCTTTCTGGTTCAGTCATATGAGATAGCGATAGAACATATTGAATGTCTAGAGAATGATAGTACTCAATGACATATGCTTTCAGGTTGGGGACCTGAACAATGAGATCATACAGATGCTAAGAGTTTGTATATTCTTGTTATGTCCCTAGTCGGATGTCACTGTGGAAGGTAGATAGACAACAATGACACACAAGACTAGATTGTGGTGTTGGTTGATGACAAAATCTCATTAGTCATGATATAGAGATATCAAACCAAACACATAGGTACTTGTTAGAGAACATGTGTACCAGACAGACTCACCATGAGTTTGACACATGGAACCATGACATGGTAGTCATAGTCAGTACTCACAGTGATGGTGGTGAGTGTGATTCTTTGACCTTAAATCACTACACTCAACACATGTTGTTGGGTACACTTTAACATCACCAAACGCAGTCCTGAAACATGGGTTGTTATAAAGGTGATGATTGGGTGGCTTTGACACATGGGGCTTTTGAGGGGTGAGTGATAGATATGGGATTTGTCCCTGCTGAGGGAGTTTGATATCCATGGCCACTTGATGACTAGGATTGAGAAAGGCATGCACGCATGTGTGAATCAGAATGTGATATTGATGTCATACATATCTCTTCCAATCTACTCTGAGATCAAGAAAGTGAATGAACGTTGATAGGATGACTGTTCCATGCCTCGAGTTCATTCGGGATATCAATGACAAAGGAATTATACATTAACTGTAACACCATTCACGGATTGTAGGATTGAAAGTTGTTCTCCAACTTTCTATTTCACTTGGGTAGCACTGATGTGTGACTAGGCACCTCTCTTTGCTTGTGAAGTCATAAGTGTTATGGACTTTCACTGCCAACGTGAAATGGTCCTGCTGGGTCACACACATAGGATTTAACCTAGAAGAGGAGTTTTGTCCACAAACAATGTTTAGATTGATTACTAAAGGAGTTTAGTAGTTCAATTAATCACTCAATCAATTGATATATGAGTATCATAATGTTCAAGGTGTTGGACTGGTTGATTAGAGTATCAGATTGATTGAAAACTGCAATTGACTGATTTTGCACAATCTGCACTCCCAACTGATCGGCTCATGTGATGAACCGATCGAATGAGCTTTGTGAACCGATCGACTCAGGTGGTGAGTCGATTGGCTCATGGACAGGGTGAAACTATTGGTTCAAGTGTTGAAACGATCGGTTCAACTGGTCCAACTGAGCAAGTTGGGAAAGTAGGATTGGTGAGAAATTTCTTTTCGTTTCGCTTGCCCAATTTGATTGGAACAAGGATTGGTATTAGGTACCAATTAGAAACAAAAGAAGAAAAGTCAATCGGGAACTGACTAGGACCACGAACTGACCGGTTTAGAAGTGAACCGACTGTTTCATGGGTCCCAACTGATCGGTTGAGGTGTCAACCGATCGGCTCAGGTCCCCAACCGACCGTTTCAGAAATGAAACGATCGGTTCAGGTTGCGCAGTTGGTTGTTTTTGTGGAAAATCTCGAACCCTTCTACTCCTGCTTTAGTCCCACATTGCCCGGGATAGAGAACCCTATCCCATGACCCTCCTATATATAGGGGTATTGGGGGCTTCTCAAAGTATAACTCAGTGCAACCATTTGCTCTGTAAAGTTGCCATTCTCTCTGGTTTTGGTAATTGAGAGAGCCCGAGCAAGTGCTACCCGATAAGGGAGGCACAACAAGGGAAAGACAACTGCAGAAAGTGACTGGTGACAGGAGAGTGTGTTAGTGACTAGTACGCTGATAGGAGAGTGCGACTCCTTACAATTCCTTGTGGGACAAGGAGATTGGAGTTCCAGGTGGTCCGTGTGGACTACTTCAGAGGCGGGAGATTTCTACCGCTCGGAGGACAGCTGTCAATCCCGATAGTCCCGGTGAGACCAGGAGTTGTCAGTCCCCGTACGACCAGGAGCTGCACAAACACCGTCCAAGACCGGAGGTGAAGACCATGCAAGCCGTGAGGTATTGTCTCCGGGCAAGCCTCGGGACAAGGTATGATTCCACAAATCATCCCTTCCTATTGTATAGACGTTGAAGCGTTTCCTTATTCTGGGTTTGGGGAGGAAAATTTTTGTTTCCTCTGCCTTCTCTTCCTCCCCTAAAACCCAACAATACAATAGAGTCAATTAGGCTATTAGGTCCCAATAAGGTCTAATCTATCCTAAAATTAGAGAATTGTGCACACTCAAAGGTACCTAAAACAAGAGGAAGGAAAGAGGGATACTGGATATTAGTATAATCGAGTAGGGGCCTAGAAGAATGGAGTATTAGCCTATGTGTCTGGAATTGAGTATGTTACAATTCTCATCTTTTCACAAACTCATCACCATGATTATAGAAAATGGGTATTCAAACCCTCCGATCAGCAAAGAACACTTGTTACCACTTATCAGGTAACTAAACACCTTCAGGTCATTTGACCAAGGTAAACATGATACTTGTTGCACAAGCATCTCATATGGCTCACAAAGCCCATTTCATCTCTTGTTACCTCTCACTAGGCAACACACATGTTATGGTTCACAAGGCCTATTAACAATAATTAAATGAAACATCATAGCTCATATATGGATATGCTCATCATCTCATGATACCTGCATGGTTAGTATACTTGATAATAGTTATAAAAATTACATTTTAGCACCATGCTATACAAAGTAACACCACTTATACCCTTATTAGGGTTAGGGTTTCCCAATTCATCTCAATCAAGGTTACTCATCACTTTACACAATTTAGGGCTAGGTTTTCAAGTTAGGGTTTCATAATACATAACATCACCCTGGATTAGGGTTTCATATCACATTACCCTATATCAGGGTTTCACATTACATCCTTATCTTGAATTAAGGTTTCTTATAACATTTCCCCTAAAATTAGGGTTTCATGTAGCTTTACCTAAGATTAGGGTTTTCATGAAGCATTCCCTTAAATTAGGATTTTTCATCAAAATACCCTGAATTAGGGTTTCTCATATCATTACCCTAAAATTAGGGTTTCATGTAGCTTTACCCAAGATTAGGGTTTTCATGAAGCATTTCCTTAAATTAGGGTTTTTCATCAAAATACCCTGAATTAGGGTTTCTCATATCATTACCCTAAAAGTAGGGTTACACCAAGCTTTTCCTTGAGTTAGGGTTAAATCTCATCAACCTTCTTGATTAGGGTTTCGTGATCTCATCATCATGGATCAAACCCTAATTACATATTTTAATCATGTTGAAAGTGTTGAGGATTAATCACTACATGATGATCACTCATGTATAAGTTCCTCTCTCTCTCGTCCTCTCTAGGAGTGTGATTACATCAGACTTGATTAGATTAGGTTAATTCAATCTTGAATGAAGGGTTGACATAGTGTATTAAGTCATTACTTCCATAAGCATCAAAGGTTAATCACTCTAAAAGTACTAATCACCTAAGTACTTTTAGAGGTACAACCATTATAATCAATCTTGAGTTACTTTAATAGTACCCATTTAGTTCTAAGATCAATTGTAATTTGAATCAAATCATTCGGTTTTGAAATCAAATCAATCCATTCGGTCTTGAAACTAAATCCTTCATTCGGTCTTGAAACTGAATCCTTTATTCAATCTTGAAATCAAATCCATTCGATCTTGAAACCGAATCATCCATTCGGTCTTGAAACCAATTCCTCCATTCGGTCTTGAAACTGAATCATCAACCTTTGCATTGAAACCGAATGGACATCTCGACATTGAAACCGATTGAGTGTTGAAACTGATTGGACAATTCAAAAGGTTTGAGACTGTTTGATCTCAAACGGTTTTGAGACCGTTTGATTCCAAATGGTTTCAAGACCATTTGGACTTAAACGGTCTTGAGACCGTTAGGTCCAAACCACCTCAAAACTGATTGGACCAATTAGGGTTTCCAACATCAAATCGATATAGCATTTGTACTCATTGAACCATCAATCAATTGAACTATTGAAGGTACATCAGATCGTAGCCCTTGGATCTTCAACCATCACCATAATCAACCATTGACCTCCAAACAATCTTGAGACCGTTTGGGTCAAACCACCTCAAAACCGATTCCCTCAACTAGGGTTTCACTCAATTCAATCGATTAGGGTTTGCAATTAGTGGATCATCCATACATGGAGCCTTTAAAATCAAATCAATTGGTATCATTGGATCATCATTCATCCACATCAGCATTGATCCTCCAAACAGTTTGAGACCGTTTACTCCCAAACGGTCTTGAGACCGTTTGAAACCAATTGGTTCAAAATGTTGAAACCGTTTGCCCAAGATATTCATTGAGGTGTGTGCTTATGATGATGTCATAATCTTAAAACTTCAATCCTTCAAAATCTACTGCCATTCTTATGGAAATTCTATCAATTATTCAAAGGAATTTCAAGAAGAACAAAATGATTAACAAATGATGAAGAATTGAATGTAATAATAACATTTCAGGGTTTAAGTTATATAACCTACCTTCAAAGTTGAAACCAAGCTTCAAGCTTCACGTCTCTAATGGTGAATGAAGCTTTATCAACCTCCCAAGGTCCGTCCTCAAGCTTTTGAGTGAAAACAAACGACTAGAATTGAAGATTGAATGGAGAAAAGAAGAAATTAAGCATTGATTTTCGATTTCCACCATGAAATCAAGGTTGAATATGAATAAGGAGCTTACATACAGGTTGGAGATCATCCTCCTGTTGCTCCTAAGCTCCCTTTTTCTTGGACAAAGCAAGGAGAGAAAGAAAATCTAGAAAAGAGTCCTTATGTGGGTGGAAAATGAGGTATATATAAGGGAATTTTCAAGAGAGAGAAAGTCTTATAATAATCCTTCAACTTCCCAAATTGGTGCTACTAAATCCCCTCACTTCCTTGCATACAAATCTATCAACTCCACCTTCGAATTCCTCTTCATTATCCATGAATTAAAGGAAAATCAATTAAGCACCTTAATTCATATAATACTAATATCCCATATTTAGTGGATATTACTTTTTAGTTAACTAATGTGAGTGGGCTCTCCACTCATTTAGGATATTTTAGGTGCCATAGCAAGGCATATGGACGTCCAAACTTATCCAAATTCAACCTTCACATATTTGGTTGAAGGGCACTTCAATTAATATATTTATTTTTGCATGAAATTGAATTATGTTTCCAATTATGCTTAAATCTTGATTATTTTAATATCAAGATTCTCTCTCCTCCAAAATGATTCAAATGAGACGCCCCTCTCATTTTCTTTTCTCTATGTGATGCCAAGAAACATGAGGGAATATCTAGAGGTGGTATTTTGCATATTGAACCCTAGGTTTTGGGTAAATTGCACATTACACCAAAACTAGGTTTTTAATGCACCAACATTGCTCAACAAGCTCTTTCTTGGTACTCAGGCTACCACAAGCCATAAATCTAAATCATTCTCATTCTTATGATGTTTCAAAATTGAGGAACATTTTATCACGTACAATTTACAAGTTAACCCCTCAACTTGGATAATTTGCACTTTAGTCCAAAACAAACAAAACATTGTTTCAACATAATTCAAAAAGGACTAAAATTGAAACATAAGTTACTATTGAGCCTTACTTTTCAAGAGATAAGAGCAATCATATAATTAACTTTATTAAGCAAAACATCTAGGGTGAAAGCATAACCCAGGTCAGGGATGTTACAAATACGACATGTACTTTCTTACTTAACTTGGCAGAGCAATATATTTAACAACATTGTATATACTAAAAATTCAACTAGTTATGCAAGTAGGCAGACTGAAACACTTAAACATACATAGTACATGTCAACTAGAACTGATATTTACTCAAATCATGCAATAAAACTAATGATTATACTGATCAGGACTATTGAATTGAAATAACTGATGATACTGAACTGAATACTTAATATATTGTTTACCCCTTTCTTAGGGTTTCTCCTTACTCATGCACATGTAGCACTTCTCATGTATTCAAACATATATCATGTCTACTAATATAAATATTCACATTCACTTATCACATGGCTCTCATAAGGATTTCATACGACATAAACATTCATTGAATAAAGACTGCTTAAATCATATACAATCAATATATGTATGAAACCTTGGAACTAAGCTAAATTTAGGTTTCCATGCCATTCACTGAGATTTCATGCATAAAGAATAAAATTGACTGAATAAATTCTATCATGTCAAGAAAATCCCTTCAAATAGATTTCAAGATATCTATTCGTAAATATCCAACTTTCCTCGCATCTAGGGTTTCACCCTCTTTACTGAGATATCAAAAAAACACTATTCACCTTAGATGAAATCCAAGATAGTATCTCATATATATGTACTATGAATTCAGATAAACAATCATTCATAACCAAGGGGATCTAGATAAATAAATTTCTCTATTTAATTATATAACAAATTTCAGTCATAGACAAATTACCTATATTTTAGTTTACTCTTATAACCTCTGTGAATACTAAGGGAAATCTCATTAGGATGTATTGTATACATTTCTAATATGATTTTATCATCTGAAATTCATTCAAATAGAGGAAGATTCCATTTCATATCATTTTGCAACAACTTAGATCAAACATACAATTCAGGGTTTGTAGTCGCATACTAAGCAATTAAAGATTATGGATGATTTAACCAATTTTCGTGCAATATACTATTTAAAGGAAGTTCCCACTCACCCTAAGGTGTGAAAACACCTTAAAAACATAGATCATCCCTAAAAATCTTGATCTCATATCAAATCCCTAGTAATTCACCCAATTCTTCTTCCTTTCAACTCGGAAACCCTAAAGATGAGGGATTATGAAGAAAGAGTGAGAAAAGGGGAAGTTTTGATACCATTTTTGATCAAATCAGAGGAGGGACGGAATCTTGACATGTGAGAGAAGATTCACCATTAAAGTCTATGCAAAGAAGCTAAACTTACTTGATTTCATCATATCTCAGATAAAGAAACCCTAAATCAGCAATTCCACCTCTTTCTCCTCTCAAACCCTAACTCTCCCTCTCTCTCTCTAGGATTTTTTTTTCTTTGGAATGAATCACGAATTATAAGAGCTACTAGTGTGTTAGATTGACCATATAGAGCAATTGAGCTGCTTGGGTCGATTGCACATTGACCCCTCACTATACTTTCTCTTATTTTAGCTGAATTTTCTGTTATAACAATGTTACTGTAATTCGTATATTTTAGAGATCAAACCTTCTCCAAAAATTATGAAAATTTATCAAGACATTTAAAATTCACTTTCAGAGATCTAGTACAATTTTCAGATCATTCAGAGTTACCAATAAATAATTAAAAATCAAACAATATACTAATAAACAACATTCTATAAACATGGTCAGTTGAAGTATATCTTGACCGAGAATGACTTTCAAAGAACATCCAAATATACTAATGTTTTTTAGTAAAATGTATGATCGAGTCATACATATTATATCCAAATTTGAGTTCAATCAGAGTTACATATAAAATACTAAAAATCATTTAGTGAGACACTATACTTATCAAATTTTGTATTCATATGTCATCAAAACCCTAATTTGGGTCGATTAGGGTTTCTAAATATTAAACCCTAATTATTTGAATCAAAGTATGATTAAATATTCTCATTATATATAAACCATCAAAACTTCACAACCATCACTAATCAAGCTTAAAAAAAATGATCAACTTAGTTAAGCATACAATCATCTAAGTAAACCCTAGTTTACTAATTAAGCTCAGATGCGGTCATAACAGAGAATCTTAAAGAGCTTTATAAGTATACAATGAAGTAGATCTCTCACACAGATCATGTCTCACTCATACGTACAAAATAAATGATAATCAAGAGAGAGAAAGGAGCTCACGTGGACTGGATGCACTCAACTATAGTGAGGACCTTGAATAGCATTAATGATCAACCTTGGAATGAACTCTAAGAGGTCCTATGTATAGTTGAATATGTTCACTAGTGTCAAGGAACACTTAAGAATGTTTTCTACTCATGTGGGGTGTTGCAACAAATATAATTTCAAAATTTGCAACACTCCAATAGTTAGAATCACTTTTTCTATGTGTTTCGTACAATGTAATCAGTCGAGTTTCAATAAAGGTAACTTGACTGTTTGCACTATTCGACAAAGTAGATTTAAAGCATCAATCGAGTTTGTCCTGGGTGAAACTTGATTGATCACTTTAAATTAGTTTTTCTCAGTGTAGGTGACCGACCTAAATCACACATCCAAAAGGAGCAGATTCAGAGTAGTCAAACTTTTAAAGAGATAACCCGACTCTCAAGCCCCCACAACGATAAACGGGGTCCAATATAGCGATCGGGGTCAAACACAAGGACAAGGTTGGCAGTTTTAAGTGCACATAATCTAACACTTTTATACTCCAAATAATGGGGGTATAATAAAGGGGTGTTCCCTAAGAAACGATGGCACTCAAACCAAAATAAAGTAAGTAAACAAAGGTAACTAAAGAAAAACAAATGGAAATGAAAATAAGATGAAACAAGTATATGGAAGGAAAATCAGATTGGGTTTCACCTACTAAGACTTCTCGCCAACATGCAACATCATCTCTCCCTCCCATATACTCTTATCAAGATTACAAGCAACCAACTATAGCGTCTATTCCACTCTCTCTCGAGATGAATATAGATCTAAGTCTAAGGATATCCTCTCTCTCGAGATGACTACACGTAAACCACGTAGAATAACATATGATTTAAAGCTTTAGCATTCCAACACTCTCATGCATTCGTACTACTCCATAACACATGAGAAAAGCAATATTACTCTCTCAATATATCAACTATCAAACATCACAAGATGGTAGCTAAGCATACGAGTGAAGCATTAAAATAGGTGTATGGAGATAATCTGATAAGGATATTTATTCAACAGAAAGAGACAATATACATGTTGGGCGAGCCTTAGCGGCTACTCCCAACCCAAGTTAAGGTGTTTAGCCGCTCATGCTTGCGGGCAACATGATAGTGTTACAGAAAGATGGATACATGAAGTCCCACGAAGAGAGGAGGGAAGTACAATGAAATAGAATGACAAATCTAGACAGAGAGAGAAGAGATGTGATAGGAATCAATACTTCTTCAGATCTGGATCTAGCACATCGATGGCGCGGATGATCTTCTTCTCTCTCGAAGGAGGCTTCAATCTTCTCTCTCCTCAGCTTCCGCCTTTGGAGATCCAAGACTGGTGGATGGGATGGGATGGGATGGGATGGGATGGAATGAGTTTGGGATGCAGTAGCACTTTTTGGTCCTCGGGATCTGATCTATCATCTCCTGATTTGACAAGACGGGTGGCTGGCCTATTTATAGGCACATTCTACCGACTTAAGCCTAGACCACAGTCATAGTCTGGGTTGGGGGAAGTGTGAGACTGTGGTCGCGATCTTCTCTTTATTCCTTCTTTCATCATGGTGTAACTCGGTCGTGACCTGGACGTGGCTCACAGTCTATATCTGGCTCGCGGTCAAGGTCGACTTGTGCGTTGTGTTGGAGAGGTCGAGGTTGAGTCCTCCTCACTCAGTTGTGGCCTGCAAGGATCGCGGGCTTAGCAATGACCGTGGCCTCCAAGCTGGTCACGGTCTGGCTTGATCGCGGTCTACAAGGATCGTGATCCCATATGGATCGTGGCCTTCTTTGAGTCACGGTCGAACTTGGCGCCCGCGGTCTCCAAATACACCACGGTCCCTAGTTTAATTGGTGCCTTTGTATTGATCACGACCTCCGTTGTGGTCGCAATTTAGCAGTGACCGCAACTTCAGTATGACCGTGGTCTGACTTGAATGCAGAATGACCTCGATCTTAAAGCAGTTGAAGACCTCGGTCATAATTATTGAACAAGTGGGTAGTGATTGAGGTGACGACCGCGACTTGGGTTGTGAATGTTACTAAAACCAAAGAAAGATGTGTCAGTGAAGTCTTTTGACAAAAAGATGCTAAAATTGTGGGGAAATTTAGTAAAGGATATGCTAAAAGAGGTATAAAATATATACAAAAAGTACGTAAAATAAAGTGTTATCAACTCCCCCAAACTTAGAATCAATCCTATCCTCAGGCTAAGTGTACGTTCGAGAACTCAGAGAGAGAAAGAGAAAACTTTTGTGACAAAATTATAGAATAGAACATGACTAAAATATCTCATTCTTGCATCAAGATTGTGGTGGTATGTTTCCTAACCTTTAGGTCTCATTCCTTCATCTAAACTAAAGTTTCATAACTTCATTTTCTCACCATTGCCTTCAATTGTAAAAGGTTCCTCCTTCTCAACTTCTCACCCCTCCCCTTAGGTGATAACCATACTAATACCAGATCTTTTTCAAGGGGTAGCTTTCACACCATTTCTTTATTTTCAATTGGCCCTATGCGAATGTATTCGGGTAGGCTTAAGGCTTCAAATGTTTTCCTCTTACCTCTGAGCTCCTCACCCACAACCGTCGTAAGAACAGTGTTGCCCTTATTGGGCTTCTGACTTTAAGTTAGGTGGTTTTGTGAGTTTCATTCAGGATTAGAGGTGTGTAAGCTTGGCTTCAAGATTCCACTTACGAGCATGACATATCTGCATTCATGAGTGATGTAATACATCGTTCGTGTGAAAACTTTTAGCATCTTTTTGGGCACAACTCTCATTATTATTATTATTATTATTATTATTATTATTATTATTATTGGCTTTTTATATCTCCTTTCAGGCTTGGGTGTGAGGGACTTTTAAGTGGTCTTCTGGGCGGCCAAGCCTCTTTTTAGATATGCTTTGAAAAGGGCAGCTGTTTCCTTCTCTATGGAGATAAGGATTTTATGGTCAAAAGCGTCAGGTGAGGGTGGTTGGTCAGGAGTATGGCTAGGTGAAGTTCTCTAGTCTCCGAGGGTTTCATGAGTTAAGGTTGTCACACGAGAAACGTCTCTTTGCAAGAATGAGATAGAGAAGTATTGCTATGTTTCTTATTTTACTCGTATATAAATACATAGGTTGCTCATTTATTGCTCTCTAGGAGGGTGAAAGTACTACAATTTTGAAAATTTAGCAGGATAGGAGGCTAGATTCTAAATTTGAAAGGTAGCTTTTGCAAAAAATTTGAATTTTTTTGAGATTTTTTAAAGGGGTAAAAAGATGGTAAATGTACCTCTGTAGCCCATTTATGACCCCTCCCCCAAACTTATCCAACACCACATCTCAGGGTGTCAAAAATTGAGTGAGATGTATAAACGAGCTTTCTTTATTCATTTTTGTTGTTGGTAGAGGCCCACTCGGACTCGAGAAGCATGCTTGCATATACTCCTCATAGTACATGGTATTGTTCGTACTCCATGCTCTCCACCTTGGCGTCCATATTGGCTAGGGTCATCATCCAGGCTAGTCAGAAGAAGCCACAATCATTTGATAGGGGCACCTACTGGGGGCTCCTGTGGTAGAACTACGTCTTTTTGAAGTCATTGCCTGCCGTATTCTTATACCCTTTGTCATGGATTTTTATCATATTAACAACCACCTCAACGCATGTGTTGGCCTTTTCTTCTGTCAGAGTCTTTGCAGTCATCATGTTAGTATTTTTATTGAGTGTAAATGCTGCATCTGAGTTGTTGTGGAGGATTGCAGTCCTTTTAGCGACATTGATGACCGGCAGAGTCCAATGATTGTCGTGAAAAATTGACAGAAATATGTAGTCTGGTAGGGATGTCACCAGACATTGTTATAGGCGCTCCTTTTTGCCTGATCGTTTGTCTTTCAAGTTGTCATCTACCAGCAGGAAGTATTCCATGTGAGTATTTGGCATGTTGTCGCTTAGTAGCGCCCGGTAAGCTGACATTGTACTTACTAAAAGATATCCTCATGTTTTCAGTGTTTCACGGAGGTCATCTTTTAGCACACAAATGCCATCTCTCTCAAAGATGACATCTCCTAGCAAATCATCTTCTTTCAAGGACCTCATGATGATATTCAATTCTTCTAAAGACATGCTAATGCAGCTCCATCTGTCGAAGTCCTTGAAAGAAGGTGTAACTTCTCATGTCGGTCCGTCCAGCTTTACATCGATTGTGTCTTCTTCTTCAACCTCTCCCTCCTCAGTTTGTTCCTTTGAAGGTTGTTCTTCTAGGATTTCTACTACTGGAGGCTGCTTTGGTTCGTCATCTGACGTGTGCTTTACAACTTCTTTAGTGCCTTGAATCCAACCTTCTTTCCAAGCCTCAACCCTGGATGGCTCTATTGGGTTGACCCATATTGTCTTCAGTTATTCCCTCCAAGTCACCTTTTCAGGAAGAGGGATATCTTTGTGAAGTCTCTAAGGCACAACTTCTGAAGGCATCATTGGGTCACTAAAGAAACGACAATCGTAGATGACCTCCATGGCATACACACCCCGCAGTCCATGCATGTCCTCATTGTCTAGATCTTCCAGGGGGATGCCCTTGTTGATGGCTTCCATCATTCTCAGCACTATGAAGGCACAATCCCCTGAACCAACCTCTTCTTGAGGGACCTTCTTATTTATAGAGAAGAACTTCCAGAAGCCCTAGAATCTATCATCTGCTTCTTTAATTTCTCATTGCAGATGTGGTGGTATCTTTAGGGCATCTCTGGCATCCTTTCTTTTGTAGATTAGTGAAGTGTTGTCCAGTTTGACTGTGCAAGAGTTGAGCACCGTCGTCTTCTGCTCGTACAGGTCCACGACGATTAGTTCCTAATGCCTTACAATCCTAATGGACAATACTACATATCTTATTTCCCTCCTACAAACTGCTGCCTTTAGTTCAGCCACATCTGCTGCCTTGTAGTCTCCTTTGTAGAGGAGGCTATCCAAATGTGTCATTCCATTGAAGACGGACTGCGGCTTGTCAGGGCACTACTAAAATAATGGTCTACAACGTCAGTTTTTTAAGCCTGTAGCGTCACTTTTTAACCGACGCCTAAGTGTCCGTCGCTATAGAATTTGCTCTATAGGGTCGATTTTTTTGACCAAAGAAAACTGACCTTATAGAGTAGAAACCGACCCTAGAGGCTGTAAAAAACCTGACCCAAGCGAGAAAGAAGAGGCTGTAAGGTCGGTTATTCCTAAAAAACTGACCCTACAAATGTCTTGTAAGGTCGGTTATTGCTAGAAAACTGACCCTACAAAGCAACAAAGGTTTTCTCGGTCAAGAAATACGTTGACCGAGAAGATTTCAGTCAAGAAAATTGTCGACCAAGAAAGTACTATCTTAAGCTTCTTAGAGGTCTTCTAAGGTCGGTTATTTTTAGAAAACAGGCCCAATAGAGTATAAAAATGAGCTTTCTGATCGCATTGCCTATAAGGTCAGTTATTCCTAAAAAACCGACCCAAGAAATCTATAAGGTCAGTTTTTTTTAAATAAACAACCCTATAAATTAAAAAAACCCGACCCTATAAAGCAACAGAGTTCCTGTAAGGTCAGTCTTGCTCGGTCAAAAAATTTGTCGACCGAGTGGATTTCGATCGAGAAAATTATCGACCAAGAAAGTACTATCTTAAGCTTCCCAGAGGTCTTGTAAGGTTGGTTATCTCTAAAAAAACTGACCTTATAAAGCAACAGAAGTTTGCTCGGTCAAGAAATATTTCGACCAAGAGGATTTTGGTCGAGAAAATTGTCGACCAAGAATGTACCGTCTTAAGCTTCTCAGAGGTCTTGTAAGGTCAGTTATTCCTAAAAAATCGACCCAATAGAGTACAAAAAATTAGCTTTCTAATCCCATTGCCTATAAGGTCAGTTATTTCTAAAAAAATCGACCCAAGAAATCTATAAGGTTGGTTTTTTTAAATAAACGACCCTAGAAGTAAAAAACTGACCCTATAAAGCAACAGAGTTCCAGTAAGGTCAGTAACTTGCTCGGTCGAGAAATTTGTCGATCGAGTGGATTTCGGTCGAGAAAATTGTCAATCAAGAAAGTACTATCTTAAGCTAGAGGTCTTGTAAGATCAGTTATTGCTAAAAAAATGACCCTATAGATCTATAATGTCCGTTTTTTTAAAATAACTGACCCTAGAGTTTAATTTTTTTTAAAAGAAAAATTATGCAGAACAAAAATCTTCAGAACAATAACCTACAGAACAGAAATTTGCTTTACAAAGATCAAAACCCGCAATAGAAAGTAGACTTGCAAATGCAATGATGCAAGCCAGAAATTCATTCCAAAGCCACATTTGCTAGCTTTTATGTCCATTCAAATTATCAATTTCCAAACCACACATTCATAACAAAAATGATTCATATATATATATATATATATATATATATATATATATATATATATATATAGTTGAGACATTCATACACACAACACATCATAACATTCACAAAATGATAGATTGTAAGTCTAAGATGATATTAAAAATTAATGTCAGATACAAAAGTAAATTTAAATGAGTTCCAAAACCACATACATAATGGAGCTGACATATGCATTCAATCCAATGCTATATTGACTTCATTTAGAAAAGCATCTGACCACTGTTCTCATAATTCATTTAAGTCCTCAGGTGTGTAAGGCTGAGTTGTAAAGATCTGTAACAGAAAATGCACATGCTAATATTTTATAAAATGACTACAACTCACTTGTGAATTTATGATGTTATTTTTGTTACATGATCTATAGTCTGAATGTCATGTGATGCTTGTTTGACAATAGCTTGCATATAAATCATTACATAGTAGCCACAAGCCCAACCATTATTTTGTATAGGACACTACAAATAACGAATTAGACTTAATGTTAGTAAACTACTATAAACAAAGTTGAGATAAGACTATAAGAGTTGACATATAAGAGTTGAAAATTAATACATATAAGACTAAGCAGTTGTCAAAGTAGCTACCTTGACATTTTTCAAAGTCAATGTCTTTAATTTTGTGGGTATTTGTCCTCCACCTTCAAAAAAAGCCTTTATACCCCTGTCAACTAAACGATAGTTGGTAAAATAGAAATTCTAAATAGAAATATCATGTTGAAGCATTGACTAAATTTATGCTTACTCCATAGCTGGCAATTTCAATTTGTTACCCCTTATTGTTTTTCCCATTAGGTCAAGATAATAAAGAGTCATCAATTTTGGGACAACCACCACTAATTCCCAATGTCTAGATCTGAGTAAGAATAAAACAAACATCAAAATAAATAAATTTATTCATTATTAAAATTATATTGAATAATAATACTTACTGGACGTGAAAAGGAATTAGGATAATTTCCTTTCCCACACTAGCAAAATATTTGAATGCAGTAGAGAAGTACTCATTCACATCCTCAATATGTGTCTTCACTTGACTAGTGACTGAAGGAACTAAGAATCCAACATTCCTTAAATCAAAGTTTAATGTCTCGATATATAAATGGCTGTAAAACATTTGTAATTATTTTCATATATAGAAATAAGCTAAAAATGTGTATTGGAATTTTCTATATTGATAGATCCTTACATGATCCATACTTCTAATATCGAAGTATTCAACCAATCATACCGGAAAAACTCTATAATATCATCAAGAAAAAAATAACTGTCAAAGTCCCTCCCAGTTTCATCTTCTGTTAAATTGATCAACATTTGTTATCCAGAGCTTTGGTTGGCTAAGTATCGTCACAAACATTTACATTTACTTACCAACTCGTCGAATGTGGATTCTGGAATAAAATATGGCTTGGGCACAGGAGGATGACTAGTAGAATTTTTGCTTTTTGGTTTGCAAATCTGTTAATTAAATTACATAATTATATTACACGAGTTCATATATGCAGTCATTTATGAAAAACATGGTAGAATTCAAGTATACCTTGTCATTGATCACCAAGTGTCTAGGCCAACCCACCATAACACCCTCTGCTTCTTTAACTGTACTATATTCAGGATTAGGTATGGGTAGTGGTTTGTCCCCCATTCTGTCATACACAAGATGGATGAACACACGACAAATGTCATCAGTAATTTGTTGGCAATGCAATGTACCACCAAGGTTGTATGCATGCTGCCACAACAATATATTATGGAACCTCCACTGCAAGTTTACAGTTCATACCAACCTAGAATTGAAATAATATAAGTTATATACAAAGCGGTAAACCAGATACCTACTACAACTATATATATATACCTATATATAATCATATATATATATATATATCATACTAATAACACAACATATAGAACAAAAACTTACTACAGATTGTTGTGGTGGGTCATTAGGAATGCTCCCATGACCTTCTACAGTTGGAGTATGGGCTTGTACCTCGTCATCTGAGAGACGCACAGTTTGAATAGGTTGAGAAGGTTGAGTAGGCTGAAATGAAGACATTATTTCTTTTAATTTCTATGATACTAATGCTTCAACTTCCTCTTGTGTAAGACCTCCTGCATGACCTCTTTTAGATTGCGAAGGGCCAAAATAAGACTTGAATCCTATGATAGCTCCTAATCCCCTAACACGGCCAGGATGCTCCTTCGTACCAAGAGCAACTGATAGTTCATCCATGCAGCCAGTTGGGATGAACTTTCCTTCCTTCATTTTCTCATGGAGATCAATCTATTCATAGTTAATAAAAATATTAAATCACAATATCAATTAGATATAAATAAATCTAAGTTTGTGGGAGTTACTCTTTACTTAGTTGGGATAAACCTACCATCTTTTGTGCCACCTCCTTAGTTGTAGGGTTGACAATTTCACCTGCTCGATTCTTTCTAGCATCAATCCACTGCAAGTGTCAGGGTGGACACTCAGCTTGAGTTGTACTAGACTCTTATCCAGAAGAGAGTTGCTTCTCTTATAGTTGGCGGCGGAAGGCATAACCACCGGGCCCCAAGCGATGGTCATGCACATTTTTGGCCCGTCTTTCCTTTTGGGCCTTGTGAATAGCCTGATCATTTAAAATGAGGTATTTCAATTTAGACTTGGCAAACATATATAAAAAGATTCACCTCCTTAATTGTATAAAATTAAAGATTCATACAATACATCACAATCTTTATTACCTGAAACTCTTATGATTTCCTAGCTGCAACAAATCTTTCCCACACCCCAGGATCTATAAAAACATATATATTTGTTGCTTTCTTCTTTTGTTTAGGATTATCTATGAATTCCCTTTTGAGATATGTCTTAAAAGCCCTCCATCATATACCACAATGTTGTAGCACTTTTTTCTTGTGATCTTTTTCATTTAGATGAAAAACACCCTATGCATGCAAAAGAAGCAATAATGTTGTCTTAAAAAGGATATGTTTTTCCAAGCAAACTAAATTAGAATCAATAAACAAAAACATATTAAAATAATATCACTTCCACTCCTAGATATATCTTTCCATAGGAGGTCTTTTAAGGTATTAGAAACATCATGCCAATTTTCTATATCTATTACCACCTTACTACGTGCGGTCGCCCCTACATAATGCTTGAAAGCACTAGCATGTTCCCTAATAGGTGCTCCTGTGACATCAAACCAGACTACCAATTTCTTCCCTTTGGCCATGAGCTCTTGCAGCCTATACATAAGTGTGGGACCTCTACTTTTCTTAGCATCACCACTACCATCCTCATGGTGCTCAT
Organism: Alisma plantago-aquatica; assembly: GCA_963693085.1. Classification (NCBI taxonomy): domain Eukaryota; kingdom Viridiplantae; phylum Streptophyta; class Magnoliopsida; order Alismatales; family Alismataceae; genus Alisma; species Alisma plantago-aquatica. Next base: position 58,544,908 of record OY856415.1, read on the forward strand.
GCTCAGAATGTTCATCTTCACTTGCCAATTTAGAACCTGCAAGTATACATGATAAAAGAAACATAAGTGATAATAAAAGCACAAGTGGTTGAATGATATATGATGTATATTTAAAAGATTACATGCTTGAATGATAATAAAATAAATAATTCAAAGAATACATGCCTCTAGTATTGGTTGAGTTGTTAGTCAAGTAAAATTCCTTCAGCATGGTCTTGACATTTATAGTATTCATCGGTGTTATCTTCAACATTTAAACTTGGCAAACCAACTGAGAATGGGATGGAATCATCATACTTTTCATAGTATTCTTCTTCATTTATAGGATCTACAATAAACTGTCTTTTTCTATGAAGAATGACATACCAATTTTTATTTGCTGGGTCATCAATATAGAATACTTGTTTTGCTTGGTCTGCCATGATTAATTGCTCATCTTTCTCACCAATCTTTTCAAAATTCACCAATTTGAAACCCAACTCATCCACTAAAACTCCTTTGTTGTTGTCAACCCAATTACACCTAAAGACAGGAACTCTGAAATTTATATAATCCAATTCCCATATGTCCTCAATGACACCGTAATATGACATCTCAGCTTCGCGTAGTCTTTTATCTTTGGCACTAGCAAAATACAATGAATAAGCTTGAACAATGACCCCACTATTTTCTGTCCTTGAATCTCCATCATTTCTGATGGGTATATCTCCACCACAAAAAAGGGGCCCGACCATCTTATTCTGAGTTTTCCAGGAAAGAGCATGATGCTCGAATTGAAGAGAGGCACTTTATCCCCCTCATGGACATCCTTGTTCTTTAGGTGGGCATCACACCGTACCTTGGTTTTTTGTTTGTAAATCTTTGCATTCTTGTAAGTGTGCAATCTCATCTCTTTGAGTTCTTACAGTTGTAAGCATCTTTTTTGGTCTGCTTTCTCCAGGTCCGTGTTCAGGAACTTGATCGCCCAAAGGGCTTTATGCTCGAGCTCAAGCGGTAGATTGCAGGATTTACATAGATCAGTCTGTACGACGTTGTTCCTATTAGTGTCTTATAAGCAGTCCTATAAGCCCAGAGAGCGTCGTCTATTTTCTTAGGCCAGTCTTTCCTAGTACAATTCACCGTCTTTTCCGAAATTTGTTTTATCTATCTATTGGACACTTCTACTTGTCCCGAGGTTTGAGGATGATAGGGTGTAGTGACCTTGTACCTCACCCCATACTTCTTTAATAGCGCCTTGAATTGCTTTTCTCCAAAGTGTGATCCTCCATCGCTTATGACAGTGTGAGGCACTCCAAAGCATGGAAAAATGGTCTTCTCAAATAGCTTGATCACTGATTTTGAATAACAAGTCTGAGTTGCTACCGCCTTGACCCACTTGGACATGTAGTCGACAACTACAAGGATGTACATGTGTCCTTTTGATGACGAGAAAGGGCCCATATAGTTGATTCCCCAAATATCGAAGATCTCCACTTCCACCCATTCATCCATAGGAATTTCACTTCTTTTGCTAATATTTCCCGTGAGTTGGCATTCCTTACATGCCTTTACAAAAGATGTCACATCCTTGAACAAGGTGGGCCAGTAAAACCCAGATTGGAGTACTTTCGCAGTAGTTCTTTCACCACTGTGGTGCCCCCCATAAGGCAAAGAGTGACATTCTTTCAGGATTGATGAAACTTCTTCCTCGGGTATACATCTTCGAATCAAATTGTAAAAACACCTTTTAAACAACAACATATCATCCCAATTATAGTTCTTGACGTCAGAGAAAAGCTTTTTCTTCTGGTTGTATGTTATGTCAGGTGGCAGTTGGCTACAAGCCAAATAGTTACAAATATCAATGAACCATGGTAGTCTCTATTCCTTCGATTGGGCCATCAGCAGTGCTTCATCATCATAGTTATCATTGACCAATAATTGATTTTCCTCATCGATAATGATTCTGGATAAGTGGTCAACCACCACATTATCCTTTCCATTCTTGTCTATTATTTCATGATCAAATTCTTGCAATAGCAGAGTCCATCTTAGCAGTCTTCGCTTGGTATCTTTCTTCTACATGAGGTAACGTATAGCGTCATGGTCAGTATACACTTTCACCTTGGCCCCTATAAGGTATGACCGGAACTGATCAAATGCAAAAACAATCTCCAACATTTCCTTCTCAGTGGTGGTATACTTTACTTGGGCTTCGTCCAATGTGCGACTGGCGTAATAGATGACATGTTGTTTTTTGTCTTTCTTTTATCCTAGGACTGTGCCTATGGCATAATCACTAGTGTCGCACATTATCTCAAATGGCAGCTCCCAATCAGGGTCTTGTAGGATAGGTGTAGAAGTCAGATCATGCTTCAGGGTCTCGAAAGCTTTTAAGCATTCATCATTGAATTCAAAAACTGCGTCCTTGATTAGCAAGATTGAAAGGGGTTTAGAGAATTTTGAGAAATCCTTTATGAAACTCTTATAGTATCCAACATGGCTTAGAAAATTTCTTATCCCAGTCACGGACTTTGGTGGTGGGAGTTTAGAGACGGCTTCTATCTTTCTTAGATCCACTTCGATGCCATTTTGGAAATTTTGTGTCATAGGACAATACCGCTCTGAACCATAAAGTGGCACTTTCCCCAGTTTAAGACCAAGTGTTTCTCCTCGCATCTCTGCAGTACTAAGGATAAATTTCTTAGGCAAGCATTGAAGTATGTCCCATAAACTGAGAAGTCATCCCTAAACACCTCAACTATATCTTCTAAGAGGTTAGAGAACATAGAAATCATGCAACGTTGGAAAGTTGCAGGAGCATTGCATAAGCCAAAAGGCATTCTTCTAAAGGCGTACATGCCATAGATGCCTGTAAACGTCATTTTTTCTTTATCATCATGGTGGATTGGAACTTGATAAAATCTAGAATATCTATTCAAGAAACAAAAATAGTCATGGTGGGTAAGTCTTTCCAAGACTTGGTCAATAAAAGGTAGGGGAAAGTGGTCTTTCTTCGTGGCTGAATTTAGTTTTCTATAATCTATGCACATCCTACAACCCATAACAATTCTTGTGGCTACTTCATCACCATTATCTCCTTTTACTACAACCATCCCCCCTTTCTTCGGAACTACATGAATGGGGCTTACCCAGTTGTTGTCGCTTATCGGGTATATGATCCCTGCATCCCGTAGTTTCAATATTTCTTTCTTGACTACTTCTTTTATAATCTGATTCAATTTTCTTTGAGGTTGAACCAGTGGCTTTGTGTTATGACCCACTCCAAAGCTAACTAATAAGTTCAATTATCACAACATCATCAAGATGATTAAGTTAAATAAGCACAACACTTAGTGCATCATTAAGTTGATTAAGTTAAGTAATCACGTATGTAATTAGTGCTTTGATCTAGTGTTACAGTCCAATTAGCATTATTTCGTGCCTTGAGGTTTTAGTGGATCTCGTTCTTGGAATTTTGCAAAAGAAATCATGTTATTTGGGCCTACGAGGCAAAAATTATGATAATTTGAAGTTCTTGGGTTGAATTTGCAATTTACCCAATTATTAGCCTTATTAACCCCTTTCCCTTTTTCTTCCTTATCTTCTTCCCAAACAAAACAGATCAAACGCCTAAGTGGTGCCCATCCAGACCAAGCGTGAGCAGCAGGGGGGGTTGTGTGGGCGATTTCGAGCTTTCCTAGCTCCAACCAGCAACACCATCTTCTTCTTCTTCCTCCACTCTTTCCTCCTCCTTTGCTCCGTCCCACCAGGCCCCCAACCAGTAGAATGGTGCCTCACCCAGCAGTAGCTTGGGCAGCTGCGCAATGTTGGCTAGGGCCCCTTGGGTGCATGAAATCACAAGAAAGAAGCAGCTCCGAGCTTGGCCAAGAGAGTGGAGCAGGAATCCGCAGCTCCCAGCTACGTTTTGGCACCCAATCGTGGCGCCCAAGCAGCTAGGGTGGTGCCCCAGCTTGTCTGGGCAGCAACAACTACGACCGCAGCCTTGTGCCACCTTGAGCGTGAGGAAGCACCGTGGAACGATGCCGTTAAGTTCGTCTTAGAAGTCTTTGCTCAAATCCACATCTATAACAACGAATGACGCCCCAAAACAAGGGACTTAGTGTTGTGCACATTTGAAACCAGAGCTGTCCCAAGGTAGAAGAAGACCCTGCTGATGCCCGAAAACTGGCCTCGAACGCGTTTCAGTCGTATTCAGATGTCTCGAACCACTGTGAGTAGAATTTCACTCACTAAGCACATATAACTCCAATAATCAGGTGTTTTTGATTGAATCCGTGTTACTTGTGGGTAACAACGTTTACCCAGGTGCCGAGCAGTGCCAACGTCGCTCGATTTCTAATTTGCACGTTTTGATTTATTAACGTCTGCACGAAACTAATTAGTTAATTGATGTGTGATTGAGATTAGTGTAAATGCATGATTGATCGAAACTTAAATTGTTCGAGTAAATGTTGAACCCAGTAACACACGACCAATAATGACACATGTTGGGTATAATCCCAGGCTGTACATTTTTAGTAAGTTAATAGATTCTCAATTTTAAAGAAATGACAATGAGATGGAAGGGTTCAATAGAAACCTAATTGCACACTCCCGGTCATATTTAATGTGAGTTTATTAATAATTATACGAATCGACACATTTCTCAGAAATATCATTAGAATTCCTTAGTTATTATAAATAATTTGTGTCATAATAAGTAATTAACTCTTAACTAAGTTATGTGATGCACAAACCAGGATTAGGGTTAATGTACATGTTTTTCTAGGAATTTCAGATAATTTACAAGTGCTACTGATGATTTCTCATATTGTTGAGTAATCAACCCTTATCAGTATATTAAGATGTTTAATTGTATGATTTCAGTATGTATGCGCCAAGTTGATAAGTGTTCTATTTATATAAATCTATCTGCAAGTACAATATGTGGATGTCTCAGTAAATTACAGTGTTTGAGTATATTGCACTGCCAAGCTAGAAATGATATACATGTTGTATTTATAAGTTTCAGATAAATAGACTCAATACCATAGAGATACCAAAGTCAAGAATAAGTAAGAGAGAGATGAGATGTAGTAAGAACTTTTCTAGAATAATAAAATAATAGATTTAAGGGCCCTGACACCGTACAATCCCTATGTAAGGTCTGCATCTTAGGGATGAAACGACCTACCCTGGCGGTGCATCCAGTATACGGGGGTCGGAATGCACCCACATAGCGTGCAGGGAGACAAAGCCCTTGAGGAAGTATCCTAAGAGAAGATAGGTTATCCAACATGAACCGGAAGTCCCAGTGGTAACCCAGAGGTACCCATAGAGCGTACCAAGTTGAGGCCCACAAAGTGCCTCAGACCCTCTGCCTGTGTACTCAGCCTAGAGGAGGAGTCCAGTTTATGACACCATAGGAGTGTTGAGGCCAGAGAGTCAGTTTTCCTATTGCAGACCAGGACAACAGTCAGACTTAGCTATCCTGGGGTGTCAGCTAAGTCTTGTACAGTGGGATCGTAGTTCGCTATGAGTCTTCATATGTAGAGTACATCGTATATGATTAGGGCATAAGATAAAATATGTTCATATAGGTTCACAGAGTTTCTTATAAGTTAAAGAGTTAAGAAAGATGGAGTTTAGATTCGTATCGGTTGTTCTTTAAATGAAATGTTGATAATCCCTGTTATTTAATTGTAAGTATAGCTTGCAGTAGTTGTTATTTTAATGAGATGTTGATATTTCCTGATATTTAAACTATATTGTTTTAGATATGGTCATTGTAGTATTTATTGCATATTATTCCAATTAATAAACATAAATGAGTTATTTGTGATGGTTGGGTGGAATTCTATTCACTGAGCCAGTAGCTCACCAACCTACTGAAACATTTTTCAGATCAGTGTCAACACAAGTAAGCTGAAGGATCGTATCACCCAAGTTCTTAGAAGGTAGTACGTAGTTAGATAGAGGTCTCTTAGTCCTTTCCCCTCAGTCTTTGGGCGTGTGGTGAGATAGAGAGGATGTTATGTAATATGTAGCTTAAATTTATAGTTATATGTTGTGCTTCATATTTCGAATAGAATAGTGTAATATGCCATGTAAGTTTGGTTTTCCTCCTAATAGGGTTAATGGTAATTTACTTCCGTAGTTTTACTTCAATTCGATGTTATTCGAGTCTTATGATTTTCTTTAAAGTTAGATTTAAGTGATCAAGTAAAGAAAAGTTAAGAGTGGTTTACTAAGGGTGACTCCCCAGTCTTCGGGGTCATTGGAGATGGCTCGGGGATCGGGGCATCACAATTAAATTTGGTATCAGAGCATAGGTTGAGTACGTAGTTACTCTAAGTCAAGGTCAGGGGATGACAAGAGACCAATAGGATTAGTACTTAGGTGTTTTCCTTCTAACTGTAATTTTCTAACAGAAAGTGTTCTATTATACTATTGCAGATGGCAGGAAGAGGATGTGGTCATGAGGACCAAGCTGAGAGCCACATTGGACCTGATCCTTAGGAGATGGGTCTAGGTGGTGGAGATGATGTGGATGAGGCATAAAGGATGTACATGATGTTTCTTGAGACCAGGGAAAAGTATTAGATGGAGAGGCGGGCTTCTACCTCGAGTAGCAAGGAGCTGATGAGATCCTATGAGCTGGTTAAGAAGCTTGGAGGTACTGAGTTCAATGGAACTATGAACCCTACAGTGGAAGATGAATGGATGAGACAGTTAGAGAAAGTGTTCCATCTTATGGAGATGTCTGAGGAAAGGCAAATCAATCACGCAGTTTATTTGCTTAAAGGTGATGTAAAGCTCTGGTGGCGTGGAGTAGAAGAAAAAAGGAGAAACACGATACATACTTGGAAGGATTTCGTTGATGGATTCCATCTTAAGTACTACCCACCTACATTTTTGAGTGAGAAGATAAGACAACTGCAGAACATCAGATATGGGAATATGTCAGTGGGAGAGTACGAGGCATACTTCACTAGGTTGGCAAATTTATGCCCGCAGCTCGTCCCAAATGATGTGGAAAACTATAGAAGATTCTAGCAGGGATTGAGGCCAGAAATCTGGCATAGTGTATCTATAATTGGAAGAAGAAAGAGAGAGAACTTTAGAGAGTTTCTTGAGGCAGCAAGACGTATAGAGGAATCTATGAATGCTGATAAGAGTTATGAGAATAGAAAGAGACTCGGAGACTTTGGAAGAGGACAACCTAGTAGTGGTCACTGAGGAAGTGGTGGTGAGTTCCTCTCGAAGCTTGGATGTGGTTTTGGCTTTTTCGGTAAATAAAGATCTGAAGATGTGATATCTTCTCAGAGTAGGGGAAGATCTAGTCCAGGGAGATGGAGCAATGCGTCTAGAGGAAGGTCTTCTGGATCATCAGTTTCAGTGATAGGTCTGCCAAGGAAAGAGATACCGAGGTGTGATATCTGTGGGAAGCCACACTTTGGTCAGTATTGGGGTGCATATTTACAGGGTTGTCACAACTACGGATAGGTGGGACACTTTAGAAGGCAATGTCCTCACCTTCAGCAAGCAACAACACAGGGTTCCCACTCACAATATCAGAATGTTTCGAGACATACTCTAGTTGGAGGAGCAAGTTCTTTAGTGGCTTTAGGTTCCTGAGGTGGTGCAACACCCAGTGTTAGGAAAGGACAACAAGGATATCGTGGGAGAGGAAGAGCTTCAGGATGCTTGTTCTCTTTGACACCACAAGAAGGTATTGTTTCTTCTCGAGTAATTACAGGAGAAATGCTTTTCTTTAATAGCATTTCAGTTACAATTTTAATAGATCTGAGTGCTACTCACTCATTTATACAACATTCTTTAGCTTGTGAGCTTAACCTGTTAACCAAGGAGTTACCAATTGAGTTGTTGCTGAGGGTTCCGTTAGGTGAACCAACAGTGTTGACGAAGTTTTGTCCTGGATGTTTGTTGACTTTTGGTGGTTACACCATTGCGGTCAATCTTATACCCCTAGATGTTAACACTTTTCAAATTATCTTGGGTATGGATTGCTTAGAGACGTATCAAGTTCATCTCGACTATTGGAAGAAGGAAGTTGTCTTTCAACATTGTAGATTTTCTTGTGTCTTTACTAGAGATAGGAAAGTTTTTCTTACATGTATCATATCAACCGTTGTAGCTGATAAGATGTTGCAGAAAGGTTATGAGGCATTCTTGGCACATGTAGTGGATACTAGAGTAGAGAAGAACACAGTCAGTCTATGGGATGTGCCAGTGGTATGTGAGTTCCCAGATGTTTTCCCAGATGAGTTGCCAGGTCTACCTCCTAAAAGAGAGATAGACTTTGAGATCCAGGTGTTGCCAGGTAGTCAACATGTAGCACTGCCAACCTACAAAATGGCACCTGTAGAGTTGAAGGAACTGAACATCCAGTTACAGGAATTACTGGATAAGGGTTTCATTCGACCTAATTCTTCACCATGGGGAGCTCTAGTTTTGTTTGTGAAAAATAAAGATGGTACTATGAGGTTATGTATAGACTACAGACAGTTGAATAAGACCAATATTAAGAATAAGTACCCGTTGCCAAGGATAGATGATATGTTTGATCAGTTGCGTGGAGCGAGGATCTTTTCTAAGATAGACTTGAGATTTGGATATCATCAATTGAGGATAAGGGCTTCAGATATTCCTAAGTCGACTTTCAGAACAAGATATGGGCATTATGAGTTTCTGGTCATGTCGTTTGGACTGACTAATGCCCCAACAACTTTCATGGATATGATGAATTGGATTTTCAAGTTGTTCTTGGATCAGTTCATAGTGGTTTTCATAGATGACATTTTGATCTATTCCAGAGATGATGAGCAACATCTTAGGATAGCGTTATAGTTGTTGAGACATCACCAGTTATATGCTAAGTTCAGTAAGTGTGAGTTTTGGCTAGTTGAGGTGTCTTTTCTTAGACATGTCATCTCAGGAGATGGAGTAAATGTTGACCCTAAGAAAGTCGAGTCTATTCTACAGTGGGAGCATCCTAAGACTCCTACTGAGATCAGAAGCTTCTTAGGATTAGCATGTTACTACAAGAGGTTCATCCATAACTTCACTATTGTAGCATCACCTCTGACATGCTTAACGAGAAAGAATGCACCGTTTGTTTGGTTAGACAACCGTGAGAAAAGTTTTTAGATCTTGAAGAAGAAGTTGACTACAACACCAATGTTGATCCTACCCAAGGCAGATAAGGGCTACACAGTATTTTGTGATGCTTCCGGGAGAGGTTTAGGCTGTGTGTTGATGCAGGAAGGCAAAGTAGTAGCTTATGCATCTAGACAGTTTAAGAAGAATGAGGAGAATTACCCAACACATGATCTGGAGTTAGCTGCCGTAGTTCATGCTCTTAAGACATGGCGTCACTATCTTTATGGTGAGGCATACCAGGTATATATGAATCATAAGAGCTTGAAATATATCTTCACCCAGAAGGATCTGAATCTTAGATAGCGTAGATGGTTAGAATTGATTAAAGATTATGAAGTGATGATAGATTATCATCCTAGAAAAGAAAATGTGGTAGCAGATGCTCTGAGCAGAAAGTCAAGTTCAACAACTGATGTATTCTCTATGGCATGTTACAAGAGAGACCTGCTAGTAGAGATGCGGAAGTTGAACTTAGACTTAGGGGTGACAGAACAGAGTGGTTTGATTGCACAAATGCAAGTCAAGCCTACATTTTGTGATTATATCAATGAACTTCAGCAGAGTGACAGTGAGTTATGACAGATCATGTATGACATGATAGAGGGAAAAAGACCAGAGCTTAGGTTTTCAGATGATGGTTTGTTGTATCAACATGACAGGTTGTGTGTACCTGGAGACAATGATTTGAAAGAATAGATTCTTGAGGAAGCGCATGCATCGATGTACGCTATGCATCCATGAAATACTAAGATGTACATGAATCTCAAGGACTTGTACTGGTGGTCAGGTATGAAAAAGGATGTAGCTGAGTATGTGGCTAGATGTAGTGTGTGCTAGCAGGTTAAGGCTGAGCATCAAAAACCTGCAGGTACCTTGCAATCTCTTCCTATACCATAGTGGAAGTGGGAACATATCATAATAGATTTTGTGGTAGGGTTGCCTAGGACAGCTAGAGGTTGTGACTCGATATGGGTGATTGTGGATAGACTGACTAAGTCTGCTCACTTTCTTCATGTTAAATCAACCTTTAATGTCCCAAAGTTGGCTAAGATATATGTGGATGAGATAGTCAGGTTACATGGTATTCGAGTTTCAATAGTATCATATAGAGATTCTAAGTTCACATCCAGGTTTTAGAATTAGTTGCATCGTGCTTTGGGCAAAAAAGTTGAGGTTCATTATAGCTTTTCACCCACATACAAATGGTCAGTCAGAGAGGACCATTCAAACTCTTGAGGACATGCTGAGAGATTGTGTCTTGTATTTCAATGGAAGTTGGGAAGAACACTTAAGCCTTATAGAGTTTACATACAACAATAGTCACCATTCCAGTCTTGGTATGGCCCTGTATGAAGCTCTGTATGGCAGAAAGTGTAGATCACCCGTATGTTGGTATGAGGTGGGTGAAAAAGAGATTCTTGGACCAGTGATAGTGGATTTTACTACAGAAAAGATTACAACGATCAGAGAACAGTTGAAAGCTGCCCATGACAAACAGAAGAGTTATGTTGAGAGACGTAGACCTCTTGAGTTTGAGGTGGTGATGAAGTGTATTTGAAAGTGTCACCATGGAAAGGAGTGTTGAGGTTTGACAAGAGAGGCAAACTAACTCCTAGGTTTATGAGCCCATATCCTGTCATTGAAAGGATTGGACCTGTAGCTTACAGGTTGGATTTGCCATCCTAGTTGGCTAATTTACATGATGTGTTTCATGTATCAATGTTGAAGAAGTGTTACCTTGGTATAGAGAAGATAGTGGACCCATAACCTGCACAGCTCAGAACAGACGTGTCCTATGTTGAAGGACCAATACATATAATTGATTGGAGAATCAAGAATCTCAAGAATCGTGAGGTACCGTTAGTGAAAGTTTTGTGGAGGAACCACAACCTAGAGGAAGCCACATGGGAGCTTGAGTCTGAGATGCGTAACAAGTTTCCTTTTCTTTTTTAGGAATTTCAGGATGAAATTCTTATAAGGGAGGGAGATTGTTATGACCCACTCCAAAGCTAACTAGTAAGTTCAATGATCACAACATCATTAAGATGATTAAGTTAAGTAAGAACAACACTTAGTGCATCATTAAGTTGATTAAGTTAAGTTAAGTACTCACAAATGCAATTAGTGCTTTGATCTAGTGTTACAGTCTAATTAGGATGATTTTGTGCCTTGAGGTTGTAGTGGATCTCGTGCTTGGAATTTTGTAAAAGAAATCGTGTTATTTGGGCCTATGAGGCAAAAGTTACGATGATTTGAAGTTCTTGGGTTGAATATGCAATTTACCCAATTATTAGACTTATTAACCCCTTTCCCTTTTTCTTCCTTATCTTCTTCCCGAATGAAATAGAGAAACTGCCTAAGTGGTGCCCATCCAGACCGAGCGTGAGCAGCAGGGGGGTTGTGTGGGTTATTTCGAGCTTTCCTAGCTTCGACCAGCAGTGCCATCTTCTTCTCCTTCCTCCTTCCTCTTCTTCTTCCTCCACTCTTTCCTCCTCCTTTGCTCCGCCCCAATAAGCCCCCAACCAGTAGAATGACGCCCCACCCAACAACAGCTTGGGCATCTGTGCGATGTCGGCTAGGGCCCCTTGGGTGCATGAAATTGCAAGGAAGAAGCAGCTCCGAGCTCGGCCAAGAGAGTGGAGCAGGAATCCACAACTCCCAACTGCATTTTAGCACCCAATCGTGGCGCCCAAGAAGCTAGGGCGGCGCCCCAGCTTGTCCGGGCAGCAACAGCTGCAACCGCAACCTTGTGCCACCTTAAGCATGAGGAAGCATCGTGGAACGACGTCGTTAAGTTCGTCTTGGAGGTCTTTGCTCGAATCCACAACTATAGTAATGAACGACGCCCCAAAACAAGGGACTAAGTGTTGTGCACGTTTGAAACCAGGGTTGTCCCAAGGTAGAAGAAGACCCTGCTAATGCCCAAAAGCTGGCCTCGAACGCGTTTCAGTCATTTTTGGGCGTCTCGAACCAATGTGAGTAGAATTTCACTCACTAAGCACGTATAACTCCAATAATCGGGTGTTTTTGATTGAATCCGTGTTATTTGTGGGTAACAACATTTACCCAGGTGTCGGGCAGTGCCGACACCACTCGATTTCTAATTTGCACGTTTTGATTTATTAACATCTACACGACGCTAATTAGTTAATTTATGTGTGATTGGGATTAGTGTAAATGCACGATTGATCAAAACTTAAATTGCTTGAGTAAATGTTGAACCCAGTAGCACACGACCAGTAACAGTACAGTTTGGGTATAAACCCAGGATGTAAATTTTTAGTAACTTAATAGATGCTCAATTTCAAAGAAATGACAATGAGATGGAAGGGTTAAATAGAAACCTAGTTGCACACTCCCGATATATTTAATGTGAGTTTATTAATAATTATACAAATCGACACGTTTCTCAGAAATATCATTAGAATTCCTCAGTTATTATTAATAATTCGTGTCATAATAAGTAATTAACTTTTAACTGAGTTATGTGATGCACAAACTAGGATTAGAGTTAATGTGCATGCTTTTCTAGGAATTTCAAATAATTTACAAGTGCTACTGATGATGTGACAAACAAACCAGTCTTAACTAATATAACAAGATTAACTAATGCGGAAGCGTATCGTTAGCAGCGGATTACTAAAAATTACTAAAAATTAAAACCATTTACAAAGAGATCCATTCTTAGGAAAACTCTTTAAACAAGAACCAAAGTATTATAATTACATATTGGTCCACATTGTACATTCATTGTACTATCTCTTCTCAAGGAATATAGGTACATCACTTTGCGTTGATAAAAGCACAAGTAACAAAACTCTCGAGGCATTCAAACCAAAATCTCAGATCGATTATAAAAACACTATCTACTGACTCGTAGGACCTGAGAGTATAGAGAAGACACATAGGACTCTAAATACTACACATGATAGCCAATATCTCCACCTAGATATCACTGCTGTCCATGTTGCTGCTGCTCTTCCCCTGCTACAGAGTTTCTGCCTCTTTGTCTGCGTCTACCTAAAAATGTTGGATCCCATGGGGGTGAGACAATTTATAAATTGCCCCAGCGAGAGATATAACTCTCCGCCGAAAACATTATTATTGCAGTTTAATAGAAATAACTGAACAGTAGGATCATATAACCAACAATAGATAAATCAATATCTATGCAAATTAGAGCAACATTTCTATTCAAGCAATTTAGCTATAAAACTTGATAAGTCAGCATGTCTCTTATTCAATAAGGAATTGAAGAACATATATATAACATTTATGTATCAAGGACATGCTAAGCAGGATAACAATAACCCGTGATTCTCATATTTCAATCTTATACAAATACGCTACATGGCTGATTACATTTTACAATCACACTTCAGCTCTGAGGAGATGAGGTATACCGCTCATACTCCTACCGACTATTGCGAAGTCAAAATCGGTACCATACAAAGTCAGTGGAAGAGCCGGCTTCCATGACTTCCCACATCTCGGTCAGTGCGAGATCACATGCAGGACATCTTGTGTCTCTGCTACATAGCTTGCCAGGGTATAGTGGCATCTTCACTATAGAGCTACAGTGGCAGCTGCACTCTCTTTGCAATCAAGAGATTTCATGTTTACCTCCATTGATCTGACATTAACATTATCGGGAGATTAGTGATATATCTATCCCAGAACATATAATGAAGGATTGAGAGGTTTAATTTTTACCTTCCATCAATTCCCCCATTAGGACGTATGGATATTTTTGCCCATTTACCCCCACATATTCAAAAATATGTGAACTCTAGGAGATCTCATAGGAAAACCTATTTCACCATCACCAACTACTGATGATGATGGATCTATGGTCAGAGCACTACATGAAAAGATTTCACTTGATTAATTAAGTACATTATCATATTCTTTTAGCATCAGTCAAGTTTTCAAACATAACTTATTAGGACAAATGCTATAAAGAAACATGTACTATTTTTATCAGTTACTTCTCAGTCTTTATAAGACATTGGGATCTCAGTCCCTCATTTCAATACTGGGAATACTCTTCCCTTCACAAACTCAATTCCATAATCATATGGTTCTGGGTATTCAAACCCTTAGCTCATCACTGAGCATTATTACCACTCTTTCAGGTAACTATCACCTTCAGGTCATCTGACCAAGGTAAACATGACACTTACTACACAAGCATCTCTTATGCACTTGAGGTCCATTAACTCTCTTGTGACCTCTTACTAAGCAACAAGGCATATTATGGCACACAAGGCCCAATAAATAATTTCAATAACTAAAGCATCATAGCTCATACCTAGCTATGTTCATCATCTCAGGATACCTGCATGGTTAGCACACATGATAACATATATATCAATCATATTTCAATTCCATGCTATTCAAGGGTAACACCACTATTCCCTTACCAGGGTTAGGGTTTCCCATTTCATTTAAATCATGGTTACTCATCCCCTTTGTTTAATTAGGACCAATGATTCATCTTTTAATTGTCCAAGATTAGGGTTTCACACTATATAGTATAATCCAAAATTAGGGTTTCCCACACCTTCACCCTATTTAGAATTAGGGTTTACTATTCACATCACATCACCCTAAATTAGGGTTTATCATTAAAATACCCTGAATTAGGGTTACTCATGTCATTACCCTAAATTCATATCAAATTATCCTCCTAAATTAGGGTTTCACTCAGAATTGCCCGAAATTAGGGTTTGAGTACATCCATTAACTCAATTAGGGTTTTATGATCTCTTCCTCAAGGATAATACCCTAATTGTACACCTCACTCATTTTGAATGTGCTAGGCTTGATTGCTACATGATTATTTTTCATGTATGAATCTCTCTCTCTCATCCTCTTCTAGGATGTCCAGAAGATTTGATCAGTTGAACCTTCAATTACATGAGGTATCCAATTGAATTGACCAATTAAATCTTCAATTACGTTAGATATCCAAATGGATTAACCATGTTGAACCTCAAACAGTTTTGGTTACTTAGACCCTAAACGGTCTTGGTCTTTCAAAATTCAAACAGTTTGAAACCATTTAGGCACATTTCCCTTGAAACCGTTTAAGCAAGAAATGTATTGAAACTGTGTGGACTTGGGTCTCCAAACGGTTTGGGATCATTTGGACCCAAACGGTCTTGAGACTATTTGGACTCAAACGGTCTTAAGACCGTTTGGTCCAAACCCTCTCAAAACCGAATGGACCAAAAAGTCTTTCAACACTTAACCAATTCAAGGTTTCCATCAATGAACCGCCTATCAATTGAATCCTTGATTCATTCATCAATTGAACTATTGAATCATCCTTCAATTGGACCATCAATTAATGTTTTGAACCCAATTGAACTAGATTTATAATCAAGAACCCATCAATTAGGGTTTTGAATTCGAGGAACCTTCAAGGATTAACATTGTGGAACTAATCCAATTGAAATCAGTGAACCATCATCAAGTTATGATATGACCTAACCTCAAACGGTCTTGAGGTCGTTTGGATGACCTCCAAACGGTTTTGAGGTCGTTTAGATGACCTCTAAACGGTCTTGAGACCGTGAACCATCATCAAGTTATGATATGACCTGACCTCAAACGGTCTTGAGGTCGTTTGGATGACCTCCAAACAGTCTTGAGGTCATTTAGATGACCTCTAAACGGTCTTGAGACCATTTGCCTCATCATTCATTAAAATTTGTGAAATCCAATTAGGGTTTTCATCATTGGATTGATAATCAATTTAACTATTGATTGCAATTCGATTTGATATCTCTAACTCTTTAATTACTCAACCATACTCAACCCTAGACCTCCAAATAGTCTTGTTTGACCTACAAACAGTCTGGAGACCATTTGCGGTGACCTCCAAATGGTCTTGAAACCGTTTGGGTTAATCAACCCAAAACATTAAGTCAACCAATTGCAAATTCAGCACTTAACCCGATTAGGGTTTCTAATTGGAGGATTGTCCATATATTGAATTAATCAATTGGATCCATTAGATCATCATCCAACATTTACTAGGGTCCTAACCTCAAACGGTCAACCCATCCAAATGGTCAACTCTTCTAAATGGTTTGGGATCCAAACCTCCAAACGGTTTGGTGAAACCGTTTGGACCAAAGCTATTGAAACCATTTGCAATGCAAACTTGTTGGAATGTGTGCCTAATATGATGTCATCATCGTCAAGCCTTAGTGCATCGAAAACTACTGCCATTATCATGGTAGTTGCATCAATTATTCAAAGGAATTGCAAGTACAACAATTGAACATAATTGATTGAGAAATTGAATTCAATAACAATGAATAGGGGTTCAAGTTATATAACCCACCTCCAATTAATCTTCAAAGCTTGGAACTTCATGTCAAAAATGGTGGAAGTAGCTTTTTCACACCACAAGGTTTGCTGCTCAAGCTTTTGATTGAAAAGGAATGGTTATAATTGAAGATGGGACCGAGATAAGAAGAAATCATGCATTGATTTGTGATTTTCACCATGAAATCAAGATGAACGAAGGTCAAGAAGCTTACCAACAGGTTGGGGGTCGTCTTCCTGCTTCTCCTAGCTTCCTTGATCGTTTTTGCAAGCAAAGAGAAGAAGTGGATTTGAAAAAGTCTTTGGTTTGAGTTGTAAAGGGTGTTTTTATAAGAAAAATCAATGAGAGAGAAAATGCCTCATGCAAATCCTTTAGTTCCGAAATTGTTTCCACCTCTTTCTTCTTGGTTCCTTATATGCAAAGGTATCTTTATCACCACCGAACTCCCTTCCATTATCCATGAATTAAGGGAAAAGAAATTAAGCACCTTAACCTTTATAATAGTAACTATCCATAAGTGAGTGGATAATTCTTTTTAGTTTCTTAATGTGAGTGGCTTTTGCAAGGCAAAAGGACGTCCATATATGTGGATTTCAACCAACACAATTTTGGTTGAAGGGAAATCCATTTAATATAATTATTTTTGCATTATTTCAATTATGCTTAAATCTTGATTATTTTAATACCAAGATTCTCTCTCCTTCAAAGTAGCTCAAATGAGATGACCCTCTCATTTCCTTGCCTCTACAAGATGAAAAGAATATTAAGGACCTTATTGAAGTGGTAAATTGCATATTGAACCCTGGGTTTTGGGTAAATTGCACATTACACCAAAACTAGGTTTTAATGCACAAGCATTGCTTTATCAGCTCTTTCTTAGTACTCAGGCTTTTACTAGCCATACCTCTGCATCATCTTCATTCCCATGATGCTTCAACACATGAGAAACACATTATCATGCACAATTTGCAATTTAACCCCTCAACTTGGGTAATTTGCACTTTAGTCCACAACAAGTAAAACATTACTTTCAACATTATTCAAAATGGACTAAAATTGAAATATAAGTTCCTCTTGACCCTTAATTACTTTTCAAAAGATAATATCAAACACATAATTATCTTTTTTAAATAAAACACCTAGGGTTAAAGCATAACCCAGGTCAGGGATGTTACAAATTATCCACCCCTTACAAGGATTTCGTCCCCGAAATCATCAACAAAAACATTAAGAAAAAAGAGTAGGATATTTCCTCCTCATTTCTTCCTCTAGCTCCCACGTAGCTTCTTCAATGCCACGGTGATGCCAGAGAACTTTTACAGACAAATGTCTCTCTTTTTTAGCTTTTTAATTCTTCTGTCAAGAACCAACATAGGTCCTTCAACATAAGATATATCATCATTTAGTTCTACCTCTACAGGTTGCAGAACTAGCTCAGTGTCAGGATGACACTTCCTCAACATAGAGATATGAAATGCTGGGTGCAATCTATGCAATTCAGCTGGTAACTCCAGCTTATAGGCTACCTTTCCCATCCTTTCAATGATTGGATAAGGCCCCATAAACCTAAGAGCTAACTTCCCCTTCTTTTCAAATCTCAGAATACCTTTCCAAGGTGAAACCTTGAGGTATACTCTATATACAACTTAGAATTCTAAGGGTCTACGACACTTATTAGCATAAGATTTCTGTCTATCCTGGGCTGATTTCAACTGTTGTTGTATTACTTTAATCTTCTCAGTTGTTTGCTGTACTAGCTCAGGACCCAAAAGTTGGTATTCTCCTGTTTCATACCAACATAAAGGATATCTACAAAATCTACCATATAATGCTTCATATGGTGCAATCTCAATACTGTACTGATAGCTATTATTATAAGCAAATTCTATCAAGCTCAGGTGTAGATCCCAACTTTCTACAAACTGAAGGACACATGCCCTAAGCAAGTCCTCTAAGGTTTGTATGGTCCTCTCAGATTGTCCGTCTGTCTGTGGGTGAAAGGCTGTACTAAACCTTAATTGCGTACCTAAAGCTTTATGCACTCGTTCCTAAAAATGACTCGTAAACTGGGGACCTCTATCAGATACAATTGTAGCTGGAACCCCGTGTAAATGCACTATCTCATCTATGTATATCTGTGCAAGATTCACAACAGTGTAGGTTGTTTTGACAGGTAAGAAATGTGCTGTCTTTGTCAACCGATCAACTATCACCCATATGGAATCATGACTTTTGGTTGTTCTCGGCAAACCAACCACAAAATCCATGGTTACATGATCCCATTTCCACTGCGGTATAGGCAGTGGTTGCATTGTTCTTGCGGGCTTCTGATGTTTAGCTTTAACCTATTGACACATCGGACACCGCATAACAAACTCAGCTACATATTTCTTCAAACCAGGCCACCAATACATATCTTTTAAGTTATGATACATCTTGGTGATCCCTGGATGCATAGCATACATCGAAGAATGAGCTTCTTCCAGAACTAACTTTCTTAAGTTATCAGTATCATGTACTACCATCCTACCATGGTAACAGATTACCTGATCATCTGAATCATGGAAGCCATCTCATTTTTCACTACCATACTCTGACCCGATCTACTGAATCACAATATCAGCTTGTTGTGCTTCTTTAATCTGCTGTCTCAGAGTAGGTTTTACTTGCATCTCAGCTAACAACGATACCTTAAACCGTATATTGTCTTGCCTTAAAGAGATAAGCATATCTCTTTCAGAGCACACTAAGGAGTTTAACTGTGCTTTATCTAAGGCTGGTGTTGCTAATTTTCTTCTTAAAGCATCATCAACCACATTGGCCTTCCCTGTATGATAATCAATTGTACAATCGTAGTCCTTGATTAACTCCATCCAGCGGCGTTGTCTCATATTTAACTCATGTTGAGAGAAGATATACTTTAGGTTCTTATGGTATGTGAAAATCTAGAATGTTTCTCCATAGAGATAATGTTTCCAGATCTTCAAGGCATGGACCACAACATCTAGCTCTAGATCGTGTGTCGGATAATTCTCCTCGTGTTTCTTAAGCTGTCGAGAAGCAAAAGAAATCTCTTGTTTATCCTACATCAACACACATCCTAGACTGTTCTTGGATGCATCAGAGAAAACTATGTACCCCTTTCCCTGCTCAGGTAACACCAACAGAGGTGCACTTGTTAACCTTTCTTTCAGTAATGGGAAAGAATGTTGACACTTGTCATTCCATACAAAAGGAATATCTTTCCTGGTCAACTTGGTCAGGGGTAAAGCTATAGAACTGAAGTTCTTAATGAACCTCCTGTAATAGCCTGCTAGTACAAGAAAACTACAAATCTCTGTCAGTGTCTTTGGCCGTTCCCATTGCAGGACATATTCTACCTTCTTAGGATCAACATGAATACTTGAAGCAGATATAAAGTGTCCTAGAAAAGAAACTTCTGGTAACCAGAACTCACATTTGCTAAACTTAGCATATAGCCTATGCTCTCTTAGGAAAGTCAAAGCGTGACGAAGGTGCTTCTCATGTTGTTGAGCATCTCTACTATATATCAAGATGTCGTCGATGAAGACGACTACACACTAATCAAGAAAAGGTCTAAAGATTCTATTCATGAGTTCCATGAATGCATCTGGTGCATTAGTTAGAGTCCAAACGACATAACTGTGAACTCATAGTGACCATACCTTGTCCTAAAGGCAAACTTAGGTATGTCACCCTCCTTGATACACAACGGATGGTATCCCGACCTCAGATCTATCTTAGAAAAGATAGTTGCACCACACAAATGAATAAGTCATCGATCCTTGGAATAGGATACTTGTTCTTTATAGTTACTTTATTTAAATGTCTGTAGTCAATGCATAACCGCATCGACCCATCCTTCTTTTTAACAAAGAGGACCAGAGCACCCCATGATGAAGTACTCGGTCAGATAAAACCCTTCTCAAGCAACTCATACAGTTGTTTCTTGAGCTCTGCCATCTCAACAGGTGCCATTCTATATGGGATTTGTGCTATGGGTTGCATACCCGAGATTAGATTAATCTCAAAATCAATCTCTCGGGGAGGAGGAATACTTGGAAGTTCCTCAGGGAAAACATCTTCAAACTCCCTAACAATCGGAACTTCAGAAGGATGAGGGCTCTCCATTGTGGTATCTACCACATGTGCCAAGAATGCAAAGCATCCCTGTCTCATCAACTTCTCAGCTACCATAACCGACACAAGACAAGTTGGAAGAATCTTTCTATCTCCCTAAAAGATCCATGTGTCACCATTGTCTGTGAAAACATCCGGCTTGGAACTGCAATCCAAGACAACCTTATACTTCTCTAAGGTGTCCATTCCTAGGATTATATCAAAACCCTACATCTCAAGTAGTATAAGATTCACTTGAATGCGATGTTCAGAAAAAGAAAGATTGTAGGGAGAACACACTTCCCGCAATACTGCAGATCCCAACAAAGGGGTTTCTAGCATCAAACTATCTGTTCTATGATTGACACTCATGTTGCAGTCATGAATCACTTCTTGAGTGATAAAAGACTGAATAGAACCCGAATCAATGAACACATATACAAAGCAGGATGAAGACATATCAGAATAAAATAGTTCCATCTAACCTGTCACAACCTGAGGGTTGACTACTGCTTGGGGCTGATTCATGGCATAGAATCTAGCCGTTGCTTGTTGTTGACCCTGTGCTTGATTTTTTGGTGTCGACGATCCAACTTGGGATGCCTGTCCACATCCTCTAGCATTATTATTGAACTATCGCCTCTGTGAGCCTTGCTGATTCTGCCTCTGGGGTTGAGTTACAGTTCTGACTTTCTCAGGACAATCTCTCTTCAAGTGTCCTGACCTCCCACACTGGAAGTAGTTGTAACTTTCTAAACTCTACCTAGGTGGTCCTGCCACTAATGTTGATGCTGTACTGGGGGCTTTACTTGGAGGAAAACTACAACCCCTACCCCTACTTGATGTCCACTGTGTCGGGGTATTAAACCTTGGTGGTGGTGGTATAGAGAATCTCGGCTTCTTAAAACTCTCAGACCTTTTCCCTTGAAACTGAGGATACACTTTCTTATTACTGGTCTGTCGCTTTTCGATCACAGACCTCTCTATCCGCCTAACGGACTCCACAAAAGTGGCAAATCTCTCCCTGTTTTCTAGAGCAGACACAGGAGTGGTCAATTCAACGTTCAACCCCTTCTCGAAATGCCGAATCCTCTCTTCATCAAAAGCTGCCATGTGCGAACAGAACCACAAAAGTTCCATGAACTTAGCTTCATATTCGCTAATATTCACATGTCCTTGACTCAACCTCTCAAATTGAGAGATTTTCTCATCTAGATACGTCTTAGGGAAGTATCTAGCAACAAATTCACGCCGGAATTCATCCCATATGACTTCAACTCCTGGTCTTTTGCCCTCCTCGATGGTCCACCAATGACCAACACTCCCCTTCAGAAGGTATACATCATGCCTCACCTTCTATACTTTAGGGATGTTGAGGATTCTAAAAGCTTTCTCCAGCTCCGTCAACCATAAATCTGCATCAGCTGGGTCAGCTGTTCCAACATATTCTGTGGCTCCCACCCGGTGAAGCCTTTCAAAGGTCTTTCCATCTCCTTGTCCTTCATTGTGGGTAGGTGCCCTCGGTGCAAGTGGTGGCATCCTATCCGCCATATGCATCATAGTCGCCATAAACTGCCCGAACAGGGTATGGAAAGATGGGTTCTCTAATGCAACTTGATCAAGATGAGGAATCTCATGCACGAGTTCCTCCCTAGCTTGATCCCTTGCACCTCCTCCTGGTGCAGCAACACTGCTCTCAACAGCATGTTCGTCATGTGATCCAGACATCTTCAAGTTCTTCTTCTCCTATATGAGTAGAAGACACTTATCAGATAATCTGGAAGACACTTAGAACAAACTCAACAACCTTAATCCTATATCTCTATAGACTCAGCGAACCTAAAGCTCTGATACCACTAATTTGTGATGAATAAACCAGTCTTAACTAATATAATAAGATTAACTAATGTGGAAGCGTATCGTTAGCAGTGGATTACTGAAAATTACTAAAAATTAAAACCATTTACAAAGAGATCCATTCTTATGAAAACTCTTTAAACAAGAACCAACATATTATAATTACATACTGGTCCACATTGTACATTCATTATGATATCTCTTCTCGAGGAATATAGGTACATCACTTTGCCTTGATAAAAGCGCAAATAACAAAATTCTCGAGGCATTCAAACCAAAATCTCAGATCGATTATAAAAACACTATCTACTGACTCCTAGGACCTGAGAGTATAGAGAAGACACATAGGACTCTAAATACGACACATGATAGCCAATATCTCCACCTAGATATCACCGTTGTCCCTATTGCTGCTGCTCTTCCCCTGCTATACAGTTTCTACCTCTTTGTCTGCGTCTACCTAAAAATGTTAGATCCCACGGGAGTGAGACAATTTGTAAATTGCCCCAACGATAGATATAACTCTCTGCCGAAAACATTATTATTGCAGTTTAATAGAAATAACTGAACAGTAGGATCATATAACCAACAACAGATAAATCAATATCTATGCATATTAAAGCAACATTTCTATTCAAGCAATTTAGATATAAAACTTGATAAGTCAACATGTCTCTTATTCAATAAGGAATTGAAGAACATATATATAACATTTATGTATCAAGGACATGCTAAGCAGGATAACATCAACCAGTGATTCTCGTATTTCAATCTTATGCAAATACGTTACACGACTGATTGCATTTTACAATCACACTAAAGCTCTGAGGAGATGAGGTATACCGCTCATACTCCAACCGACCATTGCAAAGTCGAAATCAGTACCATACAAAGTCAGTGGAAGAGCCGACTTCCATGACTTCCCACATCTCGGTCAGTGCGAGATCACATGCATGACATCTTGTGTCTCTGCTACATAGCTTTCTAGGGTATAGTGGCATCTTCACTATAGAGCTACAGTGGCAACTGCACTCTCTTCGCAATCAAGAGATTTCATGTTTACCTCCATCGATCCGACATTAACATTATCGGGAGATTAGTGATACATCCATCCCAGAACATATAATGAAGGATTGAGAGGTTTAATGTTTACCTTCCATCAATTACCCCATTAGGACATATGGATATTTTCGCCCATTTACCTCCACATATTAAAAATTATGTGAACTCCAAGAGATTCCATAGGAAAACCTGTTTCACCATCACCAACTACTGACGATGATGGATCTATGGTCAGAGCACTACATGAAAAGATTTCACTTGATTAATTAAGTACATTATCATATTCTTTAAGCATCAGTCAAGTTTTCAAACATAACTTATTAGGACAAATGCTATAAAGAAACATGTACTATTTTCATCAGTTACTTATCAGTCTTTATAAGACATTGGGATCTCAGTCCCTCATTTCAATACTGGGAATACTCTTCCCTTCACAAACTCAATTCCATAATCATATGGTTCTGGGTATTCAAACCCTTATCTCATCACTGAGCACTATTACCACTCTTTCAGGTATCGATCACCTTCAGGTCATCTGACCAAGGTAAACATGACACTTGCTACACAAGCATCTCTTATGCACTTGAGGCCCATTAACTCTCTTGTTACCTCTTACTAAGCAACAAGGCATATTATGGCACACAAGGACCAATAAATAATTTAAATAAATAAAGCATCATAGCTCATACCTGGGTATGTTCATCATCTCAGGATACCTGCATGGTTAGCACACATGATAACAGATATATCAATCATATTTCAATTCCATGCTATTCAAGGGTAACACCACTATTCCCTTACCAGGGTTAGGGTTTCCCATTTCATTTAAATCAGGGTTACTCATCCCCTTTGTTCAATTAGAACCAATGATTCATCTTTTCATTGTTTAAGATTAGGGTTTCACACTATATAGTATAATCCAGAATTAGGGTATCCCACACCTTTACCCTATTTATAATTAGGGTTTACTATTCACATCACATCACTCTAAATTAGGGTTTATCATTAAAATACCCTGAATTAGGGTTACTCATGTCATTACCCTAAATTCATATCACATTATCCTCCTAAATTAGGGTTTCACTCAGAATTTCCCTAAATTAGGGTTTGAGTTCATCAATTAACTCAATAAGGGTTTTATGATCTCTTCCTCAAGGATCATACCCTAATTGTATACCTCACTCATTTTGAATGTGCTAGGCTTGATTGCTACATGATTATTTTTCATGTATGAATCTCTCTCTCTCGTCCTCTTCTAGGATGTCTAGAAGATTTGATCAATTGAACCTTCAATTACATGAGGTATCCAATTGAATTGACCCATTAAATCTCCAATTACATTAGATATCCAAATGGATTAACCATGTTGAACCTCAAACGGTTTTGGTTACTTAGACCCTAAACGGTCTTGGTCTTTCAAAATTCAAACAGTTTGAAACATTTTAGGCTCATTGCCCTTGAAACCGTTTAAGCAAGAAACGTGTTGAAACCGTGTGGACTTGGGTCTCCGAACGGTTCTGATCGTTTGGACCCAAACGTTCTTAATACTGTTTGGTCCAAACCCTCTCAAAATCGAATGGACCAAAAAGTCTTTCAACACTTATCAATGAACCACCTATCAATTGAATCCTTGATTTATTCATCATTTGAACTATTGAATCATCCTTCAATTGGACCATCAATTAAGGTTTTGAACCCAATTGAACTAGGATTTATAATTAAGAAACCATCAATTAGGGTTTTGAATTCGAGGAACCTTCAAGGATTAACATTGTGGAACTAATCCAATTGAAATTAATGAACCGCCATCAAGTTATGATATGACCTGACCTCGGTCTTGAGGTCATTTGGATGACCTCCAAATGGTCTTGAGGTCGTTTAGATGACCTCTAAATGGTCTTGAGACCATTTTCCTCATCATTCATTAAAATTTGTGAAATCCAATTAGGTTTTGCATCATTGGATTGATCATCAATTTAACTATTGATTGCACTTCGATTTGATATCTCTAACTCTTCAATTACTCAACCATACTCAACCCTAGACCTCAAAACGGTCTTGGTTGATCTCCAAACAGTCTTGGTTGATCTCCAAATGGTATTGAAACCGTTTGGGGTGACCTCCAAATGGTCTTGAGACCGTTTGGGTTAATCAACCCAAAACATTAAGTCAACCAATTGCAAATTCAGCAGTTAACCCGATTAGGGTTTCTAATTGGAGGATTGTCCATATATTGAATTAATCAATTGGATCCATTAGGTCATCATCCAACATTTACTAGGGTCCTGACCTCAAATGGTCAACCCATCTAAACGGTCAACTCTTCTAAACGGTTTGGGATCCAAACCTCCAAACAGTTTGGTGAAACCATTTGGACCAAAGCTATTGAAACCGTTTGCAATGCAAACTTGTTGGAATGTGTGCCTAAGATGATGTCATCATCATCAAGCCTTAGTCCATCGAAAACTTCTGCCATTATCATGGTAGTTGCATCAATTATTCAAAGGAATTGCAAGAAGAGAAATTGAACATAATTGATTGAGAAATTGAATTCAATAACAATGAATAGGGGTTCAAGTTATATAACCCGCCTCCAATTAATCTTCAAAGCTTGGAGCTTCACGTCAACAATGGTGGAAGGAGATTTTTCACACCACAAGGTTCGTTCCTCAAGCTTTTGAGTGAAAAGGAATGGTTAGAATTGAAGATGGGATCGAGATAATAAGAAATCATGCATTGAATTGTGATTTCCACCATGAAATCAAGATGAACAAAGGTCAAGAAGCTTAACAAAAATTTGGGGGTTGTATTCCTACTTCTCCTATCTTCCTTGATCGTTTTTCAAGCAAAGAGAAGAAGTGGATTTGAAAAAGTCTTTGGTTTGAGTTGTAAAGGGTGTTTTTATAAGAAAAATCAATGAGAGAGAAAATGCCTCATGCAAATCCTTTAGTTCCGAAATTGTTGCCACCTATTCCCTCTTGGTTCCTTTCATGCAAAGGTATATTTATCACCACCGAACTCCCTTCCATTATCCATGAATTGAGGGAAAAGAAATTAAGCACCTCAACCTTTATAATAGTAATTATCCATAAGTGAGCGGATAATTCTTTTTAGTTTCTTAATGTGAGTGGGTTCTCCACTCACGCATATCTTTCATTTGACTTTGCAAGGCACAAGGACGTCCATATATGTGGATTTCAACCAACAGAGTTTTGGTTGAAGGGCAATCCATTTAATATAATTATTTTTGCATTATTTCAATTATGCTTAAATCTTGATTATTTTCATATCAAGATTCTCTCTCCTTCAAAGTAGCTAAAATGAGATGACCCTCTCATTTCCTTGCCTCTACAAGATTACAAGAATATTAAGAACCTTATTGAAGTGGTAAATTGCATATTGATCCATGGGTTTTGGGTAAATTGCACATTACACCAAAACTAGGTTATAATGCAGAAGCATTGCTTTATCAACTCTTTCTTGGTACTCAACCTTTTACTAGACATACCTCTGCATCCTATTCATTCCCATGATGCTTCAACACATGAGGAACACATTATCATGCAAAATTTGCAATTTAACCCCTCAACTTGGGTAATTTGCACTTTAGTCCACAACAAGTAAAACATTACTTTCAGCATTATTCAAAATGGACTAAAATTGAAATATAAGTTCCTCTTGATCCTTAATTACTTTTCAAAAGATAATATCAAACATATAATTATCTTTTTTAAACAAAACACCTAGGGTTAAAGCATAACCCAGGTCAGGGATGTTACAAATGATTTCTCATATTGTTGAGTAATCAACCCTTATCAGTATATTAAGATGTTTAATTATATGATTTCAGTATGTATGTGCCAAGTAGAAAAGTGTTCTATTTATATAAATCTAACTACATGTATAATATGTGGATTTCTCAGTAAATTATAGTGTTTGAGTATATTGCACTGCCAAGTTAGAAATGATATACATGTTGTATTTATAGTTTCAGATAAATAGACTCAGTACCATAGAGATACCAAAGTCAAGAATAAAAAAAGAGAGAGATGAAATGTAGTAAGAGTTTTTCTAGAATAATAAATAATAGATTTAAGGGCCCTGACATCATAGAATCCCTATGTGAGGTCTGCTCCTTAGGGATGAAACGACCTACCCTGGCGGTGCATCCAGTATACGGGGGTCGGAACGCACCCACAGAGCATGCATGGAGATGAAGCCCTTGAGGAAGTCTCCTAAGAGAAGATAGGTTACCCAATATGAACTGAAAGTCCTGGTGGTAACCCAGAGGTACCCACAGAGTGTACCAAGTTGAGGCCCACAGAGTGTCTCAGACCCTCCGCCTGTGTACTCAACCTAGTGGAGGAGTCCAGTTTACGGCACCATAGGAGTGCTGAGGCCAGAGAGCTAGTTTTCCTATTGTAGACCAGGACAACAGTCAAACTTAGCTATCCTGGGGTGTCAGCTAAGTCTTGTATGGTGGGATCATAGTTCTCTACGAGTCTTCATATGTAGAGTACACCACATATGATCAGGGCATAAGATAAAATATGTTCATATAGGTTCACAAAGTTTCTTATAAGTTAAAGAGTTAGGAAAGATGGAGTTTCGATTTGTATCAGTTGTTCTTTAAATGAAATGTTGATAATCCCTATTATTTAATTGTAACTATAGATTGCAACAGTTGTTATTTTAATGAGATGTTGATATTTCCTGATATTTAAACTATATTGTTTTAGATCTGCTCAGTGTAGTATTTCTTACATATTATTCCAATTAATAAACATAAATGAGTTATCTACGATGGTTGGGTCAAATTCTATTCACTGAGCCAGTAGCTCACCAACCTACTAAAACATTTTTCAGGTCAGTGTCAGTACGAGGAAGCTGAAGGATCGTATCACCCAAGTTCTTAGAAGGTAGTACGTAGTTAGATAGAGGTCTGTTAGTCCTTTCCCCTCGGTCTTTGGGCGTGTGGTGAGATAGAGAGGATGTTATGTAATATGTCACTTAAATTTATAGTTATCTATTGTGCTTCATATTTCAAATAGAACAATGTAATATGACATGTAAGTTTGGTTTTCCTCCTAATAGGGTTAATGGTAAGTTACTTCCACAATTTTATTTCAATTCGATGTTATTCGAGTCTTATGGTTTTCTTTAAAGTTGAATTTAAGTGATCAAGTAAAGAAAAGTTAAGAGTGGTTTACCGAGGGTGAATCCCCAATCTTCGGGGTCATTGGAGATGGCTCGGGGATCGGGACGTCACACTTTGCAAATTTCTTCTAAATTTATCTTGTGCATACAAAAGGTTGGGTTGAGTCCTTTGATGTCTTTAACAGAGTATCCAATTGCCTTTTTGTGTTTATTTAACTTTTTCATGAGTCTTCCCCTCTGTTCTTCCATCAGGTTTGCATTAATGATGATGGGGTTCCTTCCCTCCTTGTCTAGGAATTTGTATTTCAGTCCTTTGGGGAGTGGTTTCAGTTCTGGCTTCGGCTTGGGAGCCTCTTGATCTTTGCTTGACTGTTCCAGAGAAGCATATTTCCTTGTCTCAATTACTTCTTCATCATCACTGATATTTTCTTCACCTTGGTTAAGATAATCCAGTATTTCAACCACACACCAGAGGGTTTGGGTTGTTCAGGTCCTTCATCAGGGGGTCTACAATGGCCTTTTCCTCTTGAACCTCCTTGCAGTATTGGTTTTAGTTGTCCATGAAGTAAACCGATTCGAAAAGAGACGGTCCCTTCATGGCGTCTTTCACCTTGAAGTCTATGTGGTCATTTCCAACCCGGAGAGTTATGACGCCTTTGGCGACATCTATCAAAGCTCTTCCAGTTTCTAAAAATGGTCATCCGAATATCATAGGACACTTCGGGTCCTCGACAATATCTATCACAATGATGTCACAAGGGATGAATAAATCCCACACGGATAGGGGCATCTTCTACTATACCAACAGGTCTCTTGAATGTGTGATCTGCCAGTTCAATCCTCATGTTTGTTTTGACCATGTCGGTCAATCCCACTCTTTGAGATAAACTTAGGGGCATGGGGCTAATGCTCGCTCCCAAGTCCGCTAGACCTTTCCTTTCAAGGTTGTCCCCAACACAAAAAGGGATATTAAAATCTCTAGGATCTTTCTTCTTAGTTGGCAATTCAGCTTGAATAAAAGTGCTAGACATGTTTGCTAGATGTACTGTTTCAACATGGTTTCCCCTCCTCTATGTGATGATATCTTTGAAAAACTTTGCATATGTGGGCATTTCCTCCAAGGCATCAAGAAATGGAACATCTATGTGCAACTTATTCATTGCTTCCATAAATTTTTCATATCTTTTCTTTAGGTGTGCCTTGATGAGCTTGTATGGGAATGGGACCCTTGGTGTATACAAATTCTTCTTCATGAAGATTTCCTCAACAGGATCTGGATCCCTAACTTCTCCACTTTTCTTTCTGCTTTCTTTAGACTTTCCTTTGTCAATGGACTTCACAGAAGAAACTTCTTTCTCAGGTTGTGGTTCCTCATCTTTTCCTTCTTCGTTGTCATCCCCAGTTCCAGAGTTGATCAGTGTCCTCCTAGATTGGAGGGTAGCCATTTTTGAAGTCTCTATATTTGATGGAATTTTTCCTGAGGGATTCTTTACCAACTCTACCAACTGCGCAAGCTGTTGGTCAATTTGTCATTGGTGTGTCTGCATATCCTCCATCTGAACTTGCATGGTTGTCAAGATGCCAATATTTAGCTAGAGCACTTTGGTATAGTTGATTGTTCATTATTTCTTGCCTCTTAGCGAAATTGAATAGCTGGGCGACTAAGTCCTGTTGGCTGTTATCATTTCCTTGTCCTGATCCTTGGCATTGGCCTTGGTTAGATCCTTGGCTTGGTCCTACTCCTTGATGATTTTGATTCTTACTTTTCCATGAGTAGTTGTTCTTATTGGTTTGATAATTGGTTTTCTGAGTATACTGAGTTTGTTCGCTTCTCTTTTCAAAATTTGGCGGTGGTTTTTGTGAGTTGTTCAGTTGGTGTGAATTCTCAGCTGCATCCTTTTTTTGTAGCTGAATCTAGGGTGGTTTGGTCTCTTGAAGTTAGCGTAGGAAACGTTCTACATCTCTTCTTCACTTTTGCTTTCATCACTTTCCTATGGCTTGGTGTAGATACAATTATCAACCCCATGTCATCCTTCTCCATAGATGATGCACTTCATGACCTTCTCGGTATGCTTCTTGCTTTTAACTCCAATATCTTTCAGCTGTTTCACAGCAGTTGCTATTTTCTGAATTTATACTATTATGGTTTCTAAATCCTTGGCTTCCATAGACGGTCCTTCAGATCCTACCTTCTTCATTTGCCCTCTATCATTCCTATCATAGTCTACACCTTCTTGTAGCACAACCATGTTTTCTATTATCTTCATGGTCTCTGCTTGGCTTCTTTCTGAGGAAATCACTGCCAGCGGCTGCGTTCAACGAAGTCCTTCTGTATGAGTTAGACCATTATAGAAAGTGGTCACTAGGACCCCCTTGCAATAATTGTGGTGTGGGCAATCCCTAAGGTACTCCTGGAAATGTTCCCATGCTTCATGCAAGTTCTCTCCTAGCTTCTGTGCAAAAGAGGTAATCTTCTGCATGTTGTGGATTGTCCTCTTTGTAGGATAAAATTTAGTAAAAAAAGCATCTGCCAGGGGTCTCCACCCATATATAGATTGGTGGGGGAGATTGAGATACCAATATCGAACCTTGTCTTCCAAAGAGAAGTTGAAACCTTTGCAGTATATCACCTCTTGCGGGACCCCCCTCATCTTGATAGTATCAAAAATATTTTTAAAAGCATCAAGATGATGGTATGGGTTTTCTCTTGAATTCCCATAAAAAGGTTTGTTCTAGATCATAGATATGAGAACTAGTTTTAGCTCAAAATTTGCTGCATTGAAGTTTGGTATGATAATCAGACATCTAGACTCATTGGACCTTGTTGCTGCCAACTCACAAAGAGTCTTCCCTTCTTTGTCATCCTCGCTGTTGCTATCCCTACGGTTGTGATTTCTCTCGCCATCCCGCTCTCGATCGTCATGGTTCCTTCTATGTCTACGAAAATGGCAACGATCTCTGTGGTGATGGTCATCCTCACGACAATCGTCTTCATTTCGCTCTTCATGTTCTTCCTCGTGTTATTCATGTTGGTGACCGTTATTGTAACGACCATCTCTGTCTTCATCCGATCCTGGTGGTGGTGGGTTGTGTTGATTTCTCGCATCCCGCTCATCTCCTGAGAGAGTAACATCCACACTAAGTGGCATGGTAAAAGGAGCAAAGTCAGATGAGTCTGCTTCTTGGGTGCCTGAATAGACCACATCGAGTTAGTAAACTGGACGTGTAAACATGAACTATTCTATGCAAACTCAGGGTAGCAGATTTAAAGTAACTATGTTGTCAAGCTTAATGCTGAGCTTGAGGCACGAGAGTATAGTGAGTGGACTCAAGTTCTTAACCGTGCCATTTTATCTTGTCCCTAGCAACGGTGCCAAAAAGTTGACTGGCCTAAATCGCACGTCCAAAAGGAGCAGATTCAGAGTAGTCAGACTTTTAAAGAGATAACCTGACTCTCAGGCCCCACAACGATAAATGAGGTCCAATGTAGCGATCGGGGTCGAACACAGGGACAATGTTGGCAGTGTTAAGCGTATACAATCTAACACTCTTATACTCCAGATAATGAGGGTACAATAAAGGGGTGTTCCGTAAGGAACGATGGCACTCAAACCAAAATAAAGCAAGTAAAAAAAGGTAACTAAATAAAAACAAACAGAAATGAAAATAAGATGAAACAAGCATATGGAAGGAAACTCATATTGGGTTTCACCCACTAAGACTTCTCGCCAACATGCAACATCATCTCTCTCTCTCCCATATACTCTTATCAAGATTACAAGCAACCAACTATAATGTCTATTCCACTATTTCTTGAGATGAGGATAAATCTAAGTCTAAGGAAACCTCTCTCTCGAGATGACTACACATAAACCACATAGCATAACATATGATTTAAAGCTTTAGCATTCCAACACTCTTGTGCATTCATACTATTCCATACACATGATAAAAGCGATATTACTCTATCAAGATATCAACTATCAAACATCACAAGATGGTAGCTAGTCATTTGAGTGAATCATTAAAATAGGTGTATGGAGATAATCTGACAAGGATATATATATTCAACAGAAAGAGATAATTTATATGTTGGGAGATCCTTAGCGGCTACTCCGAACCCAAGTTAAGGTGTTTAGATGCTCATGCTTGCGGGCAACATGATGACATTATGGAAAGATGGATACATGAAGTACCATGAAGAGAGGAAGGAAGTACAACAAAATGGAATGACAGATCTAGATGGAGAGAGAAGAGATGTGATACGACACAATACTTCTTCAGATCTGGATCTAGCATGTCTATGGTGCAGACGATCTTCTTCTCTCGAAGAAGGAGTCTTTAGTCTTTCTTTCCTCAGCCTCTGCCTTTGGAGATCCAAGACTGGTGGATGGGATGGAATGGAATGAGTCTGGGATGCAACAATACTTTGTGGTCCTCGTGATTCGATATATCATCTCCTGATTTGACAAGACGGGTGGCTGGCCTATTTATAGGCACATTCCACCGACTTAAGCCTAGACTGCGGTCACGATCTGGGTTGGGGGAAGTATGATACTACGGTCACAATCTACTCTTTATTCCTTCTTTCATCGCGGTCTAACTTGGTCGCGACTTGGATATGGCTCGTAGTCTATATCTAGCTCGTGGTCGAGGTCGAGTTGTGTGTTTTGTTGGAGAGGTCGAGGTCGAGGCCTCCTCACTCGGTTGTGGCCTGCAAGGATCGTGGGCTTAGCAATGACCGCAGTCTCCAAGCTGGTCGTGGTCCGGCTTGATCATGGTTTGTAGGGATCATGACCCCATATGGATCGCGGCCTTCTTTGAGTCACGGTCAAACTTGGCGCCCGCGGTCTCCAAATACACCGTGGTCCCTGGTTTGATTGGTGCCTTTCTACTGATCGCGATCTTCATTGTGGTCGCAGTTTAGCAGTGATCATGACTTCAGTATGATCGCGGTCTGACTTGAATGCAGAATGACCCCGATCTTAAAGCAGTTGAAGATCTTGACCATCATTATTGAATGAGTGGGTCGCGATCGAGGTGACGACCGAGACTTGGGTTGTGAATGTTCCTGAAATCAAAATAAGGTGCGTAAGTGAAGTCTTTTGACAAAAAGATGCTAAAATTGTGTGGAAATTTAGCAAAGGATATGCTAAAAGAGGTATAAAATATATACAAAAGTACATAAAATGAAGTGTTATCTGCAGAGATCGGTCAAGTTTTGTGAATAGGAAACTCGATCGAACTTGGGCATTCCCAAAATACATCAAGGAATCAATCGAGTTTGTAACTCAACCAATTAACAACCTATAATGAATTTTGTAAAATGGTTCCTGATTTTTTATCATCTTAGTTACAAGTCATATCCTCAATATAAATGGTTACAAAAATCTTCTAAGGTGATTTGAAGTGTTTTCCACAAAAGTGCATTTGCATTGCTTTTGACTTGAACTAGAACAAGCTATGGCTTGATATATTTGATCTTTTTCATGTACCTAATACCTGAAATCAATCTCAAACAAACATATTAGATACATATGAATGGAATGGTTAAGGCATTATTAGAATATAGACAATGTATAACTCTCAAGTCAACAATCTTCCCCTTTTTGAAAATGACAAACCATTACTCAACATATTGAAAAGAATATGAGGTAAACCTTCACCTTGTGAATTGCAAGGGGATATAAGGTTGAACAATGTTAATTGCTCCCACTCAATTCATGCTTACTCTTACCTTCATGGTTAGTCTTTCCATGAAAAACTATAGCACATATATATTCTACATGGTCCTCTAGCAAGTCATATGATATTTCAGATACTTGACAAAAAAAGGATCATATAATCAATATAATCAATATGGTTGAGCTCACACTTCTCCCCCTTTTCTCATTATCAAAAATGTAGGGGGGAGAAGAGCTAAAAAGCATGTCTTCTCCATAGGCACAAACTAAACAAGAAACCACATATAACATACACCAGAATGAGACAAAACAAAGAGAAACAAGCAACCAATGTCATAATCAAAATATGGGATAACATACCACGAACTCATAAGATGTAGTCAATAAAAGAGTTATGCTGCATGAAAATAAGATTACATCACAAATTATGTCCTCTCAAAATAAGAACTATAAAACAACAAAGAAAAAAAACAAGTCTAATCTTTTTGGCAATGTGGTCACAAAGGAAGTGATGACGTATCTCTAAATGTTTTGCTCTACTATGCAATATAGGATTGTAACATAGGTTAATTGTACTAGTATTATCACAGTGGATAGGAGAAGCATAAAAATGAATGTTAAAGTCTTGGAGCATTTGCTTCATCCATAAGACTTGGGCACAACAACTCCCTGCTGTAATGTATTCATCCTCGGTAGTTGAAAGAGTCATAGTGCTTTGTTTCTTAGAGAATGAAGAAACTAGGCTAGGCCCTAGGAGGAAGCAAGTACCACTTGTGCACTTTCTATCAAATTAACAACCTCATAATCAACATCATTATAGGTAGTAAGATAAAGTCCTTTGACGTGGGATACCATAGTTTAAAATATTGAGTTTTGGATAGATACTTCAAAATCCTCTTAACCGATATGAGATGTGATTTCATAGGACATGATTGAAAGTGAGTACACAATCCAACACTAAACATTATATCAAGCCCCTAACAAACTAAACTTCCAACCATACCTCTATAGAGCTTCTCATATATCTTTTCTCCTTGCTCATCTTTGTCAAGCTTGGTGGTGTTTGACATGGGGGTTTCCATTGGCTTGGTGTTCTCCATCCCAAAGTGCTTAAGTAGTTCACTGGTGTACTTGCCTTGGTTGATGAAGTTTCCATCTTTTGTTTGTTTGATTTGAAAGCCAAGGAAGAAAGTAAGCTCCCCCATCATGCTCATCTCGAACTCACTCTACATAAGAGCACTAAACACCTTCCAAAGATTAAGATCAATTTTGCCACAAATAATATCATCAACATAAATTTGAATAACAAAGAAATTGGTAGTAATGTGTTGTAGAAATAAGGTAGAATCGACTTTACCCATGATATAGACATTGTCTAACAAAAAGTTCTTTAGTTTCTCATACCAAGCTCTAGGAGCTTGGTTGAGTCCATAGAGAGCTTTTTGTAACAAATAAACATGGTTAGACTATTTATCATGTTCAAAGCCTAGACGTTGAGCAAAAAATACTTCCTCCTCAATTTTACCATTCAAAAATTCACCTTTAACATCCATTTGATAAAGTAGAAAATTCTTGTAACTAGCAAAAGCAAGTAGCATTCTAATAGATTCAAGTCTATCTACATGTGCATATGTTTCATCAAAATCAATACCTTCCTGTTGATTGTAGCCATGCCCAACTAACCTTGCTTTGTTTGTTATCACTTTTTTGCTTTCATCAAGCTTGTTGTGATAGACCCACTTGGTCCCAGTGATCTTTCTATCACTTGGTCTTGGCACAAGAGTCCATACTTTGTTCTTCCTAAACTGTTTCAAATCTTCTTGCATAGCTAGGATCCATTCATCATCCTTGAAATATTCTTTCACATCTTTTGGCTCGAGTTAAGTGAAGAAGGTGTTGTCGGCTTGTTCTTTGTTGAATGCATCCCACATCCAAACCCTTTCAAAAGGATTACCTATGATGAGCTCTTTAGGATGATGCTTTGCAAAGCGGGGAGTTGGATCCTTCTTTTCTTCTTCTTTCTCTTATTCATCAACAAATACCTTTTTCCCTTTATCAACAATGTTTAGCTTTTTCAAGTGAGGGATTACCTCATCTAAAACATCATTATTACAATATTCTTAGAAATAGAGGGGTTAGTCTCAACAAATTTAACATTGATAGATTCTTCTACTTTAGACAAATGAATGTTAAATACTCTATAAGGCTTGCTAGTAGTGTTATAGCCAAGAAAGAAAGCTTTGTAAGAATTTGAACAAACTTGTCGAGAGAATCCTTGGTGTCCAAAACTGATGATTGCACATTCATCATGGTTAGAGTTGCCATCTCGGGCCCTATTTTGCTATGATTAGTCACTTTTATTGGCTTTATCTTCTAATATGTGAGTTGAACTTGGCTTAATCGAATTTATCCTTGATTTAATCCAATTTTTACACCTATGTGCATGTCAAATTTGGGCACTTGGGCCCAATCTTCTCTCGGCCCATCCTTCTCTACCCATCAGGATGCAACTATAGGGACCATGATCCTCTACTCTCCACTTGATTGTGATCTATCCTAGCAGCAACAGACCCGCCATGGTCTCCAACTACCACCATGCATACCGCGATATGCCCTCCTACATCCATCCACCCACAACACCCTACTACGATCAACAACATAACCCACCACCTCTCCGCTTCACCATCAATAGATCGCGGTCTACCTAACTCAACCACGATTGCAGTTGAGGCCTCTTCCATAGAGACATCAACATCCTGACTGCCACGCATGGTCCTCTTCTCCCCCTCAACCCTAACTGCGGACACGTCAGCTGCTCCACCAATGAACCAAACCTCGACCATCCTTCACACCGCTGCACCCTCGGTTGGATCACCCCATCTTCTGGGACTTGTACAACCTACGGTCATCACGATTCCACAAGCTGCCGCACCCGCGATCGAGTACAAGGGTCCACCACAACCTCCTGCCTCTACTTCCATCAACTGCGACCAACTCCTTCGACATCACCTAGGTCATGGTTGCATCCACAAACCTTCTCCAAACTACAGTCAGAGCATGGAAAGGACCCACGATATTCAGTGCCTATTACCCGTGGTCTCCCACCTACTGCACCGCGATCGTCTCCTCTATCATCGCAATCAAGCATCCACATCGACCACGCCTCCTGTTCGTGACCTCTTCCTCTCTGCCATCACGACCATGCAGCGTCGCCTCAACACCGTGACCTCTGACTTCCACCACCATTCTGTCCTCCGCCCACACCCGCCGCCATCATAGAAGCAGTTAGGCTGCAATCAAATGCCTACCACCTCTTCACCCTCCATCGCAGAACCTCAAGGAAAAGACAACCGCGTTCCCCTTCCACCATCCGCAACCACAGTTCCCATCTTCTTCACCATGGTCTGCCGCAGCAACGCCTGTTGCATCGCGGCCCTCCATCTGCAGTGCTTCCAACCGCAATCGCGCCGCCTTCACCAACGACCTATACCGCGACCTCCCCTGCCATCCAAGACCGCGACCCATGCAAGAAAGGAAGCTGAGGTCTGTGATAACCTCGACTGAGGTCTAAGCACTCAATCCAAACAGACTGTGCCTATAAATAGTCAATGCCTCCAACAGTCAAATCCATCTGCTTCCCGCGCCGCCAGGATGTCCACTCCTTGGCTCGACCCCTAGAGGGAGGTAGACCGACGACCAAGGGTGCCTCCAGGATGTTGCAATAGCTGCTCGACCCCTAAGCTCCATCGCCCTGCACCGTCGTCCATCCACAACCCTCTCCAGATGCCGTTAGGCTGCATGTCTATCCTCAGCCTAAGGAGATGGTCTCTTCTACAGCCAGG
This sequence comes from Alisma plantago-aquatica, assembly GCA_963693085.1. NCBI lineage: Eukaryota > Viridiplantae > Streptophyta > Magnoliopsida > Alismatales > Alismataceae > Alisma > Alisma plantago-aquatica. The sequence continues at coordinate 58,583,154 of OY856415.1, forward strand.
CTACACTTAAGAAGCATTCAACCCCTGGTGCAAGCCACTCCATCCATCCAGATCTAGATCTGTTGCATCCATCTATCCATTCCATCTACTGCCATCCATTGCATCCACACGCTGCTCCTCCTGCTGTGACTAAGGACGATGAGAAGAGAAGGAAGGAGGAGAGAGAAAGCCTACCCCGTTTTCCATGGTGGTCATCACTCCTCATCTAAATCTACCCCAACGTCGTGTAGAAGGTCGTCTCTTCACCGAGCTACGATCATCTTCTTCACCATGCTCATGGTGGAATCTTCCCTCTCTCTTGTTCTTCTTGTTTCTCTCACCATAAGTGAGTAGTTTCCTTTCACTGGGGTGTGGGGACTAGCCCCGTTGCCCATGCTTACATGTTCAAATGTTAAACATTCCATGGCTTGTATATAACTTTTCATTTCATTGTTAATTGTTCGATGTGTGCTTGTGGATTGATAACTTGCTTGCATTTATCTTGTTCTTTCCTATGTTGCGAGAACTTCAATATATGGGATAGAATGTCGATTAACACGGTTGACTCCCAAACTATAAATATAATGGGATTCCTTGAGGTCATAAGTGTATGATCCGTGAGGGGATGAGCCATCTAGCCCACAGTGACACTTCTGTGTGCCTAAACATCCCTCAAGGAGGGCCACAACTTCATTTGTATTTCTATATCTTTGGAACCATAAGTGTATGATCTGGATGTCTATGAGACATTTGATGCCTAAGGTGATGCTTACGCGGACCTAAACATCCCTTAGGGAGGGTTTGTAGTAGTTCTATTTGGATAGTTATATCTTGCCTGGATGTTTGTGTTTGGATATGTTTGCATGTGTAGCGGTGGTGAAACCCGGGTCCATCCCAACGATTCCCATCATTAATCTTTAATCAACTTCTAATCCTACTCTTTACCTTCCTTGCATTTAGTTTAATTAAACTCAAATCAACCTTTATTCTAAATATTAGTCTTGATCCAGCTAGATTCGACTAGTAAAAGATTCTTAAAAATGTTGTACCTTGGGATTCAATCCTCAACTATACTGTGATAAGACCCGTCCGCTTGTGGGTGGTATTATTTTACAAGGTTTTGGTAAAAACCTAGGGATTTCAGCCCTGGGTGAGTTTGTTAGTGCGATAATATTCCACATCAAATTCTAGCGCCATTGTCGGGGACAACAAAATCATCTAGTTAAATCTAGTTCTATTAAGGCTAATCTAGGATTTTTCTTTTACCTTTTAATACTATCGATCATATATACTTGAATTCAGTTCTACTCTGTCCATCTTACTACCAAAATATCTTTCCATCCTAGGTACCCACAAAGTCTAGTGTATGCACCGTTCAAACAGTGTCAGACTCACCGCTAGCTTTGACCCTGAGATAGACAGAACCTTTTGTCATTAGAATAGAGTGAACCAAGCAAGGATGGCACAAGAGGAGGAAATATCCCAAAGGGTAGCTCAAGCCCTTAATGCACAAAGAGATAGGCTTGTGCAAGAAGCCAGAGCTGCAGTTCAAGAGGAAATCCAAGCAGCTCAAGCAGCACCCTAACAAGCTGAGTTACAGAAAGACCTTAGAGAATTCTCAATCCCTAAAGCTGCTGACATTAGTCACCCAGTTCAACCTCCTCCCATCAATGCTCCTATTTTTGAGATAAGAGAACACAGGGTTACACTGTTTCAGAATAGCCCTTTCTATGGTAAGCAAGGAGAAGATAGTCAAGAACATCTTCTAAGATTTATAGATCTATGCACTATGACAAAGCAAAATGGAGTCACAGTTGATGCCATCAAACTCCATCTCTTCAAATACTCTCTTGCTGATAGAGCCATGAGTTGGTATAACTCCTTGCAATGCGAACCCATCACTATCTGGGAACAACTTCAAAATGTTTTCCTGGAGAAATTCTATCCTCATTCTCTCACCTATGAAATTAGGGGCCGAATAACACAATTCACTCAGGTCCCTGGTGAAACTCTTGCTGAAGCATGGGAAAGATACAAAGAGATTCTACACAAGTGTCCACACCATGGCATTCCTAAGAATCAACTCATTGAAATCTTTTACAGGGGTGTGGATGATGATATCAAGAAGTTTTTAGACTCCTCATCTGGAGGAAACTTCATTCGTCAAAGTAATGATAGAACATGGAAGGTCATCACCCTTGGAGAATAAAATCAAGCCAATTGGGATAGACCTGTGGGCAAAGGAATGCTAAAGGTTGCTATGGCAGAAGCTACTCCTGAGTATAAGTCTATTGCTGTCTCTCTAAAGCTTTTAGTTTCCAAGCAAGACCACCTCGAATCATCTATCACTACTTATGAAAGAAGATGCTCGCCCCCTCAACAACAAGAGCAATCAAGTCAGCTTCATTGTTCTGTGAAGCGTGTAAAGGTACCAATCACTCTACTTTATCCTACAATGTTCTCTATGATGTTATTCTGGGCAAAGTCAGTGGACAAGGAGATAATGGTCAAATGGAAAGTCTGAATGATGTCAACACTATCCCTGGTTAGGGGTATTATAATCCGAATCAGAATAGGAACCATCCAAGTTTTCAATATGGAAATCCTTCAGGAGCGGAAAACTCATGACAACTTGGTTCAAATAAACAACAATGAGGCCCACCTGGATTCTAGTATAACCAACAACAAAATTTCAAAAATCAAGGGAACTTTAGAGGTAACTTCTAGAATAGAAACTACAACAATTTTTAGAACAATTCTTAGTTCTAGAATACTAACCAAATCCCCTATCAACAACAACAAGGGCCACAAGCCGGTCCCATCTCTCCTGATGACAAACTCTCAGTCATTGAGAAGATGTTGTAGTCACAACAGACTATGATAGATAACCAACAAGACCATCAGAAGGCTATTGAATCTCAACTAGCTCAAATTGTAGGTAGCCTCAAGCCACTTGCTGGAGCTTTAGCTGGGCAACCAGAAGACAATCCGAGACATGTGGAACAACTTAAGACTGTGACAGCTCGTTCATGCTTTGTCTTACCAAAACCCACAACTCCTGTCACCGTGACAAATGTCCAAGGTGCTGAGCATAGGACAGTGGTGACTCAGAATGATATGATCGACAAGGCAAGTTCTGAGGAACCTATTGTGGTTGATGCAGAAGACTCGGCTGAGCCAGTTTTCCCAGTGTATAAACCTCGTATACCATTTCCAAGTCAACTCAATTTTACCCAGCTCGATACTAGGTTCAACAAGTTCAAGGAAGTCATGAGAAAGTTGTATGTCAATGTCCCACTCCTGGATGCCATGGCTGAGATGCCCCAATGGACTAAGTTCTTCAAACTCCTACTCAGTCGGAAATACAAAACTAAAGATCATCAGAAAATGAAACTGGCAAGAACATCATCTGATTTAGTGATGGATAGGATGCCTCACAAACATAAGGATCCTGGCTCTTTTAGAATTTCCTGCTCGATAAGTGATTCCATCAATCGACCAGGTCTAGCTGATCTTGGAGCTAGTATTTCTATCATACCTCTTAGCCTATGCAACAGATTGGGCCTTATTAACTTCTCACCTACCAAAATGTCCATTGATCTTGCTGAGTCCTCCATGACCAAGCCAGTTGGCATAATAGAACATATCCCCATAAGGCTTGGGAATCTATATGTCCTGTGTGATTTTGTAGTTATGGACATCAAGGAAAATCCACGCCACCCCCTCATTTGTGGAAGACCTTTCCTATCCACTGCCAGAGATCTAATAGATGTTGAAGCTGGAATTTTGACCCTAAGAGTGGGAAATCAATCTTTTGAATTCTATGCATCTAAAAGTGCTAAGGAGCGCACTCAAGAAGAAGAGGCATATTTTGTTGACAGTGTTAACCAATTCACTCAGATACAACAACAATTCCTTTCTTCAAAAGCTGATGTTCTCTTAGAAAAAGGCCATGACAAAGAGAAGATTGAGAGCAAACTAGTGTATGAAGAGATGAAAAAAATACCACCAACTGTGGAAGAAACACCTTTCAACCATGTGGTTACACATATTGGTCCTCCTTTACTAGTCCACGAGCATCCTCAAATAACTACCCCCTGGAATGCACCAACAACCAAGTAGATGGAGATTTCTCATTTCATCTTTCTACCTCAGCAAGATTTGGATTGTGGTTTCTACCGAGAACATCCCCCAGATCAATATCTGATAGACGTCAGTGACCAGAATTTTTACAAATAAGGGATAGTGCATAAGCAAATGAACTTCTCCTCCGAGCCTCAAAAACACTACATTATAAATGATGTCGTTCGAATTCCCTACAACTATTCTCCACTTCGCATCGATCAACAAAACTCAAGTGGTTTCCCTATGTGTTCTGACAATGTTCGTGCTTTATGGGGAAGATACAAGAGGCCAAAATCAAATCAAAGATAAATAAATGGTTGAGAAAGAAACCACCAAAAGAACATGTCAATCCAGTTCAAGTTCCACCTAGAGCCCCACCATGGTGATAGTATCCACATCGAGCCATCGACGTAAAACAAAGGCGCTTGTCGGGAGGCAACCCGATCAATAATTTTGCTTTTACTTTTAATTTTGAATTAAAACTTTTCCTAATTTTTTTTTACTTTTTAGGAAATTTTTCACCTGGTAGACAATGCATCACAAGATGTAGTCTTAAGTTTTGATAGTTTCCATTTTTGTTTTTACTTTTAATTTTGAATTAAAACAAAGGCACTTGTCGGGAGGCAACCCGATCAATAATTTTGTTTTTACTTTTAATTTTGAATTAAATTTTTTCCTAATTTTGTTTTTTTTACTTTTTAGGAAATTTTGCACTTGGTAGACAATGCATCGCAAGATGCAGTCTTAAGTTTTGATAGTTTCCATTTTTGAGATTTCAGATGGAGGACGCGTCGCCAAAAGGAATGCAACCACATCTGGTGGACCAACCGGCATGAGTTTTCCCCTCCATCTCGGATTTGGAGTTTGCTCAAGACGAGCAAATTTTTAAGTTTGGGGTGGAGGGTGGGTGGTACATACTTTACCTTCCACCCACTCCTATCTGTTTCAGACTTAAGATTTCATCGTTGCAATTTTGAGCATTTTTTTTCAAAATTTTTAAGTTTTCAAAGTAGTTTGTATAGAAACTTGATGAAGTTTTGACACTTTTTGTTTCAATCAAAGCCTTTATCTAGCAGACTATTCTATTTTTCCATGCAGTTTTGAATCATTATACCGTCCTTACTCGAAGCAAAACCTCAAAGGGGGACAATTTCTGAAACTAGCCAATGGTTAGAAATAATTGTGTGAAGCCTATGAATCCTAACATCATGATCAATAAAAATGGCAAGTGTCTGTCGAATTGAGAGGGATCAAACACATTGTGCTTCCTAATTGACTAGTGGAACAATAGCATGGAATCTCCATCAGACCCACATCAAGTCATTTTTTTAGCAGAGTAAGATAAGGAGAACAAATCAGTGTATAGAGTTGTAAATCAAGTTTCATTCTGATCTGAGCTCTCTTCTACGCTTCTTCTACCATCTTCGTACCCCTCCATCCACCAAAATAAAACAAAAATAGCCAAGACAGTGCCAAACCCTAAGTTCGGGGTGGCACACCACCTCCCTCTTTATTCGCTTCCTCCATACCCCTCGCTATGTAATAGGGGCGTACCACTAAGAAAAGATGCCAATGTGTACACAAAAAAATGCAATCTCGAGTCGAATAGAGGAGAGATTCACACAAAAAAATGAAATCAATGAAATTGCAACCATATAATAAAAAAAATCTCGAGTCAAATAGTGGAGAGATTTATTTCTTCCTTCCATACCACCCTTTACTCCCTTTTCCACCTAAAGGAACAATGAATGCCTACTCTTACCAAATTCCTAAAAACACCAGTGTCAGATCAGGTGCACACATGTCATTTTGCGGGTACCTCTGGACTCTTAGAAAACTCTTAGACATGCTTGATGTTGGAAAAAGTGGAGAGGAAGTGTGTTTGAGAAATGAACTCAGGAATGCAGATATTGTAAGATGTGTTCAGTGGTCTCAGGAAGTTGAGATGCTTAGTCACACAGAGTAGAGAAGAAACAATCGTGATGTGAAAATGAGGCAATCACATGAGTTGAAAGTATTCATTTGGCGACTGTTCCAGATTTTGTGTTACTCGAGGACGAGCAACGTTTAAGTTCGGGGTATTTTGATGATTGCACATTCATCATGGTCAGAGTTGCCATCTCGTGCCCTATTTTGCTATGATTAGTCACTTTTATTGGCTTTATCTTCTAATATATGAGTTGAACTTGGCTTAATCAAATTTATCCTTGATTTAATCCAAATTTTACACCTATGTGCAGATCAAATTTGGGCACTTGGGACCAATCTTCTCTCGGCCCATCCTTCTCTGCCCATCATGCTGCAACTATAAGGACCGCGATCCTCTCCTGTCCAGTTGATCGCAATCTACCCTAGCAGCAACAGACCCATGATGGTCTCCAACTTCCACCATGCAGACCACAATCTGCCCTCCTGCATCCATCCACCCACAACACCCTACCACAATCAACAACATAACCCACCACCTCTCCACTTCACCATTAGTAGATCGCAGTCTACCTAACTCAACCACAACTGTAGTTGAGGCCTCTGCCATAGCTATGTCAACATCCCGACTGCCACCCACGATCCTCTTCTCCCCCTTAACCCTAATTGCGGACACGTCAGCTGCTCCACCAACAAACCAAACCTCAACCATCCTTCACACCACTACGTCCTCGGTCGGATCACCCCATCTTCTGTGACCTATATAGCCTAGGGTCATCACAATTCCAAAAGCTGTCATGCCCGTGATTGAGTACAAGGGTCCACCGTGACCTCCCGCCTCTATCACCATCAACCACGACCAACTCCTTTTACATCGCCTCAGTTGTGGTTGCATCTGCCGACCTTCTCCAAATCGCAGTCAGAGTGTGGAAAGCACCCACAGTCTTTAGTGCCTATTACCCACAGTCGCCCACCTACTGCACCGCGATCTTCTCCTCTATCATCGCAATCGAGCTTCCGCATCGACCACACCTCTTGTTCGTGACCTCTTCCTCTCCGCCATCATGACCAAGCAGTGTCGCCTCAACACCGCGACCTCCGGATTCCACCATAGTTCTGTCCTCCGCCCACACCCACCGCCATCACAAAAGAAGATAGGCCATGACCAAACGCCTGCCACCTCTTCACCCTCCATAACGGCACCTCAAGCAAACAAAAACCGCGTTCCCCGTCCACCATATGCAACCATGGTTCCCATCTTCTTCACCACGGTCTTCCACAACAACACTGGTTGCATCACAGCCCTCCATCCGCAGTGCTTCCAATCACAATCGCGCCGCCTTCACCAACCGCCTATACCTCGACCTACCCTGTCATCCAAGACTGCGACCCATGCAAGAAAAGAAGCTGTGGTCTGTGATAACCTCGACCGAGGTCCAATAACTCAATCCAAATAGACTGTACCTATAAATAGCCAATGCCTCCGGCACTCAAATCCATCTACTTCCCGCACCGCCAGGATACCAACTCCTTGACTCGACCCCTAGAGGGAGGTAGACTGACAACCAAGGGTGCCGCCAGGCTGCTGCAATAGCCGCTCGACCCCTGAGCTCCATCGCCCTGTGCCGTCATCCATCCAAAACCCTCTCTAGATGCTGTTAGGCTACATGTCTATCCTCATCCTAAGGAGATGGTCTCCTCCATAGCCAGGCTACGCCTAAGAAGCATTCAACCCATGGTGCAAGCCACTCCATCCATCTATCTGCTCCATCTACTGCGTCCATCGTGTCCACAAGCTGCTTCTCCTTCTGCGAGCAAGGAGGATGAGAAGAGAAGGAAGGAGGAGAGAGAAAGCCTACTCCGTCTACTGTGGTGGTCATCACTCCTCATCTAAATCTACCCTGACATCGTGTACAAGACCGTCTCTTCACCGAACTGCGATCATCTTCTTCACCATGCTCATGGCGGAATCTTCCCTCTCTCTTGTTCTTCTTGTTTCTCCTACCATGAGCGAGTAGTTTCCTTTCATTGGGGTGCACGGACTAGCCCCGTTGCCCATGCTTACTTGTTCAAATGTTAAATAGTCCATGGCTTGTATATAACTTTTCATTTCATTGTTAATCGTTCCATGTGTGCTTGTGGATTGGTCACCTACTTGCATTTATCTTGTTCTTTCCTATATTGTGAGAACTTCAATATGTGGGATAGAATGTCAATTAACACGATTGACTCCCAAACTAGAAATAGAATGGGATTCTTTGAGGTCGTAAGTTTATGATCCGTGAGGGGATGAGCCATCTAGCCCAAAGTGATGCTTCTATGTGCCTAAACATCCCTCAGGGAGGGCCACAACTTCATTTGGATTTCTTTATCTTTAGAACTATAAGTGTATGATCCAGATGGCTACGAGACATTTGATGCTTAAGGTGATGCTTACGCAGACCTAAACATCCCTTAGGGAGGGTTCACATTGGTTCTATTTGGATAGTTATATCTTGGCTATATGTTTGTGTTTGGATATGTTTACATGTGTAGCGGTGGTGAAACCTGGGTCCATCCCAGCGATTCCCATCATTAATCTTTAATCAACTTTTAATCCTGCTCTTTACCTTCCTTGCATTTAGTTTAATTAAATCAAATCAACCTTTGTTCTAAATATTATCCTTGATCCAACTAGATTTGACTAGTAAAAGATTCTTAAAAACGTTGTCCCTTGGGATTTGATCCTCAACTATACTGCGATAAGACCCGTCCGCTTGCGGGTAGTTTTATTGCACAAGGTTTTGGTAAAAACCCAGGGATTTCAGCCCTGGGTGAGTTTGTTAGTGCGATAATATTCCACGTGAAAAACCAAACAAAGACAACCAAAAACATGAAAGAAATCAATTGAAGGCTTTGTACCACGCCATAGTTTATATAGTGTTTTCTTCAAAGATGGATAAGTGAAAACTCGGTATTGAACAAAACATGAGGTACTAATGGCTTCAACCAAAACTTCTTTAGAGTATCATACTCTAGAAGCATAGTATTAGCCATCTCCTATAGTGGTCTATTCTCTCTCTCTACAACCCCATTTTTTGAGGTGTTTAAGGTGAAGAAAAGTTATGTGCATACCAGATTCCCCACAAAATTTTCAAACAAATAATTTTCAAATTCTCCCCCATGATCATAGTGAATAGAGATGATCTGACAAGAAGCTTCATTTTCAAATCGTCTGCAAAAAGTCAAGAAAACACAAGAGCATCACTTTTTGAAACAAGAAGAAAGTCCAAGTATAGCAGAAAAAGTCATCGACAATAACAAGACAATGCTTGCTACCACGAAGCGATTGTGTACCCATTGGTTTGAATAGATGAACTCAAAGAAGGTCAAGAACTCTCTTAGTAATAAAGACTCCTTTGGATTTGAAGGAGGACTTAGTTTCCTTTCCTTGGGTACAATGTTGGCATTCCTCATCATTTTTAAAATCCAATTTAGGAAGTCCCTTTATTAAATCCTTTTTGCTCAACTTCTTCAATTGATGCATATTTACATGAACAAGTCTACAATGCCATAAAGAAATATCATTCAAATTGGCAACAAGACATCTACCAAAAATAGGTTTAATAGAGTCAAGAACAATAACATAGAGATTACCATTTCTATTTCCCTTATATATAACACTATAGGAGAGGGAATCTAGAAGCAAGCATTCAAGTGAGGTTGAACAAACAAGATAGCCACTATCACACAATTGACTAACAATAATTAAATTGTGATGTAGGACATCCTCAAGAAGAACATTCTTGATGCATAGTTAATCACCTACATCGCCCTCACTTATCATGTACCTTTGTTGTTGTCACTAGATGTCACTGATCCTCCTTTCTTCTTTGTGAATTGGTTGAAGTGGCTGATTTTACCTATCATATGCTTTGATCAGCCACTACAACAATCTATTTTCCTTTTACATACAAGAAAGGAATATGTCTATGCCCAATTTAAACTTTGGGATCCGATGTTAACTTGGGGACCCATTTCATCTTTGGGTTGGTCCCCTTCTCTCTATAGGGACAATTAATAGGGTAATGGTCATCACTCTCACAATGCACACAAACCACAGGGTTCTTAGAGCCATATGACTCTCCATGGAATATAGGAGGTCACTTGATCTTTTTCTTACCCTTTACCTTGCTCTTTCTTTGTGGATCCCCTTCATATCCCAAAACACTTTTACCACTATGTTTGGTAGAGTGATCTAGAACTTCATCAAGGGACTTTTTCCCTTTGAGGAATTTCTGCAAGGAAGCTCTTAGTTTGTGATTATCATAACTAATAGTAAGGAAAATAGAAGATAATTTATCAAGATCATCTTGTACGTGAGTAAGTCAACCTCCAAAGAGAGGGCACTAGTAAGATAAGAATCTTTTTCTAAAGTAAGACTAGCAATGTAAGGACCCTGACTTGGGTTTTGGACTAACCCTATTTTCCTTACCTAATTAAGTTGCTTAGAACTTTAATATAATCCTTTGAGGTGTTTTTTTATCATGTGACACACTTATGTTTCAAGTCTGGTCCCGTTTGAATGTTGTTTGAGCAATGATTGCTTGTTTTGGACCAAAGTGCAATTTACCCAAGATGAGGGGTTATCTTGCAATATGTCACATGTTGAGCATGCCCATAGTTCTTTATCATCATAATATAGAGAATTATTCTATGGGGCACCTTGTGAAGAGCCTAAGATCCAAGTTGAGCTTATATGGTTGACGCTTGTGCTTTATGTGCTAGTTTTGGTGCAAATTGCAAATTACCCACAGTTGGGGGTTAACATGCAATTTACCATCTCTAGAGCATTACTTTTCTTGTTTGATATCATATAAAGGATGACGGAAGATGTGGGTGCCTTGTTTGGATATCAAGCAAGGAGTGGCATCCTCAAAATGATAAAGTTCTATGAATCATGTGTGTTTTGACCTTGGAATGTAGTGTATCTGTTTGGTGATGTGTATCAGTTTGGAGATGTGGCACCCTTGGTAGGAAGAAAAAAGTATGATACTCTACCTAGAGTATATCACCATAACCTTGCATCTTAAGGTGGTTGCATGTGGCCTTTGCACATGGACAAGTGTCATCTAGACTCTTAAGGTGATGACACCTCTCCTTTGATCTCTCTTTCTTCCCTCAAGTATATAAACCCCTCCCTCTTCACACAAGTAAGCCCTTTCATCCATTGTTATTCTTCTCCTCTTGGTGTACGATCTTGGAAGCTTAAGTAGCAATAGGAAGTCCTCATGGAGCTTGAGAGGTTGAGTTCCTTACTCATGGTGATTCCTTGTTCAACTTCCATCTTGGTGAGTTATGTTTCTTTGATGGTCATTTCTTTAAACTCTCTTCTTCATATTCTTCACCTCTTGGACATGGATCATACCTTGGATGAAGGTTGATTAGGATTTGGTTCTCTCTCTTTCCATATTTCTTGAGCTATCATAACCTTGGCACCTTGTTCTTTCTTGAGGTGATGTTGAGGTCGAGTTGGGACTCTTGATGGACTATCTTCCACCTTGGGAATGTGTGCTTTAGAGATTTGATCATGGAGCTTGAACCCTTTATGGAGACCTTCTTGAGCTGGGTTATATAAATCTTATCCTTCTCTTTTATTTTCACTCTTATATGTGCTTAAGTTGATTCTCATCTTTAAATCATTTATCTCGTATATGCTAGTAGTCATTGATGGTTTTGAGAACTAATTTGAGGAAGGAACCTCATTTAGTTTGTTGTTCATATCTCATGATTTTTTGCCATGCTAATGAAAGGACTAATGGCCCAAAACCTAAGGATGAAGATGACTAAACTGACACACCTTGATCTAGACGACACTCATATCTGACACGCCTTAAGGGTGCTAATCTGACATGCTTTGTGATGCACAAACTGTGATGCCCGATGGATGTTTAAACTGTGAAGCCCAATTGATGTTGAAACCATTATGATCAATTGATTCCCTAACCCTAACACTCGACACAACTTGTCCGACACACAAAACAATGGTAAGGTTGATGGCCTAAAGTATGCTTAAACTGACACACCTAGCTGGTGCTTAAATCATCACACTTGATGATGTTATGGTCGATACATCAAACCATGAGGTGGCCGATACAACAAGATATGGTGAAAGCGATACACTATGTTATGCTTAAGACCAATATAATCTTGATGTGTCAAGTCTGACACAAGGGTAGTGGGTAGGCTGATACACCTTGATAAAGTTAAGCCAACACACTTTATAGAGTAAGTGGTTGACACATTAGGGTGAAGCTAAACCTAGATGTCAATACACACTTTATTGAGTAAGAGACTGACATGAAGATGAGTTAACCCAACATACTTACATGAGCTTGCCCGACACACCTAGGTGTGGTTGGGACAATACATGAGTATGGTGAAATCGATATCCCTCTAGCCAGAAAAAACTGATATGTCAAGGCTAACCCAATATGTTGCAAGTTGAGACACACTTTGATGAAGTAAATAGATCCACCTAGTAGATGTCAAGTCGACACACCTTGGAAGGGAAGAAATCGATACCTAGGGATGATGATAAACTGATATCACAATATGTGTGTGAAATATCTACCCTAATTTGAAGGTGAAACATATATCTAGGGTTAGGAGATAGATCAAGATGCCATGCAATTGCTTAATTTTATACATGTACAATGAAGGGTTGTTACACCTATACTCTTATGAGTGTATGTAGTCATGAAATAGTGTCATGATCTATGTATGATGTTATGACTATGAACTTATCTCTAAAACATCCAATGAGGTGGGAGGTTATAGAAGTACGGTTTAGTGGTAAAGTGACCGTATGATAATCCTAATCATAAGATGGTAAGACTTATGTGCAAACCTTAGTGAAATATTGTAATCCATGACAAGTGTCTTCTATATTCTTTTCTACATAATCATAACTTATGAGAGAGGTTAATGATATCCCTATGTGAGCACATGATAGTGGTGATGAGCCCAGATGAAATCAAAGGGGCATTATCTGTTGTGTAGAAATCATGTGAACAAGTGTTATGGTCTAATAAGCACCTTGTGTATAATTTGAAGTGGAACCCTCTAGTTATGTAATCTAAGGTTTGACATTTCTTAATAAGATAATGTTGTTAATAACTTGTGAAGGGTAATGACATATGGGTCACATAAAGATGAAACATCATGGTGGTACAAAGGTCAATGTGTTTACATAATACATTGTTGTAACCCACACATAACTTAATGAGGTAATACACATATGCCTTTATGAAATGGTGATACCTAGTGCTGATGACACAATGAGCTATGTCATACCTAACTAATGTTGATCAAAATTAAATCAGTTCCAAGAAATTGGAAATGGTGTGTTTGAGGTTTGGTGATAATAGCCATGATGTAATAGACTATATGTGAAAAGCATTGAACCTGATTCTAAAGGATAGGTCATATTATTGAATATATAGAAAGCATGATATTTTACTCTCTCTCTCTCTTAATTACATCACTTTAACCTTGGGTGTTATAATTAGTGAAGACTATGCAATTGGTTAAATAATATCAAGCTTTGGCTATAAGTCTCGGTAAGGGAACATGGGAAAAGTATGAATATGTGAATGTCCATACTTGGTTATATTGTCTAAATATACTCCAACTTATGGGAGGTAGTGAAAGTCAGATATTTGAGATAGAATGATGCTTGAGAACCTTATGTGGAATAAGCATGGAGCCTAATCCTAAATTAGAGAACTTATGATGCATTGCTTGCTTTATTTAAAGGTGTTTAATGTGTCTAACATATTCTCTCTCTGAATGAAATAGCTATTGATTGCTACGGTATGTATAAGTGATGTGGCACAAATGATGATTGGCATAAGTAAAGCTTATATGCCCATTGAAGCATGATAATATAACAATGAATCACAAGTGTGATGGGATGGGTCTTAGGACTTGACAAGGGCTCAATGCCTAGTTGAGGTGATATCCTTTGGTTTTGGGATGAGGGATTGATATCCCATAATATGTTGATGGTGAAAACCTTATGAATGGTAGTGATATAGTGTTATGAGATGATGTGAATCAGTTTACATTAAAAATGATTATATCTTCCATTGTAATACTATGCCCTTTCTTTTGAAGAGTTTTTCTATGGTTTTTATGTTGTAACTTGATTGATGCTAAAATACATTTTAATTGGTCTAATTAATCAAGTGGAATCTATCATGTAGCTTGCCCTATGCCATAGATCCATTCCAATGTTAGTTTTATTGCTAGATGGTGAAATGAGTTTAACTCGGAGCACATATTTTTTGAATATGTGGGGGCGTAAGTCGAGTACCTCCTTCTGTCCACAATTACAGGTGATATGTGATAATATGTGATGTGGATGGCCATGTGTGAGCCAGTCCTTCTTTTAAGAATGGCCATGCATGCGCATGTTCTCCTAGTGCCATTACCTGTACAAAGATGGGATATATGTTATATGGGTGGCCATGCATGAGCCAACCCTTTTGATGTGATTGTATGTCACTTTTGTAGTTGACTGATATGTCTCTGCGGTGTTCTCATGTACTAGCCACGAGGTGTGGTGAGGTCATGGATTCTGACTCTTCCATTGACCTTGTACGACACTAATTTTGACTTTGCAGTGGTCAGTTGGATTTGGGTGGTATGACTCAAATCCTCAGGGCATAGTAAAATATGTAATCAGCCGTGTAGTGTACATATATAGGATAAAATACAGAAACATTGGATGAAGCCTTACCTTGCTTTCATACTGCTTAGTTTGTAATAGTTATACATGTTATACACATTCCTTTTCAAGCATAAAGATAACTACTATCAACTGTAGATGACTAAACTGCTTAAACAAGTGATAGTTGCTGAATCTAGTCATCTTATATTAATATTCCTTTCTGCTAAGTAATTTTTAATATTAATAGAGTTGGATGAGAGTTATATCTCTTGCTGGGACATTTGTCTCGCCCCATTGGTTAAAAATCTTTTAGGTGGATGTGCATGCCAAGCTAAAGATCAGATAGTCGAGGACATAAAATGAAGAATAACTACACCTGGTGGATCATGGTATATGGATAGTGTCTAGTGTTAGAGTCCTATGTGTCATCCCTATACACTCAGGTCCTTGGGGGTGTTCTCTATGTATTCTGATGACATGATGATTGATATGTGGTTTTTGGCTTGTGTGCCTTTGGTGGTATGTACATACATGTGGAACTGTTATCTCATGTAATCAAGTTGATGGTGAATAATAATGTAGCATCTTGAATATATGTTATGAAGTGCAAGTATTTATTCTTGTGTAATGAATCTCATCTCATGGTGCTTGCCGCAAATTGGTTTTAATTTCCTATGATTTTCAATAATCTGTTGTTAATGGTTAATCATGGCTTAAGTTTTTAGTAATCTCACTTTGTGTGGCAAAGGGTATTACAAGCAACTTCATGACTTGGAAGTAAAGGTCTAGAAGAGAGATCATTAACTTGAGAAAGTAATCTAGCATTTTCAGTTCTAAGCATAACAAGCTCATCAAGATAAATTCTATTCTCATCCTTAATAGCATCACAAGCAAGCTAAAGATCATAATTTTCAATTTGAAGTAAAGCAAGCTCATCTTGTCGGACATGGGTTTCTTCCTTAAGACTATTGATGTTCTTAAGGTAGATGTCATTCTCTACTTTAACTTCATTGTATTAGATCTCAAGATCAAGAAACTACCCTTGCAAGGAATCAATTCTATTGAGACGAAACTTATCATTTTAATCAAAAATATCAATTTTAGCATACAAATCATCTATTATCTCACTTAGATAACTCATGCAAGCTTACCTCACTTACCCCACCAATGTCTTCACTTGTAGAGGCCATGAGAGCAAGATGGCATTCTCTCTCATCGGAGCTTGAATCACTACAAGAGGAGTCTTCCCATGCGGCATGGGCTACATCTCTACTCCTTTTGTCCTTCTTCTTGTACTTGCCATCCCTCTTGTAGTCCTCCCTTTTCTTGGAGCTGTTCTTATTGTAGGACTTCTTAGACTTGGGGCATTCATTCTTATAATGCCCTTTTGGTCCACATTCATAGCACTTTGGAGTGGAGGAGGAAGACTTTCCCCTAAAGTGCTTGCCCTGAGAGTAGTTGGCTTCATGCTCACTTGGGTCTTCATCTTCACTTGAAGAAGGAGAGGTAGACAGACATGCTAGTTGTTGTTGGAGAAGGAGTGCTTCCATTTGAGTTTTGAATGCACTATCATTGATCTTCTTTTATTCCTTCTCTTCTTGTTTTTTATTTTCCTCTTGCTTGTCAAGCCTTGAGTCATGAGCTTGAAGGTTGCCAATAAACTCTTAGTGGCAATATACCAAGACTTCTAAATTCTTCAATGGAAGTCACCTTGGATTCCCATCTCTTTGGGAGAGACCTTAAGATCTTGGAGTTGATGGTCTCCTTGTCCGTGGTGCGGCCCAATTGAGCAAGTCCATTGATGATGGTGTTGAGACTTGTATACATCTCTGTCACTCTCTCCTTCTTGACCATCTTGAAGTTTTCAAGTAGACTCTTGAGCATGTAGATCTTGGACTCCTTGACTTGATTTGTACCTTTATAGGTGATGCACAACCTATCCCAAATCTCATGGGCTGTGTCCCTAGAAGAGATGTGGTTGAGCTCTGAGGGGGTGAGGGCCGCATATATGATGCTTATTGCCTTTGCATTCAGTTGTGCCTTCTTGACTGTAGCTTCATCCCAAGTGGATATCTCCCCCATCGGATCCTTGTATAGAATAATCACCAACTTGCACATGTCATAGTTCATCCCTCGAGGGTATAACTGCATATGTCATTTCTAATAGAGAAAATTGGTGTCGTTGAAGAGTGGGGGTCTCATGGAGAAGCCCTCCTCTAGGTTCAGGGATCCAAGCAAGTTGTAGCCCATCTTCTCATCTTATGGGATATGTGTAGGAGAAGACAGTGACTCTGATACCACTTGTTGGATCAAAGGACTCTAGAGGGGGTGAATAAAGCTAAAACACTTGCACAAAAATCGTTAGACATTCAAGTAACTTCAACTAGGCACAATTGCAAATAGCAACTTTAATGGAAGTCTAAACATACATAGCAAGGATGAGAGAGATTGAAACAAGAACTTGAACAATCTATTTAGAGTGGTTCCACTCACCAAACTAGGAGAGAGTCAACTCACTACCTAGAGAGGTCAAGCCCTAGGATTTTGCGACCTATGTATACTTATACTCCACTACAAGACATACAATTTGACCTTCCTTTTCCATAACTAGGATACCTAACTTCCCTTTGAGGTCAAGGAAGATAGCAACCTTATAAACAAGGACTTACCTATCCGTATGAGCTAGGGTCTTCTACCTCTACAAGGTCTTCCCCACTCTTGCAAGAAGTTGGACACCTTCGCCAAGGAGATCCCCTTCTTGCAACATAATTTTTGCCTTGAAGGATTTACTCACTCTACTCCCAAATCTTCAGTCTTGTCCTCCTCCTTCACTTGGACTGGCTTTTTGCACCTTCTTTTACAACTTGAGGAAGCATGCACCTTCTCCTTCACTTGGAGCAAATTTCATAAACTTGATCTTGAAGAAAGGGGTTGGGGAAGGAGAAGCTTTGAGAGCTTTACAAGTATACATTGAAGTTCTCTCTCACACAAATCCTATCTCACACATATGGACAAAATGAATTGTAATCAAGAGAGAGAAAGGGGCTCAAATGGCCTAGATACACTCAACTATAGCAAGGACCTTGAATAGCATGAATGAGTAGCCTTGAAATGAACTCCAAGAGGTCCTATTTATAGTTGAATATGTCCACAAGTGTCTAAGAACACTTAAGAATATTTTCTAGCCATTTGGGGTGTTGCAACAGACATAATTTCGAGTTTTGCAACACTCCAATGATAGGAATCTTTTTTGTGTTTTTTGTACAATGCAGTCAGTCGAGTTTCGATAAAGGTAACTCAACCAATTGCACTATTCGACCAAGTATATTTGAAGAATCAATTGAGTTTGTCCTTGGTGAAACTCGACTGACTACTTTAAATTGGTTTTTCTCAGTGTAGGGATCACTCAAGTTCTGTGTGTAGGAAACTCTACCGAAGCTGGACATTCTCAAAATCCATCAAGGGTTCGGTCGAGTTTGTATCTCGACCAATAACAACCTATAATGAATTTTGTAAAATTCCTTTTGAGTGGTCAAACGTTCAAATCAAGGGTTCTTGATTTTTTATCATCTTAGTTACAAGTCATATCATTAATACAAATGGTTACGAAATCATCTAAGGTGATTTGAAGTGTTTTCCACAAAAGTGCATTTGCATTGCTTTTCACTTAAACTAGAACAAGCTAGGGCTTGATAGATTTGATCCTTTTCATGTACCTAATACCTAAAATCAATCTCTAACAAACATATTATATACATGTCAATGGAATAGTTAAGTCATTATCAAAATATAGATAATGTATAACTCTCAAGTCAACATTCTCCTCCTTTTTGACAATGACAAACCATTCCTCAACATATTGAAAAGGATATGAAAGTTAAATCTTTACCTTGTGAATTTCAAGGGGATACAAGGTTGAACAATATGAATTGCTCCCCCTTACCTGCATGTCCACAAAAAACTATATCACATACATATATACCACATGGTCCTCTAGCAAGTCACATGATATTTTACATATTTGACAAGAAAAGGATCATATAAGCAATACAATCAATATGGTTGAGCTCACACTTCTCCCCCTTTTGGAATTATTAAAAAGGTAGGGGGTAGAAGAACTAAAAGCATAGGTCTTCTCCATAGGTGCAACTAAACAAGCAACCACATATAGCATACATCAAAAAGAGACAAAACAGAGAGAAACAAGCAACCAATTTCATAATCAAAATATGGGATAACATACCACAAACTCATAAGATATAATCAATCAAAGAGCTATGGTGCATGAATAAAAGACTACAACACAAAGCATGTCCTCTCAAAACAAGAACTGCAAAACACTAGGACCATTGTTTTGGCCATGACCATGGTGGGTGGCTTGTTGAAGTTGCTTCAAACTTGGATTTTAATTGTGTTTTTTAACAATTGTAGCACGCCCATTCCATGGTACCATAGTCGTGTTGGGCTATTTTACTTACACTTTTATCAATATATTCATCTTCCATGGAGTTCTTTACTTTATCCATACTCTTGGCCACTAAGGGAATGTTAGGGAAGCTCTTGGACTCTCTTTAGTCTCCTCCAAGGGTATAGAAACCCTTAGATCATACTTATTCTGTCACAAAACTGTTTGTTACCCAAATCATTGCTCCTAATGGCTAGAAAGCCAAAGGCGAGAGGACCCGAGCGTCCATCCATAGGATAGGTCACATAACATATGCATGAATAAAACCACAAACAAATATTAAGGTATGAGATAAGAAAGCATAAAATAATGCTAAACTAATACCTAACAAGATCTTAGGTCCCATATATCAACCATGTGTATTCCATTTGCAAGTCATTATACATCATCAGAGTATAAGAAAATTATCATGAGTGTGGAAGCATTGATCATTGTTAGAGATTCATAGTGTACCTACTACCTAAAATCACAAAATGGGTACACATCAACACAATTGTGCTGAGTAAGCTGTGCACACATATAAAATCATAGGTTTAAGAACATATATTGCTTGTAACATAAAGTAGATAACAAGAATGAAGAAACAACATTTAAAGACTTTCTTATTAACATACACATGTGTTTTATGTTCATTTTTCTATTATACCAACAATATCATATGGCCTTTAACTAGCTTCTCAAAGGAAGGGGTCCATGAGGGTGCTCAAGATTAGCTATCCTATATCAACATGAGGGACTACAAGACTAAACGTCATGAGTTAACCCTATTTGTAAGGGACCTCAAGGTCATTGCCAAGAGATAACCCTTGTATCAACATGGTATGCCCTATCATGACAACTCAAGTAGGACACCCAACCTTGTGTCCTTACCCCGTGAATACAGACAGGTGCACAAGGTTGTCTAATGGACATCTATCATTATGTTTTCAAGTTTATTCAATACATGTAATCAAGACCAAAACATAGTAGTCATAGGGAACGATATCTCAAACAAGTATATAAGCCAAGCATCTTATATTTCATACATACAAGCAATTTCAATACCACTATTCTGTCCAATAGGAGGATAAAGCGTACCTTGATATGAGAAAACTATCATTATACAACATGATTAGATCTTTGAAAAGAGTCCATCAAAGAGATCCAGACATTACAAGCATATAAACTTGGATCAATATCAACAAGTTTAAGTCTCATTAATCATTATCATGGGTGTTGGATGTGTCACTGACGTCTAGGTACTCATTTCCTTCAACATTGTTTCCAAAATCCCAAACTAGATCATGCATTATCATTATCAAGCAACATAGTACATCATGGGTTCATTGAGCTCTTAGAGTGGTACATCACATCTAGATCAGGGATTTCCAACCTAGGGTTTCATGATATTAATAGGGAAAACATAAGATTTAAATATGACTAAGTCTTAATCGTCATATCATCCGTTTAAGTCATATTTAGTCATTTTCATGCAAGATGGTCATCATAAGAGCACAAGATAGATCAAGATAGATTTAGTGTCATAAAGATCAACATGTCACTGATTTAATTACATCAAATAGCAAGGGTGACCATTAAAGTGAGATTTATACAAGGTTAGATCTCAATATAGCAACATGCACATTAGGTCACATTTCAATGTCATGTATAAGTCACTTAGTCATAATAGGGAAATATTGATCCATAAAGCATTTCGGTCTTAAAATCATGTAGAGTTATTGATCTAGATCAAACATGTCAACTTGGGGTTTATATAATAAACTTGGGCATCAAAATAATGATCCTTATCATCAGAGTTCAAATGATACACATTTCATGGTCCATATCATAAAATAGAGCCATTCAAAGGGATAAGCATGATCAAGTTCAATTACAATAGTAAAAGATAGCATATGTAACTGATTAGGGTCATCAAAAGAAAGTGGAGTCAATATATGATGATGGTTTGACATTAAACATGTAAAAGAGACACATTTCATGGAATTTTCAACATAACAAGAGATACAAATGGAACTAGACTTTGAAACAAGGTTCACTGGATAGATCTCATTGAGTAGATTAATTTTCATATATAATATGTCCAATATAGAGTTATAAGTAATTTTTTATCAATTTTGGAAGATTAGACATATATTTGCGCGAGAGGGAGATTATACCACATGGAGAGGGGCAACGTGGCACACCTCTATTGGGTGCCCTAGCAGGTCCACGTGAGTGGGGGTTGTGGCTCCACATATCCTTTGACCAGGGCCAACCCAAGAAAGATGGAGGGGGGCCCATGCGATCTCGATCATGGGATGGAAGATCGATGGTCGTCTCCTCATCTCTCGCCTTGGCCAGGCATTGCTGGATCAGATGTGCCCGTGGCGGAGCAAAGCATAGTTGCTCCCCGGAGTCTGATCTCAATGGAGATGCAAACCTTGAATTTTCTCAAAAGGTATCTGCCTGGGTTTTCCATGCTTCTGCGCATGACCTTGATCATGGCTTCGGATGGGTAGAGAAGAAAAGCCCAAAAGGGGTGCTACGGTGGCGCAAGCAAGCTCAAGGTTGAAGATGAACTCAAGTAGTGAGTTACAAGGGGTGTTAGAGAGAAATAAAATGGGGGAAACAAAGGCCGGCATGATTTACAACAAAAAAACTTAAAAAGAGGTCATGAGGGCACCTCCTAGGCCCCATCCACTATGGGCGCCGTTAAGGTGGCTGACCATGGCTGGAGGGTGTGCCATACCTCTCATGCAATCCATTTTGCTAGGAAAGAGTAGAATTAGTTCATAAGAGCATGGGTAAGAGATTTGGTGAAGAAAAGATCATAAAAGATGTCAAAAGGGGGAATTTTGTTGGCAGCCTAGGGGCATGGGCGGTTGCCTAGGCGCTGACCCTGGGAGCAAGGTTGGGGATGACTCCCCAACCCTCAGATTGGCCCCTGATCCGTGGGTGCCTGATCGAGTGGCTGAGAGAGGCTCCTAGCCTTGTTTGTGCATGGGCTCCATGAGGGCTATGAAATGGGCCACACCTAGGTGAGAGGAGAAGGGCCGAGGCCCAGAAGGAAAAAGGAGAAGAAATGCTAGAAAAAGAGCAAAATCAAAATGGCCATAACTTTCTCCTTGCTTATCCGATTTGGATGAAATATTCACCATTGGATCCAGAATTTTATCCTATATCTAATGAAAAAGGTTTGACATCAAGATCAGAATGTTGAGTAGTCTCAAAAATTCAAATCCATCCTCAAAATTAATTAAGCACTCAACATTGCTAAATCGGGTTAAAAAATGCAAACATCAATCATATCTCAACTATGGAGCCATATATAATTTCAAAACATCAAATTGAGGACGAGGGAAGTCATTGATTCATATTGAGTGCACTATGAGTCATGGTCTGCATAGTTGGAGGAGAGAGAAAATCTAAGTTGTTACATCTTCCCCCACCTTAAAAGGAATTTTGTCCCAAAAATTAAAGCAAATCCTCAAACAACATTGGGACTTTTTATTCCATATCATTTCCATCATAATAATCCAAATATAACAACATCATATGTCAACCATAAACATTATTCCAATATTGAGATATCAAACATCAAAATCCAAACATAGCCACTCTTCTATTGTGCTACTCTGATACAAAAGATCATAAAAAGATCACAAATTTGGAGAGATCACCAATCAGGTCAAACGAATGGGCCATTTGATTCAAGAGTAAAGTATGAATTTCAATCCCAACATTTAGTGTTTTATATTCTACATTGCCCTAGGTGGGGTAATACATCCTCGATTGAGATTTCATATTTCAATAGTCGAGACAAACATCATATTTCAACATCGTGGTTTCATGCTCAAAGTCAATGGATGGTCCCACACTAGTCCACATGGATATATCATCCCTAAGTCATAAATTGAGCGAATAAACATAATCATCATTTCAAATTTTGAGATTTTGGAACATGAAAGTGATCAATCATAAATCGAGGGTGATCTCAATACCCAAATAGGGTGATCATAGGAGTCAAATGAATGTCGAGATGAGTTATCAATAGTTGAGATTTTGTAAATCAATATTGAAAGTCATGATATTAGACAAAAAAAGTCATTAGGTCCAAAATTTCGAAGCTAGGGTATAACATTTCTAAGTAGACATTAGGTGAGATCATTCATCTATAATCAACAATCGAGCAATATTTTGTGATATCAACATCAATGTCATTATCGTAGTACTCAAGGTTGATGAATGATCTAGACCTATGTCTTTATAGGAACTTAATCACAAGCTATATAGTCAACATCATTGTATTTCAAGATCATCATCAAATTGAGATTCTGTATTGAGTTACAATATCATCATATGATTTGACCTATTAGATACTTAGGTTAAGAGATCAAAATTGTATGGAAGGGGCTACCTTTCCAAACTCTAAATAACCAACAAGATGAAAATTTAGAGGCAATCATAATAGGGATGTGACCTAGGTTAGGGGAGTTATGAAACAAACTACCACCCTAAACTAGCACATTTGTCCTCATTAGTCATGAAGTATCACGTCCATCGAATAGGGAGATCATCATTTATCGATTTGTATTTCACAAGGTCATGAGATAAAAGATAATTTATCATAATAGAGTAACCGTGATTCAAGATTACATATATTTCAGGTCAGAATATCATTCCCTTCTCTTCATAATTAAGAGCAAGGGGGTTTACAGAAAAATAGAGAAGACAATATAGACTCTTTCAATAATTTGGGCATTATCGAGTATGATCAAGATCTCATATTTTTCATATTTATTCAAAATCAAGTTTAACAATGAGGCATTATAATCAATAGGGGATTTTGCCTCTTGTATCAAAATTTTCATTATGATTTTGAGAGTTTGAAGTCATAGTCATTTCAAAGCATGATCATGATACATGTCAAAAAATAGGTGAAAGGTTTGCTTAATCATGTTTGAGATTTAATCAACAATAGAGAAACATGTACTTAATAAATAGGGACCTCGTCCACAATATAGTATAACACATGAGTTCTCCTTATTTCATTATATTAAGGATCATTATAATTTACCTCAAACATAGGAAGCACATAAGTCATATTTGGCAAATTGAGTTTACATGATCTGAGATGTTGCACATGAGTACTTAGCTTCAAGAGTACTTCCATTAATCATAATTAAGTTTTAAAATTAAGGTTAGATCATGGCATCATTATCATCTTCAATCAACTTTTACCAATTTAATCGAATTTTATTTTCCCCATACACAAGCTACCCATAATTGAGAGATCATGTAATTAATCATCAAGAGAGATATCACATGAAGAGATGAGAACTATCTAATCATCATCTAATGGGTGGCTTAGGGCAGTCCTTAGAGAAGAGATGAGATGATAGAATACTCTCTAAGCTTTTTAGGGAAAAATCCTTAATCCAGTCTTGGGTTCACTTCGACCAGGTAGGTATATAAGGGAGACCCCAACCACCGTAGCTAGGTGGATAGGAGGTGCATCAGCCCCCATGTAGTGACTTGCCTAGACACCTCATCTTCACCATTATGGACTTAGGTTTTCCCAAGGTTCATACGAGTAAGGGTTATCAAACACACATAGAGGATATGTGATTGCTCTGATACCATAAGTCACAGAATTGTTTGTTACCCAAATCCTCACTCCTAATGGCTAGAAAGCCAAAGGCAAGAGGACTCGAGCGTATGTCCATAGGATAGGCACATAACATATGCATGAATAAAACCACAAACAACAACTAAGGTATGAGACAAGAAAGTATAAAGGAATGCTAAACTAATACCTGACAAGATCTTAGGTCCTATATATCAACCACGTGTATTCCATTTGCTAGTCATTATACATCATCAAAGTACAAGCAAATTATCATGAGTGCGGAAGCATTAAATACCATTAGAGATTCATAGTGTACATGTTACCTAACATCATAAAATGGGTACACATTAGCACAACTGTGCTGAGTATGCTGTGCAAACACATAAAATCACAGGTTTAAGAACATATTTTGCTTGGCAAAAGCATAAAGTAGATAACCAGAATGAAGAAACAACATTTAAAGACTTTCTTATTAACATGTAAGTGTGTTTTATGTTCATTTCCATTATACCAACAATATCATAAGGCCTTTAACCAGCTTTTTAAATGAAGGGGTCCATGAGGGTAAGATTAGATGCCCTATATCAACATGAGGGACTACAAGACTAAACGTCATGAGTTAACCCTATTCATAAGGGACCTCAAGGCCATTGCCAAGATATAACCGTTGTATCAACACAGTATGCCCTATCATGACAACTCAAGTAGGACACCCAACCTTATGTCCTTACCCCGTGAATACGGACAGGTGCACAAGGTTGTATAATGGACACCTATCATTATGTTTTCAAGTTTTTTCAACATATGTAATCAAGACCAAAACATAGTAGTCATAGGGAACAATAGCTCAAATAAGTATATAAGCCAAGCATCTTCTATTTCATACATATAAGAAATTTTAATGCCACTAGTCTGGCCAATAGGAGGATAAAGCGTACCTTAATATGAGAAAACTAGAATTATACAACATGATTAGATCTTTGAAAAGAGTCCATCAAAGAGATCCTGACATTACAAGCAAATATACTTGGATCAATATCAGCAAGCTTATGTCTCATTAATCATTATCATGGGTGGTTGGATGTGTCACTAAAGTCTAGGTACTCATTTCCTTCCACATTGTTTCCAAAATCCCAAACTAGATCATGCAATATCATTATCAAGAAACATAGTACATCATGGGTTCATTTAGCTCTTAATGTGACACATCACATCTAGAGTCAGGGATTTCAAACCTAGGGTTTCACGATATTAATAGGGGAAAACATAAGATTTAAATATGACTAAAGTCTTAATCATCCTATCATCCATTTAAGTCATATTTAGTCATTTTCATGCAAGATGGTCATCACTAGAGTACAAGATAGATTTAGTGTCATAAATATCAACATGTCACTAATTTAATTACATCAAATAGCAAGGCTGACCATTAAAGCGAGTTTTATACAAGGTTAGTTCTCAATATAGCAACATGCACATTAGGTCACATTTCAATGTCATGTATAAGTCACTTAGTCATAATAGGGAAATATTGATCCATAAAGCATTCAAGTATTAAAATCATGTAGAGTTACTGATCTAGATCAAATATGACAACTTGGGGTTTATATAATAAACTTGGGCATCAAAATAATGATCCTTATCATTAGAGTTCAGATGATACACATTTCATGGTCCGTATAATAAACTAGAGTCATTAAAAGGGATAAGCATGATCACATTTGATTACACTAGTAAATATAGCATATGTAACTGATCAAGGTTCTCAATAGAAAGTGGAGTCAATATATGATCATGGTTTGACATTAAACATCATTAAACAGGTAAAAGAGATGCATTTTATGCCATTTTCAACATAACAAGAGCTATGAATGGAACTAGACTATAAAACAAAGTTCACTGGATAAATCTCATTGAGTAGATGAATTTTCATATATAATATGTCCACTATAGAGTTATGAGTAATTTTTTTATCAATTTTGGAAGATTACACATATATTTGTGAGAAAGGGAGATTATACCACATGGAGAGGGGCAACGTGGCGCACCTCTGTTGGGCACCCTAGTGGGTCCACACGAGTGGGGGTGTGGCTCCACATCTTCTTTTACCAAGTCCAACCTGAGAAAGATGGAGGGTGGATACACAATCTCGGCTGTGGGATGGAAGATCGATGATTGTCTCCTCATCTCTCACCTTGGCCAAGAGTCGCTGGATCAGATGTGCCCGTGGTGGAGCAAGGTAGAGTTGCTCACTAAAGTTGAGATCTATGGAGATGAAGACCCCAAATGTGCTCAAAAGGTATCTGCCCAGGTTTTCCATGCTTCCGTGAAGCTGGATATGACCTCGATTGTGGCTTGGGACGAGTAGAGAAGAAAAGCCCAAAAGGGCTGCTACGACAGCACACACAAGCTCAATGTTGAAGACAAACTCAAGGAGTGAGTTACAAGGAATGTTAGAGAGAAATAAAATGGGAGAAACAAAGGCTGATGTGATTGGCAGCAAAACAACTTAATAAGAGGTCGTGAGGGCGCCTCCAAATCCCCATCCACCATGAGCGCAATTAAGGTGGTCGACCATGGCTGGAGGAGAGTGCCATACCTCAGATGCAACCCATTTCTCTAGGAAAGAGTAGGGGAAAGTTAATAGGAGCATGGGAAAGAGATTTGGTGAAGAAAAACTCGCAAAAGATGTCAAAATGGGGCATTTAGTTGGCGACCTAAGGGCATGGGAAGAGGCCTAGCTGCTGATCCTGGGAGTAAGGTTGCAGATGACTTCCCAATCTTTAGATCGACCCCTGATCTGTGGGTGCTTGATCGAGTGGCTGAGAGAGGCTCCAATCCTTGTTTGTGCATGGGATCTATGAGGGGCATGAAATTGGATGTGCCTAGGCGAGAGGATAAGGGCCGAGCCCCAAAAGGAAAAAGGAGAAGAAATGCTAGAAAAAGAGCAAAATCAAAATGGCCATAACTTTTTACTTGCTTATCCGATTTGGGTGAAATCTTCACCATTGGATCCAAAATTTCATCCTCTATCTGATTAACAAGGTATTAGATCAATATTAGGATGTTGAGTATTCTCAAAAATTCAAATCCATCCTTAAAATTAATTAAGCACTCAACATTGTCAAATTGGGTTCAAAAATCCAAACATCAATCATATCTCAACTATTGAGCCATATATGATTTCAAAACATCAAATTCAGGATGAAGAAAGTCATTGATTCATATTGAGTGCATTATGATTCATGGTGTGCATATTTGGAGGAGAGAGAAAATCTTGGTTGTTACATCTTCTCTCCCATCTATTCAAAGCATGGTCAAGGTACCTAAAAACATGGAAGGATATGCATGTGTATTTGACAATAAATCATTTATTGGGAGAAGTGGCATGCATTCTAACATGTTAAGATGTGATTGAAGAGTAAATGACACAAGATAAAGTCCTAAATGAGGGTTTCATCACAACCTTATCAAAATAAGTAGCTCCAAGGCACTTTGATGCAACCTTCTCTAAAGAATTAACAACAAACATAAAAGCCAAATAGGAAATAAGACATGAAGAAATTACTAACAAAAATTGCAATATTAAGTGATATTAGACAAGTTATGGTGATAGTCACAAAGTTTAGGCAGGGTTATATTTTGTGGAGTAGGACACTAGACCTAGACTTAATCTCTGGATTTTGAACTAGATGAATATGGAAAAATAGAATCTTAAGCATAATAGATAGCATATATAGGCAAAGCTAAAGTGTACCTTGGGTGTACATACAAAGCCCCAATATATAGGGAACAAATATAAATAGACAAGATAGTTGTTGGGTCTGTTAAGGATGAGTTTTTTGGCAATTCGATCATCATAGCAAAGTAGGTGGGAAACCAACAACTATAAATGCACTAAATAAAAGTTGTTTGTAGATTGTCTTCATTGATGTAGGATTTTTCTCACAAAACAATTTACTAAGGATGGAATACCTAGATTTTACCAAAATAATAGTACGATGACCCCCTACAAGCAAATACACCTTATCACAATATAGTTCAGAATTGAACCCTATGAAAATATTTAAGAATTAATATGATTAAGTAATCACACAAGAAGTAGCACTTATCACACACTTTGGATTTGGTTTGTTTAAAATAGGTTTGTAAGTAATGAAAGAGTTGGATTAAACTTTAATTGGATATACTATGGTAGATGGGTTTCACCACCACTACCTACCTTTTATCTCTCACTCCATCATAAAAATCTAAAACATACATATGTTGAGGCTGAGTAAATTCCCCTTTCAACGTTAGGATCAAAACCAGACATCTAACATGGTTATTGTGTTACCTGCATGACATTTACATATTGCGTCATAAAAAACCTATTCAAAATTCTCATCAACAAATTATATTCTAGACTCGAGGTTCGAATGCTCTACATCTAAGATTTGATAAACATGCAAAACTTGACAACCAAACTAGTTTTTTGAGTATACAAATTCAAAACATAGAATGGTTCATACAAGAGTATATGTAATAAAAAGAACAAAAACAAGTAGTTGGGCTACTCTCTGCACCATAGCAAGATGACTAGTCACTCGTGGTACAATAACAAAATCAATGGGAAGAGAGAGAGGGAGAAAGCCATTGTCATAATTTCTAATTTCTCTCAACTTCTTGAGATCACAAATTACATCTATCTATGCCTTCTTTTTCATTTTACTTCCCAAAACATTCCTTACACTATCCCCAATACCAAGCACATCTAGGAGTTTCATAAGAGTTTAAAGAATCTTGCAGAATAACAATTATGGATTTGATGTGACACTAAGGTTTTTGATAATGATCTAAAATGAGACAATCATTGTGTCTCTAGATGGGAAATGGAGAGAAGGGGGAGAGGAAGGAATATGCAAATCTCTCCTATATTTGACTTGATATTGCATTTTCACTTATTTTTCTTTTAAATGGTTGACATGATTTTCTTGTGCACATTGGCATCCTTTCTTTGTTTTTCTTGATACTACCCTATTACACAGGGAGGGGTATGGAAGAAGCTAATAGAGTAAGAAGCAGAATGCCACCCCTAACTTAGGGTTTGGCACCCTTTGTGGTTTTTTTTTTCTAATCTTTTTGGTGGATGGAAGGTAAGAAGATGGAAGAAAAGGTGTAGAAAAGGGTCAGATAAACATGTAACTTGATTTATAGTTCAGTGCATCAAGTGGTTATCGTATTCCTATTATGCTAAAATAGTGACATGTAGGGGAAAAAGTGATGTAAACATGAATTTGTATTATTCTTCAATAGGAAGAATGATGTGTTTGATCCCTCTCATTTCCTCAATTACTTGTCATATTTTCAAAGAAAATATAATGTTAAGGTTCCTATGCAACATAGGGTGGTTTCTAGCCATTGATTTGTTTAAAAAATGGCCATTAGGAGGATGCTGCTTCAAATAAGGGGAGTTAAATGATGAAACATGCACATTTGCAATAACATAGTGATCTAAGCTGGATAGATCATGTATTTTATTACTCTAGAAAAGAAAGTTTTGAAATTTTCAAGGTAAACAAAATATTGACATGCAATGATTGGATCATATGTAAATAATGGTTGTTTGTTTTTGAACGAGTTTTAATATTTGTAACCATGTCTCTACTTATTCAGCCATGCAAGTATATGGGTTCATTATAGTCATATCATTATGGAGATAAGAAGTGGTTGAAGATATCTACTATAGCAATTGAGGAAGAAGTAGATGGTGAGGATTCTCTTCTAAGAAACCTCTAGTCTTCGATCATTCTTGGTCACCTCTCTATGATCCTCTCTCTTATCTGGTTGAGTTAGACTCAAAATGGTCAAAGATAGTTTTACTAAGATGACTTAGAGTCATATATATAGAAGTTGGTGGTTACAACTAGAATTGTGTAAAATTGGTAGCTTACATGCATGTAAGATGGCCTTTACGACTTGCCAACTATGTTTTAAGCAGTTGTAATTGGTGCGGTCCTTATGACATAGCTTGTAAGTTATACATACGCCATGTAGCTCGAGAACTGGAGAACATAAAAACAAAACTTACATGGCATGTAAGTGGATCACATTTTTTTGTTGCCTTATTGCTTGGTTGAGTTTGAAGGATTGCACAACGTGTAGGGTAGCATACACAGTGTGTTCATCACTGTTTCAAAAATTTTAAACTTTTGGTTTAGTGGATAGCTAGGGATCAATTCAAGGAGTGATAGAATGGTATTCCCCTCCTCATTTTATTGTCAAATATGGTACCTACAATCAAAACCATGGAACAAGTTAGAACAACATAAAAGTACAAAATTTTAGCATGAGTAGAAGTGGATCTGAAAAGAAATGGTCTGAGAAGTGGGCCCAACCATTTGGTCATGAAATTTGAGGAAGAGTTTGAAATGAGAGTTATGCAAGAATACTTTATCTGCAATGTGCATATCTTTCCCTTTTAAGTGGGCATCATGCCACTCTTGGTGCACTCTTCATAAATGTGTGCATTCTCATATGTTGTTAGTAGTATCCCTTCTAGCTCATGTACTTGGAGATGTCAATTTTATTTTATTATGTGAAGGTTAAGTTTGAGATGATTGATTCCCCACCAAGCCATGTGTTCAAGCTTCATTGATATTTGATAAGATATCCCATTAAATAGAGGGAAATGTACAATGTCTGTGGGAATCTTATAAGCACTTCTATAGACCTAAAGTGTGTCATTTAGCTTGTGAGCTCAATCTTGCCATGTGCAATGTCTTCTCAAGAATGACTTTGATTTGGCAATTGAAAACCTCTACTTGTCCATTCATTTAAGGGTGGTATGAAGTAGCCACTTGGTAAGAGCTATCATACTTGTGGAGGATCACTTCAAAGTTGTGCTCGAGGAGAGGATCCTTCATCAAGAATGACAATATGTGAGAATCCAAAATGAGGAAAGTGATATCGTTAAAAAACTTGATGATTGGATTGGAGTCTCTAGAAACTGTGGGAATTGCTTCAACATAATTTTAAAACATGATATAAATAACCACAATGTAGGATAGTGCATAATAGGAGGGGAATGGACCCATTTCATCCGCACTCCAAACATCATAGATCTTCACTTCTTACCATGACTGGAGGGGCATCTAATCCCTCTCTAAAATATTTTTAGATCTCTGACATTGGTAACAAGAGTTGACATAGTTATGAGCATCCTTGAATATAGAAGGCTAGAAGAACCTACATTAAAGGAATTAGACAATAGTCCCTTTAGAGCTCATGTGTCCCATAGTAGGGCCATAATGGAATTGTTATAGAATCATAGGAGATTCCTATTTGGATTTGAGTGACGTCCCCATATTTTCTAAAACTTAATCTGATGTATGACATCTAAATTTGAAACCTCACCTCAGTGAGAATCCCAATTTAAACGCCCCACACTAGGCTAATAAGAAGAAAATTAGAGGAATTCAGAAGGAAACAATTAGTAGAACATGCACATGAACAATAATAAAACCACAACACATGTTCACCATTCAACATATAATTACAACATGAATTGTTACAACATTTGATATTACATATTGAACAACAAACTTGTACATATACATGTACTACATCTAAACAACATGATCTCAAGACAACATGTCCTGTACATCAGCTCTCCATACAACTCACAACTATCTTGGATCTTCAAGAGCACAACCACAACATAAACAAAAGATTACATGCGGTACACGTCAACACAATATTCAAGAATATTGTATTGAGTACGCTTACGTGTCTTTTATATACCTCTCATCATATATTGGCAATAAGATAAAACTAATACCTGGCAGTAAGAAGAAATATAAGAAAATCATATACTTGCACAAAGATGTTCATTAACAAAAGAGAAACATATTTTAAGCACATTTTCCATTATATCATCCATGCATTTACTACCTAAGAGTTGAATGCACTAAGCCCTTTATGATCTACTACCAAAGAGTTGGATCATTTCACAATGTGATCTACTACCAAAGAGTTGGATCACTTCCAAGTACTTTACTACCAAAGAGTTGAAGTACTTATTTCCAACACTTTACTACCAAAGAGTTGAAGTGCTTAGATATAATGGAAAAAATATATTATGTTTCATGTGTTCATAGCAATAAGTATGGAAAATTATGCAACATATCATACAAGAACAATCATTTCATCCAATATCATATGCCAAGTATTTTACTACACATATAACACAAGCATATTGTATAATAATCCAAGTAAGAGGTAATGACATACCTTGATCAAGAGACATTCTAACCCATATTCCTGATGTCATCTATATCTTGGTCAACCCCTGATTAAGATAAGATCACACACTATCATCAAGTTCTCATCATCTCAACGCTAGTTATGATTCATTTTAGGGTTTTAGCTTTGTCATTAGTGTATTCTCATAATAACTTGTATTCTTGTCTTAGATTTATCTTACTGATGTCATATTCCAGATTAGTATATGTAATCTTAATATCAGGTTCTGTATCATTATTTATACATATTAAACCTAGATTACATGTATTATTCAAATTAGGGTTACAACCCATGCATTAAGGGTCAACTTCATATAACATGGATTGTATGTATCATCATGATCTCATAATTAAATTTGAGGTTCCACATAAAGATATGAGCTTACTCTGTAAATTTCATCATTTATTGAGCATGTATGCATTTATAACATTTTTCTTTAGGGTTATTAGCCTTAATTAGCCATATGGAGTAAAATACATAATTTTGTGCATCAACATTACAATTATTGACAGTAGTTGGGTTCTAAACATGATTATAGACTTAGTGACATATTCTCATAATCTTAGGCCATCATTTGATATTTATTATCCATCATATGAGCATTTCACCACTTACATGATATCACTGTTATTAGTGCATCAACAACCTAATATTATGCTTTCTTTGTGTTCTACTCATTTTTCTGAGAATTTTAGTACCTTACTTGTATTTTCCTGATAAGCAGACTATTTATTATGAATTGTGCAAGATCAGGGGAATTTTTGGGAATTCACCTTATTGTGGCCAATGGGAAGCCACCATGTGTCTTGGCCACTGGGGCTGGGACCCAGTCCAGATCTTGGGTTAGATCCACAGACTCAACAATCCGCTAGCCCGATCACACTCCCCCTTTCTTGCTTTCTCGCACAACACAAACTCCCATACGCATGCTCTGTTTTGCGAGGATGCCACCGCCTGGGCATCCTCCGGTGAGGCATGGCAGTCAGTTCCTTTCTCCTTGTGAAAGAATTGATCTAGATTGAGCTTTGGCCTCTCTCCCTCCATGCCGTCGGCTTCTTGTCTTCGCTTCCGGTGGCCTCTTCTGACAGATCGAAAAGCTAGCCATCGTCTTCTTCCATAGCGTCGGAGAAGAAGAGGCATAGTGCCTCCACACCACCAAACCTCTGCCTAGCACATGCACATGAACAATAATAAAACCACAACACATGTTCACCATTCAACATATAATTACAACATGAATCGTTACAACATTTGATATTACTTATTGAAAAGAAATCTTGTACATATACATGTACTACATCTAAACAACAAGATCTTAAGACAACATGTCCACCTGTACATAAGCTCTCCATACAACTCACCACTATCTTGGATCTTCAAGAGCATAACCACAACCTAAAAAAAAGATTACATGTGGTACACGTTAGAACAATATTCAAGAATATTGTACTGAGTATGCCTACATGTCTTTTATATACCTCTCATCATATCTTGGCAATAAGATAAAATGAATACTTGGAAGTAACAGAAGAAATATAAGAAAATCATATACTTGCACAAAGATGTTCATTAACAAAAGAGAAACATATTTTAAGCACATTTTCCATTATATCATCCATGCACTTACTACCTGAGAGTTGAATGCATTAAGGCCTTTATGATCTACTACCAAATAGTTTGATCATTTCACAATGTGATCTACTACCAAAGAGTTGGATCACTTCCAAGTACTTTAGTATCAAAGAGTTGAAGTACTTATTTCCAGCACTTTACTACGAAAGAGTTGAAGTGCTTAGATATAATGGAACAAATATATTATGTTTCATGTGTTCATAGCAATAAGTATGGAAAATCATGCAACATATCATACAAGAACAATCATTTCATCCAATATCATATGCCAAGTATTTTACTACACATATAACACAAGCATATTGTATAATAAGCCAAGTAAGAGGAAATGGCGTACCTTGATCAAGAGACATTCTAACCCATATTCCTAATGTCATCTATATCTTGGTCAACCCTTGATTAAGATAAGATCACATACTATCATCAGGTTCTCATCATCTCAACCCTAGTTATGATTCATTTTAGGGTTTAGTTTTGTCATTAGGGTATTCTCATAGTTACTTGTATTCTTGTCTTAAATTTATCTTACTGATGTCATATTCCAGATTAGTATATGGAATCTGAATATCAGGTTCTGTATCATTATTTATACATATTAAATCTAGGTTACATGTATTATTCAAATTAGGGTTACAACCCATGTATTAAGGGTCAACTTCATATAACATGGATTGTATACATCATCATGATCTCATAATTAAATCTGAGGTTCCACATAAAGATATGAGATTACTCTATAAATTTCATCATTTATTGAGCATGTATGCATTTATAACATTTTTCTTTAGGATTATTAGCCTTAATTAGCCATATGGAGAAAAATACATAATTTCGTGCATCAACATTACAATTACTGACATCTGTTGAATTCTAAACATGATTATAGACTTAGTGACATATTCTTATAATCTTAGGCCATCATTTGATGTTTATTATCCATCATATGAGCATTTCACCACTTACATGATATCACTATTATTAGTGCATCAACAACCTAATATTATGCTTTCTTTGTGTTCTACTCATTTTTTTGAGAAGTTTAGTAACTTACTTGTATTTTTCTGATAAGCAAGATATTTATTATGAATTATGCAAGATCAGGGGAATTTCTTGGAATTTAACTTATTTTGGCCAATGGGAAGCCACCACGTGTCTCGGATGCTGGGGCTGGGACCTGATCCAGATCTTGGATCTACAGACTCAGCAATCCGCTAGCCCGATCATGCTCCCCCGTTCTTGCTTTCTCACACAACACAAACTCCCGTCTGCCTGCTCTGTTTTGTGAGGGCGCCGCCGCCTGGGCATCCTCCAGTGAGGTATGCCAGTAGTTCCTTGCTCCTCATGAAAGAATTGATCTGGATTGAGCTTTGATCTCTCTCCCTTCACGCCTTCGGCTTCTTGGCTTCGCTGCCGGTGGCTTCTTCTGGCAGATCGGAAAGTTGGCTGCCATCTTCTTCCATAGCACCGGAGAAGAAGAGGCATAGTGCCTCCAGACCACCAAACCTCTGCCTAAGGTCCCCTCTAGCACTTCCAGGCCTCCATGAACCCCATCGATGCTCCAAAACCAAAGGGTAACCCCACTATAGTCATTCACAAGCCCTCCTTCTTCTCAAGCAAAACTGGGGCTCAACATCCCACAAAGCCACCTCTGGCTTACGATCAGGTCATCCACTAAATTTGTACTACTACTACATGGATCATTTTACCTCTCTTTGGGTTCTCGTTACTTCCTTCTAGATCTGATATCTACTCCCCCATACCACATGCTTTCCGCTATGGAGAAGTAATGAGGAGGGGAGGTTCGTTCTCTCCACTGGAAAGGCCACATATCTCGTTTAAGGGGTCAAACTAATCACGAAGAGGAGATGAATCCAAGTACTCAGTCACTTCTCCCCATCATCCCACGATCTCGGCGAGTGGTTTCTGGGGTGGGCGCGGGTTCAACTGTCCCACTACCTTGCTCTAACCGCAAGGTAGGAGACAAGCTAACATCCCTCAGATCCGAATCCAAGGGCTATCGACCAGATGGTGCTTAAGTGGATCTGTGGATTCTCCTTTTCAAAGGCCATAGCCAATGGATTGGTAATATAAGGCCACAAGTCGGACACGTGGACCCAGCCCAAAACCAACAGGCGTGACACAACCTGACTTAGGCTCAGCTAGCAAACTTAGGTCTATTAATCATAAAAAATATACACATTAATTACCCAATTTCAAACCTCAATAACTTCCTCTAGGAACATCCAATTTTCACCAAATTTTAACCACAACTTCCTCACTACTCAAGCTTCCTTGTGCACAAATTTGGCATTAAAAATAAATTGTAAAACTTGTCAATTAAATTCCTCAAATAGGTATAACTTATGGATCCAAAGCATTATACAAACCTCAATCAACACTCCAACTTTACTAGAACACTTGGGATTCTCAAGACAACTCAACATGCATGACTTCACTTGTGTCATTGGACATTTTAGGATTCCAAAAGCCCAGTCCATCACATCCTACACACCTTAAAAGAAATTCTATCCTCGGAATTAAGCCAAAAACCACTTTGTCACAAGATGCATATGTGATAAAGGTTGTATGAGCACAACCATGTAGATAAGGTCCATTCCAATAATAATGGTAGACGTATGACATGAACTTCTTATTTTAGTTCACTCTACAATTTGGACGAATCACTCTCGTAGCAAGGTAGTTCAAAAAACTACCATACCATTGAGTGAGAGTAGACAATTTCAAGAATTACTCATATGGGATGGAATTATTTATATGAAATGTGTCATCATTTTATATGTGTAACCGGATAAGATGATCAACGACAAAAATTTTAGTTCCCTTTTATCCCTAATCTCTAGATCAAACTCTTGTAGTGATAGGATCCATCTAATCAACCTTGGCTATCTGTCTTTCTTTGACATCAGGTACTCGATAGCAAAATGGTCATTGCAAACTACAACTTGTAATCCCACAAGATAGGAGCATAATTTTTAAATACATAGACATGGCAAGAAGTTCCGTTTCTATTATTCCACAGTTCATCTATGCATCATCCAATGTCTTTTTGGCATACTAAATGACATGATGCTTATTTTTGATGTATTTCCCAAAAATTGGCCTACGACATAGACACTAGCATCATACATGATATCTGAAAGAAGAGACTAATTATGGGACCAACGATGAGGGTTGAGATGGGAGCTTCCTATAGATAGGTGAATATCTTCACATACTCAAAATCAAACATGAAGTCAATATCCTTCTGGAGAAAATTAGTGAGAGGTATCTTGATGACTTTGTTGAAGTTACAAATGAACCTCCTATATAAGCCAACACATCCTAGTAATGCCTACACTTCTTTGATAGTGCTTGGAGGGACTTTATTTTCATCACTTATATCTTCACCTTTTCAGACTCGATGTGTCCAGAGGTAATACAATGTTGTATAACAATGCCTTCCTTTACTATGAAGTGGAATTTTTCTCAATTAAGCACCAGATATGCATCTTCACAATGTTCAATAACAAAGGACAGATGGTGCATGAATGCTTAAAAAGAGTCCCCATAGATAGAGATGTCATCCATGATTGTCTTGGTATAGTAGGTAAAGATGACATAAATGCATCCTAAAAGGTAGTAGGAGTGTTGCCTATTCCAAATGGCATGAAAGAAAAGCTCATCTGCCAAACATGCATGTGAAATTAGTCTTCTCCTAGTCATTGAGGTGGGTGGGGATTTGATAGAAGCTAGAATACCTATCTAGTCAGCAAGGCATCCATGAGGCTTGGCTAACCCTAGTGAGATTTGTTATCTTGTATTCTAGTACCCTCTACCTCTTCCTCATCTTGGTCAACAATAAATGTTCTTGCTCAAAAGTAAGTTCAACATTAATGATAAATGGGTAGGATTTATACTCATATAGGAACACATAATTTAGCTGATGACATAGTGGTTTCATCTTTGGTGTAGTCGATGCCTTGTCTTCTTCTTAAATGATGGAGACATATTTAAGCTCTCCAAACTCAACTTAAATATCTTCCTATGTGGTATATAGGTGAGAGGGTAATTTCTCCACCCATTCATCATTCATATGATGAGAAACAAGATTTATGAGTGTTGACTCAAGAGGTTTCAAAGTATGCATCTCCTACCTTGGTTGCACCATCTTGTCAAAACTGTCAATGGGGAAGCATTATTCTTGGAAATAGGGATGATTGAGACTCTCAAATACTTTAAAGTCAAGCATGTATATCCTAAGACTTAATGTTAAGATTCCAACTTCAATGTCAGTCCACAATCTAGTTGTTGTAAGGAACGAACCCCTAAAAATCCCTGATGTCTATAATGACAAAAATACAAAGGACATAAGACTTGGGACTCACTCTCATAGGCAAGTCTTCCGTTATCTCCATAGGGGTGGTGATAGAAGAGTCAACAAGTTGGATCACTACACCGATGGGGAAGATGTAGGAGGTGAAACCAAGACTCTTGCATTGGTTGTAGGGCATGATAGATATACTTTCCTCAAGTCTAGCTATACTTTTTTTGATTTAAAGTCTCAATGAAGCAAAAGATGTTTAAGAATCTTGGAACCTTTAGTTTTTGTGGCATCTTTCTCTAGATAACATTAGACGTTGTCTTTTCAAGCTTCATAGTATTGTACTCTTCTATTGAATAAATGTGAGTGAGAAGAGCTTTGAAAAAATTGGTCTAAGACCAAATTTCTTCTAGAGAGTCAATGAAGGGAATGTCTATTGGTATGTATGCCTAGAGAGAAAATCATATGTTGATTGTAATAACATATCTTGTAAATGATTTGATTAATAATAAAGGAAACCTTCATCTATATGTTTGTTCAATTATGATATAATGATTTAACACAATAGCTGTATAAAGAATGATGTTACTTGATGACATATGTCTTTAGATTGGGGACCTAAATAGTGAGATCATATGAATGATAAGAGTACATACATTCATATTATGTCCCTAGTTGGATGCTATTATGAAAACTAATAGATATCAATAACACATAAGACTAGAATGTGTGTTGGCTGATTATAAAATCTCATTAGTCATGATATGTGATATCAAACCAAACACTTAGGTACTTGTTAGAGAATAGTGTATCAGACATACCTACCTTGAGAGTGATACATGGAAACCATTGAATGGTAGTTAGAATCAACTCTCATAATGGTGGTGGTGATTGTCTTTCTTATACCTAAAATCACTACACTCATCACATGTCACTCGATGTACTTTGACATCATCTAATGTGACCTTGAATAAGGGTTACCATAAAGGTGATGCTTAGATACACATGGGTAATGACTGTGAGTGATGTAGATGGGATTTGTCCCTCCTAATAGAGTTGATATCCCAACCACTTGATAAGCAAAACTAAAAAACATATGACCACACTGATGTGAATCAATGTATGGTATGTGAGCTCACATGCATCTCAGATAGTCTACTCTAGTTCAAGGAACATGGATTGAACGTTGAAGATGATGATGATTCCATGCCTTGAGTTCAACCTAGATATCAGAGACAAAGGAACTATACATTCACTATAATACTAATTACAAAATGTAAGTTGAAGTTATTTTCCAACTTTCCAATTACTTGGGTACAAATGATGTGTTTCTAGACACTGCTCATTGCTTATGATGTCATAAATTAGTTATGGACATTCACCGCCAACAGAGCTTGGGACCTATCATATCACACACATAGGATTTACTTGGAATCTCATGAATGAGGTTTAACTTGATTACCAAAGTGTTTAGGTATTCAATTTAAACAAGATTAGCTGTCAGAAATATGAAACGACTGGTTCAGATAGTGAACTACTCGGTTCAGATGTATGAACTGACTAGTTTAGGTTGTGAACTGACCACTTGGGAGATTAGCGAGACTGGATCAAGGATTAATGCTGACGTCATGTTGTGCATTAATTGAATATTGAAAGCTAATATGATTACAAATAGGAAATATACTGAACCAATCGATTCAAGTGTTGAACTAATTGTCTCACATGATCTAATCATTTCAATGGTGAACTGACATGTTCATGGTTCATGGGTTTTGAAAAACTCATGAAATTTCATCTCCTTGATTCCAAGTTGATCTGGAAACACTGACCCTGGACCTCCTATAAATAGAGGGGTAGTAGAGGCTTTCAAAAGACACAACAATAAGCTCTTATAATTTTTGTCTTCTCATAATTGTGGTAACTTGAGAACCTCAACAAGTCTTACCCATAAAAGGGAGAAACAACAAGGGAGATTAGTCAATGCTAACACATTGACGTTGAAGGGACAACTCCTTCCCGTTTGTTCCAAAAGAATGACAAGAGTTCTTGGTGGTCTGCATGGACTACATAGAGCATGGAGAACGTTGCCACCCACTAGGAGGACATCATCAATACCCATATGTGGTGCTACACTAGGATGCTACCATTGACAACCATCTAGGTGCTACTTCCAAAAGAAGCACATTGCTACAAGGATAGTCATTGTACTTGCTTTAGGACCAAGTATATGCCTTACTACCTTCCTTCCAAACTATAGTTGTTGATGAGATCGAGTGTTCAAGGGAAATATGGTAAGAAATTGTTGTTTTCCTACAATGGTATCAGAGCCACGTCAATTTACTATGTTTTTGGATTTAATCATTGTGATCAAATTTTTGTTCTGTCATTTATTTATTACATGCGATGTGAATATTTAAATTATTAATGTGCATATCTGATTAAATACCACATATGATCCCTATATATATAATATATGACATATATATACTATGCATTTTATGCGCTTCACCTTGAAATTGTTTTGATGGTGGATGTAAGCATGGCTATGGCCAATACCCCCCTGAATTTTTATGCATGGTTGAATGGTTTTTGTTCCAAATTTTTAAACTCAGTTTGCATATTGAGCCTCTCTCTCTTTTTCCATATGTAAGTTAATGTTATCCTTCCTATACTCCTCTAGAATGTAACTCAAGATTTCTCTATTGTTGGTATGTATGACCTAAGAGCCAATCATGGGATGATTGGTGGGATACATTAAGATTGATTTGATAAAAATCAAAGGCA
This sequence comes from Alisma plantago-aquatica, assembly GCA_963693085.1. Lineage (NCBI taxonomy): Eukaryota > Viridiplantae > Streptophyta > Magnoliopsida > Alismatales > Alismataceae > Alisma > Alisma plantago-aquatica. The sequence goes on from OY856415.1 coordinate 58,624,990, forward strand.
AGATTCCAATTCATTCTGGTTCATTCAGTTATGAGATAATAACAGAACAAATTGAGTGTCTAAAGAATTGTTTTACTCAATGACATATGCTTTTAGGCTAAGGACCTAAATGATGAGATCATACATATGTTAAGAGTATACATTGTTGTTATGTCCCTAGTCAGATGTCATTATGGAAGCTTGATAGACAACAATGACACACAATACTAGATTGTGTATTGGTTGATGACAAAATCTCATTAGTCATAATATAGTTATATCAAACCAAGCACATAGGTACTTGTTAGAGAACAAGTGTACCAAACAGACCCACCGTGAAAGTGACACATGGAACCATGATTTGGTAGTCACAGTCAGCTCTCACAGTGATGGTGGTGAGTATGATTCTTTGACCTGAAATCACTGCACTCAACACATGTCGTTGGGTACACTTTGACATCATCAAACATAGTCCTCAAATATAAATTGTTATAAAGGGGATAATTGGGTGACTTTGACACATGGGGCTTTTGAGGGGTGAGTGATAGATATGGGATTTGTCCCTCCTGAGGGAGTTTGATGTCCATGGCCACTTGATGAGTAGGACTGAGAAAGGCATGCACATGCATGTGTGAATCAATATGTGATATTTATGTCACACATATCTCATCCAACATGCTCTGAGATCAAGGAAGTTAATGAACATTGAAAGGATGACTGATCCATGCCTTGAGTTCATTCGAAATATCAGTGACAAAGGAATTATACATTCACTGTAACACCATTCACGGATTGTGGGATTTAAAGTTGTTCTCCAACTTTCCTTTTCACTTGGGTAGCACTGATGTGTAACTAGGCACCACTCTTTGCTTGTGAAGTCATAAGTGTTATGGACTTTCACTGCCAACGTGAAATGGACCTGTAGGGTCAGACACATTGGATTTAACCTGGAAGAAGAGTTTATCAACAAATGATGTTTAGATTAATTAATAAAGGAGTTTAGTGTTCAATTAAACACTCAATCGATTGATAACTCATAATCATAGTGTTCAAGGTGTTGGACCAATTGATTAGAGTATTGAATTGATTGAAACTGCAATTGACTGATTCTGTGCAGTCTGCACTCCCAACTGATCGGCTCATGTGATGAACCGATCAACTCAGGATGGTGAACCGATCGGCTCAGGTTGGTTAGTCGACTGGATCAGGTCACTGAACTGATTGGTTCAAGGTTTTGAATCGATCGACTCGATTAACCAACCGAGCAAGTTGGGAAAATCAGGGACATGCGAGTAAATATATTTGTTTCACTTGTACAATTCAATTGGGACAAGAATTGATCTTAGGATTGATTAGAAACGAAAATAAGAAAGTCAATTTGTTGGACTAGGGACACAAATCGATCAACTCATGTGATGAACCGATCGGCTTCTGGCCCCAGTCGATCGGTTCATGTATGAGACGATCGATCCAGTTGGCGTAGATGGTTGTTTTATGGAAACTTTAGACCCTTCTACTCTCGCTTTAGTCCCACATTGACCGGGGTAGAGAACCCTGACCCTGATGATGAAGCTTCCACTTACGTGGAATTTCATGCACCAACTAAAAATCCTAAAGATAGTAAGTCTTTAGGTTTAGCCTTGCATATACTAGATAGAGAACTCCACCCACGTATGCTAAGATACGTGGAAGTCTTATCGTAGTATAGTTAAGGGTCGAATCCTCAGGACAACGGTCTTGTTGCAAGCAACAAGATGGAAAACGTCAGAATTGCACTTAGTTACTTGATAGAAGGCACGTAAAATGATAGGTTGGGTTTTTGTTGTTTAAACTAAAAACATGTAAAGTAAATAAAGCAAGTAAAACTAAAGAGTTAAGCTATGATAAAAGTCACTAGGGTGTAGTCGGTTTTTCACCACCACTACACATGGATCAACACATGCAAAGCAAAACATAACCTGCAAAAGAGTTTCGTCAGTTCGTATCTTTGTAGTCTTAGTTTCCTTTCGAAGAACTAACTACGAGAAGTGCGGGGATGTTGCAACGCCAGCCATTCCCGAACAAATGGTCACATACTTTGCAACATTCCCTTTGCAAAGTGTGTTTCTCGACTTATCATGGTTGCAATTTCATACGTCAACTGATTCCATTTCATAGTATGGAAGTGCAACGAATGATAGTGAGTTTACTCCACTTATTGAGAGACACTCCTAGATACCGAAACAGATGCATGGTGGATACATGCACCAAGAACCAACATACAAATGAGCTTCAAATCTAATAGTAGAAACATAGACAATTCATACTAAAAGATAGAGGATAACACAAGTTGGAGATCAAGCAACATGCATTCATTAAACGTTTGATGTCGAACTGAGAAGATAAACTCTACATTACAACCTATGGATTACATTTACATGATATGAAAGCATGGGTAGCGGGGCTACTCCCCGCACCCTAGTGAGAGAGACTACTCACTCATGACTAGGACAAAGAAGGAGGCAAGAAGAGAGAGAGAGCATCATCCCCATAAAGGAGATAGGAAAGTCAACCCCTTGGAGAGAGAGAGCAACGATCCACCAGTCTTCACAGGTTGCACGCCGATGAGACCTCCCCTTCCCACCTTCTTTGGCAAAGAAGGAGAAAGCAGCTTCAGGATGGAGTATGGGTCTCAGACCGGCAGCTTTAGGGCGGAGGATGGAAGTAGCAAGAGCTCTGGAGTGATTGAGGCAGCCTTTGGACGTCTGAAACTTGATATCTGATGGAGAACCCTTGGGGTATTATTTATAGGCCTTAAGTGAAGTCCAAACGGTTTGGAGACCATTTGGACCTCAAGACCGTGTGGGACTTCAAGACCGTTTGGATTCATGCGGTCTTGAGACCGTTTGACTTCATGCGGTCTTGAGACCATTTGAACTCCATGCGGTCTCGGGACCGGTTGGTTTCATGCGGTCTTGAGACTGTTTGAACTCCATGCGGTCTCGGGACCGGTTGGCTTCATGCGGTCTTGGGACCGTGTGAACTCCATGCGGTCTTGGGACCGGTTGGCTTCATGCGGTCTTGGGACCGTGTGAACTCCATGCGGTCTCGGGACCGGTTGGCTTCATGCGGTCTTGGGACCGTGTGACTCCATGCGGTCTCGGGACCGGTTGGCTTCATGCGGTCTTGGGACCATTTGACTCCATGCGGTTTCGAGACCGATTGGCTTCATGCGGTCTTGGGACCGTGTGACTCCATGCGGTCTCGGGACCGGTTGGCTTCATGCGGTCTTGGGATTGTTTGACTCCATGCGGTCTCGAGACCGATTGGCTTCATGCGGTCTTGGGACCGTGTGACTCCATGCGGTCTCGGGACCGGTTGGCTTCATGCGGTCTTGGGACCGTTTGACTCCATGCGGTCTCGAGACCGATTGGCTTCATGCGGTCTTGGGACCGTTTGAATCCATGCAGTCTTGAGGTTGAGTTATTCTTTTATGATTTTTTTTCGTGTTTTTCTGCATATATAAAAAGGAAAAGTTAGTCTGATGGTATATTTACAAAAATAGGGTAAATTTGGGATTATGTATAGTTTTAACTTAGAAAGAGTATGGAAAACTAAAGAAAAAGATTATGATAACCGTCCAAAATAGGAGGTTATCACCCCCCCAACTTAGAGTCTAGCTTGTCTTCAAGTTAGATAGAGCTGAGGCATGTAATGGCGAAGCGATCTTATTTAGTTAGGATTTCCATACTCTTGCTTCAATTCTTAACCTAAGTTCTCCTAAGGTCATATCAAGTTTTATTGCTTGCCTTGACTCTTTCAGGTTTCGAGAGTTGCTTGGGTCTCAGGTTCTTTTCCACATCTCATAGCTTGCATCGGGACACCTTTAGTCTGTGCATGTTGTTGACTCTAATCAACTTTATACCTCTCTGAAAGACCTACTGGAAGCTAGAGAGGGTATGAGGGTTGGCTAAAGGCTTGAAGTGTAACTCCCCCTTCAAGTGGGGGAGGGGTTGTCTATGCTTTTTAGTTTCTCACTACCGGGCATGACACATCTACCTTTGTGAGGGCAACTAAATGTACCGGCCGGGTGAGCCCTTTATAAGCCTTTCATATATTTAGATACCTTAGGGTTTCACTACCGGGCATGACACATCTGCCTTTGTGAGGGCAGCTGAATGTGTCGGCCGGGTGAGACCTTCATTGGTTCTTTATATAGATCCTTATTCATGGCACAACTCTCATAGTTTTATTCGACTCTCTGGCTTTTATTCGATGACTCGCAGGCTTGGGTTTTTGGGGTTTTGTTTGGGGAAATTGTTTTTTTTTGGGCGGCCAAGGCTCTTTTATTTTGAAGAGAGGAAAGTTGTTCTTAGAATTTTTCAACACGCACTTATTTGGTTTGTGGTCCACTTGCAGAACTTCTTGATTTGGAAGTTGCCTGATTCCCCTCTCATCCTTGAGAGCTTGGCTTATTTCTGCCTTGATTTTGACCTGTGGAGAGTCAGATAAAGAATTGAAGCAAAAACATGAAAATCAAAAGTGGATGGACATTGTTAAATCGCCATTAAATGTCTAAGTGCTATTTACTTTTGGGGACTATCATGATTCTAAGGTTAGTTGGGGTGACTTTATTCCAAAAGAAATTAAGTTAAAAAGAATTGTATAAAGAGAAAGAATAAAAGAAGAAAAAAAAAGAAAGTGCTAACAGAAAAAAAGGAAAGATGGAGAAAGAGGGATGTAGAAAATGATACCTCGCCCTTATCTAATGTACCCCCCCTAACTTATCACTCACTCTGTCCTCAGAGTGTCAAAGTGATAGGTTGAGAGGTAATTAGGACAAGGGTTGCAGGCTAAGGTAAATCTGCATTTGCTCCCAGGGAATGAAGTAGATTAGATGCGAACTGTCCTCGTAGAGCCTGGTAATCCACATCAATCATCTCTTCTACTGGTCTTTGGAGGACGATGATGGTGTACATCCAGTAGAGGATGTGGAAGCCACAGTCATTTGATTGTCGAATTTGCTGGGGGCATTTGTGGCAGAAGGAAGGGCGGTGAAAATGCTCTTTGTCGTACACCCTTGAATGCTGACTCAGAAAATCGATTAACTTGTCGGCGCACTCCTTTGCCACTACTTCTGTTGGCATCTTTGGTGTCACGACATAGTGCTTCTGTCGTGCATTGTACTTGCTATCAGAACTGTTATATATTGTGGTTGTTCCTTCTGGTAGATTTGTGGCCAGGAGCATCCAGTGCTCATGATAGAGAAAGGGTAACATGATGAACATCGACGTTGTGTGCTGTAGATAGGAGATTAGCGCATCAGTTGTGCCGAAGTTCTTGAGCTTTAGAAGATCATCTTTCATATATGGGGATGCCATGTATGTTGTTGGATTATTTTGGCCGAGTAGAAATTGATAGGCGGCCATAAGGCTTACGGAGAGGGATCCTTTAACCTGTAGAGTCTCTCGTAGTGTGTCTGTCATAACAAGAATGTCCCAAGACATGAATACCGGTCCATCTTTGTCGGCTGAGAGCCGTGCCATAATGAGACGCAATTCGAGGTCGTTGAGTCCTTTGCAAGCATCATGATCAAAATCAGGGAAGGTAGGTTCAATGGCAGACAAAGGATCGATATTGCTTTTAGCTTGCTTTGTATCAGCGACTGGCACCGTGGTCTTTTCTAACGCCTTCATAGCTTCTCAGAAGGGTCGCCGCTGCGGTCGCTGGATAGCTGAGAAGAGATAGCGAGGAACATCATCTGGTGCCATAGTTGGGTCCTTGAAGAACCGTCTATCACAGATAATCTCCATGGCATAACGCCCGCGCAAGGAATGAAAATCATCAGCAACCAAATCAGTAAATGGGATTTCCTGGTTCAACGCTTGGATGTGATGAATGGTGCAGAAAGCGCAATCCCTAGATCCCTCGGCGGCTTGAACTTGAGGGTTTATTATTTTGAACCAAGGTTGGCTCCAATCTTGGCGGAGAGATGGGCGTGCAACCCAAATTAACTTAAGCAGTCGGAAGGGTATACACCTTACTTCCCCTACTGCTTCACCAACGAAGTTGATTGTGACAGCTGGTAGCTCGGCGCCACAAAAATTATACACCTTGGCATCCCGAGCCTCGGTATCCACGATCATAAAAAGCCAGTGGTCTGAAACTTGGAAAGGCACTGTAAGATAACGTGCCTGACGTGCCAAACCAGCACGCAACCGCTCAATCGACTTTGCTCTTATGTCTTTGTATAAAAGGCCAATAGACAGAGCAGGTGAGGAATTAAAGACCGGTTGTTTCCGCTTAGGACTTCTGTACATTTCTATACAATTGGAGAGGAGGACACAAAAGATTGCCATGGGCATCGTGGACCGAGGTCGGAGGATGCTGCGGAAGTCTTCACGTGTCATCTTATGCCTGGTTTTGGTATTGTGATAAATTATATCTTCCCCTGCCTTTGCATCGTACACTATAGTGTTCAGTATAAAAAAGTCCTGAGCATCTAAAGTGGAGATGGCCGCCATATCCAGGTCATGCATTTTATGCGGCAGAGGTGGTGGCGGGGGAAGTTCTTGTGGAGGGGGAGAAGCAGGTTGATCTAAGGCCTGTTCATGGCCTGGTAGATCGTTGTCCGAGTTGGAGGCAGAATCGAGGTCTTCATCGGTGTCTAAACTTACTCGTTCTGCCTCACCCTCGTCAAAGGGAGAAGGTGTGGAGAGAGGTGGAGCAGTTGTTTTTGGTGGGCTGGCACTGGTTCCTAGTATACAGTGATGGAACTTAGTGAAAGCTGCATCTTTAGCAGCTTCCCCGATGGACCCCATAGCGGAATAATCAAAGAATTGGTCCCCGTATGACATGTTGACATTATCATTGTGTGGGGACTTGGGGTGATGGTCACTGTCATGGTGACCCTTTTCGGACCCTTTGTGAGAGGGTTCTGCTGCATTTCCAGGGTCCTCTCCATCATCATGTTTATCACCAGAGGATATGTTATCTTTGTTTGAGTCGTCCGATGAGTCGGAGTCGTCTTCTTCGTCATCATCGCCATCCTTGTCGTCCGCTTCCTTGTCTGCTTGCTTTTTACTTGCGGACGTTTTACACCACCGATGGGTGGCTTGTAGCTCATCAAAAGCCACTTGTAGATGCTCGTGTGTTTCGAGCAGTGCATCATGGGATTCTTTGAGGTCGGTATATCTACCCTCGGCGGAGAGGAGACGTGCTGTAAGATTTGTGACTTGAGCACGTTACTGCTGGATTTCATCATTATTGGACTCCTCTTGGTGATGTTGTAGCTGTGTGAGCGTGTTGTTGATGGTGTCCAAGCGCGTGCTCAGAACTTCTTGTTGTTGCTGGAGCTCGCGGAGAGTCTCTGACAGAGGCTGAGTCTGCGTGGAGATCTCATCGACTTGCTTTGCCGTTTCTTCTTGCTGATGCTTCGCTCCAAGGACCAGGTCCGACAAGGTGTTGTAGTGGCTGTTGATGTGCTCAACTTGCTTAGCCACCTCATCTTGTCGTTGCTGGAATCCTTGGAGGATGGTGGGCAAGGCTCAGTGTTGTTCGTCGATCGTGGCCACCTGTCATGATAAACCCTGCACACAAGAAAAAATAGAATGTAAGATATTAGAAGGATCAGTGAGGAGGTTTCGGACAGCGTCGAATTGACGGCCGAATTCCTCACCAATATTTGCAAAAGGGACCCCAGGAGTGGAAGGGTGGGATGGATGGGGTCTGTGTGGGATGGTGTTAGTGTCTTGTGAAGGAGACACTGATGAATCCCCGAGCTACGTAGTGACTGTGGATGTAGTCACCAGCGGCGTCGGGGTGGTGGTGGATGTGAAAAGTGGTGGGATTTGAGGTGGGAGCGGTGGTAGCGATAGTGATGGGGTGGAAACTGCGGAGGTGAAAGGGAAAGTGGTAAAGTAGGGCATAGGGATGGAGAAGGGAAAGCCCGAGGTAAAAATGGGTGAAGAAGAAGATGTGAAAGGTTGTGTGGATGTGGGGAAGAAGGGAGGAGTGGTAGATGTTGGAAAGGTGGAAGGTGTAGAAGTGGTGGAGTTTAGATGATCATGTAGACTCTGAATGAAAGAGTCGATTGAAGAGGTGGTTAAGTTTTCTTCATGGAGGGTCTCGGCCTCTGGATTTGGCTGAGATGTTGGTGTCCCCGACAGCTATTGGGCCTGCAACTGCCTTTTGGAAGGTCATTTGATAGGCATTTTTGTTGGTCGAGCTGCCGGGGCTGTGATGCTCAGCTCCGTCTGTCCCGCTGTTGCTTTCTTTTTGATTGTTTTAACCAAAGCTAGGAGTTGTGTAAGCTCCTCGTCAAAGAAGAGGAGCTGTGTTGTGTCGTAGTTTGCTAGCTCCGGGAGCGGGAGGAGTGTTTTGGATGACTTGATCATAGGGCAGAAGACATAGTGTAGTTTCCCATCCTTTTCCTTAATGATGAAGGAGTTCTTCAGAGTTTGTTCATTGGTAAGGATGTCGCCCTTTAGTTGCGTGCAGTGAGGTAGGGGTTTGTCCATCTTAAGGTATTTAATAATAGATGTGACATGGCTCCCCATACAGATTTCCTTCCCCAGGCCAGAAGCTGATAATTTCTGGATCATATGTCGTCCTATATTGACTGGCCTTTCGTTGAGAATAGACCAGAGAACGAAAAGATCTGACATTATAACGTTTCCCCCTTCTATCCTGGGGAAGAGTGCGCCAGCAAGGATTTTGTGCAGGGTGCGCACAAATCCAGAGTGTATGTTTGACGCTTTGCACGTCTTCGCATCATAGGTGGGGATCCCGATTAGAGATTTCTAGAATGAGTGTCTGTTAAACTCTGGATGATCGGTTCCCACTGCCATAGCTTTCCGCAGCTGCTCCTAGTTGTCAATAAAGACTGTGTTCAACATATTCTCCGTTAGGACAACTTTGCTGCCAAAGATTTGGGTGACAAGCCTTCTGTCACCTCCGTCTCGTGACCTATCCATGATGTCGACGGGCTCCTTGGTCAAAAAGGTGAAAAACTCTTTAGTGGGTTCAGAGTAAGATACTTCAGGTACTAGACACAACCTGGCGAGGTTGTCTTTTTCTAGCACGTTGAAGATGCGGTCGTATATCCCCATCTTAAGCAGTATGCTGGAGCAAACATACTTGGTGGGTTTTAGCGTTTTGTCAGTGGAGAGGCTGGTTTGGATGAAGAGGTTTTCTGGCGGTGGTGTTGTGGTGGTGATGGGAGTGAAAGTGGTGGTAGTAATAGGGATGGTGGTGGTAGTAGCAGGGATGGTGGTGGTAGGTTTTGCAAAGGGTTGATCCATTGCAGAGGCGGGGTGAACTTGTTTTCTCACCCATTTCTTGGAGGGCTGCCCAGATGCAATCTCCAGGACCTTGCGCTTCCCCTTTTGTTCTTTGGCAGGGGATTCCTCTTCGGAGTTAGGATTGTACTCCGAGCCTTCATCATCAGAAGAAGAGATGACAATTTCTTCCTCAGGTGCCTCAGCTAAGATTTTTTCTAGGCGATCAAGGTCACACAGGACGTCCATTATTTTGACGTTTGGTGGTGCCTTCCCGGTCCTGTTGAAGTCAGCTCTTATCTTCTGAAGCTTGGCTTGTTCTTTCAGCAGTTCCTCTTTTGTCCAGATTTCAGAGTCTTTGAATCCGACGACCTTCGTTGCTGGTGATGCCATTGCTGTAGATTGAGAAATCAAGGGTTAGAATAACATGTTTTGATTTTATATGTTTTTGTAATTTTATGGAAATTAAACAAATGTGGGAGGCCAAACAGTTTGAAGACCGTTTGGCTCAAATGGTTTGAAGACCGTTTGTCTCAAACGGTTGCAAGACCGTTTGGTTCCAAACGGTTGCAAGACCATTTGGTCCCAAACGGTTTCAAGACCGTTTGGTCCCAAACGGTTTCAAGGACCGTTTGGAAAACGAAGCGTCGTGTAGCCACCGACGAAGGCGAAGATGAAGGCGAAACGGCGCGGAGACAACGGCTGCGTCGGCGACGACGGCAAAAGTGGCGGTGAACATCGGCGATAAAAGCGGTGGTGAAAATGACGATAAAAATGACGGTGAATACGGTGATGAATACGGCAGTGAAAGCGGTGAGGGTGGACAGAGCCGTTGGTGAAAACGGCGGTGAAGACGATGAAGGTGGACAGAGCCGTTGGTGAAAATGGCGAAGATGGTGGTGCCGGTGATGAAAATGGCGGTGAAGACGGTGAAGCAGCTTCGTCGTCAGAGATGCGGAAGCACAGAGGCGGTGCCGAAGGCGATGATGGCGGGAGAGAAGAAGGTGAGAGGATGCTGTGGTTGCTGGACTACCTTGCAGTAGGTGGTAACGGCGGTGGTGAGGAAGTGAAGGACGATGGACGGAGGTGCGATCGCGTGGGAGCAGAGGAAACAAGGGCAAAGGAATAGTTCTTGCACAGACACACGAGAGAGTTTGAGAGTCGAAGAGAGAAAGATGAAGGGGTAGGGTTTATATTTATAGGGAATGGTTAGCGACCGTTTGCATTCCAAATGGTTTTCGGGATCGTTTGGCTCCAAACGATTTCGAGACCGTTTGGCTCCAAATGGTTTGAAGACCGTTTGGAGTCCAAACGGTTTCAGGACCGTTTGGCTCCAAATGGTTTGAAGACCGTTTGGAGTCCAAATGGTTTCAGGACCGTTTGGAGTCCAAACGGTTTCAGGACCGTTTGGCTCTAAACGGTTTGAAGACCGTTTGGAGTCCAAACGGTTTCAGGATCGTTTGGCTCCAAACAGTTTGAAGACCGTTTGGAAGGGCAAAGGCAAAGAGGTTTTATATTTTTATGTTTGTTTTTTATTTATATATTTTTATGTTGTTTGTTTTTTTTTTGTTTTTTGTTTTTGTTAGTTTTGGTTATGTGAATTTTTTTGTATTTTCATAAGATAAAACTAGGGAAAATAAAAGAACAGGACATAAAGGAAAAAGTTGAAATCTTGGGTTGCCTCCCAAGTAGCGCCTTGGTTTAATGTCGCTGGTTTGGAGAAGCTGTAATGTTGTTATGTTGTTGGCATAACATCTTTGATTTCGATGGTTTGTCGTGGCATTTTATCTTCCGGAGTGTAGTATCTTTTTAAACGGTGACCGTTGACCGTCCTTTCTCCTCCATTGTTGTTGATAATAATGGCAGCTCCAGTTGGGTAAATATGCTTTATAGTAAAGGGCCCAGACCATTTTGTTCGAAGTTTTCCAGGAAACAACTTGAGCTTGGAGTTGAAAAGGAGCACTTTGTCGCCAACGGTGATATCCTTTCTTTTGAGATGACCATCGTGCCATATTTTTGTTTGCTCCTTGTAGATTCTGGCACTATGATAGGCAGTCATGCGGAGCTCTTCTAACTCATGTAGCTGGAGCTATCTATTCTCTCTTGCACTTTTGAGATCAAAGTTTAATTGTTTGATGGCCCACCAGGCTTTATGCTCCAGTTCTACTGGCAGATGACAGGACTTCCCGTACACCAGGCGGAACGGAGTTGTTCCGATAGGTGTTTTGTAGGCTGTTCGATATGCCCAAAGGGCATCGGGAAGTTTGGTGGACCAATCCGTGCAATTTCTGTTTACTGTTTTTTCTAGAATCGCCTTTAGTTGTCTATTGGATACTTCAACCTGCCCACTTGTCTGTGGGTGGTAAGGCGTTGCTACTTTGTTATTTACTCCGTCCTTTTTCAAAAGGGCTTCAAAACTTCGTTCCAAGAAATGAGTCCTGCCATCTGATATAACTGTTCTAGGGACTCCAAATCTTGGGAAAATGATATCTTTGAACAACTTGATAACTGGCTTTGAATCACTAGATACAGTGGGCACAACTTCGACCCATTTTGAGACGTAATCCACTGTGACTAAGATATAAGAGAAACCATAGGAGGAAGGGAAAGGGCCCATGTAGTCTACCCCCCACACATCAAAGAGTTCGATTTCTTGCCACATTGTGAGGGGCATCTCGTCTCTTTTTGATATATTACCAGTGAATTGTCATTTGTTGCAGGCTTTCACAATGTCAAAGGAATCTTTTGCTATAGTAGGCCAGAAGAAGCCAGATTGTAAAACTTTCAAAGCAGTTTTCTTGGCACTTATGTGCCCCCCCCGTAGGTCCTGAATGGCAATGTTCAAGGACAGGGGTGATTTCTTCTTCTGGGAGGCAACGACGGAAAAGTCCGTCGGCACAGAGGTGGAACAAGTAGGGTTCATCCCAATAATAATGTTTTATGTCGTGAAGGAACTTTCTTTTGTCCTGGTAGGAAGTAGATGGGTGGATGATCCCTGTGGCAAGATAATTGATGATATCAGCATACCAAGGAAAACCATTAGTGGCCTTCATAAGCTGATCATCAGGAAGAGAATCCCGGATAGGGATTTTATCTTCCTCTTCAACCTCGATCTGGCTGAGGTGGTCGGCCACAACGTTCTCCACGCCACTCTTATCTTTGATCTCCAGGTCGAATTCTTGAAGCATTAGTACCCAACGGATAAGTCGAGGTTTGGCATCCTGCTTCTGGATCAGATATCTAATAGATGAATGATCGGTATAGACAATGACTTTAGAACCAATCAGATAAGAACAGATTTTTTCGAACGCGTAGATGATAGCCAGAAACTCTTTCTCCGTGGTGGTGTAGTTTTTCTGTGCTTCATCTAGCATTTTTGATGCGTAATAGATAACACAGGGTTTCTTATCAATCCGCTGTCCTAAAACAACCCCTATGGCATAATCACTTGTGTCGCACATGATTTTGAAGGGCTACGACCAATCTGGAGCTCTTAGAATAGGTGCGGAAATTAAGGCCTTCTTAAGGGTGGAGAAGCTTTGCATGCAATCTTGATTGAAAATGAATTCAACATCTTTAGTCAAGAGCTGGGTCATGGGTTTAGCTATCTTTGAGAAATCTTTGATAAATCTTCTATAGAATCCTGCATGACCCAGAAAATCTATGACTCCTCTTATGTCCTTCAGAGGTGACAACTTTGAGATAACATCGATCTTTGCTTTATCAACCTCGATTCCTCTATCACTTACCCTGTGTCCGAGGACGACACCTTCAGTTACCATAAAGTGGAATTTCTCCCAATTCAAGATCAGGTTCATTTCCTCACAGTGTCGTAAAACTTGACCAAGATTGATTAAAAAGTTATCGAAGGAATCTCCGTAAACTGAGAAATCATCCATAAACACCTCCATGATCGATTCAGTTAGACCAGCAAAGATAGCATACATACATCATTGAAAGGTGGCATGTGCATTACATAACCCGAATGGCATTCTCCGAAAAGCGTATGTTCCAAAAGGACAAGTGAACTTGGTTTTTTCTTGGTCTTCCGGGTGTATGGGTATCTGGTAGAACTGGGAATAACCATCAAGGCAGAAAAAATACTTTTGATGAGCTAAGCTCTCCAGGAATTCATCGAGGAAGGGTAGAGGGTAGTGATCTTTCCTCGTGGCTTTGTTCGCTTTCTATAATCAATACACATTCTCCACCCTATTACAGTCCTGGTGGGCACCAATTCATTTTTACCGTTCAGCACGACGGTAGTACCTCCCTTCTTTGGAACTACTTGAACAGGGCTGACCCACTGGGAGTCAGAGATGGGGTAGATAATGCCAGCTTTAAGCAATTTAAGAACCTCCAGGCGAACCACCTCTTTAAGATTAGGATTCAGCTTTCTTTGGTGTTCGCGTGATGGCCTAAATTCTTCAACCATAGGAAGCCTGTGCATACACAGGGCTGGATTTATGCCTGTTAGGTTAGTTATTTTATATCCAATGACCTTTTTATACTTCTTCAGCTCTTCCAGAAGCCTTTCTTCTTGATTTTCTGTAAGGGTAGAGCTGATGATGACATGGCATAATTTTTCTTTATCTAAAAAGGCATGTTTAAGACCTGAAGGTAAGGTCTTTATTTCAGGGGCCTTGGGTTGCTCAGTAGCTTCTAGAATGGTAACAACTTTGAGCTCTTCAAAAGTGTCCGTTGGTGCTTCTTCGGCCTTTTCTAGATGTTGAAGACATTGTTGGACAAGCTCATTTGCAGAGAATTCAATATCCGGATTTATCAGAACATTTTCAAGTTCATCGACTGGCTCAGATATTTCTAATTGTGACATCTGTTGTATCACGTCTAAAAGGAAAACCTCTTCTTGGATACTAGGACCTTTCATGCTATTTAGGACTCGGAATTGAATTGCTTCTTTTCCGAGCCTAAGAATGATAGTGCCAACTTCAACATCGATGAGCGCCCTGGTAGTAACGAGGAAAGGTTTGCCAAAAATAATAGGGTACCTCAGGTCTTCTTTAATGTCCATGATTACAAAGTCACATGGAACGTAGGCATCCTTGCCTATTCTTACTGGGATATCTTCAATGATCCCCAAAGGTGCTGTTATGGTGGAATCGGCTAGCTGAATAGTCATTGCTGTAGGCAGCAATTCGGTGAAACCCAGATGTTTGCACATTGAGTAAGGCATAATGGATATGCTGGCCCCAAGGTCAGCTAATCCTTTCTTTGTAGATGCATTTCCAATGCAACATTGGATTCCGAAGGAACCTGGGTCCTTCTTCTTTTTTGGCATTTTATTTAAAATGATGTCAGAAGTGGTTTGAGCAAGCTTGACGGTTTCTTGCTCCTCAGTGATATACTTTCTGGAAAGCAAGGTTTTGAGATATTTTGCCCAAGCTGGCACTTCGGAAAGAGCGTCAAGGAGCGGAATATCGATGTACAGTTTCTTCATTTCCTCCTTGAACTTTTGAAACTTGGTGTCCATTTTTGTTTCTCGCAAACTACCCGGATACGGAATCCTTGGTTTAAAATGCGAGACTTTCGGTTCTGTGGACACTTTTTCTTTATTTTTGCCCTTTGTACCTTATGTGGTTTTTTCCATTCCTTGTTGTGGGCATTCACTTGTCATAAAAACCAGTGTGTCAACATTATCTAGATTTATCATGGTAGTTTCATGAAGAATGCATCCAGATCTGGTGGTGACAACATTCAACTGTTCATGTCTGTTCTGTCCATGCTTGGGGTTCGATTCAGGCTGCCCAACAAACGTACCTGCTGGGGGTTTTAATTGTGCAGCGATCTGAGCAAGTTGATCCTCAACTGCTTTTTGCTGAGCCTGTTGGTTAGCCAGCATAGGTTGTTGTGATTGTAACATCTGCCTTATCAAGGATAATTCATCATCCGGTTGGGCATGAGCATTTTTCGAAGGAATCGGTTGTTGTCCTTGCTGCGGTTGCTGCGAAGGCAACGTTAGCTGAGGTTGCTGGGTGTGCAGCTGTGGGTGGAGCGGAGGATGTGTATACTGATAATAAGCATTTTGATTCCTGGGGTAGTTAGCCCTAGGGAAGTTATTTCTGGAGTTCCCTTGATTTTAGTTAAAATTGTTTGGGAATCCAGGCGGTAGCCTGCTAGCAGATCCCCCCTACATCTGATGCTGTGGATTTGCAGTTCCAGCAGGGTTCCCATATTGGAATCCAGGGTGATTCCTCGGTTGATTGGGATTGTAGTAGACTTGTCCAGGAATAGAATGGATGGAGTTGACTTGCTCTGGAAGCTGATCTTCAGACTGATCTGTGATAGGTTCATATTGTTGTGGTGGTGGATGCAGATCCATCATCACATTATAGAGCATTCCACACGAAAGGGTTGGATGGTCAGAAGCATGGAAAGCCTCACAAGATCCTGTGACGGCCTTGACCTGTTGAACCAGAGGGGTCTTCTTCTTATCAATCTCTCCTACAGAAGTCTCGAGAGCTTGTTGTTTGTGAGCAATGGTTTTCAAGGCTTCAGCTATCGCCTTCATTTCAATGGATTCTTCGGCCTTGTAAACCTTGAGAACACCTTTTCCAGCTGATCGTCCCCAGTTGTACTGATTTTCAGCTCCGAGTGTAACAATTTTCCATGCGTCCTCATAATTCTTTCGCATAAAGTTTCCTCCAGATGAGGAATTCAAAAACTGTTTGATATCGTCACTTACTCCCCGATAGAAGGTTTCTATCAGTTGGTTCTGGGAGATTCCATGATGCGGGCACTTGCGCAGAAGTTCTTTAAACCTTTCCCATGCTTCAGCAAGGGATTCTCCAAGTAGTTGAGAGAAATGATTGATCTGCCCTCTGATTTCATAAGTCAGTGAGGGTGGAAAGAAGTTCTCTAAGAACTTTTCCTCTAGGGGGGCCCATGTAGTTATTATTGGTTCTCTGTCAAGTGAGTTATACCAACTTAGGGCCCTCCCAGACAGGATGAAATGGAACAGGTGAAGCATTATAGCGTCAAAAGCGACACCAGCTTGCGGAACTAGGCGACATAGTGCCTTGAACCTTTTCAGATGATCCATGCAATCATCTCCAGAACCTCCAGAGAATGAGATGCCTTGCATGATCTGGATCCACTGGGTCCGAATCTAAAAATTAGGAATATTGATAATCGGAGGTCGGACCGGGTGGTTGTCCTCATAGTTCTTTGGAACAATGTAGTCTCGCGGCTGCTTGTTCCTTAACTCCAGTTGAGAAGCTTGAGTTGCTGCCTCAGTCTCATCTCTTATGCGGGCTTGTTCCTCCGCATGAATATCTGCTTGGATTTGGGCACGAGTGTCGGCGATGAGTTGTGCCCGTTGAGCGGCGATGGCGGCATTGAATCGCTCCATCACCAACGCAGCCTGGCGTTGATCGTCAGCCATTAGTCTAGCTCTTTGGCGGTTGAGTCGAATTCGGCGGTGGAAGCTTCTCTCTACCTCAGAGTCGTACTCCAGATCAGGGGAGAATCCACGGTTATGCGATGATCGCATGCACGTTTTCTTCCTGAGTAGAGAAAAGAAAACACCTTTAGATAATAGTGAAAATATGATGGTTTCAAGAAGATATAGAGTTATGATTAAAAAGAAAGTGTAAAATCCTAACCAACTAGGGAGGTACTAAATGAAATTACAACGTTCCGTTGTCCCCGGCAACGGCGCCAATTTTTGATGAAGCTTCCACTTACGTGGAATTGCGTGCACCAACTAAAAATCCTAAAGATAGTAAGTCCTTAGGTTTAGCCTTGCATATACTAGATAGATAACTCCACCCACGTATGCTAAGATACGTGGAAGTCTTATCGTAGTATAGTTAAGGGTCGAATCCTCAGGACAACGGTCTTGTTGCAAGCAACAAGATGGAAAACGTCAGAATTGCACTTAGTTACTTGATAGAAGGCACGTAAAATGATAGGTTGGGTTTTTGTTGTTTAAACTAAAAACATGTAAAGTAAATAAAGCAAGTAAAACTAAAGAGTTAAGCTATGATAAAAGTCACTAGGGTGTAGTCGGTTTTTCACCACCACTACACATGGATCAACACATGCAAAGCAAAACATAACCTGCAAAAGAGTTTCGTCAGTTAGTATCTTTGTAGTCTTAGTTTCCTTTCGGAGAACTAACTACGAGAAGTGCGGGGATGTTGCAATGCCAGCCATTCCCGAACAAATGGTCACATACTTTGCAACATTCCCTTCGCAAAGTGTGTTTCTCGACTTATCATGGTTGCACTTTCATACGTCAACTGATTCCATTTCATAGTATGAAAGTGAAACAAATGATAGTGAGTTTAATCCACTTATTGAGAGACACTCCTAGATACCAAAACAGATGCATGGTGGACACATGCACCAAGAACCAACATACAAACGAGCTTCGAATCTAATAGTACAAATGTAGACAATTCATACTAAAAGATAGAGGATAACACAAGTTGGAGATCAAGCAACATGTATTCATTAAATGTTTGATGTCAAACTGAGAAGATAAACTCTACATTACAACCTATGGATTACATTTACATGATATGAAAGCATGGGTAGCGGGGCTACTCCCCGCACCCTAGTGAGAGAGACTACTCGCTCATGACTAGGACAAAGAAGGAGGCAAGAAGAGAGAGAGAGCATCATCCCCATAAAGGAGAGAGGAAAGTCAACCCCTTGGAGAGAGAGAAAAACGATCTACCAGTCTTCATAGGTTGCACGACAATGAGACCTCCCCTTCCCACCTTCTTTGGAGAAGAAGGAGAAAGTAGCTTCAGGATGGAGTATGGGTCTCAGACTGGCAGCTTTAGGGCGGAGGATGGAAGTAGCAAGAGCTCTGGAGTGATTGAGGAAGCCTTTGGACGTCTGAAACTTGATATCTGATGGAGAACCCTTAGGGTCTTATTTATAGGCCTTAAGTGAAGTCCAAATGGTTTGGAGACCGTTTGGACCTCAAGACCGTTTGGGACCTCAAGACCGTTTGGATTCATGCGATCTTGAGACCGTTTGACTTCATGCGGTCTTAAGACCGTTTGAACTCCATGCGGTCTCGGGACCAGTTGGCTTCATGCGGTCTTGAGACCGTTTGAACTCCATGCGGTCTCGGGACCAGTTGGCTTCATGCGGTCTTGGGACCGTGTGAACTCCATGCGGTCTCGGGACCGGTTGGCTTCATGCGGTCTTGGGACCGTGTGAACTCCATGCGGTCTCGGGACCGGTTGGCTTCATGCGGTCTTGGGACTGTGTGACTCAATGCGGTCTCGGGACCGATTGGCTTCATGCGGTCTTAGGACCGTTTGACTCCATGCGGTTTCGAGACTGATTGGCTTCATGTGGTCTTGGGACCGTGTGACTCCATGCGGTCTCAGGACCGGTTGGCTTCATGCGGTCTTAGGACCGTTTGACTCCATGCGGTCTCGAGATTGATTGGCTTCATGCGGTCTTGGGACCGTGTGACTCCATGCGGTCTCGGGACCGGTTGGCTTCATACGGTCTTGGGACCGTTTGACTCCATGCTGTCTCAAGACTGATTGGCTTCATGCGGTCTTGGGACCGTTTGAATCCATGCGGTCTTGAGGTTGAGTTATTCTTTTATGATTTTTTTCGTGTTTTTCTGCATATATAAAAAGGAAAAGTTAGTCTGATGGTATATTTACAAAAATAGGGTAAATTTGGGATTATGTATAGTTTTAACTTAGAAAGAGTATGGAAAACTAAAGAAAAAGATTAAGATAACCGTCCAAAATAGGAGGTTATCACCTGACCTCTCCTATATGTATAGGGGTATTGGGGGCTTCTCAAACACAACTCAAAACACCAGTTGCTCTGCAAAGTTGTCCTCTCTGGTTGTGGTAACTGAGAGAGCTCGAGCAGGTGCTACCTGAATAGGGAGGCTCATCGAGGGAAAGACAACTGTAAAAAGGCGACTGATGGTGAGAGAGCATGTCAGTGACTACTACGCTGATAGAATGGGATGACTCCTTCCAGTGTCCTATAGGACAGGATGACTGGAGTTCTCGGTGGTCCGTGTGGACTACTACAGAGGCGAGAGATTTATGCTGCTCGGAGGACAACTATCAATCTGTCAGTCTGGGTGCGACCAGGAGATGTAGATACACCGTCCAAGATCAGAGGTGAAGACCGCACTAGCCGTGAGGTAATGTTTCCAAGCAAGCCTCAGGATAAGGTACGCCTCTACAAACCATCCTTCCTCCTGTATAGATGTTGATGAGATCTCTTTGCATTATGAGTTTGGGGAGAAATTTTTGTTTCTGCTACCATCTCTGCCTCCCCTAAAACCCTACAGTGGTATCAGAGCCACGCCAACTACTCTATACTTTAGGATTATCGATGTGATCAATTTTGGTTTGTCGCCTTAATTTATTGCATACAATGCAAATAATAATGGCTTTATGCATGTCCAATCCTAAATCCACAAATCCCAATTTACATATATGATATGTAATACGAATGCACTCGATACGCTTCGCCCTTAAACAAGTTTTGTGGTGGATGTATAGTGTGGTTATGGCCAATAAACCCTATGTCTGTGTGTTTGGTTAAATGTGGTTGCTTGCATCTCGGTCTGCGCACCGATTCTCTACCTACTATTCTTGATGTAACTCGAGATAACTCTAGATTTCTTTCCTACCTTTGCTCCCCCCCAAATGTAACTCGAGGTTTCCCAATGCAAATGTAAATAGGATAGCTTATATTTTCTGTTATGTCAAAGAATGGCAGACAACCTGACGGCAACTGAGATGATTGGTTCAAGGTGTGAACCGATCGATTGGTGTTCCAGACGACCGGTTAGAGGAGCGAGATGAGTGGGTGGAGGCCATGAGGAGATGCACGAAGACCAGGTGAACCGATCAGTTGGAGGAGCCAACTGATCGTCTGGTGGTGCCTAGATGACTAACCGGGACCGAGTAGGTCAATCATGTGATGAGTTGATCAAACTTGAACGACTACAACACTTCATCATGAATAGGTTGCATGTGATGTAGACCTAGATGACTGTGATTCCTCTTGGCTTGAGGAATCACATTAGGATGTCCATAATCATCGCTTTTATCATTTCACTTGTTTTCTATGGGATATTGCATGTATATGATACATACTATATATTGTGGTGATTGGATATGTATATGTACCTATAAAACCAAATCCCTCAATAAATATTAAGTTTTAGATGCCTTCCAAATGCGACACATGTGAAAAGCTTGATCGGCCAAGTGTGGGAACGCCCTAGCGCGGTGCACCGTCTATCACATAGAAGCGTGAAGGATGGATATGTGGGTCTTCCCTAGCAGGGTGCATATTCATCATGTTGGCTTTGGGTCGGACTTAACAAGGTGACCTAGATAGGATCTAGCACCTTGAGGCATGGAGGTGATCATGGCAAGGAGTTGCACATGACATATTTCATGAGTTGCATATGATGCAATTGGAAAGAGTTGCCTACCTGGAAGATCTAAGTTGTGGGTGACAGCCCTAGCTGGTCCATGACTCAGAGGATTTCAGGATCTTGACCCACTAGAATATTGTACGCTACAATCTTTCAAATTGATGGTGAGGGCTATCAATTTGAACAAAAATAGTGGGAGCGATAATTAATTAAAGTCCTAATTATATCGTAAAACTTTTTCAAATCAATCAAATAAGTCAAAAATAAGTTTTTGGACTAAGTTGCATATATTTCCTTTTTGTACAATAAATGACTAATCAACAATAATCACTTTATTTGTTACCGGTCCTTGAGATGGACAAATTAAATGGGAATAATTCCACGACTGGTTAGGACGTTGAGAAGTGTTCTCAATTGAAGAACAAAATCTCTAAGTCCTAGTTATACCATGACCAGATGAACTTGATCCCACCACACCAACTATTGAAAGGATGCTTATGGAAGCATACCAAGGATGCCATTGATGTGGAGTGCTTAATGTTGTGTTCTCTGAACTATGAGTTGTAGAAACAACATGAGACATATGATGTCTCCAAGACACTGTCCTAGTATGTCATGACAGAAGGAGATCTAGTAGGTATTCACACACTCAATGTGATTGGGCATGTGGAAAAACCTGACTAGACAAGGATTCCCTCTGAGCCAAGAGTTAGCTACAAGTATGATACTACAAATATTGCAAGAATCATACAGTTCATGATGAACTACAACATGAACAACTTTGACAAGCGTTGACAGAGTTGTTGGACATGTTGAGGACAGTAGAGGCAAAGATGATGAAAGACAAACCCTAATCTTTGATGTTATCAATGAAGGGTAAGTCTTAAAGGCAAGGACAAAGGAAAAGCAAAGAAGTGTTCTGATGCTAGTAAAAAATCCAAGCCATCTTCAGCCTCGAGGCACAAATGAAGAAGGACAAGCCTAAGTCTGCGATGTTGATCAATAAAAAGAAAGGCAGGTCATGGGCAAGGGTAAGGGCAAAGCTAAGAAGGGTTCTGATTCTAGCTAGCAACCCAAGTCATCTTTAGCCTCAAGGCACATGGGAGGGTGAACGAGGGAGGAGAAATTGCCCTCTATATCTGGAAGAACAAAAGAAGATGAAAGGAGGGGATAGAGATCTCCACCGTAGGTATCATGAAATAAACACTTCTTTATCTGAGGTATATGATACCAAGATGAATATCTGACATATATGATATGTAAGATCTACAAAAAAGTGATGACCTTTGTGAAAGGACCAAGAAAGAAGTACTCATCATTGGAACAAGTGTTGCTGCCATAGATAGGAGTGCCTTTCAGTTTATTTCAGCGTAAATGGCACAAAATAGAGTTGAGAACTGCTATTTCATATTTGCCAATAAATAAAAACACTTTATTGTTGCATCTTGTTGTGACAAGGATAGCTATCAATAAATTTGATATTTCAATTCCAAAGATATGATCTTTGTGGCAATGCCTTTCTTTATCTTGTGGTACTTGATATGCATAAGATAAAATGATACCTAAAAGTTATTGATAACTCAAACAATGAATTAGCATTATCATGAGAAATTCATCTCTAGTTTGCATGTTGATGGATAAGCTACACTCTTTTGGTTAGAGAACCAGTAAGAGAGATGAATCTCTTGGACATGATTAATCAATATTCACTAAGGTAGTGGAAGAATGATTATCCTATTAGGTATAATACATGTGATGTATTTAAATACCTATTGGAGCAAATGCTAATACTTCAAACAGTGTTTAAAGAAATACCAATATGAATATATTGAAGTGTTCAAGAATATCATAGATGAAGTGCGAATTTGGTAAAGTGTTAATTCTTGATGAGATCAATGAATGAAATACTTGGACCAAATGTTTGAGAACCTTATGAGTGATTATGATAGTGTATCATAGTGAACTGATGATTAAGGCATGGTGATGTCTAAATCAAAAAGGGAGTCATACTCTAAGGAGTTAGAGGATGATTATCAAATAACTAAATTCTTCTTAAATTAAGAATACCTTACACTAATAAAGGATATTAAGAATCACAAAGTGTTGTGATTTCTCAAATTCCTTAATAGATACACCTCAAATATCTATATGATGAGTTGGCCATATGATGAGTCAACAATCTATATGATATTGAGGAACCATATTTTGAGTTATGGTTTATGACCATTACATCCTAAATGAATTCCATGTGAACCATAAGGTATGACCTTGATGGTAGTACCCATTGGGATAAAATCCATAAGTGCAAATGAGTCTTAATCGTTAAGACACATGAATGAAATTTTGAGAAGGATCATGCTTGTTGATTGAAACTTACTGACTAAGACATTTGGCATATAGAGACTAAAGCCACATTCCCATGAGGAATAAGATAAGGATGTGTACATAACACAACCTATAAGGTTTATGAATCCATTAATGGAAATGAAGTCTATAAGTTACAATGGACTAATCAATGTGATTGATTGAGCATAAGCAACTCAGAACTAGGTTCTTTACTTTGAGAATATAGTCAAAGGGTTTGACTGATACGACAAAGATAAAGAAGGGATCTGTGATTTAGTGGTAGCATATTTACATTCCACATGTTGATGAGGAATGAGATGTTCTAGAATGTAATCCTTTGTGGAAATTATCTTTAGGGAAGATAGAGACATTTCCTATGTGATAGGAATAGAGACCTATAGGGATAGTTCTCAAAAACCTATTGACCTGGAAAATAAAAATCATACACTGTAAATCTATACTGAAGGGTTCAATATACATAGATTCAATGGAGAAAACTTGTCCATGTTACATGGAGTTAGTATCCCAGATCCAAGTGTCTCAATTCTTATGAAGAATGGGAACACTAAGAATAGATATGGATCTATCATGTATGTAATCATCCCATTATCGTACATGTATGGACATGGCAAGAACAATATGCATTTATCATCTTGTAAGAATAAAATGCATTCATCATCTTGTATGTATGACATGGCAATATGATATGCTCATCCTGATAACTCATATGTGGGACATAACGAGTGGATGTCTGTCTGGTTCTAGTAAGGGTTACTGGATTTCATGAGAACTAGATAAGTACTTGAGAAGTACTAGTTCTATGGAAATAAGGAAGGGCTCACTGTAAAGAGTTACACTGATGCAAACTTCTGAAAAGGATAGAAAGTTTATCACAAAATATATATGGGATATATATAAAAGTGAATGTATGTTGAAATTGGAAACGTTCCAATAAAGCCATTTAAAAGGGAAAAGTAGAGTATCCCTGTGTTAGAGAACAACATTGGATACTATATGGATATGGGAGTTCATAAAGATACTCTTATAGATATTCCGGTCATTGATGACAAGTAAGGAGTGCTTGGTCAAGCAATGAGGCTAAAGTTTAGCAAAGGAATATTAGATCACATATTATGGCAACTCCATATCATACGTAAGACGTACAATGAAGAGATGTGAGACATGCAATAATACAGACTTAGGAAAAGTGTTTCCATAACACAGTGCGTTAGTACTAGAGCACAATAACATGTGGGACATGTTTGAAGATCATTAAGAATATGATTTAAGGGTGATTGGCTCACAGTGCAAGTGGGAGTATGTTGGTATGTATGCCCTGAGAGCCAATCATGGGATGATTGGTGGGATACATTAAGATTGATTTGATAAAAATCAAAGGCAAGCTTCCAATTCATTCTGGTTCAGTCAATTATGAGATAATGACAGAACATATTGAATGTCTAAAGAATTGTTTTACTCAATGACGTATGCTTTTAGGTTGAGGACCTAAATGATGAGATCATACGGATGTTAAGAGTATACATTCTTCTTATGTCCCTAGTCAGATGTCATTGTGAAAGGTTGATAGACAACAATGACACACAAGACTAGATTGTGTATTGGTTGATGATAGAATCTCATTAGTCATGATATAGTGATATCAAACCAAGCACATAGGTACTTGTTAGAGAACAAGTCTAACAGACAGACCCACCATGAAAGTGACATATGGAACCATGATTTGGTAGTCATAATCATCTCTCATAGTGATGGTGGTGAGTGTGATTCTTTGACATGAAATCACTGCACTCAACACATGTCGTTGGGTACACTTTGACATCATCAAACGCAATCCTGAAATATAGACCGTTATAAAGGTGATGATTGGGTGACTTTGACACATGGGGCTTTTGAGGGGTGAGTGATAGATATGGGATTTGTCCCTCTTGAGGGAGTTTGATGTCCATAAACACTTGATGAGTAGGACTGAGAAAGGCATGCGCATGCATGTATGAATCAATATGTGATATTGATGTCACACATATCTCATCCAGTTTGGTCTGAGATCAAGGAAGTGGATGAATGTTGAAAGGATGACTGTTCCATGCCTTGAGTTCATTTGGGATATCAGTGACAAAGGAATTATACATTCACTGTAACACCATTCACGGATTGTAGGATTGAAATTTGTTCTCCAACTTTCCTTTTCACTTGGGTAGCATTGATGTGCGACTAGGCACCACTCTTTACTTGTGAAGTCATAAGTGTTATGGACTTTCACTCCCAATGTGAAATGGACCTGCAGGTCACACACATAAGATTTAACCTGGAAGAGGAGTTTATCCACAAACGATGTTTAGATTGATTACTAAAGGAGTTTAGTAGTTCAATTAAACACTCAATCAATTGATAGCTCAGTATCATAGTGTTCAAGGTGTTGGACCAATTGATTAGAGTATCGAATTGATTGAAACTACAATTGACGGATTCTGCGCAATCTACACTCCCAACCAATCGGCTCATGTGTTGAACCGATCGGCTTAGGATGGTGAACCGATCAGCTCAGGTTGGTGATTCGACCGGCTTAGGTAATTGAACTGATTGGTTCAAGGTGTTGAATCGATCGACTCGATTGACCAACCGAGCAAGTTGGGAAAATTAGGGACATGTGAGTAAATATCTTTGTTTCACTTGTACAATTCGATTGGGACAAGAATTGATTTTAGGATTGATTAGAAATGAAAATAAGAAAGTTAATTTGTTGGACCAGGGACACAAACCGATCAGATCATGTGATGAACTGATCGGCTCATGGCCCCAGTCGACCGGTTTCAGTTGGTGCAGATGGTTGTTTTGTGGAAACTTCAGACCCTTCTACTCCCTCTTTAGTCCCACATTTCCCAGGGTAGAGAACCCTGGCCCTGACCTCTCCTATATATAGAGGGGTATTGGGGGTTTCTCAAGCACAAATCAGAACACCAGTTGCTATGCAAAGTTGTCCTCTCTGGTTGTGGTAACCGAGAGAGCCCGAGTAGGTGCTACCAAACTAGTGAGGCACAACGAGGGAAAGACAACTGTAGAAAGGAGAATGGTGGAAGGAGAGCATGTCAGTGACTAGTACATAGAAAGAAGGGGACGACTCCTTCCAGTGTCCTGTAGGACATGACGACTGGAGTTCCCGGTGGTCTGTGTGGACTACTATGGAGGCGGGATATTTCTATCGCTCAGCGGAAAACTGTCAATCCGTCAGTCTGGGTGCGACCAGGAGATGCAAAGACACCATCCAAGATCGGAGGTGAAGACCGTACTAGCCGTGAGGTAATGTCACCGAGCAGGCCTCGGGACAAGGTACGCCTCTACAAACCATCCTTCCTACTCTATAGATGTTGACGATATCTCTTTGGGTTTTGGGTTTGGGGAGAAAAATTTTGTTTCCACTGCCATCTCTACCTCCCCTAAAACCCTACATCTATTACAGTGTACTGATTTAAATAGGCATAGGATAATTTATTTCATGTTTGGCAAAGAGAAGATAGGCGAATCAAATGAATCAGAAGTAGAACCGATCAATTGGAGGACCAAGGAGGCCAGATAAAAGGAGGATCCAATCGATCAACTAGAAGAGTCTAGATGCCACTTGAACTAGTGGTCAGTCAACTGATCCAATATACCGGTCGACCGACTAGGAGGCCAACTAATCGACTTAAGGGTTGAGTCAACTGACCAAATAGGTTCCAACATAGAATTTTGAAAGTAGAGACTGTTACATATGATATGGACCTTAGGAGGTAGCAATTCTTTGTGGCTCCAAAGAACAACATTAATGTGTCCATAACCATCACTCATATTTTATAATTGCATGTTTTTGTTTGTGGATATAAAATATATATGTACATAATTATAAGTATGTGGTGATTGGATATAAATATGTTTTATATAAATATACATCCCTCAATCCAATATTAATTCTTAGATATACACATGAAGAGCTTGATCGACTAAGCATGGGCACACCAAGTGTGATACTGTGGCAACACATCCCATTATCATACAGATAATGAGGTGTTACGCAAAAATGTGCAGAAATCACCATAACCACATCTTATCAAAAACATGGGTTAATTAAAAACATTTGTGGAAAACTGATAAACTGAGAAACATATTACATTCCAGTCCATATCATGTAGGAAAACATGTTACATATATTTTCACACAAGCCTGGATACATGTCCACAGCTTAGAGCAACAGCTGTCCTGTCGTAACCTGAGTTCATCACCTGTTATATACATAAAGGCCCACATCCGGCCAACAGCACAGGATATACAAACAGCATCGGTCTTGCATCGTAAAACAACGTCAAAACACCGCCAAGGACCTGAGAGTACAGGGATGACTCTAGACTCTACACAAAAACATCCAAAACAACAACATCTCCAAAGCTTGCCTTCTACTGATCTTCTTACTGCTCGGCCGCAACTCCGCGACCACCACCACGACAAGCTCGACCACCTAAAAAGGGTACAAACCAGCGGAGTGAGACAATTGAACATTGTCCCAGCAGGAGGCATAACTACCCGCCAAAACTACAAAACCTCAAATAAACATTTATATGAGCAGATTACTGATAAAGAATATAACAGAAGCAGATTATGAAAAACAAGCCATCCTCATCATCAGACTTACCAGCTGTACCAGCATATTTCCCAAAGGAACATGATTGACAAGATAAATATATGAAACTCACCACAAGTAAGTAATGCCCAAACAACTGCAAGATAATTAAAGTTAACTACGCAAACAAGGCCTCAACCAATGTTTCGTGTTTGCCTTAAGCACCACATACTAAACGGCTGGATTACATTTTATTATGCCCTGAGGAAATGAACCGTACCGTTCAAATCCAACCTTCGGCTGTGAAGCCTATAGCCGGTGCCATACAAGGTCAATGGAAGAGTCGGACTCCACGACCTTCTCCGCCTCATGTTCCGTACATGAGTATAACATAAGCAGGACTGTAGTCTAATGCTGAAGTGGTCATAAGCCACAAGGTTAGCTCTTCAGGCTACCCTCTGCCTAGCCCGCCTTGGTACAGGTCACGACGCTAGAAAACTGAGCCACGTGTCTAAACACCATGCTCTGAGACATGAACGCATTCATGCTCATCATATCACATATCTGGATCCATGGGCCATGTTCACCTTGCCCTTTCATAATTGGGCTACGGGCCTGAACACCGCACCCTTGAGTCTATAACCGCAGTTGCACTCTTACCTCCTCACTTTAGGCTAGGAGAAACCTCGCATATTAAAAAATATGTGCTCCGGGTTAACCCACAGGAGAACCCGTTTCATCATCACCCTATCCTGACTGGTGATGAATCTATGGCCAGGGAAAACTACATGATAGATTTCACTGTGATTAATTAGTATCTTTTAGATGGATTTCAAGATTCAACCAAGTTTGTATAACATGCAAGATATAACAAAAGGTAAACAACATAAACTCAACATTATGCATTTCCTACAATTTACATCACATCGATTCATCACAAGGATCTCACATCACATGTTATCACTTGGCCTCTTGCCAACCATCTAGATCCTTCTCAAGGATCATCACATATCATGGGATCTCAATCCCTCATTACATAGTGCCATAGCCTCTCAAGGCTTTCAATATCATTGTGGAACATCATTCATAATACACATGTCATAACAATATTCACATTAACCATTTCTCATAACCTTTCATCTGGTTATGCATTACCTACATGGTTAACATCATTCAATATCCATGTGAATAATCAAGAGACTTATATTATCAACATAAGATGATAATTAGGGTTAAGTATATTGCCAGCACATAATGACAATAATAATCATATCCATGCCTCATATGTAAACACATTATCGAGCAACCCTAATGCATGCTTATTATTATTACTCTTGGCATAAAAAGATAACCAAGGTAGTCACACTTGTACACATGTGCCTAAACACAGGGAGATATAAGGAACAAGATTCAACGAGTTACAAGAACATAACAATGTATCACCTTTTAAGACAGACCATACCCTCACAAGAGGTACCAAGAACTCTCACTAAAACTCATCTCGGCAGAACCCATTCTCACCTAAACCCTATCGGGCATGCAGCTCTAGCAAGCGGGCAGAGCACAACCCTGAAACGAGGGCAAGCGTGCAGCCCCTGTCGGGCGTGCAGCTCCAAGGGGCGCAAGGTCATCGGGCGTGCGAGCAGAACGCGTGTCGGGTGAGCAGACTATCGGGCGAGCCTAGGATACCGGGCGACATAGGGGCGTGCAAGGTAAAACTGGGTGAGCGGGGTAAAGCATGTCGGGCGACACGGGCAGGTAGCGGGTGAGCACTGGTATCGGGCGAGCAAGGATAACCGGGTGAGCAACAAACGCTGGGCGACACAGCTAGTGTCGGGCGAGCAAGACATAGAGTGAGCAGGCACATCGAGTGAGCAGGGTATCGGGCGAGCCAAGGAAAATCGGGCGAGCAAGCTTGTGAGGCGAGCAGCCCACCGAGCGAGCAAAAGAAAAGCTTGACTCACTCAAACCGTGCAAGGTAAAACTCGGGCAAGGGCTGTCAGGCAGCACCTCCCCAAGAACATCTCGACCAAGGTGTAACTCATCAAAGCCATCTAACGAGCTCACCATCTTGCCCAAGGTGAGAAGAGGGTATTGCTCAAGCCACTAAGTCATAAGCTCACCTCAATCGAGTAGGAAAGAGGGGTGTTGCTCATGGCATTAGGACCCAAGCTCACTCATCTAGACCAAGGGGAGAAAGGAGTGTTGCTCTCCTAAACCCTAACACACATGGATCGGCCAACATGCAAGCTAAACAAGAACCAACTACTAACATGTATAGGCAAGATTAAATCAACATATGAGAGAAGAGGATAGAGTAGTTAGGGTTAGAGTCATGCAACCCGCCTTAAGCTCCAAGCTCCAAGGAAGAAGATGCACTTCAAGCTCCAAGGGTATCGTCCACCAAAGCTTCTCCAAGAGGGTGTGTCGGCCTCCACTCTTCTTCTCCAAGGGTGTGTCAACCTCCAATCTCCCTCTTCAAGGGTGTGTCGGCCACCAAGCAAGGGAAAGAAGGAGTGTGTCGGGCAAAAGAGGGAGAGGAACTAAAGGGACCTCAAGCTAAGGAAGGAACCACCTATATAGAAAAGGAGGGAGGAGAAAACTAGGTGGAACATGTCAAGGTGTCGCCCCAACAAGGGACACTTGTCCACGAACTCTAACCACCACTCTAGCAAGCCATAAGACACTTGTCCAAGATGTGCACCATGTGTCTACCAAACAAGACCAAGGTTGGACCAAGCATCATGGGCGACACACCAAGCTTGCTCTAGGGAGACACACCTCCACTCTAGGCCGACACAAGCTCCACTTGGCTGACACAAGGCTCAAGCAAGCCCAACTAAAGCACCTCAAGGCCCAAACAAGCTCAAGCAAGGCCCAAGAAACTCAAACAACAAGCCCAAGCCTTCCTCTCAACCCTAGAGGAAGCAAAGAGGGGAAAGTATCTCACAAGATGGAAATCTTGCACACAAAACCCTAGACTTGGTTTATTTGCAAGTAGCACCTCCAACTCTCAACAAAGGGCAACCAAACCCTAATCACCACTAAAGGTGATAGCAAGCATCAAACCATCAAGGTTAAGCAAAGCAAACAGGGTAAGCCCTAAATGTAGGTCAGGGTCCTTACAATCTAACCCCCTTTAAGGGATTTTGTCCTCGAAATCCGAAGAGAAAAGCGAGGGATACTTCCTCCTCATCTCTTCCTCAAGATCCCACGTGGCTTCCTCGACGCCACGATGCTGCCAAAGAACCTTCACAAGAACCAGGTTCTTCTTCTTCAGTTTCTTGATCCTTCTGTCAAGGATCGCCACAGGGCCTTCCTCGTAGGTCACATCTGCATCAAGCTCAACTTCAACTGGCTGTATCACTGTACCTGAACCTGGATGACTCTTCTTTAGCATACTGACATGGAACACTGGATGTAACCTGTGCAATTCGGGAGGTAACTCTATCTCGTAGGCTACCTTACCAACACGTGCTATAATTGGGTAAGGCCCCATATACCTAGGTGCCAACTTACCCTTCCGTCCAAACCTCAGCACACCCTTCCAAGGCGAGACCTTAAGGTATACTTTGTCTCCTACCTGGAACTCCAACGATCGTTGGCAATTGTCTGCATAAAACTTCTGCCTGTCCTGTGCCACTTTCAACTGTTACTGAATCACTTTAATCTTATCTGTCATTTGCTGCACTAGCTCAGGACCCAAAAGCTGATATTCACCAGACTCATACCAACATAAAGGAGATCTGCACTTCCTCCCATACAAAGCCTCATAAGGAGCCATATCGATTCTTCACTGATAACTGTTGTTATAAGAAAACTCTATCAAACTCAGATGTTCATCCCAGCTACCTAGGAACTGCAAAACACAAGCTCGAAGGAGATCTTACACAGTCTGAATAGTTCTTTCAGACTGTCCATCTGTCTACGGATGAAAGGCTGTACTGAACCTCAACTGCGTTCCCAACACTCTGTGCAACTGTTCCCAAAAACGACTTGTAAACTGAGGACCTCTGTCAGAAATGATCGTTGTTGGCACACCGTGCAAACGAACTATCTCATCCACGTATACTCTGGCAAGCTACTTAGCTGTATACATCGTCTTCACAGGTAGGAAATGGATAGACTTCGTCAATCTTTCCACTATCACCCAAATGGAATCATGATTCCTAGTTGTCTTGGGTAGACCAACTACGAAATCCATGGTTATATGATCCCATTTCCACTGCGGTATCGGTAAAGGTTGCAACGTACCTGCCGGCTTCTGATGCTCAGCCTTCACTTGCTGGCAAACCACACATTTTGCCACGAACTCAGCGACAACTTTCTTCAATCTGGGCCACCAATACAAGTCCTTTAGACTATGATACATCTTGGTGACACCTGGATGCATGGCATACATCGACGTGTGTGCTTCCTCAAGAACCAACTTCCTTAGATCATTAGCATATGGAACCACCATCCTATCACGATAGCAAACTAGTCCATCCTTGGACTCGTGAAACCCATCATGCTTGTTGCTGCCGAACTCTGATCTGATCAACTGTACCGTATCGTCTGTCTGCTGTGCATCCTTGATCTGCTGCCTCAATGTAGGCTTGACTTGCATTTGTGCGAAGAGACCAGATAACAAAGAAACTTCCATCTGCACATTCATCTGTCGCAGAGAAACAAACATCTCCCGCCTATGGCAAACCAGGGAACTTAGCTGTGCCTTCTTTGAAGAAAGAGAAGACTTCCTACTAAGCGCATCATCTACCACGTTTTCCTTACCAGGATGATACTCGATAGTGCAGTCATAGTCATTGATCGACTCCATCCATCACCGCTGTCGCATGTTAAACTCGTGCTGCGTGAAGATATACTTCAGATTCTTATGATCCGTAAAGATCTGACACACTTCCCCATACAAATAGTGTCTCCAAATCTTTAACGCATGAACCACTGCCGCCAGCTCCAAGTCATGAGTCGGGTAGTTCTCCTCATGCTTCTTGAGCTGTCACGAGGAAAAAGAAACCACATGATCTTCCTGCATCAACACGCAACCTAAACCTTTCTTGGAAGCATCACAGAAAACAACATAGCCTTTCCCAGGCTCTGGCAAGATCAATACTAGAGCACTGGTCAGCTTCTCCTTCAACTTCTGGAAAGCTTGCTGACATCGATCATCCCAAACAAAAGGTACATCCTTCCTGGTCAACTTGGTCATCGGTAACACGATCACACTGAAGTCTTTGATAAACCTTCGGTAGTATCCTGCAAAACCAAGGAAACTATGAACTTCTTTTGGCGTCTTCAGCTGTTCCCAATCTACAACAGATTTGACTTTCTTCGGATCTACCTTGACTCCTTCAGCGGATATCACATGGCCCAAGAAAGTCACTTCATCCAGCCAGAACTCACACTTACTGAACTTGGCATACAACTGATGTTGGCGAAGAAGAGTCAACGCTTGACGAAGATGTTGCTCGTGCTCTAGCCTGTCCCGACTATAGATCAAGATGTCATCTATAAAGACTACCACAAACTGATCTAAGAACGGACGGAACACTCTGTTCATAAGGTCCATGAAAGCTGCAGGTGCATTGGTTAACCCGAACGACATAACCACAAACTCATAATGACCATACCTTGTCCTGAAGGCTGACTTCGGTATGTCATCCGCCTTTATCCTCAACTGATGATATCCGGACTGTAGATCGATCTTTGAGAAAACTGTAGCACCACGCAACTGATCGAACAAATCATCTATCATCGGCAACGGGTACTTGTTCTTGATCATGACCTTGTTCAACTGCCGATAGTCTATACACAACCGCATCGAACCATCCTTCTTCTTGAAAAACAGCACTGGAGCACCCCAAGGCGACGTACTCGGTTGGATAAAACCTTTATCCAGCAACTCTTGCAACTATTTCTTCAACTCTTCCATCTCTGCTGGAGCCATTCTGTATGGTGTCTGTGCAACTGGCTGCGTTCCTGGTACCAGATTGATCTCGAAATCAATCTCTCGAGGTGGGGGAACACCAGGAAATTCCTCAGGAAACACGTCTGCAAACTCTCGAACAACTGTCACCTCCTCAAGGCTAGGACCTTTTGCCTTGACATCCACTACGGTATCTACCACGTGAGCTAAGAACGCCTCACATCCTTGTCACAACAACTTATCTGTTACCATAGCTGATACTAAGCACGTCGGAAGGATCTTCCTATCTCCCTGGAAGAACCACTTCTCTCCAAAAACATCAAACACTGCCTGCTTGGAACCACAGTCCAAAACAACCTTATACTTCTCTAAGGTATCCATCCCAAGGATAACATCGAACCCATGCATATCAAGTGGTATGAGGTCCACTTGAATGCGATGTCCCGAGAAAGAGAAGACACAAGAGGGACACTCTTCTCGAAGCAAAGAGGAACCATTAAGAGGGGTTTCTAACAACAAGCTATCCTTCTTACAGCTAACAGGTAAACGACAGTTCTCAAGCATACTATAGGAGATAAAAGAGTGCGTAGCACCCAGGTCAACCAGAACAGATATAAAGCAAGAAGAAGACATATCAGAATGAAATAACTCCATCTGACCTGTCACTACTCACAGGTTGACTATCGCCTCCGGCTGATTCATAGCATAGAATCGAGCCATTGCTTGCTGTCCACGACCTCTGCTTCCATGAGCAGACGATCCATCCTGAGACGCTTGACCGCATCCTCGTCCTATGCTACCACTGGGCTGTGGTCTCTCAGACCTATGAAGGTTTTGTCTCGGTTGTTGCGTCACTTCATCATCTTTGTAAGGACAACTTGACCTGATATGCCCTATCTGACCACAGGCATAGCATGTCCTAACATCATCTCGAGGCCTAGATGGCCCTTTCACCGCCACCGAAGCCGAACTTTGTGCCTTAGATGGTGAAGAAACATAGCCTCTTCCTCTACTCATAGACCACTGCGATGGCCTACCAGAACCTCTCATAGATGCCGGTGCCGAAAACCTGGGCTTCTTGAAGCCACCAAACCTCGGACTCTGGAACTGAGAAGGTCTCCTCTTAGCCATAGACTCTCTCTTCTCCCTTACAGAATGTTCAATCCCCCGAACAGATTCCACAAATGTAGCAAACCGCTCCCGGTTCTCCAACGCAGAAACTGGTGTCGTCAGCTCAGTACTCAGACCCTTCTCGAAACGTTTGATCCGTTCCTCGTCTGTTGTCACCATGTGAGGACAAAACCTCAACAGATCCATAAACTTGGCTTCATATTCGGTGATGTTCATCATTCCTTGTCGCAAACTCTCGAACTGACGGATCTTCTCATCCAGATATGTCTTGGGAAAGTATCTGGCGACGAACTCACGTCGAAACACTTCCCAACAGATCACCCCACCAGGCCGCTTCTCTTCCTCTATGGTCCACCAGTGACCAGCACTACCTTTCCGAAGGTAGACAACGTGCTTTACTTTGTCTGCTTCGGGGATGTCGAGGATCCAGAAAGCCTTCTCAAGACTTGTCAGCCACAGATCCGCATCTGCTGGATCAACCGTTCCAGCATACTCCAAAG
The DNA here is from genome assembly GCA_963693085.1 of Alisma plantago-aquatica. Taxonomy (NCBI): domain Eukaryota; kingdom Viridiplantae; phylum Streptophyta; class Magnoliopsida; order Alismatales; family Alismataceae; genus Alisma; species Alisma plantago-aquatica. The sequence continues at coordinate 58,660,145 of OY856415.1, forward strand.
CTCTGACTCGGCAAATCCGCTCGAAGGTCTTCCCAATACCTGATGCTTCTCCATGGGGAACCTGTGCTCGCGGAGGAGGCACTGGTAATCGCTCAACCATGAGATTCATCATAGCCATCATCTTCCCCATAAGCTGTTGGTAGGCAGGGTGTTCAAGAATGGCTAGGTCAGGTTGGGGGACCTCAGGCACCCGATCTTCATGTGCCTGACCTACTACTCCATCAACAGATGCAGCATCGCTGTGCTCAGCAGCGAGTTCTTCATGGTTTCCAGACATCTTGGCTTTTCTTCTGCTGAGAGTAGAAGAATTCTATGAGAAAATCTGGAAAACACATACGAACAAACACAACCTAGTCCTAGATCCCTGTAGACTCAGCGAACCTAAAGCTCTGATACCAAACTTGTGGCAACACATCCCATTATCATACAGATAACGAGCTGTTACATGAAAACGTGTGGAAATCACCATATCCACAGCTTATTAAAAACACGGGTTAATTAAAAACATTTGCGGAAAACTGATAAACTGAGAAACATATTACATTCCAGTCCATATCCTACAGGAAAACAGGTTACATATATTTTCACACAAGCCTGGATACATGTCCACAGCTTAGAGCAACAGCTGTCCTGTCATAACCTGAGTTCATCACCTGTTATATACATAAAGGCCCACATCTGGCTAGCATCAGGATATACAAACAGCATCGGTCGTGCATCGTAAAACAACGTCAAAACACCGCCAAGGACCTGAGAGTACAAGGATGACTCTAGACTCTACACAAAAACATCCAAAATAGCAGCATCTCCAAAGCTTGCCTTCTACTGATCTTCTTGCTGCTCGGCCGCAACTTCGCGACCACCACCATGACAAGCTCGACCACCTAAAAAGGGTACAAACCAGCAGAGTGAGACAATTGAACATTGTCCCAGCATGAGGCATAACTCCCCGCCAAAACTACAAAACCTCAAATAAACATTTATATGAGCAGATTACTGATAAAGAATATAACAGAAGCAGATTATGAAAAACAAGCCATCCTCATCATCAGACTTACCAGTTGTACCAGCATATTTCCCAAAGGAACATGATTGACAAGATAAATATATGAAACTCACCACAAGTAAGTAATGCACAAACAACTGCAAGATAATTAAAGTTAACTACGCAAACAAGGCCTCAACCAATGTTTTGTGTTTGCCTTAAGCAACACATACTAAACGGCTGGATTACATTTTATTATGCCCTGTGGAAATGAATCGTACCGTCCAAATCCAACCTTTGGCTGCGAAGCCTATAGCCGGTGCCATACAAGGTCAATGGAAGAGCCGGACTCCACGACCTTCTCTGTCTCATATTCCGTACATGAGTATAACATAAGCAGGACCGTAGTCTCATGCTGAAGTGGTCATAAGCCACAGGGTTAGCTCTTCAGGCTACCCTCTGCCTAGCTCGCCTTGGTACAGGTCACGGCGCTAGAAAACTAAGCCACGTGTCTAAACATCGTGCTCTGAGACATGAACGCATTCATGCTCATCATATCACATATCTGGAGCCATGGGCCATGTTCACCTTGCCCTTTCATAACTGGGCTACGGGCCTGAACACCGCACCCTTGAGTCTACAACCAAAATTGCACTCTTACCTCGTCACTTTAGGCTAGGAGAAATGTCGCATATTCAAAAATATGCGCTCCGGGTTAACCCGCAGGAGAACTCGTTTCATCATCACCCTATCCTGACTGGTGATGAATCTATGGCCAGGGCAAACTACATGATAGATTTCACTGTGATTAATTAGTATCTTTTAGATGGATTGCAAGATTTAACCAAGTTTGTATAACATGCAAGATATAACAAAAGGTAAACAACATGAACTCAACATTATGCATTTCCTACAATTTACATCACATCGATTCATCACAAGGATCTCACATCACATGTTATCACTTGGCCTCTTGCCAACCATCTAGATCCTTCTCAAGGATCATCACATATCATGGGATCTCAATCCCTCATTACATAGTGCCATAGCCTCTCAAGGCTTTCAATATCATTGTGGAACATCATTCATAATACACCTGTCATAACAATATTCACATTAACCATTTCTCATAACCTTTCATCTGGTTATGCATTACCTACATGGTTAACATCATTCAATATCCATGTGAATAATCAAGAGACTTATATTATCAACATAAGATGATAATTAAGGTTAAGTATATTGCCAGCACATAATGACAATAATAATCATATCCATGCCTCATATGTAAACACATTATCGAGCAACCCTAATGCATGCTTATTATTATTACTCTTGGCATAAAAAGATAACCAAGGTAGTCACACTTGTACACATGTGCCTAAACAAAGGGAGATATAAGGAACAAGCTTCAACGAGTTACAAGAACATACCAACGTATCACCTTTTAAGACAGACCGTACCCTCACAAGAGGTACCAAGAACTCTCACTAAAAGTCATCTCGGCAGAACCCATTCTCACCTAAACCCTATCGGGCGTGCAGCTCTAGCAAGCGGGCAGAGCACAACCCTGAAACAAGGGCAAGCGTGCAACCCCTGTCGGGCGTGCAACTCCAAGGTGCGCATGGTCATCGGGCGTGCGAGCAGAACGTGTGTCGGGTGAGCAGACTATCAGGTGAGCCAAGGATACCGGGCGACACAGGGGCATGCAAGGTAAAACTGGGCGAGCGGGGTAGAGCCTGTCGGGCGACACGGGCAGGTAGCTGATGGAGCTGGGACTTACACCAAAAGATTACTCTCTCAATGGGAGTCCCAATTATGCACCAAAAACCCTAGGGGGTTAATGTCTTCCCTAGGTTTACCTATAATTGGTGCTCAAATAAATTCTCCAACCCCATAAGAGTATGGAAGCCTTATCGTAGTACAGATTCAGGATAGAACCCAAAAGACAATGGTCTTGTTGCAAGCAACAAGATAGAAAACGTATGGAATTGCACTTAGTTACTTACTAGTGGGCACTTATATTGAAAGTTGGATTTTGATGTTTTAAACTAAGAACATGAAAAGTAAAGAAAGCAAGTAAATCTAATGAGTTAAACTATGATAAGAGATCACTAGGGTGTGATCGGTTTTTCACCACCACTACACATCGATCAACACATGCAAAGCAAAACTTAACCTGCAAAAAGAGTCCAGTCAGTTAGTATCCTTGTAGACTTAGCCTCCTTTCGGATAATCTAACTACGAGAAGTGTGGGAATATTGCAACGCCAGCCATTCCCGATCAAATGGTCACATTACTTTGCATTATTCCCCTCGCAAAGTGTGTTCCTCGACTTACCAAGGTTGCACTCCCATACGTCAACTGATTCCATTTCATAGTATGGAAGTGCAACGGATGATAGTGAGTTTACTCCACTCCTCGAGATACAATTCTAGATACCGAAACAGATGCATGGTGGATACATGCACCTAGAACCAACATCCAAACGAGTTTCGAATCTAATAGTACAAACATAGACAATTCATACTAAAAGATAAAAGATAACACAAGTTGGAGATCAAGCAACATGCATTCATTAATCGTTTGATGTCGAACTGAGAGAAATAAGAACTCTATATTACAACCTAAGGATTACATTTGCATGATATGAAAGAATGGGTAGCGGGGCTACTCCCCACACCCTAGTGAGAGAAACTACTCCCTCATAACTAGAACAAAGAAGGAGGCGAGAAGAGAGAGAGAGCATCATCCCCATAAAGGAGAGAGGAAAGTCAACCCCTTGGAGAGAGAATGATGATCCACCAGTCTTCACAGGTTGCACGACGATGAGATCTCCACTTCCCACCTTCTTTGGTGAAGAAGGAGAAAGTAGCTTCAGGATGGAGTATGGATCTCAGACCGACAGCTTCAGGGCGGAGGATGGAAATGGCAAGAGCTCTGGAACGATTGAAGTATCCTTTGGACGTTTGAAACTTTTTTTTTGTGGAGGACCCTTGGGGTCTTATTTATAGGCCTTAAGTGAAGTCCAAATGGTTTGGAACTCAAGACCGTTTGGTACTTCATAACCGTTTGGACCTTGAAACCATTTGGGTTCGAGCGATCTTGAGACCGCATGAACTCCATGCGGTCTCGGGACCGGTTGGCTTCATGCGGTCTCGAGACCGGTTGACTCCATGCGGTCTCGGGACCGGTTGGCTTCATGCGGTCTTGAGACCGGTTGACTTCATGCGGTCTCGGGACCGGTTGGCTTCATGCGGTCTTGGGACTGTGTGACTCCATGCGGTCTCGGGACCGATTGGCTTCATGCTGTCTTGGGACCGTGTGACTCCATGCAGTCTCGGGACCGGTTGGCTTCATGCGGTCTTGGGACCGTGTGACTCCATGCGGTCTTGGGACCGGTTGGCTTCATGCGGTCTTGGGACCGATTGACTCCATGCGGTCTCGAGACCGATTGGCTTCATGCGGTCTTGGGACCGTTTAAATCCATGCGGTCTTGAGGTTGTTTTATTCTTTTGTGATTTTTTTGTGATTTTTTGCATATATAAAAAGGAAAAGTTAGTCTAATGGTATATTTACAAAAATATAGTGAATTTGGGATTATGTATACTTTTATCTTAAAAAGAGTATGGAAAACTAAAGAAAAAGACTAAGATAATCGATTAAAATAGGAGGTTATCACCCCCCCCCTAACTTAGAGTCTAGCTTGTCCTCAAGTTAGATAGAGTTGAGGTATATAATGGCGGGGCGATCTTATTTAATTAGGATTTCCATACTCTTACTTCAATTCTTAACCTGAGTTCCCCAAGGTCATATCGAGTTTTATTGCCTGCCTTGACTCTTTTAGGTTTCGAGAGTTGCTCGGGTCTCAGATTCTTTCCTTATCTCGTAGTTTGCATTGGGACCACCTTTATTCTGTGCATGTTGTTGACTCTAATAAGCTTTATACCTCTCTGAAAAGACCTATTGGAAGCTAGAGAGGGTATGAGGGTTGGCTTTAGGCTTGAAGTGTAACTCCCTCTTCAAGTGGGGGAGGGGCTGTCTATGCTTTTTAGGTTCTCACTATCGGGCACGACACATCTGCCTTTGCGAGGGCAGCTGAATGTACCGGCCGGGTGAGTCCTTTATAAGCCTTTCATATATTTAGAGACCTTAGGGTTTCACTATCGGGCGCGACACATCTGCCTTTGTGAGGGCAGCGAATGTGCCGGCCGGGCGAAACCTTCATTGGTTCTTTATATAGATCCTTATTCATGGCACAACTCTCATGATTTTATTTGACTCTCTGGCTTTTATTCGATGACTCGCATGCTTGGGATGTTGGGGGTTTTATTTGGGAATTTATTTTGGGCGGACAAGCCTCTTTTATTTTGGAGAGAGGAAAGCTGTTCTTAGAGTTTTTCATCATGCACTTATTTGGTTTGTGGTCCACTTGCAGAACTTCTTGATTTGGAAGTTGCCTGATTCCCCTCTCATCCTTGAGAGCTTGGCTTATTTCTGCCTTGATTTTGACATGTGGAGAGTCAGATAAAGAATTGAAACAAAGACATGAAAATCGAAAGTGGGTGGATATTGTTAAATCGCCATTAAATGTCTAAGTGCTATTTACTTTTGGGGACTATCATGATTCTAAGGTTGGTTGAGGTGACTTTTATTCTAAAAGAAATTAAGTTAAAAGATTTGTATAAAGAGAAAAAAGAATAAAGAATAGAAAGTGCTAAAAATAAGAATGGAAAAGATGAAGTAGAAGATGATACCTCACCCTTGTCTAATGTACCCCCCCTAACTTATCACTCACTCTGTCCCCAGAGTGGCAAAGTGATAGGTTGAGAAGTAATTAAGACAAGGGCTGCAGGTTAAGGTAGATCTGCATTTGCTCCCGGGGAATGAAGTAGATTGGATGCGAATTGTCCCCGGAGAGCGTGATAATCCACGTCAGTCATCTCCTCTACTGGTCTTTGAAGGACGATGATGGTGTACATCCAGTAGAGGACATGGAAGCCACAGTCGTTTGATTGACGAATTTACTGATGGCACTTGTGGCAGAAGGAAGGGCGGTGGAAGTGCTCTTTGTCGTATGCCCTTGTGTGCTGACTTAGAAGATCAATTAGCTTGTCGGTGCACTCCTTTGCCACTACTTCAGTTGGCGTCTTTGGTGTCACGACATAGTGCCTTTGTCGTGCATTGTACTGGTTGTCGGAACTATTGTATATAGTGGTTGTTCCTTCTGGTAGATTTGTGGCCAGGAGCATCCAGTGCTCATGATAAAGGAAAGGTAACATGATGAACCTTGGCGTTGTGTGCTGTAGATAGGAGATCAGTGCATCAGTGGTGCCGAAGTTCTTGAGCTTTAGAAGGTCATCTTTCATGTATGGGGACACCATGTATGTTGTTTGGTTGTCTTGTACAAGTAGAACTTGGTATGCGGCCATAAGACTGACAGAGAGGGATCCTTTAACTTGTAGAGTCTCTCGTAGGGTGTCTGCCATGACAAGGATGTCTCGAGCCATGAATACGACCCCATCTTTTTTGGCTGAGAGCCGCGCCATAATGACATGTAATTCGAGGTCGTTGAGACCTTTGCAAGCATCACAATCAAAATCAGGGAAGGTTGGGTCAATGGCAAACACATGATCACTATTGTGTACAGCTTGCTCGACTGGCTCCTTGTTGTGTTCTGACTCCTTCAAAGCTTGTCAGAAGGGTCGCCGCTACGGCCGCTGGATAGCTGAGAAAAGATAATGAGGAATGTCATCTGGTGCCATAGTTGGGTCCTTGAAGAACCGTCTGTCACAGATAAGCTCCATGGCATAACGCCCACGCAAGGAGTGAAAGTCATCAGCAACTAGATCATTGAAAGGGATTTCCTGGTTCAGCGCTTGAATATGACGAATGGTGCAGAAGGCGCAGTCCCCAGATCCCTCAGCAGCTTGAACTTGAGGGTTGATGATTTTGAACCAAGGCTGGCTCCAGTCTTGGCGGAGGGATGGGCGTGCAACCCAAATTAATTTAAGCAGCCGGAAGGGTATACACCGAGCTTCTCCTGCTGCTTCGCCTACGAAGTTTATTGTGCCGGCTGGTAGCTCGGCTCCGCAGAAATTATATACTTTGGCATCCTGAGCCTCGGTATCCACGATCATAAAAAGCCAGTGGTCTGAGACTTGGAAGGGCACTGTAAGATAACGTGCCCGACGTGCCAATCCAGCACGCAGTCGCTCAATCGACTTTTCTCGTATGTCTTCGTGTAAAAGGCCAATAGACAGAGCGGGTGAGGCGTTGAAGACCGGCTATTGTCACTTAGAGCTTTTGTATGTTTCTATACAGTTGGCGAGGAGGACACAGAAGATTGCCATTGGCATCGTGGACCGAGGTCGGAGGATGCAATGGAAGTCTTCACGTGTCAACTTATGCTTGGTTTTGGTATTATGATAAATTATGTCTTCCCCCGCCTTTGCATCGTCCACTATAGTGTTCAGTATAAAAATGTCCTGAGCATCTAAAGTGGATATGGCCGCCATATCTAGGTCATGCATCTTATGCGGCAGAGGTAGTGGCGGTGGAAGTTCTTGCGGAGGGGGAGAAGCAGGATGATCAAAGTCCTGTTCATGGCCTGGAAAGGCGTCGTCCGAGTCGGAGGCAGAATCGAGGTCTTCATCGGTGTCTAAGCTTACTCATTCTGCATCACCCTCATCAACGGGGGAAGGTGTGGAGAGAGGTGGAGCAGCTGTTTTGGGTGAGCTGGCGCTGGTCCCTAAAATATAGTGGTGGAACTCAGCGAATGTCGCATCTTTAGCAGCTTCCCCAATGGACCCCAAAGCGGAGTAGTCAAAGAATTGGTCCCCGTATGACATGTTGATATTGTCGTTGTGTGGGGACCTGGGGTGTTGGTCACTATCCTGGTGACCCTTTTCGGACCCTTTGTGAGAGGGGTTTGCTGCGTTCCCAGGGTCTTCTCCGTCATCATTTTTATCGCCGGAAGAAGTGTTATCTTTGTTTGAGTTGGCGGATGAGTCGGAGTCATCTTCATCATCATTATCATCGCCATCTTTGTCGTATACAGTCTTGTCTACTTGCTTTTTACTTGTGGACGTTTTACACCGCCGATGGGTGGCTTGTAGCTCATCAAAAGCCACCTGCAGATGCTCGTGTGTTTCGAGCAGTGCATCGTGAGATTCTTTGAGATCAGTATATCTACCCTCGGCGGAGAGGAGGCGTGCTGTAAGATTTGTGACTTGAGCACGTAGTTGTCGGATTTCATCGTAGTAGGACTCCTCTTGGCGATGCTGGACTTGTGCCAGTGTAATGTTGATAGCGTCCAAGCGCGTGCTCAGAACAGTTTGTTGTTGCTGGAGCTCGCGGAGAGTCTCTGGAAGAGGTTGAGTCTGCGTGGAGATCTCATCGACTTGCTTCGCCGTAACTTCCTGCTGACGTTTTTCTCCAAGGACCAGGTCCGACAAAGTGTTGTAGTGGCTGTTGATGTGCTCAACTTGCTTAGCCACCTCATCTTGTCGTTGCTGGAGGCCTTGGAGAAGGGTCGGCAAAGCTCGGTGTTGTTCGTCGAACGTGGCCACCTGTCTTGACAAGCCCTGCACACAAGAAAAAATAGATTGTAAGATATTAGAAGGGTTGGTGAGGAGGTTTCGGACAACTTCGAATTGACGGCCGAATTCCTCAACCATATTTACAAAGGGGACCCCAGAAGTGGAAGGGTGGGATGGTTGGGGTCTGCACGGGATGGCGTTAGTGTCTTGCGGAAGGGACACTGTTGATGCCCCGAACTGCGTAGTGACTGTAGATGTAGTCACCAGCGGTGTCGGGGTGGTGGCGGATGTGAAAAGTGGTGGAATTTGAGGCGAAAGCGGTGGTAGCGATAATGATGGGCTGGAAACTGCGGAGGTGAAAGGAAAAGTGGTGGAGTCGGGCATAGGGATGGAGAAAGGAAAGCCCGAAGTTAAGATGGGTGAAGAAGAGGTGAAAGGTTACGTGGATGTGGGGAAGAAGGGAGAAGTGGTAGATGTTGGAATGGTGGAAGGTGGAGTGGTGGCAGCGGTTAGCTGCTCATGCAGACTCTGGATGAAAGAGTCGATGGAGGAGGTGGTTAAGTTTTCCTCCTGGAGGGGCTCGGCTTCAGGGTTTAGCCGAGATGTTGGTGTCCCCGACAGCTGTTGGGCCTGCAGCTGCCTCCTGGAAGGCCGTTTGACCGACATCTTTGTTGGTCGAGTCGTTGGGGCAGTGATACTCATCTCCGTTTGGCCCGTTGTTGTTTTCTTTTCGAGTATTTTGACCGAAGCTAGCAGATGAGTAAGCTCCTCGTCAGAGAAGAGGAGCTGTGTTGTGTCATAGCTTACTAACTCCGGAAGTGGGAGGAGAGTCCTTGATGATTTGACCATGGGGCAAAATACATAGTGTAGTTTCCCATCCTTTTCCTTAATTATGAACGAGTTCTTCAGAGTTTGCTCGTTGGTAAGGATGTCGCCCTTCAGATGCGTGCATCGGGGTAAAGGTCTGTCCATCTTAAGATATTGGATGATAGATGTGACATGACCCCCCATACATATTTCTTTCCCCAGGCTAGAGGCAGATAATTTATGGATCATAAGTCATCCTATGTTGACTGGCCTTTCATTGAGGATAGACCAGAGAATGAAAAGATCAGACATTATAACGTTCCCCCCTTCTGTCTTGGGGAAGAGTGCACCGACTAGGATTTTTTGCAGGGTGCGCACAAATCCAGACTGAATGTTTGACGCCTTGCACGTCTTCGCATCATAAGTGGGGATCCCGGTTAAAGATTTCCAGAATGTATGTCTGTTGAATTCTGGATGATCGGTTCCCACTACTATAGCCTTTCGCAGCTGCTCCTGGTCGTCGATAAAGATGGAATTCAACATGTTTTCTGTTATGACGACCTTGCTGCCAAAAATTTGGGTGACAAGCCTTCTGTCACCTCCATCCCGTGACCTATCCATGATGTCAACAGGCTCCTTGGTCAGAAAGGAGAAAAATTCTACGGTGGGTTCATAGTAGGATACTTCAGGCACTAGACACAACCTGGTGAGGTTGGCTTTTCTAGCACGTTAAAGATACGATCATGTATCCCCATCTTGAGTAGTATGCTGGAGCAGACATACTTGGTAGGTTTTAGGGTTTTGTCGGTCGATATGTTGGTTTGGATGAAGAGTTTTTCTGGTGGTGGTATTGTGGTGGTGATAGGAGAGAAAGTGGTGGTGGTAATGGGGATAGTTGTGGTAGTAGTAGGGATGGTGGTGGTAACTGCAGGGATGATGGTGGTAGCAGTAGGGATGGTGGTGATAGCTGCAGGGATGGTGGTGGTAGCAGCAGGGATGGTGGTGGTAGGTTTTGCAAAGGGTTGGTCCATGGCGGAAGTGGGTCGAACTTGTTTTCTTTCCCGCTTCTTGGAGGGCTTCCCAGATGCAGTCTCCGGGACCTTGCGCTTCCCCTTTTTCTCTTTGACAGGTGACTCCTCTTCGGAGTTAGGATTGTACTCCGAATCTTCATTAGAAGAGGAGATGACAATTTCCTCCTCAGGAGGCGCAGATAAGATCCTCTCTAGGCGATCAAGCTCACACAGGACATCCATCATCTTGACGTTTGGGGGTGCCTTCCCAGTCCTGTTGAAGTCTGCTCTTATTTTTTGAAGCCTAGCTTGATCTTTCAGCATTTGCTCTGTTGTCCAGATTTCTGGTTCGTCAAATCCGAGGGCAGCTGGTGATGCCATTGCTGTAGAAATGAGAAATCAAGGGTTAGAATGATATGTTTTGATCTTATTAATATTTATAAGTTTTTGTATTTTTAAAGGAAAATAGATAAAAGCGGGAGGCCAAACGGTTTGAAGACCGTTTGGTCCCAAACGGTTTGAAGACCGTTTGGTCCCAAATGGTTTCAAGACCGTTTGGTAAACGAAGAGTCATGCAGCCACCGATGAAGACGAAGATGGAGATGAAACAGCGCGAAGGTGGTGGATGCGCCGAAGATGATGGTGAAAACGACGGTGAACATCGGCGATAGAAGCGTTGGTGAACATGCCGATTAAAACTGGGATGGAAACGTCGGTGAAGACGGCGGTGGGGACGGCGATGGTGGTCAGAGCTGTCGGAGGTGAAAGCGGTGGGAGCCGTTAGCGGAAACGGCGATGAAGACGGCGGTGGTGGTTAGAGCCGTTGGCGGTGAAGACGGCGACGGTGGAAACAGTTGGCGGAAATGTAGGGACGGTGACGAAGGCGGACAGAACCGTCGGGGAAGACGGCGGTGCGGCGACGAAGGCGGACAGAACCGTCAGGGAAGACGGCGGTGTGGAGACGAAGGCGGTAAAGAAGAGGGTTGGCATGTGTTGTGGTCGCCGGACTACCTTGCAAGTGGTGACGACGGTCGGTGAATCGGAAGTACGAACGCGCGGGAGCAAGAGCAATGGAATAGTTCTTCGCACAAGCACTCAAGAGAGTTCGAGAGTCGAAGAGGGAAAGACGGAGGGGTAGGGTTTATATTTATAGGAAACGGTTAGAGACCCTTTACATTCCAAACGGTTTCGAGATCGTTTGGCTCCAAACAGTTTCGAGACCGTTTTGGCTCCAAACGGTTTGAAGACCGTTTCGAGACCAAACGGTTTCGAGACCGTTTGGCTCCAAACGGTTTCAGGACCGTTTGGCTCCAAACGGTTTGAAGACCGTTTGGAGACCAAACGGTTTCAAGACCGTTTGGAGGGGTAAAGGCAAAAATGCTTTATATTTTTATGTTTTTTTTTAATTTATATATTTTTATGTCGTTTTTCTTTTGCTTATATTTTTTTGTAGTTTTGGTTATGCGATTTTTTTTTGTATTTTCATAACATAAAACTAGGAAAATAAAAGAATAGGACATAGGAGAAAAAGTTGAAAATCTTGGGTTGCCTCCCAAGTAGCGCCTTGGTTTTACGTCGCTGGCTCGACAAGGTTGCAACATTGTCATGCTGTTGATTGTTCATGTCTGTTTGGCTCATGCTTAGGGTTCGATTCGGGCCGCCCAGCAAATGTGCCTACTGGAGGCTTTAGTTGTGTAGCAATCTGGGCCAGCTGGGCTTCGACTGCTTTCTGTTGAGCTTGCTGGTTAGGAAGCATAGTTTGTTGTGATTGTAGCATCTGCCTTATTAAAGATATTTCATCTTCTGGTTGGGCAGAAACATTTTTCAGATGATTTTGTTGCTGAGTTTGTTGGGATTGTTGAAGTGGTAGCGCATGCTGAAGTTGCTGAGTATGTAGTTGTGGATGCAGTGGGGGATGAGTGCACTGGTAGTAGGCTGATTGGTTCCTAGGGTAGTTAGCCCTAGGAAAGTTGGTCCAGGAGTTCCCTTGATTTTGATTAAAATTGTTTGGGAACCCAGGTGGTAGCCTACTATCAACTCCTCCCTGTGCCTGATGCTGTGGATTCGCAGTTCCAGAAGGGTTCCCATATTGGAATCCAGGATGATTCCTTGGTTGATTGGGATTGTAGTAGACTTGCCCCAGAATAGTGTGAATGGAGTTGACTTGCTCTGGAATCTGATCTTCAGCTGGATTAATAATGGGTTCATATGGTTGTGATGGTGGATGCAGATCCATCATCACATTATACAGCATACCGCAGGATAGGGTCGGATGATTCAAAGCATGACATGCCTCCCAGGATCCTGTGGCGGCTTTGACTTATTGAACTAGCGGAATCTTCTTTTTATCCATCTCTCCGAGAGAAGTCTCGAGAGCTTGCTGTTTATGAGCTATGGTTTTCAAAGCTTCAGCTATTGCTTTCATTTCTATAGACTCTTCAGCTTTGAAAACTTTGAGGACACCCTTGCCGGCTGGCCGTCCCCAGTTGGACTGGTTTTCAGCTCCAAGAGTAACGGTCTTCCATGCGTCCTCGTAATTCTTCCGCATAAAGTTTCCTCCAGATGAGGAATCTAAGAATTGTTTAATGTCATCGCTCACTCCCCTATAGAAGGTCTCTATCAGTTGATTCTGGGAGATTCCATGATGGGGGCATTTCCATAAAAGTTCTTTAAATCTTTCCCATGCTTCAGCTAGGGTCTCTCCGGGTAGCTGAGAGAAATAATTGATTTGCCCTCTGATTTCATAGGTCAATGAGGGTGGAAAGAACTTTTCTAAGAACTTCTCTTCTAAGGGGGCCCAAGTGGTTATTGTGGGCTCTCTATCCAGTGAGTTGTACCAACTCAGGGCCCTCCCAGACAAGGTGAAGTGGAACAGATGGAGCATTATCGCATCAAAAGCAATACCAGCTTGAGGGACCAGGCGGCATAATGCCTTAAACCTTTTCAAGTGGTCCATGCAATCATCTCCTGATCCTCCAGAGAAGGAGATGCCTTGCATAATTTGGATCCACTGGGTCCGAATCTCAAAATTTGGGATATTGATAATCGGAGGTCGGACTGGGTGGTTATCCTCGTAGTTTTTCAGGACAGCATAGTCCCTCAGTTGCTTGTTCCGTAACTCAAGATGAGCAGCTTGGGTTGCTACTTCAGTCTCCGCTCTTATGCGGGCTTGCTCTTCTGCACATATCTCCACTTGGATCTGGGCGCGGGTGTCTTCTATGAGTTGTACCCGTTGAGCGGCGATGGCGACATTGACTCGTTCCTTCACCAGAGCAGCCTGGTGTTGTTCATCAGCCATTTGTCTGGCTCGTTGGCGATCGAGACAAATTCGGCGGTGGAAACTTCTCTCTACCTCAGAGTCAAACTCCGAATCAGGGGAGAATCCGCGACTATGTGATGATTGCATGCACGTGTTCTACCTGAGTAGAGAAAAGAAAACACCTTTAGATACAAAGTGAAAATATGGAGGTTTCAAGAAGATATAGAGTTATGATTAAAAAGAAAGTGTAAAATCCTAACCAACTAGGAAGGTACTAAACGAGATTACAACGTTCCGTTGTCCCTGGCAACGGCGCCATTTTTTTGATGAAGCTGGGACTTACACCAAAAGATTACTCTCTCAATGGGAGTCCCAATTATGCACCAAAAACCCTAGGGGGTTAATGTCTTCCCTAGGTTTACCTATAACTGGTGCTCAGATAAATGCTCCAACCCCATAAGAGTATGGAAGCCTTATCGTAGTACAGAGTTAGGATCGAACCCAAAAGACAACGGTCTTGTTGCAAGCAATAAGATAGAAAACGTATGGAATTTCACTTAGTTACTTACTAGCGGGCACTTATATCGAAAGTTGGATTTTGATGTTTTAAACTAAGAACATGAAAAGTAAAGAAAGCAAGTAAATCTAATGAGTTAAAATATGATAAGAGATCACTAGGGTGTGATCGGTTTTTCACCACCACTACACATCGATCAACACATGCAAAGAAAAACTTAACCTGCAAAAAGAGTCCAGTCAGTTAGTATCCTTGTAGACTTAGCCTCCTTTCGGATAATCTAACTACGAGAAGTGCGGGAATATTGCAACGCCAGCCATTCCCGATCAAATGGTCACATTACTTTGCATTATTCCCCTCACAAAGTGTGTTCCTCGACTTACCAAGGTTGCACTCCCATACGTCAAATGATTCCATTTCATAGTATGGAAGTGCAACGGATGATAGTGAGTTTACTCCACTCCTCGAGATACACTTCTAGATACCGAAACAGATGCATGGTGGATACATGCACCTAGAACCAACATCCAAACGAGTTTCGAATCTAATAGTAAAAACGTAGACAATTCATACTAAAAGATAAAAGATAACACAAGTTGGAGATCAAGAAACATGCATTCATTAATCGTTTGATGTCGAACTGAGAGAAATAAGAACTCTATATTAAAACCTAAGGATTACATTTGCATGATATGAAAGAATGGGTAGCGGGGCTACTCCCCGCACCCTAGTGAGAGAAACTACTCCCTCATAACTAGAACAAAGAAGGAGGCGTGAAGAGAGAGAGAGAGCATCATCCCCATAAAGGAGAGAGGAAAGTCAACCCCTTGGAGAGAGAATGACGATCCACCAGTCTTCACAGGTTACACGACGATGAGATATCCACTTCCCACCTTCTTTGGCGAAGAAGGAGAAAGTAGCTTCAGGATGGAGTATGGATCTCAGACCGACAGCTTCAGGGCAGAGGATGGAAATGGCAAGAGCTCTGGAACGATTGAAGCAGCCTTTGGACGTCTGAAACTGTTTTTTGTGGAGGACCCTTGGGGTCTTATTTATAGGCCTTAAGTGAAGTCCAAACAGTTTGGAGACCGTTTGGGACTCAAGACCGTTTGGGACCTCAAGACCGTTTGGTCCTTGAAACTGTTTGGGTTTGAGCGGTCTTGAGACCGCATGAACTCCATGCGGTCTCGGGACCGGTTGGCTTCATGCGGTCTTGAGACCGGTTGGCTTCATGCGGTCTCAGGACCGGTTGGCTTCATGCGGTCTTGAGACCGGTTGACTTCATGCGGTCTCGGGACCGGTTGGCTTCATGCGGTCTTGGGACCGTGTGACTCCATGTGGTCTCGGGACCGGTTGGCTTCATGCGGTCTTGGGACCGTGTAACTCCATGCGGTCTCAACTCAAAAGGGATTTTACTATTGCTAATCTCTTTTGTAGAAACAAATGGTGACCAATGCCACATTTTCCTTGCAATTGGTCCTTGAGAAGGACAAGTTAAATGGGAATAATTTTCATGTTTGGTTCAAGATGTTGAGAATCATTCTCACACAAGAGTGTAAGATCTATGTCCTGGAGACACCATATGCAGATCAACCTACTCCCATTGTGCTTAAGGCTGACAGGGATGCTTACAACAAGCACTATGAAGATGTCCATAGATGTCAAGTGCTTGATACTATGCTCAATGAACTATGAGTTGCAAATACATCATAAGAATATGGATGTTATTGAGATGGCAAGATCAGGAAAGACAAGAGAGATATGATGTCTCCAAAGCACTGTTCAAATGTAACATGGTAGAAGGAGATACAATAGGTCCCATGTGCTCATGCTAATTGGATATGTGGAGAACCTTGCTAAACTAGGATTTCCCTTGGGTAAAGAGTTGGCCACAAATGTGATTTTGCAGACATTGTCGGAATCCAACAACTAGTTTGTCAGGAACTACAACATGAATGATTTTGACAAGTCGTTGTCTACTTGGTATGTTGACAAGTGAAGTGCATATGAAGAAAGACAAGCCTAAGTCTGTGATGATGATCAACATAGGAAAAGGGTAGTCTAAGGGCAAAGGCAAAGCTAAGAAGAGTTCTAAAGCTAGCTAGAAACCCAAGTCTTCTGCACTCAAAGCAAAGGTAAGGGCGACCAAGGGAGGCATTTTTCACCACTATCACCAGCCTAGACACTGGAAAAGGAATTGCCCTCTACCAGAAGGAACTAAGGAAGAAGGAGGGGATAGAGATCTCTACTTCTAGGTATATATGTTATCGAGTTAAATATTTCTACTTCTTCATCTTCAGTACTAGATACTGAATGTGGATATCACTTGTGTTTGAATATGAATGACATGAAAAGAATTAAGCCTTTAAGAAAGGGTGAGGCCAAACTATGTGTAGCAAATGGAGCAAGAGTTGTTTCCACTACAGTTCAAACCTATCATTTATCTCTGTTCACGAGGATTGTAATAAAGTGAACTACTATTTTGTACCTTCCATTAATCGATACATTATTTCTCTATCTTGTATGGACAAGAATGGATATGAATTTCACATAAAAAAGGGTTAATGTTCTATTTAAAAGATGTGATCTTTTATGGTAGTGCCCCGATGTCCTATGGTATTTATTTTCTAGATATAGAGAAATGTTTTTAACACAAATAATAAGAGGTCAAACTCAATAAATCAAACAAAAAATACCTTTTGCATTATCTTATATGGGCACATCAATGGGAACCACATTTCTAGACTCCATAAAGATGGATATCTAGGCTCTTTTGATCTCGAATCAATAGAGATGTGTGAGTCTTGTTTGTTGGGCAAGATGACAAAGACTCTCTTCATTAGTTACAGTGAGAGGGTGTTATCTATAGGGACTTGTACATACTGATGTATGTGGTCCTTTTATAACAAATGCTAGAGGTGGTTACCAATACTTCATTGTTGACTTGAGAGTTATACACTGCCCATATTTTGATAATGACTTTACCATTCCGTTCCTATGCATCGAATATGTTTGTTCAAGATTGATTTCAAGCTTTAGGTGCATGAAAAGGATCAAATTATACAAGACCTAGCTGGTTCAAGTTCAAGTACAATGCAATGCAAGTGTGCAATTTGGGAAATCACTCCAAATGACCTTAGATGTTTTTTGTAATCACTTGTATTGATGATATGATCTATAACTTAGATGAGAACAAACGAGGGATACTTAATTCCAAGGTTTAATCACTCGAAAATCAAATTAGAAATTTTGTCACAGGATGTTCATCGGTTGAGTTGGAAACTCGACCGATCCTATGATGGATTTTCTAAAGATGACCCATCGGTCGAATTGCACACTCACATAACTCAACTGACCGACTCACTGAGCAAAACTAATTTTCACCCATCGGTCAAGTTTCCTAGAACAAACTCAATCGATAGTTTGAAAATTGGCTTTGTCTTTTAGTTGATTGGTCGAGTTACCTTTATTGAAACTCGACCAAATGTACTGTATAGTAAATGTAGAAAAAGTTATTATAATTGTTGGTGAGTTTTTTTGGGTGAAAATAGATCCTTTTCACTATGGAAAGGGCTATATTTCGACCCTAAGTGATCCCAAACTCAAGGGAACACCCCCAGCTATAAATAGGACCCCTTAGAGTTCATTCCAAGTTTCCTTATTCATGCTATTCTAAGTCCTTGCTATAGTTGGGTGTGTTGCAACTCCTTGAGCGGATTTCTCTCTCTAGTTTACACTTCATTTTGTGATTATGAGTGAGATAGGCATGTTGTAAGAGAGATAATTTCTTGTGCTTGTAAAGCTCTCATCTACTCCATCTTCCCTACCCCTTTCCTCCATGAAGCAAAGGTGAAAAATGCTACTCTAAGTGAAAGTGGATCTATTGCTGGTCTTCTTCAAATTTGAAGAAGAGGTGAAGATCTTCTCTAGGAGAAGGAGAAGGCAAAGGTTGAAGATCTAAGAAGAGTAGAAAATTCCTTGAAGGCGGAAGACTTGTGCTAGAGTGGGTAAGACCTTGGAGAAGGTTTAAGACTCTTGGAAAAGTGGGTAAGTCCTTGCTAAGGTGGAATACTCTTGGTGCTTGGATGGGTAAGTCTTTTGGTGGTATTGTGTTGTAACTCTAATTGGTGAATATATAGAGAAAAGCACATGTAAAGTCCTAGAGATTGACCTCTCTAGGTAGTGGAATGACTCTCTCCTAGTTTGGAGAGTGGAACCACTCTACATGACCTTGTCAAGTGCTTTCTATCAATTCCTATCATCCTTGCTATGCTTGTTAGTTAGAACTTCAAATTTCACTTAAGCAATTGGTTTTAATTTTATATAATTTGAAGGTCTAATCTATCTTGTGAGAATTTTTGAATCTCTATTCACCCCCCCATCTAGAGCCCTAGATCCAACAAATGGTATCAGAGCTAAGGATTTTCTCCAACAATCTCCCATGAGACAAGAAGATGGGTGAAAGCCTACTTGGTTCTCTCAACCTAGAGGGAGGCTTCTCCATGCATCCTCTGATCTTTGATGGCACCAACTTCCTCTATTAGATGAGGTGTATGTAATTCTATATTTAAGGCATGAACTTTGACATGTGGAAGGTGATGGTCACACCTTACAAGGAGCCTACCAAAGCTTTTGCAACATGGAGTGAAGCTTATCTTAAAGAAGACCAAATCAATTCCAAATCCATAAGAATCCTCTATGCATCCCTTACCCAAACGGAGTTCAACCGAATTTCATCTTGGGACACCGCCTATGATATTTGGGACAAATTGTATATCACCTATGAAGGCACAAAGCAAGTCAAGGAGGCCAAGATCTACGTGCTAAATAGCCTTCTAGAGAACTACAAGATGGGCAAGAAAGAAGGGATTGCGGAGATGTACTCAAGACTCGATGTCATCATCAATGGGATAGGTGCATTGGGAAACACTTTGAATAGAGGTGTAATCAAATCCAAGATCTTGAGGAATCTACCAAAGAGATGGGAGTCAAAGGTCACCTCCATTGAAGAAGTGAGGAGCCTTGGTGACATACTAACCAAAGAGCTCATTGGAAACCTCCAAGCCCATGAGCCAAGGCTTGACAAGCAATAAGAAGAAGCCAAGCAAGAAGAGAAGGAAGCCAAGAAGATCAAAGATAGTGCTTTCAAAGCACAAGTGGAGGCGGTCACCTTCAACAACAACTTTCTTGTTGGACTTCTCCTTCCTCCTCTGGTGAAGATGATGGCCCAAGTGAGCATGAGGCCAACTACATCAAGGGAAAACACTTTAAGGGAAAGAAAGCTTCCTCCTCCTCTACTCCTAGATGCTACACATGTGAACAAAAGGGGTGCTACAAGAGTGAATGTTCCAAGTCAAGAAAGTCATACCACAATGGCAGCTCAAAGAAGGAAGAGGATTACAAGAAGGAGATCAAGTACAAGAAGGAGGACAATAAGGAGAAAAGACACAAGAATGTAGCTCATGCAGCTTGGGAAGCTTCATCTTCAAGCAGCTCAAGCTCTGAAGAAGATGGAGAGTGCCACCTTGCACTCATGGCCTCTGCTAGTAAAGAAATTGGTGAGGTAAGTGAGGTGAGCTTGCATGAGTAATCTAAGAAAGTTGTTATTGACATGCTTATCTCTACCCATTCATCTTTTGCTAATTTAAATCTAAAAGAAAACAATTAGGAAAAATCATTGATGATATGTATGCTAAACTTGAAATTCTTGAGCCGAATGAGAAATATAATCTTGAGAGTATTGATAATTTGCAAGGGAAATACCTTGATCTAGAGATCTAATGCAATGGGGTTGAAGCTGAAAATGGCATCTACCTGAAGAACATTGAACATCTGAAGGAAGGGAACCAAAATTTCTTTAAAGAGATTGAAATGATTAAAACTAAAAATGCTGTATTTAAGCTCCTTATTGATGCTCATAGAGAAGAAATAGATGTCTATCTTAATGAAATACAAATTCTTAAATCTAAAACTTTTAGGTAGCTTGGTCAACTAAATGATCTATCTTCTAGACATTTATTGCCTAGTGCTAATATTGCCTCTATTTCTCTTGAAAAGGATTCATATTTAACTAAAGCCATATGTCTTGAGGCTGATCTTGTTCATGCTAGGGATGACATAGCTAGCTTATCTTCTACCATTATTTCTTTAAATGATGATAACCATAGATTGAGATCATCCCTATAGAAATTCCTCAAAGGGAAGAACTCCCTAAATAAAATCCTTGACCATTCTACCAAACAAAGTGGTACTAGTGGTTTGAGATTTGTAGGGGGGGCATAAAAGGGAAAGAGCAAAGCCAAAGGTAATAAAAAGAGCAAGGAGACCTCTTTCTTTGTAGAAGAGTCTTCTGGTGCTAAGAATCCTAGTCTTATTGCAAATGTGATGATCATTACTCTACTTATTGTCCTTACAAGTCTAAGGGGACCAACCCAAAGATGAAATGGGTCCCCAAGCTAACTCCAGATCCCAAAGTTTGAGTTGAGAACTGACATTCTCCTTTCTTGTAGGAAAAAGGAAGGTGGATAGTTGATAGTGGCTGCACTTAGCATATGACAGGTGATATAAGCCATTTCAACAATTTCACCAAAAAGAAAGGAGGTTCGGTCACCTTTGGGGACAACAAGAAAGGTAAAGTCAAAGGTGAGGGTGATGTAGGTGAATCCTTGTGTATCAAGAATGTTCTTTTTGTAGATGGCCTACATCACAATTTACTTAGTGTTAGTGAACTATGTGACAATGGTTACCTTGTGTTAATTACTTCTTTTGAATACTTGATTCTACATTCCCTCACCTACCAAGTTATATATAAGGGAACTAGAAGTGGTAATCTTTATGTTATTGTTCTTGACTCTATTAAGCCTATTGTTGGTAGATGCCTAGTAGTCATCTCAAATGAAATTTTTTGTTTGGAACTGCGTACTTGGTCATGTAAATATGCATCGGTTGAAAAAGTTGAGCAAAAAGGACTTGGTCAAGGGACTTCCCAAATTGGATTTTGAAAAGGATGAGGAACGCCAACCTTGTACCCAAGGAAAGAAAACCAAGTCCTCCTTCAATTCCAAAGGAGTCCTTAGTACCAAGTGATCTCTTGAACTATTTCATATTGATCTATTTGGACCAATGAGAACTCAATCGCTTCATGGTTCCATGTATTGCCTTGTTATTGTTGATGATCTCTCTAGATATACTTGGACCTTATTTCTCATTTCTAAAAGTGATACACTTGATGTTTTCTCAAGATTTTGTAAATGAGTTGAGAATGAAGCTTCTTTCCGGATTATTTCCATCCATAGTGACCATGGGGGAGAATTTGAAAATGAGCTTTTTGAACATTTTTGTCAAGAATCTGGTTATGCACACAACTTCTCTTCACCTCAAACACCTCAAAAAAATGGGGCTGTAGAGAGGAAGAATAGGTCTTTATAGGATATGGCTAGGACCGTGCTTATAGAGTATGATACTCCTAATAAGTTTTGGGCTGAAGCTGTCAGTACCTCATGTTTTGTGCAAAACTGGGTTTTTACTCATCCTTCTTTAAAGAAAACCCCCTATAAACTATGGTGTGGTAGGAAGCCTTCTATAGAATATTTCCGTGTTTTTGGATGTCCTTGTTTTGTTTTGAATACGAAAGATTCTCTCGACAAGTTTGATCTGAAGTCTTACAATGCTTTCTTTCTTGGCTATACCACTACTAACAAGGCTTATCGAGTTTTTAATGTTGATCTTGCTAAAGTAGAAGGATCCATAAATGTAAAGTTTATTGAGACTAAACCCTCTATTCCCAAAGATATTTTTCCAAATGATGATGTTTCAAGTGAAGTAATTCCTATTCTAAAAGAGCTTAACATCGCCCAAAAGGGAAAAGAGGTAGTCACTCAAGAAGAAGAGAAAGATGATGCGAAGAAGGATCCAACCCCCAGTTTGCAAAGAATCATCCAAATGATCTGATCTTAGGTGATCCATTTGAAAGAGTGAAGACATGGGTGCATTCAACAAAGAACAAGCCAACAACACCTTTATCTCACAACTCGAGCCAAAGAATGTCAATGAAGCTCTTGGGGATGATGAGTGGATCCTAGCTATGCAGGAAGAGTTGGAGCAATTTGAAAAGAACAAAGTCTGGACCCTAGTGCCAAGACCAAGTGAGAGGAAGATCATTGGCACCAAATGGGTCTATCACAACAAGCTTGATGAAAGTGGCAAAGTGGTAAGGAACAAAGCAAGGTTAGTGGCTCAAGGCTACAATTAATAGGAAGCTATAGATTTTGATGAAACATATGCACCTACAACTAGACTTGAGTCAATTTATATGTTGCTTGCCTTTGCTAGTTATAAAAACTTTCTTCAGTATTAAATGGATGTTAAAAGTGCATTTTTGAATGGTACAATTGAGGAGTAAGAGTATGTTGCACAACCTCTAGGCCTTGAACATGATATTTAACCTAACCATGTTTATTTGTTGCAAAAAGCTCTCTATGGACTCAAACAAGCACCTAGATCTTGGTATGAGAACTTAAAGAACTTTTTATTAGATCATGGGTATATCAAGGGCAAAGTGGATTCTACCTTATTTCTAAAGCACACTTCTAACAATTTTCTTATCATACAAATATATGTTGATGATATCATTTTTGGCGGAACTAACCTTGATCTTTGCAAAGAATTTAGTGATCTTATATAGAGTGAATTCAAGATGAGTATGATGGGTGAACTCACATTCTTCCTCGGATTTCAAATCAAGCAAACAAAAGATGGTAACTTCATCAATAAGGCAAGTATACAAGTGAACTACTCAAATGCTTTGGGATGGAGAACACCAAGCCGATGGACACACCCATGTCAAACACTGCCAAACTTGACAAAGATGAAGAAGGTGAGAAGGTAGATGAGAAGCTCTATAGAGGTATGATTGGAAGTCTACTTTACATATATAACTACCTCTAGACCTGATATAATGTTTAGTGTTGGCTTGTGTGCTATCTTTCAATCAAATCCTAAGAAATCACATCTTATAGCTGTTAAGAGGATTTTAAGGTACTTAGCCAAAACCCAAAATTTTGGACTATGGTATCCGAAGTCAAAGGGAATTTACTCTTACTTCTTATAGTGATGTGGATTATGCAGGGTGCTTGATTGACAGAAAGTGCACAAGTGACACTTGTTTCCTCTTAGGACCATGCTTGGTGTCTTGGTTTTCCAAGAAATAGAGCACAATGGCATTATCAACCATGGAGGCTGAATACATTACAACCGAGAGTTGTTGTTCCCAAGTACTATGGATGAAACAAATGCTCCAAGACTTTAACATTCATTTTGATGCTTCACCTATCTAGTGTGATAATACTAGTGCAATTAACTTATCATATAACCCTATCTTGCATAGTAGAGCTAAACATATAGATGTTCATCATCATTTTTATCTGTGATCACATTGCTAAAAAGGATATCTATATCACGCATGTAGACACATAAAATTAGTTGGCGGACATTTTCACTAAACATAGGGATGGCAATGGTACCGGGTTCGCACGCCCAACTACCAAAACCATTCATCCCATTATTAAATGGGGTCTGGTCGTGTCCATTTCTCATTCTACGGGTGGTCACGATATATTAAATGTGGGAACCCATGGTTGGAATAGGTATCCGTTTTTGGATATAGATGTACATGCCGCTGCTGGAGTTCTTCCGATCCAGTCGTCGACATGTAGTTACGTGAGCATGCCTGATACTACTGACTAAGCTAGGCATATGTAATGCAATCTCTGGAGTAGTTCCTTTTCCACCGTGAACCTAGGACATGTTCAAGTGCTCCGGAGTCCGGACGATGACGATTCGGCGACGGATCATCAACAGCCACCTTCGTCTGCCTCGTACTTTCCTAATGACGACCCGACTGATGAGACGACGAAGGACAACTAATTGTCAGATCTGCAACAAGCACAGTTACACCATTGTGGGCACAAGGTCAGGCTTAACAGTGTCGGCAATGGTTCTCCTCCATCACGACCCAATACTCCCTTCTCTGGCTCCAGTTCCTCCTTGCCGAAGGTCGCATACTTGGTTACGGAGGCCCTCACTATCTCCTAACATCACCGTGATTTAGATAAACTCTATCAACAAAGTCGTTGTCGTCATAGAGGTGCCATTTCCCATGTCAGCTACACCGTCATGCTCTTCCGCCTCCCTGAATGGCTATGAGCTCGTCATCTTCTTCGGAAGCCTGATACTTTAGGTGTAGCAACAGCCGAATACTACTGAGGTGGAGATGGAGGAAGGTATAGTGGTCGTTGTGAATGTTGTTGTGATTCTAGTGGTTATGAAGGAAATAGTGGTAGTTTTATATGGAGGCCGCAGTTACGATGGCGGCGGTGGAGAGACACCGTAAAGGTTGCAGCGCTTCCGATGGTGATGGGAGTGGAGCCGATGGGTTCGTCATGACATGAAAACCAAGGGTGGTTATGTATGAAGCTGATAGTTACATTGGTGGCTGAGGAAGCACCAGATGGGAGAAGGAACCCCAGGAGCTGGCTCGATGGAGTCGCCGCAGCGGAATCTCTGCTCCCACCGCTGACCTGATGGTCCTCATGGCCTATCGCAATGCAAGGCTTGACATCGTTGGGTGAATTGGGCTGCTCATGCGGGGAGCAGAATTCGACGAGGACGAGGTCGAATATGGGTACGCGGTACAGCAGTTGGTCCTCCTCCACATCGCCATGGACGCCGTGAACTCCTTGAGAGATGCCCTATCCATGTCAAGTATCATTGGGTCGTCCGCCAACGACGCCACCATCTGAAGCATCTTCCCCCTGATGCTGCTCTCACCATCTTCATCGACGTCCTTATCCATGGAACTCACGCAGCAACTCTTGGTCGGGCTCTGCCCATGCCCACCACGTGGCGTCCTCGCATTCCGCTTGAACCCTCTATGCCACATGGGCCTGTGGGTGCCGAGCTCGTCGTCGTCCTCGTCGGTGTCGGCGTTGATGAACTTGTGGAATGACGCCAGGATGTGCAGTGGTGCCAAAGTAGCAAAGGAGGATTTGGAGGATGAAGACGTGGACGAGGTCACCGAGGCGGTCCCGTGGTGCCGACATAAATGAAGTCTCACGTGGAATTGGTTCGGGTTCCCGCTTGCATCCACAACATACATGTGGTTTTTCTTTCCCACCGAACCATCACCCGAGAGAATGCATGGTTATACCAAATTATGGTATGGGTCGGGCTGGTTTGGTTTGGGAAATGGTAAATGGATTTTTCTGCCAAGCCTACCTCTAGCTAGAGAGCAATTTAACTTTATTAGATATAAATTGCTTATAACTCATTTGAATGAATTTGATATGTCATCTAGCTAGTTGTCATCTATCATATATTTTTTGCCTTTGCTTTGATCATCTTTGCTTACTAATATGCTAAAAATTAGTTTTTCAAGTTCATTTTGCCTTGATTTCCTCTTATTTTTGGGTATTTTTCACAAACACATGTTTAATCGCAAAATAGTACCCAATGATGAGTCATATGTGCCTAAGTATGTTTGAAATACATAATGGACTTGAAAAATAAATTTAATTAGCACTCTAATGGCTAGAAACTATGTTTCTTATATTTAGATCAGGTAGACCATCGGTCGAGTTGCCAACTCGACCGATCGAAGGTCGAGAGCTTTTTAAAAGATCATATCAGTTGAGTTTCCAAGTTCACAGAACTCAACCTATGGCTAGATTGGAGCAATTTTAATATGGGTTCGGCTGACTATTCTCCCTCTTAACTAGAGAAAAGTTGACCGATTCCACCTCCAATTCTCCTAAGATCTCTATCATTTCCCTAACCTTCCTCAAGCTAGCCCTAGCCCAACCTAGTTTGACCTCCCTTGACCTTCCCCCTTGCTAACCTAGGTTTGTGGATGAGTTTTGGTGGTGAGTCTTTAGCTCTTGCTCTCTTTTTCATCTCTATGACATCCAATAGGAGGAAGAGGACCACCCTAGCTAATGACCCTCCATCATCATCCAACTCCTGCTTGGTTTAGTTTGATGACACTCTTTTTTTCTTAAATGAGGCTATAAATAGGTATAAGGAGATCCTTCCCCAGAATCCTTTCCCATTTCGTGCCCTATTTGAGCCTAGGCCTAGAATACAAGAGGTTATAGATGAAGTAACGCCGTTGCTTCATGTTCACCATCTCTTAGCCTTGGGTGTTGAACACACATTCTATAATAATTCCATCCCTAGCATGAAAGCAGTTGATGAATTCTATGCTAACTTGTGATGGAATTATGACACTCTCGTACCCCTGCCTAATACTCAAGTAGTCCTCACATCCATGACAGCCGAGAAGAAATTTCAAGTTTCTAAGAATACCCTGAATATCTTCTTTTTGGCTACTAAAGAAATTGACACCTGGCTTAAGGACTACCTAAAGTATTTTGACTTAGTTGATCCTGAGGCCTTCTACAAGCAATATGATCTTACTCTCCCTAATATTCATATGTTCTTGAAGAAGCCTCAATTCCCTTATAGGAATAAGTGCACCCTTCCTTCCTTTACCTTGGATCTCAAGAGATGCATCCTCACCCTAGTTGTTAACTGCAATATCCATCCCAAGAAGAACCAAACTGAGATTGCAGAAAACACTATGGTGATCATGTATTGTCTTTTGGAGAACATTGGAGTCAAGTGGTTAAGATATATTCTCCACCATATGACCTACTTTGACTCAGGCAAGAACACCAGTGGCACCCACCCTCCCTACCCAACCATCATTTGTGGTCTATTCCAGCTTGCCACTAGAAAATATCTTTTCTACGACTTTCATTACAAACCTACCAGAAAAAGAGTTTGTATTAGTGAGACCACTCTTCAGAAGTCTATGCATATCCTCTCTTCCACCACTCCTGGTACCTCTACCTATGCCTCTACCCGAGCACCTCCACCACCTCAGCCTTCCCGACCTTCCCTTACCTCGTTCCATGTGTCAAATGAAACCCTTATGGGCTATATTATGCATCAATAGGCATACAACCTTCAGGTTTAGGAGCACCTACATCATGACCTATGTTCAATCATGTCCAACATGAACATGTCATGTACACACCCCTAATCATCCTATCAGCCCTACCTAGGAAGTGACTATGCATCCTTTGACATATGATCACTTTTACCCTCTCCCTCCACTTGCATCTTCCGCTGCTACACCCTCTAATGCTGGTGAATCTACCCCTGGTGTGATGCCTCTGACTGTTGGCCCCTTGGCCACTCTGCTTTCTAGCCTCAATAGTTCTTCTCCTACCTTCCCATAGGCCAATGAGATCCATGCTCTTGGCATGCTTTAGGATGAGCAGAATGCACGTTAGCCCGGTTGTGGTTTCAGTTCTCTTACTGATGAGGAGATGCCAGACCAGACTACTGAGGAGGCTACTACTGATGAGGAGACTTCTTTTGATGATGAGGATGATGGTGCTACATCTGATGATGATGACTCTGATGGTTTTGCTGGTGCCTCTGGTGATGGAGGTGATGTTCTTCTCTATGCTACACCTTCAGACGGAGATGATGACTATGAACCTGATGCTTCTGATGCTGATGATGATGATATTGTGGATATAGATAGCTTAGATGTCTAGTTGTTCTTAGTTTTTAGTCTAGATACTGATCATATATATATATATATATCTTTCTAGGCTATTTTGTATGAGCAACATCTGGGCACATGTTCGGAGCTGTACTATTTTATCATCTAGATTTCTTCACTTTGGCTTGTAGATATTTTTTGAGAACTTGCTTTCAGGGTTGTAATCTTAATTCTGTGCACACTTACTCTTTGGTTTTATATATCTCATGAGTTGGTGCCATGTTTTATCATATTCTGATTATGACTTAGACTATTTGTTTCTCTCATCTTTGTTTGGTGTATGCTGTGAGATTGCATGTTATGAATGTATGTTTTGGTTGTGCTTGGAGAAGACCTATTTTTATGCTCTTCTACCCCCTTCCTTTTTGATAATGTCAAAAGGGGGAGAGAATTTCAATGTTTTGAAGCTCAACCATATTGTGTTTATTGCCTATGTGATCCTTTTCTTATTCATTATATGCTTTATCATGTGACTTGCTAAAGGATCATATAGTACATATGTGTTATATTGCTTTGTGTAGATAGACTAACCATGCAGGTTAGAGTAAGCATAGATTGAGGGGGATCAATTCACATTGTTCAAATCTTGAATCCCCTTACAATTCACAAGGCAAAGGTATAACTTCAATATCCTTTTCAATATTATTGAGAAATGGATTGTCATTGTCAAAAAGGGGGATAATGTTGACTTGAGAGTTATACACTGTCCATATATTTATAATGAATTTACCATTCCATTCCTATGTGTCTAATATGTTTGTTCAAGATTGATTTCAAGCTTTAGGTACATGAAAAGGATCAAATTATACAAGCCCTAACTTTCAATTTCAAGTCAAATGCAATGCAAGTGTGAAATTTGGGAAATCACTCCAAATGACCTTATATGTTTTTATAATCACTTGTATTGATGATATGACTTGTAACTAAAATGAGAAAAAACCAGGGACACTTAATTCCAAGGTTTAATCACTCAAAAGTCAAATTAGAAAATTTGTCACAGGCTGTTCATCGGTCGAGTTGGAAACTTGACCGACCCTATGATGGATTTTCTGAAGATGACCCATCGGTCGAGTTGCACACTCACAAAACTTGATCGACTGACTCACTGAGAAAAACTAATTTTAGCTCATCGGTCGAGTTTCTCAAAACAAACTCGACAGATAGTTTGAAAATTGGCTTTGTCTTTTAGTTGATCGGTCGAGTTACCTTTATTAAAACTCAACCAAATATATTGTACGGTAATGCAGAAAAGTGATTATAACTGTTTGTGAGTTGTTTTGGGTGAAAATAGATCTGTTGCATCGTGGAAAACGACTATATTTCGAACCTAAGTGATCCCAAACTCAAGGGAATGCCCCCAACTATAAATAAGACCCCTTGGAGTTCATTCCAAGTTTTCTCATTCAAGCTATTCTAAGTCCTTACTATAGTTGAGTGTGTTGAAACTCCTTGAGACCCTTTATCTATCTAGTTTACACTTCATTTCATGATTGTGAGTGAGATAGGCATGTTGTAAGAGAGATACTTCCTTGTTCTTGTAAATAGCTCATCTACTCCATCTTCCCTACCCATTTCCTCCATGAAGCAAAGGTGAAGCAAGCTACCCCAAATGAAGGTGGAGCTGCTGCTGGTCTTCTTCAAGTTTGAAGAAGAGGTGAAGATCTTCTCCAGGAGAAGGAGAAGGCAAAGGATGAAGATCCAAGAAGAGTAGAAAAGTCCTTGAAGGCGGAAGACTTGTGCTAGAGTGGGTAAGAGCTTAGAGAAGGCTGAAGACTCTTGGAAAAGTGGATAAGTCCTTGCTAAGGTGGAATACTCTTGGTGCTTGGATGGGTAAGTCCTTTGGTGGTCTTGTGTTGTAACTCTAATTGGTGAATATATAGAGAAAAGCACTTTCAAAGTCCTAGAGTTTAACCTCTCTAGGTAGTGGACTGACGCTCTCCTAGTTTGCAGAGTGGAACCACTCTACATGACCTTGTCAAGTGCTTGCTATCAATTCCTCTCATCCTTGCTATGCTTGTTAGTTAGGACTTCAAATTGCACTTAAGCTATTGGTTTTAATTTGATATAATTTGAAGGTCTAATCTATCTTGTTAGAATTTTTGAAGCTCTATTCACCCCCCTCTAGATCTTTAGATCCAACATTTATTACCTTTACTAATGACTTCAATAGGTATGCTTGTGTTTACTTGATGAAACATTAGCCAGAAACCCCAGAGAAGTTCAAGGATTTCATCAAAGAAGTACAAAACCAACTTGGTAAAAGTATTAAGGAACTTTGTTCTGATCGAGGTGGAGAATACTTATGCCAAGAGTCAGAGGACCTTCTGTGAGACTGTGGTGCTGTATCACAATGGACTCCACCTAGAACACCACAACATAATGATGTGTCAGAAAGAAAGAATCATAAATTGATAGATATGGTGAAATGAATGATGCATTTTGTCGATCTTTTGACTTCCTTCTAGGGTTATACTCTAGAAACCTCAACATTTACACTAAATTGTGTATCATCTAAATTGGTTCAAAAGTCATCATATGAGATATGGTATGGGAAGCGTCCCAATCTGTCTTTTATGAAGATTTGGGGATGTGAAGCTTATCTGAGAAAGTAGTTTCTGAAAAGCTTGAACCCAAATTAGATAAATGTTATTTTGTTGGATGTCCTAAGAAAACCAAAGGTACTACTTTTGTACTCCATCTGACAACAAAGTGTTTATTACCAGGGATGATGTGTTCCTATAAAAAGAATTCATTTCCAAAGGAATCAGTGGGAATAAAGTAGAACTCAAAGAAGTTAGAGACCAACAAGAAAACATTGAACCTGTAGAGGTATAAGAGGAAAATAGAGAGTCACAAACCATTATAGAATCTTGAATTCCTCAAGTAATAGAGGAACCTCACAGATATAGTAGGACACACCTTGAGATGGAAAGAGTTGGTTATCTTGTGACTGAAGAGGGCAATGAGTTGGTCATTGATGATAAGAAACAACCTACCTATAAGTTGTTAGTGGACCAAAATCTAAGAAATTTCTTGAAACCATGAGTCTTGCGATGGAATACATGCACACCAAATAAGGTATGGACCATGATGGATCCACCTGAAGGGGCAAAACCTAATGGGTGAAAGTGGATCTTCAAGAAGAAGACTAACATGGATGGTAATGTACAAACTTACAAAGGTCGGTTGGTTGCAAAGGGATTCAGACAAGATCAAGGTGTTGAGTATGACAAAACCTTTTCTCCAGTTGCCATGGTTAAGTACATCAAGATCATTCTTGCCATTGTAGCTTATTATGACTATGAGATTTGACAGATGGATGTTAAAACCACATTACTTAATGGGAATTTTCTTAAGGATGTGTACACGACACAACCTGAGGGTTTTATAAATCTAAAAGGATGCAAATAAAGTCTTTAAGCTAAAAAGGTCAATCTATGGATTGAAGCAAGCAAATCAGAGCTGGAATCTTCAATTTGACAAAACAATCAAAGAGTTTGTCTATAGTCAAAGTGAAGATGAACCATGTGTTTAGAAGAAGGTTAATAAAAGCATGATTGTATTCCTCATATTGTATGTATATGACATACTATTGATGAGGAATGTAATCCCTACTTTACAGATGGTGAAAACTTGTCTAGTAAATACATTCTCTCTGAAATACCTATGTGAAGCATCCTATATCTTAGGAATCAAGATCGATAGATATAGATCAAGAAGGCTTCTTGGTCAAAACCAGAGCACATACACTGACAAAGTGCTGAAAAGGCTCAACATGAAGAACTCAAAGAGAGAAACTTACCCATGTCCCATGGTGTTAGTATCTCTAGAGCTCAATGTTCTAGTTCTTGTGAAGAACGGGAGCACATGATTAAGATTCCATATTCATTTACAATTAGATCTATAATGTACACAATGTTATGTACTCACCCTAATGTCTCATATGCCTTGAGTATGCCTAGCAGGTATTAATCAAATCCTAGTAAAAATTATTTGACTACTGTAAATAACATCCTTAAGTACTTGAGAAGAATTATAAGGATCAATTCCTTATCTATGGTGGTGAGTAAGAGTTGGTGGTAAAAGGTTACACCGATGCAAGCTTCCAAACTGACAAATATGACTATATATTGCAATTTGGATTTGTGTTTTGTCTAAACAACAGAGCCATAAGCTGGAAGAGTTCTAGAAAGAAACAATTGTTGATTCTACACCAGAGGCCAAGTATATTGCTGCATCCAATGGAACAAAGGAGGTTGTTTTGATCAAGAAGTTCATCTCTGAACTTGGAGTGATTCCAAACATCAACGATGCAATAGAGATATACTGTGACAACATTGGAGATATTACACAAGATAAGGAACCTAGATCACATCAAAATTCCAAGTACAAACAACAACAATTTCATCTCATACGAGAGATTGTACAATGAGGAGATGTGAATATTTGCAAAGTACCAACCAAAAGTAATGTTGTTGACCCCTTGTCAGAAGCACTTTCACAGTAGAAGCATGAAGGTCATGTTATATCACTTGGGATAAACTTCATTGGTGATTGTCTCTATGTGGAAGTGGGAGTCTGTTGGTATGTATTATTAGAGAGCCAATCATATGATGATTGTAATGGCATATATTGTAAATTATTTGATTAATAATAAAGGCAATCTTCACGTATATGTTTATTCAATTAAAAGATAATGATATAACACAATACATGTCTAAAGAATGATGTTACTCGATGACGTATGTCTTTAGGTTGAGGACCTAAATAGTGGGATCGTACAAATGATAAGAATACATACATTCTTATTATGTCCTTGGTCAGATGTTATTATAGAAACTAATAGACAACAATAACACATAATAATAGAATGTGTGTTGGTTGATGATAGACACTCATTAGTCATGATATGTGATATCAAACCAAACACATAAGTACTTGTTAGAGAACAATGTATTAGACAGACCCACCTTGAAAGTGATGCATGAAAACCATTGAATGATATTCAGAATCAACTCTCATAGTGATGGTGGTGATTGTGGTTCTTAGACCTAAAATCACTACATTCATCACATGTCGTTCAATGTACTTCAACATCATCCAAACTGACCTTAAATAAGGGTTACCATAAAGGTGATGCTTAAATACGTTGTGACACATGGGGAATGAATGTGAGTCATGTAGATGGAATTTGTCCCTCCTATTGGATTTTATTTCCTGACCACTTCATCAGCAAGATTGAGAAATGCATGGTCATACTCATGTGAATCAATATATGATATGTGAGCTCACATGCATCTCAAACAATGTGCTCTAGTTCAAGGAACATGGATTGAACATTGAAGAGGATGAGGATTTCATGCCTCAAGTTCAATCTGTCAGAGACAAAAGAACTGTACAATCATTATAACACTAATCAAAGAGTGTAGGTTGAATGTGTTCTCCACCTTTCCAATTACTTGGGGAGCAATGATGTGTTTCTAGATACCACTCATTTCTTGTGATGTTGTAAATTAGTTATGTAAATTCACTACTAACGTAATTTGAGACCTATAGGCTCACACACATAGGATTTACCTAGAATAGGAGTTTACTAATGAATGAGGTTTAACTTAATTACTAAAGTGTTTAGGTATTCAATTTAAACAAGATTGGCTATCAGAAAGCTGAAATGACCAACTCAAAAAGTGAACCAATAAGTTCAGATGTATTAACTGTCCACTTTAGTTTGTGAATCGAC
This sequence comes from Alisma plantago-aquatica, assembly GCA_963693085.1. Taxonomy (NCBI): domain Eukaryota; kingdom Viridiplantae; phylum Streptophyta; class Magnoliopsida; order Alismatales; family Alismataceae; genus Alisma; species Alisma plantago-aquatica. The sequence goes on from OY856415.1 coordinate 58,693,634, forward strand.
TGATTGAGAGATCGATAAGATTAGATGAAAGATTGATGCCGATGTCATGTTGTGCATTAATCTAATATTGAAAGCCAATATGATTGCAGATGGGGAACATAGTGAACTGATTGATTCAAGTGTTGTGCTGATCATCTCACATGTGAACCAATCAGTTAAATAGTAAACCAACTAGTTCATGATTTGTAGGTTTCAAAAAATTCATGAAATTTATCTCTTTGACTCCCACTTGATCTAGAAACCCTGACCCTGGCCCTCCTATAAATAGAGGGTTAGTCGAGGCTTTCAGAAGACACAACAATAAGATCTAATAATTGTTGTCTTCTCACAGTTGTGATAATGTGAGAACTCGAGCAAGTCTTACATGTAAAAGGGAGAGACAACAAGGGCGAGCATTCAATGCTAGCACATTCACATTGAAGGGATAATTCCTTTCTGTTTGTTCCAAAAGAATGATAGGAGTTATCGGTGGTCTGCATAGACTATGTAGAGGCGTGGAGGTTATTGGTAACTTCTAGGAGGATGTTGTCAACCACCATCCATAGTGCTACACCAAGAGGTCACCACCAAAAATTGTCTAGGTGCTACTTGTGAAAGAAGTGTATTTCTGTAAGGATAGTCATTGGACTTGCTCCAGGACCATGTATATCCCTTGCAACCTTCCTTCCTAATCTATAATTACTGATGTGATCGACTATTCAAGGGGAATATGACAAGATTTTTTTAATTTTTGCTTCCATATCTGTTCCCATATTTCCCTACAATGTCAGCATATAACTTCTTCACCACTTGATTGACCTTCATGAATCCCAAGTCTAGTCATGTCTAATGTACTAACTTTGGTAGGGTAGTTGCAGCTTCTAGACAAGAAGCACAAGGGACAAGATCTTTGAGTAGCATATGGGGTCTTCCAGGATTGTATGTGCTGCTCATCTTTGGAGTTTCTCTCACTGGTGCAACATGCATATTGTAACACCCCACATTTCACAACATGTAAATATCTCTAAGCAGAAGCATTATTACTCAAGGGGGTGTCACAAGATGTCATTCTTTATATTTTAAAGTAAATGATACAATTTGCATTAATTGAAATCAGATTCATACATAGCTTTGACAAAAGGAAATCTACATCAAGATCACCTATCTACTTTTATAACAAGATTATACATAATGTAAAAGATATCTAAATCTCTAGATCGTCTTGGTAAAAGGCACCCACTAGGTCATTTCTATAGGAAGACTCCTTGAGCTATTCCTTGCATGTCAAAAAGCTTCTTCCTCCTAAGCTTGCTCCTTACTTGCATACATCACACCCTAGCAATGCATAAAACCAATGGTAAGTGAAATTAAACATATTACAATTTTAAAGAAAACATGTAAACTGAAAATAGACATTAAACATTAAACATTAGAAAGGGACACAATTTCTTTTATTTACTTATTTTATCTTGACTATATAAAAATCCTTAGGTTTTGCACTGAAGTGCCTCTTCTCTTATGCACAGACGTGCCTCTTGGATTGCATCAAAGTGCCTCTTGGGTTGCATCAAAGTGCCTCTTCTCTTATACACCGAAGTGACTCTTAGTTTTGCTCTGAGGAACCTCTTCATAAGGATCTTATGTAAGTTATCTTTTAGCATTATCTTTCTCTTAAAACTCTTACGTTTCTTTTAAATTTCTTTTAAATCTAATATTGACTTTACTCTTAATGTGCATGAAGATGATACCATAATATGGACAGTAGAACATTACATTCAATTGATCATAAATTCATTAACTTTAAGCAATTGAAATAGATAACATATTAATAACAATCATTGCATACATACGTTCATAAAAGCAAACATTACTTATGTTCAATTAACATGGACCACTTACCTTGTACTTGGGGAAGATCTGATATCCCTTCCTAGGTTCTAGTAAACCCTAATCACGTCCTTGGGACTTAAAAACCCCAAACACCTTGTTCATAACATTCAACATATCAATTTGTATTTCACTCATAACCTAAAGCCCTAACTTTTGATACATGTGATTCATTATACCTAAATTAGATTCAAGATTCTCTTTTATCCAAAAAGATCAAATTTAATCCATTAGTATCATTTGAACAAGTGATGACTATTAAATTCATGAAACTCAAGTTTTTATGCATACAATCATACTAAGGTAAGCACCTTTAAGCACTTTTGAAATTAGAGATAAAACTAGGCCTTGATTATATTTTTATTGCATTCCTTGAAATTTTCTGATCAAAATCATATATACTTTTGCTAGGTTTGAACTTGCCAATTAATTACTAGAATTTTCACAAATTAAATCCCTTTGGACCAATCACAGCTCACCACATAGGCAGCTTGCTAGTCTAGGGTGCGATGGAGAGGGGCCACATATAAGCCAATCGACTTGTGCCATGTCCATGTCCCGCATCTACGTGGCTAAGGAGAGTTAAGAGGAAAAGGGCAAAAATAACCCTCACCTCATAACTGAAGATGAGGGGAAGAATGGTAACTTCACGCTGTGTTATCTTCAACCTTTGCTGGTTGCCTCCTTCATGAGTAGCATATTGGCACAGTCAACACTGGAGTTGACTTTAGGATTCTGGCTTCCATAGAGACAAGTGAGAGCACCCTCCTCTCCGTCTCCTTGCGTCAGAGTTGATCATGTTCTCAATTAGCTCATAGGCATCCACGAACAAGGTGAACAATGAAGGGGACCTCTAGCATGGAGCATAGAGATGGCGGGATGGAAAGGAAGGGCCTAGCATGCAAAATTGATGTAGGAAAAAGTGGCATCTGGTCTCGTAGAGACTTATGGACCATAGCAAGGTCTCATAGGGGATTGTTACCCCATATATATTCCTAGTCCAATGAGGGGGTAGTCGGAGAGCGGTACAAGATTTAGGGGATTCTTGCATAGACTTCAAAAGGATATAAAACTAGGGGTTTCCCTATGTATGATAACCTCCCGATCATAATGGGAAGGTTACTAAGAGCGACCATGAAGTAGAGAGAGAGAGAGAGTAAAAAAAGAAATAAAAAAGGAACTACTGTTCCTTAGTTTCCTTTTTAGATTGGAGGTGGGAGATAACATGTTAGTTGTTAGATCCTAGATCTACGGTCCAAAATAAGCAAAACAAAAAGACTAGCCGAGAATAAGTTTCCCATATACATAAATCATGACATTTAATGTATTTCTTAATAAAGTCTTTCACTTTAGGAAAACTAAATAATTTATATCTTTCTCTCCTTTTATCCAAACGACTCCAAATTTTAAAGGAAGGTTTTTATTAATTAAATCTCTGGGTGGGAAAGATTTGGGGCCAAAATGCAAAAGTTAGATATCCTTTTAATGCCCCTTAGGTAATTGTTTTATTTGTTTTTATCTAAGACATTAATAAACTTCTTGTCCCATCCACACTTGGCAAGAAATCCCATTTAAGTGTATATTTATTTTGGGTGAAAGTAAGGGTCAAATTATTCCCATTTGTTAATCTCAACCTACCTATTCTAGAAATTTCCACACAAATCCTTATTAATCAATTTACTTTAACTTTAATGCATTAATTGATTAAATATTGTAAAAAAGGCTTTCCTTTGTGATCCATTGAGTCAAAATTGGAGATAAAACTTATTGTCCACTCAAAAGTTATTTCATCTTCCCTTTTGTTCCTTTTTGAGTAACTTCTTTAGAGGAGAGAGAAAAGGAACCAAAATTTATATCCTTGAGTTAATCGTAACACATAACGTACATATGAAAGAGAAAAAGTATTTCAAGTTCTATTTTACTCTTCTTACACCATTATCTCTTAAGAAATTACATTTCATGGTCTTTTTGCATTAAGACCCTCAACTATTTAATTTCAGGTAAAACCACATTCTAAGGTTCAAATTATTCTTGAAATTTTTGGATGTTACAATTATACCCATCTTAAATAAATTTGTCCTCGAAATTTTTCTTAAGCTACTAATCACCTTAGGGTTTTTCTTACCTCTTTATTTAATGATAGTTAACATTCAAAGGTTCATTTATGTTCACAATTTTGCATAAAAGAAAATATTATAAGACATCTAAATCTCATTATTATTATGTGGACATGAATTAACTATTACTTTACTCTTCATCTTATCAACTTATACTTAGGGTTAAGAAACCAACTCATAACTATATCTAGGGCATGCCTTTATAACATTAGGTGTAAATGACAATCTATTTTAGGTATCTTCCATTGCCCATCTTTTTGACATCCCTAGGTAGGTGTTGATCAGGAACATACCCAACGATGAGAGATCTCATTATGCTACCCTTCACCAACCTAATAGTACACATGTCCCTTACCACACATACATAAATAAAGGGTAAAGATGCACAATAAGTCTTATGCTTATGACATTACTCTACATTCCTCACATGGTGTGCACCAACCACTGAGATAAGAGAGGATATGACACTATATAAGATTAGGTCAATACCTAATATCCAAACTAGATATACACCTATCCCTAATACATATATTTCTACTCTAAGGTGAAAAATCTTATTATCTTAGGGTTTGATACTATTCCATGGAATCTTTTCCTATACATTAATCTCATATCTTGATTCTAGGGTGAATATGTGAATCATCTTTTCCTAGTAACCATTTACCAAATTGCTTTGATACCATATTGTAACACCCCACTTTTCACAACATGTAAATATCTTTGAGCAGAAGCATTCTTACTCAAGGGGGTGTCACAAGATGCTATTATTTGTAGTTTAAAGTAAATGATACACTTTGAATTAATTAAAATCAGATTCATACATAGCTTTGACAAAAGGAAATCTACATCAAGATCACAAATATACTTTGATAACAAGATTATACATAATGTAAAAGATATCTAAATCTCTAGATCGTCTTGGTAAAAGGAACCCCACTCGGTCTTTTCTTCTTGAAGATTCCTTGAGCTATTCCTTGCATGTCAAAAAGATTCTTCCTCCTAAGGTTGCTCCTTACCTATGAGCATTATGCCCCCAGCCATGCATAAAACCAATGGTAAGTGGAATTGAACATATTATAATTTTAAAGAAAGCATGTAAACTGAAAATAGACATTTAAACACTAAAATTAAAAAGGGACACAATTTCTTTTAATTTACTTCTTTTATATTGACTTATATAAAAATCCTTGGGTTTTACACCAAAGTGCCTCTTCTCTTATGCACCGAAGTGCCTCTTAGATTTCATCGAAGTGCCTCTTGGGTTGCACCAAAGTGCTTCTTAGATTTCATCGAAGTGCCTCTTGGGTTGCACCAAAGTACCTCTTCTCTTATGCACTGAATTGCCTCTTAGTTTTGCTCCGAGGAGATTCTTGATGAGGATCTTATATAAGTTATATTTTAACATTATCTTTCTCTTAAACTCTTAAATTTCTTTAAAATATTGTAGTAGCTACTTCTCTCTCTCTAGAATGAGAGCTCCCACTTCTCTCTAGGGTTCCCCCGCTGGGGGGAGGGGCGCCATTCCCTTTGGGCGTGCCCTCCCCTTGGACTTTCACCACCCTGTTCTCCCTCCCCTCTTCCCCTTCCCACCCTCTTCTCTACCTTCCTGCCCTCTCTACTTCCCCTTGTGGCTCTGCTGGTGGCTAGCCATCTTTCCGCCGGCTGGTGGTGCGGGTCGGGCGGTGTCGAGCCTACTCTTGAAGCCTGTGTGGCTTCTCAGCCTGTTGGGTGCTGCTCGTGCTCTTTGGGGCCACTATAAGGTGACCTCTAGAGAAAGGGGTCTCAAGAAGCTTCTGGTCTCCATCGTTTGGGGTTGTTCTCAGCTTGGAGCGAGGAGGAGGCGTGATGCATAGTGCTGATGCCAGTAATTGGGTCGTTCGGCAGCATCGACTTTGTCGACCACCCCGTTTAAGAGGGACGGATGGAGGGGAGCTGCCTCCTATTGGATATGGTCTCATGCTCGGTTGCTCCGCCATCATTGGTGTAGTAAGGGAGTCCCTCAACTTCCTTCTCTGACTCCTACCCTCCTCACCCCGAGCTGGTACCTGGCATCACCCAGCGTTACGATGGCCCCACGACATCAATCGATGCTACTTTGCCCTGTCCAGCGGTGACACTTCTTTCATGGTGGCACCTCCAAATCTGGGGTCCCCGACTTGCAGAGGGTACCTCTGTCGTCACCGTTGGTAGTCTCTACTGGCTGATGGGCGAATGAGGTGCTTTGGCGTTAACCTGGCTTTAGCCTATTAACCCCCTACTACTACATGATGGAGCACTCTCGAGGTGTTCGTTGATATGCCTCTGTGCAAATAGGGGCTTTCGTCCTGGCAGGGTCCTAGCCTAGAGTTAGCCTCTTCGTGGGTGTTGTTGTGGTGCTGCTGTGCTTCAGCAACATTTAGAGTATGTTCCTATTGGTATGTATGCCCTGAGAGTCAGTCATGGGATGATTGGTGGGATACATTAATATTTATTTGATAAACATCAAAGGCAAGCTTCCAATTCTTTCTGGTTCAGTCATATGAGATAATGATAGAACAAATTGAATGTCTAGAGAATGACAGTACTCAATGACGTATGTATGCTTTCAGGTCAAGGACCTGAATGATGACATCATACAGATGCTAAGAGTTTGTACATTCTTATTATGTCCCTAGTCAAATGTCATTGTGGAAGGTAGATGGACAACAATGACACACAAGACTAGATTGTGGTGTTGGTTGATGACAAAATCTTGTTAGTCATGATATGGAGATATCAAACCAAACACATAGGTACTTGTTAGAGAACAAGTGTACCAGACAGACCCGCTGTGAGTTTGACACATGGAACCATGACATGGTAGTCATAGTCAGTTCTCATAGTGATGGTGGTGAGTTTGATTCTTTGACCTAAAATCACTACACTCAACACATGTTGTTAGGTACACTTTGACATCATCAAAAGCAGTCCTGAAACATGGGTTGTTATAAAGGTGATGATTGGGTGGCTTTGACACATGGGGCTTTTGAGAGGTGAGTGATAGATATGGGATTTTTCCCTCCTGAGGGAGTTTGATATCCATGGCCACTTGATGAGTAGGATTGAGATAGGCATGCACACATGTGTGAATCAATATGTGATATTGATGTCATACATATCTCCTCCAATCTACTCTGAGATCAAGAAAGTGAATGAATTTTGAAAGGATGACTGTTCCATGCCTTGAGTTCATTCGGGATATCGGTGACAAAGGAATTATACATTTACTGTAACACCATTCATGGATTGTAGGATTGAAAGTTGTTCTACAACTTTCCTTTTCACTTGGGTAGCACTGATGTGCGACTAGGCACCGCTCTTTGCTTGTGAAGTCATAAGTGTTATGGACTTTCATTACCAATGTGAAATGGGCCTGCAGGGTCACACACATAGGATTTAATCTGGAAGAGGAGTTTATCCACAAATGATGTTTAGATTGATTACTAAAGGAGTTTAGTAGTTCAATTAAACATTCAATCAATTGATAGCTCAATATCATAGTGTTCAAGGTGTTGGACCGATTGATTAGAGTATCAGATTGATTGAAACTGCAATTGACTGATTTTGCATAGTCTGCACTCCCAACCGATCGGCTCAACTTGGTGAACTGATCCGCTCATGTGATGAACCGATCAGCTCAGGACAGGTTGAGATGACCGGTTCAAGGGTTGAACTGATCGACTCAACTGGTCCAAAGGAGCGAGTTGGGGAAGTCAGGTTGGCAAGAAATTTATTTTCATTTCACTTGTCCAATTTGATTGGAACAAGGATTGGTTTGGATCAATTCAAAACAAAAGAGGAAAAGTCAATGGGGAACTAATCAGGACCATGAACCGATCAGCTCAGTAGTGAACCGATCAGCTCAGGTGCCCCAACCGATCGGTTCAGGTGTGAACCGATCGACTCAGGTCCCCAACTGACCGTTTCATGATTGAAATGATCAGTTCAGGTGGCATAGTTGGTTGTTTTTGTGGAAAATCTCAAACCATTCTATTCTTGCTTTAATCCTGCATTGCTCAGGGTAGAGAACCTTGTCCCATGACCCTCCTATATATATAGGGGTATTGGGGGCTTCTCAAGTACAAAAACAACTCAGAACACCAGTTTCTCTACAAAGTTGTCGTTCTCTCTGGTTGTGGTAACTGAGAGAGCCCGAGAAAGTGCTACCTGATAAGGGAGGCACAACAAGGGAAAGACAACTACAGAAAAGTGACTGGTTGCAGGAGAGTGTGTCGGTGACTAGTACGCTGACAGGAGGGTGCGACTCCTTCCAATTTCTTGTGGGACAAGGAGATCAGAGTTCTAGGTGGTCTGTTTAGACTACTTCAAAGGTGGGAGACTTCTTCCTCTCAGAGGACAACTGTCAATCCTGACAGTCCCGATGAGTCCAGGAGCTGCACAGACACCGTCCAAGACCGGAGGTGAAGACTGCGCAAGCCATGAGGTAACACCGTCGAGCAGGCCTCGGGACAAGGTATGTCTCTACAAACCATCCTTCCTACTGTATAGACGTTGGCGCGATTCCTTTATTCTGGATTTGGGGAGAAGAAAATTTTGTTTCCACTTCCTTCTCTGTCTCCCCTAAAACCCAACAGTGGTATCAGAGCCACGCCAACTGCTCTATACTTTAGGATTATCGATATGATCGATTTTGGTCTGTCGCCTTTATTTATTGCATACGATGCGAATAAAATTGGCTTTATGCATGTCCAATCCTAAATCAACAAACCCCAATATACATATATGATATGTAATATGAATGCACTCGATACATGTCACCCTTAAATGAGTTTTGTGGTGGATGTATAGCGTGGTTATGGCCAATAAAACCTATGTATGTGTGCTTGGTTGAATGTGGTTGCTTTCATCTCGTTCTGCACACCGATTTCCTATCTCCTATTGTTGATGTAACTCAAGATAACTCCAGATTTCTTTCCTATCTTTGCTCCCCCCTGAATGTAACTCGGGGATTCCCCATTCAAATGTAAAATAGGATGATCTTTTATTTCCTGTTATGTCAAAGAATGACGGACAACCTGACGACAACTGAGACGATCGGTTCAAGGAGTGAACCGATCGGTGGGCGATCCAAATGACCAGTTCGAGGAGTGAGACGATGGGGTGGTGGCCATGAGGAGATGCACGATGACCAGGCAAACCGATCGGTTGGAGGAGCCAACCGATCAACTAGTGGCACCCAGATGACTGGCCAGGGTGAGCGGGTCATTCATGTGATGAGTTGATCAACTCAGACGTATATATCACTTCATCATGGACAAGTTGCATGTGATGTAGAAATAGATGACCGTGATTCCTCTTGGCTTGAGGAATCACATTAGGATGGCCATAATCATCACTTTTATCATTTTGCATGTTTTCTATGGGATATAGCATGTATATGATACGTACTATGTATTGTGGTGATTGGATATGTATATGTACCTATAAAACCAAATCCCTCATTAAATATTAAAGTTTTAGATGCCTTCCAAATGCGACACACATGAAAAGCTTGATCGGCTAAGTGTGGGCACGCCCTAGTGTGGTGCACCATCTATCTCATGGAAGCGTGAAGGATGGATATGTGGGTCTGCCCTAGCAGGGTGCATATTCATCGTGTTGGCTTTGGGTCAGACTTAACAAGGTGACCTAGATAGGATCTAGCACCTTGAGGTATGGATGTGATCATGGTAAGGAGTTGCATATGACATATTTCAAGAGTTTCATATGATGCAATTAGTAAAAGTTTCCTACCTAGAAAATCTAAGTTGTGGGTGACAACCCTAGTTGGTCCATGACTCAGAGGATTTCAGGATCTTGACCCACTAGAAGATTGTACGCTGCAATCTTCTGAATTGATGGTGAGGGCTATCAATTTGAACAAAAATAGTGGTAGTGATAATTAATTAAAGTCCTAATTATATCTTCAACCTTTCAAATCAATAAAATAAGTCAAAATTGAGTTTTGGACCAAATTGCACATATTTCCTTTTGTAGTAAAAATGACAACAAACAACAATTACTTTTCATTGCGATCAGTCCTTGAAAAGGACAAGCTGAATGAGACTAACTTCCACGACTGGTTTAGAACATTTAGAATTGTTCTCACTCAAGAGCGAAAGCTCTATGTCCTAGATACTCCAATTCTAGTGGAACCTTCTCCTACTGCAGCAAAGGCAGAAAGGGATGCTTACAAGAAGCATTCTGAAGATGCCATTGATGCAAAGTGCTTGATGTTGTGCTCCATGAACCACGAGTTGCAGAGACAACATGAGAACATGGGTGTCATTGAGATTATTCAGCATCTCAAGAACATGTATGAAGATCAAGCACGGTAAGAGAGATATGATGTCTCCAGGGCGTTGTTCAAGTGTGTCATGATAGAAGGAGATCTAGTTGGTCCTCACACACTCAAGATGATTGGGTATGGGAGAACCTGACGAGAATGGGATTTCCCCTGAGCCAAGAGTTGGCTACTGACGTGATACTGCAATCGTTGCCAGAATCCTACAGTTAGTTTGTGATGAACTACAACATGAACAACTTTGACAAGCCATTGATAGAGTTGTTAGGCATGTTGAGGACAACCGAGACACAAATGAAGAAGGAAAAGCCTAAGTATGTGATGATGATCAACAACAAGAAAGGCAAGTCCAAGTGCAAGGTCAAAGGCAAGGCTAAGAAAGATTATGATGCTAGCCAGCAATCCAAGTCGTCTTCAACTCTCAAGGCCAAGGGAGGCATGACCAAGAGAGGCAATTGCCACCATTGTCAAAAGCCAGGACATTGGAAAAGGAATTGTTCACTCTATCTGGAAGAACTAAAGAAGAAGGAGGCGACAAATGTCTCCACCTGAAGGTGTCATGAAATAAACTTGTAACACTTTTGAGGTATATGATACCAAGATATAAAGTGTAAAGCACCCAATAAATGGGGAAAATGTTGCTGCCATAGATAGGAGTAATTTAGTTTATTTTCAACGTTAAAGGCATGTAATAGAGTTATGAACTGCTATTTCATATTTTCCAATAGATAGAAACACATTATTTTTGCATATTGTATGAAAATAATGGCAATTAATAAAGTTTATGTTTCCTTATGGCACTACCTTGTTTATCTTGTGGTACTTGGTATGCATAAGATAAAATGATACCTAAAAGTTATTGATAACTCAAACAATCAAATTAGCATAAATCATGAGAAACTCTTTCTAGTTTCCATATGATGGATAAATCTAGACTCTTTTGGTTAGAGAACTAGTAAGAGACATGAATCTCTTGGACATGATCAATCAATCTTCACTAGTAGTAGTGGGAGAATGATTATCCTATTAGGTATAATACATATGATGTATTTACATACCTATTGGAGTAAATGCTATTTCTTCAAACGGTGTTTAGAGAAATACCTATATGAATATCTTGAAGTCAATAATATCATATATGAAGTACAAATTTGGTAAAGTGTTAATTCTTGATGAGATCAATTAATGAAATACTTGAACCAAATGTTTGAGATCCTTATGAGTGATTATGATAGTGTATCATAGTGATCTCGTGATTAAGGCATGGTGATGTCTAAATCAAAAGGGGAGTCATACTCTAAGGAGTTAGAGGATGATTATCAAATAACTAATTTCTTCTTAAATAAAGAATGCCATACACTAAGAAAGGACATTAAGAATCACAAAGAGTTGTGAATTCTTTATAGATATACCTCGATTATCTATGTGATGAGCTGGTCATGTGATGATCCAACTATCTAGATGAATATGAGGAACCATATTTTGAGTTATGGTTTATGACCATTACATCCTAAATGGATTCCATGTAAACCATAAGGTATGACCTTGATGGTAGCACCCATTGGGATGAAATCCATAAGTGCAAAAAGTCTTAAGCGTTAAGACACATGGATAACATTTTGAGAAGGATGATGCTTGTTAATTGCAACTTAATGACTAAAAGATTTGGCATAAGGATACTGAAATTGCATTCCTATAAAGAATAAAACAAGGATGTGTATGTGACACAACCTATAAGGTTTATGAATCCATTAATGCAAATGAAGTCTATTAGTTACAATGGACTAATCAATGTGATTGATTAAGTACAAGCAATTCAGAGATGGATCTTTACTTTGATGATATGCTCAAAGGGTTTGAATGATATGTCAGAGATAAAGTAGGGATCTGTGATTTAGTGGGAGCGAATTTGCATTCCACATGTCAATGAGGAATGAGATGTTCTGGAATGCAAATCCAAAGTGAAAATTATCTTTAAGGAAGATAGAGACGTTTCCTATGTGATAGGAATAGAGAACTATAGAGATAGTTCTCGAAAACCTCTAGACCTAAAAGGAGATAGCATACATTGGCAATCTATACTGAAGGGTTCAGTATACATAGATCAAGTGGGAGAAAACTTGTCCATGTTACATGGAGTTAGTATCCTAAGGCCAAATGTCCAATTCTTATGAAGAATGGGAACACTAATATTAGATAAGGATCTATCATGTATGTAATCATCCCATCATCTTGCATGTATGGATATGGCAAGAATGAAATGCATTTATCATCTTGTGTGTAGGATATGATAATATGATATGCTCATCTTGATAACTTGTATGTGGGACATGACAAGTGGATGTCTGTCTGGTTCCGGTAAGGGTTACTGGAATACCATAAGAACTTGATAAGTACTTGAGAAGTACTAGTTGTATGGAAATAAGGAAGGGTTCACTGGAAAGAATTACACTAATGCGAACTTCCGAAAAGGACAGAAGATTAATCGCCAAATATATATGGGATATATAAAAGTGAATGTTTGTTGATAACTTCAAATGTTCCAATAAAGCTGTTTAAAAGGAAATGCCAAGTATCTGTGTGTTAGAGAACAACAGTGGATACTATATGGATTTCGAAGTTCATGAGATGAACTTATAGTTATTTCGGTCATTGATGACAAGTTAGGAGTGCTTGGTCATGCAATGTGGCTAAACGTTAGCAAAGGAATACTATATCACATATTATGACAACTCCATCTCATACGTATGACGTATGATGAAGAGATGAGAGACATGCAGTTAATACTGACTTTGTCAAGGTGTTGCCATAACTCACTGTGTAAGCACTAGAGCATAGTAACATGTGGGACATGTTTGAAGATCACTAAGAATATGATTCAAGGGTGATTGGCTCGTAGTGCAAGTGGGAGTCTGTTGGTATGTATGCCCTGAGAGCCAATCATGGGATAATTGGTGGGATACATTAAGATTGATTTGATAAACATCAAAGGCAAGCTTCCAATTCTTTCTGGTTCAGTCATATTAGATAATGATAGAACAAATTGAATGTCTAGAGAATGGCAGTACTCAATGACGTATGCTTTCAGGTTGAGGAACTGAACGATGAGATCATACAGATGGTAAGAGTTTGTACATTCTTATTATGTCCCTAGTCGGATGTCATTGTGGAAGGTAGATAGACAACAATGACACACAAGACTAGATATTGTGGTGTTGGTTGATGACAGAATCTCATTAGTCATGATATGGAGATATCAAACCAAACACATATGTACTTGTTAGAGAACAAGTGTACCGGACAGACCCACCGTGAGTTTGACACATGGGACCATGACATGGTAGTCACAGTCAGTTCTCACAGTGATGGTGGTGAGTGTGATTCTTTGACCTGAAATCACTACACTCAACACATGTTGTTGGATACACTTTGACATCATCAAAAGCAGTCCTGAAACATGGGTTGTTATAAAGGTGATGATTGGGTGGCTTTGACACATGGGGCTTTTGAGGGGTGAGTGATAGATATGGGATTTGTCCCTCCCGAGGGAGTTTAATATCCATGGCCTCTTGATGAGTGGGATTGAGATAGGCGTGTATGCATATCTGAATCAGTATGTGATATTGATGTCATACATATCTCCTCCAATCTACTCTGAGATCAAAAAAGTGAATGAACGTTGAAAGGATGACTGTTCCATGCCTTGAGTTCATTCAGTATATCAGTGACAAAGGAATTATACATTCACCATAACACCATTCATAGATTGTAGGATTGAAAGTTGTTCTCTAACATTCCTTTTCACTTGGGTAGCACTGATGTGCGACTAGGCACCACTCTTTGCCTGTGAAGTCATAAGTGTTATGGACTTTCACTGCCAATGTGAAATGGGCCTGCAGGGTCACACACATAAGATTTAACCTGGAAGATGAGTTTATCCACAAATGATGTTTAGATTGATTACTAAAGGAGTTTAGTATTTCAATTAAAACTCAATCAATTGATAGCTCAGTATCATAGTGTTCAAGGTGTTGGACCGATTTATCCGAGTATCAGATTGATTGAAACTGCAATTGATTGATTTTACACAGTCTGCACTCCCAACCGATCGACTCATATGATGAACCGATCAACTCATCTTGGTGAACTGATCGGCTCATGTGATGAACTGATCGACTCAAGACAGGTTGAGATGACCGATTTAAGGGTTGAACCGATCAACTCAACTGGTCCAAAGGAGTGAGTTGGGAAAGTCAGGTTTGCAAGAAATTTATTTTTGTTTCACTTGTCCAAGTTGATTGGAACAAGGATTGGTATTTCGATCAATTATAACAAAAGAGGAAAAGTCAATCGGGAACTAATCAGAACCATGAACCGATTGGCTCAGAAGTGAACCGATATGCTCAGGTGCCCCAACCGATCAGTTCAGGTGTGAACCGATCGGCTCAGGTCCCCAACTGACTATTTTATGATTGAAACGATCAGTTCAGGTGGTGCAGTTGGTTGTTTTTGTGGAAAATCTCAAACCCTTCTACTCCTCCTTTAATCCCGCATTGCCCAAAGTAGAGAACCCTATCCCATGACCCTCCTATATATAGGGGTATTGGGGGCTTCTCAGGTACAACAACTCAGAACACCAATTTCTCTGCAAAGTTGTCATTCTCTCTGGTTGTGGTAACCGAGAGAGCCCGAGCAAGTGCTACCTGATAAGGGAGGCACAACAAGGGAAAGACAACTGCAAAAAAGTGACTGGTTGCAGGAGAGTGTGTCGGTAACTAGTACGCCGACAGGAGGGTGTGACTCCTTCTGATTCCTTGTGGGACAAGGAGATCAGAGTTCCAGGTGGTCCGTGTGGACTACTTCAGAGGCGGGAGACTTCTGCCGCTCGGAGGATAGCTGTCAATCCTGACAGTCCCAGTGAGACCAGGAGCTGCACAGACACCGTCCAAGACCGGAGGTGAAGACCACACAAGCCACGAGGTAACGTCGCTGAGCAAGCCTTGGGACAAGGTATGCCTCTACAAACCATCCTTCCTACTGTATAGACGTTGACGCGAGTACTTTATTCTGGGTTTGGGGAGAAGAAAATTTTGTTTCCGCTGCCTTCTCTGTCTCCCCTAAAACCCAACAATTTCATCCAGTGTTGCTTCTTTGGACCTCAAGCTGGAGCTACCCAGGGAGCAGGGGATGATGATGCTGTTTGATCTCAGTCCCCTCTCATCACAATTTGTGGGTATATCTAAAGCTAGTGATGAGAGGATCAACGGTCTACAACCTCAGACTCTCATCTGTTCTTTGCTACTCCAGTGTTTGATTCTATTAAGCATGGAGGTTGTGCTCGTTCTACCCATTGCTGACTTGGATGATGTCTAATTCCTAGTTGTCTTACGAAGCCTAGGATTGTAGTGTAGGTGCTCTTTCCCTAGAGATCTTGGCCTGATGGGGTGAGGCCCGCCTGCTTCATCTTTTTGCTCATACTTTGTGGGTGTCCTTTATGCTATTGAGTGCTTGGATATGCATAAGGCTTCATGTCTTTAGGTTTAGTTGTTTAGGGTTAAAGTCTTATGTACATTATTTTAAGTCTTTATGGTCTTTTGCCCTTGACTACTAGCTTGTTGGTATCAAGGTTCTTTAGCTCTTACTATAATGGGTACTTCATGCCCAAAGTTTTTGGTATTATAGTAACAAACTTTTTTGACCGACCAAAAAAATCTTAATATTGACTTTACTCTTAATGTGCATGAAGATGATACCATAATATTGACAATAGAACATTACATTCAATTGATCATAAATTCATTGACTTTAAGCAATTGAAATTGATAACACATTCATAACATTCATTGTATACATACATTCATAAAAACAGATATTAATTATGTTCAATTAGCATGGACCAATTATCTTGCACTTGGGGAACATCTGATTTCCCTTCCTAGGTTCAGTAAACCCTAATCACGTCCTTGGGACTTGAAAACCCCAAACACACTGTTCATAACATTCAACATATTAATTTGTATTTCACTCATAACTTTTGATACATGTGATTCACTATTCCTAAATTAGATTCAGGATTCTCTTTTTATCCAAAAAGATCAGATTTAATCCATTAAGATCATTTAAACAAGTGATGACCATTAAATTCATGAAACTAGGGTTTTTATGCATTAAATCATATTAAGGTATGCTTCTTTAAGCAGTTTTGAAATTAGAGATAGAACTAGGCCTTGATTATATTTTTATTGCATTCCTTGAAATTTACTGATCAAAATCATATGTACTTTTGCTAGGTTTAGACTTACCAATTAATTACTAGAATTTTCACAAATTAAAACCCTCTAGACCAATCACAGCTCGCCACATAGGTGTCTTGCTAGTCCAGGTCACGTGGGAGTGGGGCCACAGACAAGCCAATAATCTTATGCCATGTAGGCGGCCTGCACCCGCGCGACTAAGGTGAGGTAAGCGAAAAAGGGCGGAAATGACCCTCACCTTATAGCTGAAGATGCAGGGGCAGAAGGATAACTTCATGCTATGTTATCTTCAACCTTTTCTAGTTGCCTCATTCACAAGTATCAGATTGGCACAGTCAACACCAAAGTTGACTTTAGGATTCCAACTTCCATAACGGCAAGTGATACCACCTCCTCCCCATCTCCTTGCGCCGAAGTTGATTGTGTTCCCAATTAGCTCGTAGGCGACTGGGAATAGGGTGAACGACGAAGGGGACCTTCGGCATGGTGTAGAGAGATGGTGGGAGGGAAAGGAAGGGCTTAACATGCAAAATTGATGGAGGGAAAAGTAGCATATGGTCTCGTGGAGACTTGCAAACCAAAGTAGGGTCTCACAGGGGATTGTTACCCCATATATATCCCTGGTCCAAGGAGAGGGTAGCCAATGAACAATCTAAGATTTAGGGGATTCTTGCATAGACTTCTAAAAGATATCAAACCAGGGGTTTCCCTATGTGGAATCACCTCCCAATCATAATGGGAAGGTTCCTAAGAGCAATCGTGAACTAGAGAGAGAGAGGAAAAAAGAGAAATAAAAAAGGAACTATTGTTCCCTAGTTTCCTTTTTAGACTAGAGGTGGGAGACAACATGTCAGTCATCACATCCCAAATCTATAGTACAAAATACATGTAACAAAAAAGACTAGTTGAGAATAAGTTTTCCATTTACATTAAATTGTGACATTTAATGTATTTCTTAATAAACCCTTTCATTTAAACCCTTTCACTTTAGGAAAACTAAATAACTCATATCTTTATCTCCTTTTATCCAAACGACTCCAAATTTTAAAGGAAGGTTTTTATTAATTAAATCTTTGAGTTGGAAATATTTGGGGCCAAAATATGAAAGTTAGATATGCTTTTCTTTCCCCTTAAGTAATTGACGTATTTGATTTTTTTAAGACATTAATCAACTTATTTTCCCATCAAAACTTGGTAAGAAATCCTATTTAAGTGTATATTTATCTTGGGTGAAAGTAAGGGTCGAATTATGCCCATTGCTTACTCTCAACCTACCCATTTTATAAATTTCCACACAAATCCTTATTAATCAATTTACTTTAACTTTAATGCATTAATTGATTAGATATTGTGAAAAAGGCTTTCCTTTATGATCCATTGAGTCAAAATTTGAGATAAAACTTATTGTACACTCAAAAGTTATTTCATATTCCCTTGTGTGCCTTTTTGAGTGACTTCTTTAGAGAAGAGAGACAAAAGAAACCAACATTTGTATCTTTAAGTTAATTGTAACACATAATGTACATATGAAAGAGAAAGTATTTCGAGTCCTATTTTACTCCTCACTCCATTATCTCTTAAGAAATTTCATTTAATTTTATTTTTGCATTAAGACCCTTAGCTATTTTTGTTACACCCACATCCCACGATTACCACTAATCATGAGATTAGAGCATAAGTTTGAGGATTGTACTTAATACAAAGTTCACTCCTAACTTTTTTTTTTCAAACTCTTTGTTTTCTTGCATTCAATCACATAAACAAACTTTGCAAGAGAATTAAACTTTGATTACTCTAATATGATCTCAACATTAATGATACACACCATACATTCATTCTGTTTCTTACACTTCCATGTACATACGACACGATAACCAAATACATACTCTATTATTAAAGGAATTAAAGTTACACAACATCATTTAGAACTCTCTCTCTCTAATCTATACAAGGACCTAGAGTGACAAGGACTGACTGAACTTAACTAATCTCATACATAACTCTTGTGGCAGATCTACTTTGATTCTTTGACCTTCTTCAAGTCCATGTGGTTTCCCTAAAAATTGTGAGTAGAGGGATGATCCTACTCACTCAGTGAATGAGTACTTCAAAGAAATAGTCTAAAGCACTGATATAATTACAAATATACTTTTTAGAAACTGATATCAATTATAACAATAGTGAGCTTTAAAGAGACTAATCATTCACAAACATAAATATGGCACAATACTTTAGGCATCTACAAGAGTGAATCAATATACGAACATGCGTAATTGAACATAAAGAGAACTAATGATTCAAAAACATACAAAGAATAATTAAATAACTACACACACTTGTTTAACCTCTTGTTCATCTGATTATGACCTGAACCCACATGATGTGTACCACAACATGTGAAAGAATAGCAGCAAGATATGATCCCACTGTATAAGGAATAGAAGCATGCTCAGGTTCCTAAGCCTATCTCTTGAGTAAGACCCCATCTGTAGTGGGCCTCAGCACGTATGCCTCTTGGCAGTTAATGGGAGTGGCTAAATATCTCAGACTCCACCTCTCAACCTGGGTAATCAGGCGGTGAGTCAAAACTCTTAGGCTTATTGTGCATCAGTGGACCTACTGACCACTGATCACTCAACATGTAACACAGGTACCACCAACATCCCCAGTTGGTGTTGGGTACCACACAACTATAAGGAGTCCGCCCTACTGGTCAAGACCCCCACACCCTACTAGTGTGCTCTGACTTACCTCGATCTGGACTACCTCCAGTCGAGAAGCCATTTCCTCCTCATAACACATGCCTCATCCTACGAGGATTCTATAGTGTTCAGGGCATCTACATGTCTAATTTACTCTTTAAATTCACAATTCAATCATCACATCAACATATCTTAGTTCAGTTTTGTAAACCGTTCATTTCATAAACCATCTGATAACATTTATCACAACTGAACGGTTAAGCATAACCACATCTCATACTGAGAAACATTAATATCACAATACTTGATTCATTGAACACCCTATCCTTAGGGTTTTATTTACCTCATTCACTAATCACATGACTCACATAAGGATTTAATACATCATAACATCATTGAATAAAGATTGCTCTCAACAGTTCACATATAATCCAACCTTGTAATGAACTGAACTAGGGTTTCCACGCCATTTACTAAAACATTATACATCAAGAATAACATTGAATCAAGATGTCTATTTGCAAACCTCCAACTTTCCATTCATTTAGGGTTTCACCCTCTTACTGATATATCAAGCAATCATTGATATTAAAAATGAAATGGAAGATCTTATCTGACATATATGTAACACATACAAATAACACAATCATTTGTAAGCAAGGAGATTCAACTAGGAAAACTTCTTTATTCAATTATACAACAATTTCAGTCATAGCCGAATACCCTAAATTTCAATGTACTCTTATAATCTTTGCAAATACTTTAAGAATTATCACTTATATGGATTGCACCCATTTCTAATATGATTTCATCATCTGAAATTCATCACAATAGATAAATAATCCAAAATATATCAACTTGCACAAGCTAGATCAAATAGACCATTTAGGGTTTGCACTCGCATACTAAGCAATTGAAAATTATTGATGATTTAACTCATTTTTGTGCAATCTACTATTTAAAGAAAATATCTACTCACCCTAAGGTGCGAAAACACCTTAAAAATGCATCACATCTATGAAAATCTCGAGTCCATATCTAGATCCTAGTAAAATCAGAAGTTTCTTCTTCCTTTCAAACCTAAACGAGGTCTGTTGTAGGTAGAAGATGGAGGTCAGAGATTAACCCAAACCTCAAATTCATTGGATTAGGGATTATGAGTAAGGAGAAATGAGGATGAGGAAGAATCAATAGTTAAAACTACTTACCAAGTCGAATCTATGACAACCCATTTGGATTTTCACTGTTCTTCACGTTCTTCCCCAAAAAGCACTCTAAAAATTGCCTTCCAGGTTTCCCTCTTATTAAGAAAGGTATCTAAGATGATAGAGGATCGAATCACAGTTCCAACACACTTCATTTTGTTAAAAATAGATATTTTTTTTTTGAGGAATGGTAATACTTTGTATTTAAAAAGCACATCAAGCAAGCGAAGACCTGCTTATGTGGAAAGACTACATAAAATTTTCGTTAAAAGCAGCTAAAGAAGTGAAGCCGATCGAAAGGTGCAGAAAGAAATAAGAAAAACGTAGCAAAGCAAATTTTTGAAAAACTGGGGGGAGGATCCCCTTAAGACATCCTCCTATGTGAAATATCATCTGGAAAATAGGAAAAAAACTGATTTTTTGAAACTTTTTGAACAAGTTTGGGTCAAAGCTGTTGCTGCACCAAGCTGATCCCAGTTTCATCATCCACCATGGCTTTCATATCACAGAGGAATGCGGCTTCCGATTCTCCAACATCCGAGTTCTCCTTAGTTCCATCTATTTGTTTTCCTGCAGTTTAGAAATTAAGTGAAGATCGGCTTTGATTTGTGAGATGATAATTTTTGCCAGTTTTGTGACGTTGTTGAAAGTTCGATTATTTCTTTCTTTCCATATGTTCCAACTAATCGTGATGAAAATATCATTGCTTTTGAAGTTTCTGAAGCTCCTTGTTGAGGTTATTTTGAAAGGAAATGAGTCTTCCTGGAGGGCAAGAAGACTATTTCGCGTGAAGTGTGAGAAGATTTTTTGTGTGAAGGGGCAATTGAAGAAGATGTGACTCACTGAATCATTGTTTTTTTCGCATAGCACACATCTGAATGGTCCAATGAAGCCTTTTTTTGAGATATTTTCACCTGTAAGAAGTTTTTTGTGAAGAAGGAGCCATAAGAATGTTTTGTATTTTTGTGGCCATTTTTGATTCCAGAGCTTTATTGATGATGGGGAGATGCCTCTATAGCTGAGAAAATTGTAAGCAAGCTTTACCGTGTATTATTATTTTTTAATTAAGCCAGGGGACCATCTATATACCCCACTCCCCTCATATGGGCACAATCAAATAACAAACATACAACTCCTGCTAAAAGGCAGGTCATACCCCACATAACTCACCAAAAAAACACCAAAGACACTAAACCGCACAAGCTATCCACATCCCCTCTTGCCTCTCCGCAACACAATATATGGCGTCTTGTGTTTCTCAAGGAACACCATGCCCCTAATCCTATCCGGGATAACCCTTATATCAGAAACAATAACCGGCTCAGTCAAATTCATACCCCATCTCCCAATCTCCTTGGAATCGAGTTGATAACTTTATGCACCAACGACCCAGCAATGTCCTTCTCCGCAATGATCTCCTTCACCTCCTTGATCAAGTTGACGATCTTCCAAGGGGCAACATCCACTCCCCACAACATACCATAGACCGAACGATCATCAATCTCCACACTAGAGATGTGTAAAAACTGGTCTTCCGCAAACTTGACACCAAATGCACAAGCTTGTACAAGCGCCATCTGGTAGCTATCAGCCGTCAACCAAGCTCTGGTAATCTGACATACTGCAACATGATAATTCCTAACAATCCCAGCCATCCACCATCTATTATGCCCATAAAGATCACGGTTCTGCCCAACCGCAATGTTCAACTTCAGATTATAAATGTCAGGATTCATCCACCTCACCAAACTTATCTCCTTCAGAATGTATTTTGGATCCTCCACACCATAGGCCTTAAGTCTGTTATGAAAAGAGGGATCAGCTATGCAGGTGAAGCTTTTCTATTTCATCAAGGTGTTAATCTGATACATCAACCAATCCACCTCCCTATTCCAGAGAATTCTTCTACTGTCATACCTAGCCGCACATCTCATCCGCCAAATGCAATAAGGAATAATGGTGGCCATGCAAGCCACAAGCCACAACTGCAGATCATCAGAACTACCAAAAGAGCAAGTATCAAGCAAAGAAATCCGATCCGTGGGAGCTGGATAAGCAGTAACCTCAGTGAATCTGGTCCAAAAGGAAGTAGCAATCTGACTACGGAACATAATATGATCAATATCTTCCACACTTGGCTCATCACAACAGTCACACCTGGACGCTAAGGCAATATAACAGCTGGCAATGTTCTCGTCAGTTGGGATAGCATTCTTCATCATCTTCCAAATGAACGCACACGCCTTAGGTGACTGGACGTGCCAAAGTCGGTGAAGCCCCTGCGGCCCATCATAACTCGTACTCCCCAAGATCTTCTTTACAGAGCGAATGGAGAACTGTCCCCTCGTATCCGATATCCAAATGGGATAATCATCCGTATCTGATACATGTTGACCTACCTTCTTAATAAGCTCCACACCATGCACATTGAGGACCTACTGTAAAGATGGCCAATCCCAGCCAATATCATGAATCCAAAAATCATGCACCAAAAAAGGTTGGTTGCGACCACTGTTATAACGTGCGTGATCAAACAACCTCTCATCACACCACAAGAAGTCCCAAAATGGAATGTTACCCCTCCCAACAATCCAACGGCAGTGAGGATAGATGCTCGGGAACATATTCCATACTCTCTTCCAATAAGGAGACGCATTCGATCTATACTTCAAATGATTGGGATATAAAGCTGAACGACTATATGCTCTACTTGCATACTTATCGCTGCAAAACTTGGCCCATAAGGTGTCACCAACAATCATCTCCCAACACGCTTTGGCCACAAAGGCATCGTTAATGCGGCGAGTATTCGACAAACCAAGACCACCTTGTTCCATTGAAACCGCCACTCTATCCCAACTGACCCAGGCCTTCCTGTGGCAATTGGCGCGATCCGCCCAAAGGAACTTAGATAACATAGAATCAAGGCGAGTAGCAATACCATCCGGAATACCAATAGCAGTCGTTGTGTACACCATAGTAGAAGCAAGAACATGTGAGATCAAAAGCTTCCTGTCCGCAAAAGATAACAGCCTGGACTTCCACGAGGCAATCTTGTGAGAAACCTTTTGAATAAGATATTCAAAGTCAGATAACAGATTCCTTCCAACTCTAATCGACACTCCCAAATAGACAAAATGATCAACCGCATTATCCATCAGAATAGTAGCGCCTATATCCACCTTAGTAGCCATGTCTTTGCTGCCAACAATACAAGAAGACTTCACCCTGTTGATCCGCTGGGCCGACGCTTTCTCATACATAGAAAGTAACTTATGGATCTCATCCGTTTGTGTTAGGAGTAGCAGTCAAGCAGACCATAATATCATCAGCATAACACAGATAGAGAGGAGGAGTCCCATTCCCCCTAGTACGAAATCTCGCCAATCTTCGCAAGTCCCCCATGTGTGTAATCTGTCTGCATAGGATCTCTTCAAACAAAATGAACAGAAAGGGAGAAATTGCATTACCTTGCTTCAACCCTCTAAGCAAAGGGAAAAAACCAGAAGACTCGTCCCCGATTGTAACTGTCGCCCAAGAATTTGAGAAGAAACTAATACATAACTCGATGAACTCCTTGATAAAGCCGAACCTCTCCATGATCTACTCCAGGACGTCCCACTTTATCCGGTCGTAAGCCTTGGACATATCAAGCTTAATCATGATGTTCGGCCTCTCGCCCCCATAGTATATGTCATGCATCAGCTCCTTCACCAACCGAACATGGTGAGTGATCTCCCTTCCTCTAATGAACGCCGCTTGCTCCTCAGAAATCAGCGCCGACATTAAGCAAACCATCCTGTTACTAATAACTCATGCAAGGATCCTCAACGCCACATTCTCTACAGATATCGGGCAGAAATCCTTCTCAAGGAGGGTCGGATCGTCAATCTTTGGAATAAGCACAATACGACAACAGAACAAGCTACGGTGACAATTTTGTCTAAGGAAAAATGCCTCAGCGAGCCTCATAAAATCATCTCTGATATACTCCCAAGCAGCCATGTAAAACGGAATAGTAAACCCATCAGGACCGGGAGCAGAAAACTTGTCCATTTGGCACATAGTATCGAACACCTCGGCTGCACTAGGAACAGAAGTAAGAGACACATTATCATCTATAGACATAACCTACGGTATACTAGCTAAGAACTCCTCCAAAACATCCTCATCATGATGAACCATCTCACTGTAAGCATTCCTATAGAACTCAGCAGCTTTACCGTGTATTCTTTACCCCATTTCTAGGAGATGTTGTTTGATATATTGTTTTCCAAAGCACTGGCTAGATTATTAAAAACATTTTGGTTGACTTGAGACAGGATACATCTTTTTAAATAGTTTGATCTGTTACTAGTAATAAGAGAATGGGCTTTGTCTATTTTTAGGGTAAGAAGGTTTTTTGGAATGGTCCATGATGTTTTAAGATTCATGACGAAGTTTTTTTCAAACCATGGGTCGAACTAGAAGGAAACTTGCTTGTGGGAGTGTGGAGGAGTGTTTATGATTTGAGCAAGAGTATTGATGTTTTTGTTTATGAATTTCCAAAGAGGGGATGCAGACTTTCGTTTGATATGGTGCCAAGGTGGTGAGTGCTGATTGTATTTTTTTGAGATAAGATGTGACCAGATTTTTTTTTGTTTTGGATAAGAAAGTGTATGATTTTTGCAACAAGGCAAAGAGAGTGTGTTTCAAGATTTATAATGCCCCAACCACCTTGATCAATGGGGGAAGAAATAGTTTTCCAGTTGGCAAGATGATAGTGTTTCCCTTGTTTATTTTGCTTTTGGACATTATTCCACAGGAAATTTCTCCGGATTTTGTCAAGGATCTTGTTTTTGTGGGCAGGGGGATGCAGCTTAAGAAATGTGTAGTTATTGGAGTAATGACACTATTTAGTAGGGTGAGCCTACCCGCAAGATTTAGGAAGTTGTTTTCCCAGCCCGAGAGTTTTGTGTTTATTTTTGTAATAATTGGTTTCCATATGTCATTTGAAATATTGTACGGGGTGATTGGAAGGCCCAGATATTTGATCGGGAAAGTCTCAATTTTGCACTTAAGAAAGTCTTTTAGGTTTTCTAGATGAGATTGTTGAATGTTTACCCCAAAAATTGAGGATTTTTGCATATTGATTTTCAGGCCCGAGATATAGCAGAAAAGACCAATGATCCTGAAAGTATTTTGAGCAGAGGAAAGATCAGGAGTGGAGAAAATGATTGTATCATCTGCAAATTGAATTATATTTTCCATGCATATATTTGGAGTCTGAATGAAACCATTTTGCCTACCCAAGATGAGCATGTGAGAGAGAATGGTGGTTAATATGATGAAAAGATATGGAGTGAGAGGATCCCCTTGTCTAAGTCCATTTGAATTTTGGAAGTAGCCAAAAGGAACTCCGTTTATGATTTTGGAGAAGTGATTTGTAGAAATGCATGCATGTATCCAAGAAATCCATTTGTCTGGGAAAGCAAAACCTTTTAGGGTTAGAATGAGACAGTTCCAGTTGACAAAATCGAAGGCTTTTTCAAAATCCAGTTTAATGGCAAGAAGGGGGGGGTTGTATGACAAAGGTGAATAGTTTTGTTAACCATTAAAAAGGCATCCTAGATGCTTCTATTTTTAAGAAAGGCATATTGGTTTAGAGGGATGATCTCTTCCATGATAGGTTTGATTCTGTTTGCTAATGTTTTAGCAAGGATTTTGTAGGAGGTGTTTATGAGACTGATAGGATGAAAGTGAGAAATGAGTTCTGGTTTGCTATTTTTTTATCAGAGTTATGAAGGTTTTGTTGATGAATTTAATGATGTTGTGTGGGTTTGGGCTAGTTTGGATGGCATATAGGAGAGCATAGAAGTCATGTTTATAGTGGTTCCAATTTGCCATGTAAAATTCAACATTTAGACCATCTGGACCAGGTGATTTATTTTTACCTAGGTCAGATATCGCAGTTTGCAATTCCTCAAGAGTAAAAGGTTTAATGAGATCATGAGGGTTTTTTACATTTTTTCGCATATAGAATTCCAAAGAAGGTTGTTAAGACCAAATGGGTTATGATTATTATTGAAGATTTTTTTTAAATGGTTTTTTATATGGGTTAGGATGGTTTGTTTATGTGAAGTGTGTCGACCATTTATCAAAAGGTGGGTTATTGCATTTTTTCTAAAATTTTTGTTGCAGATTTTATGAAAGAATTTTGTATTTTTGTCGCCTTCTTTAGCCCATGAAATTTTTGCCCTTTGACACCATTTAGCCTTAATTCTATTGTTTATGTGTTCTAGATCAGCTTTAATGGATAGGATCAGGGCTGGATCTGCAGAAGGGTCTTTTTCGACATGGAGAAGTTGATCTTCAAAGTCTTTCTGGGTTTTAGTTAAGGTCATAGGATTTTGAAGCAACCAATTTTTTATGTGATTTTTGATGTGTTTTGTGTTATTTAAAAAGTGATGCCCTAAGTTTGTTGTGTGTGAGTTAGCGCGAGGCCAGTTTTCAAGACATGATTTTGAAAAATTTGAGTTGAGAAGCCAATTGTTTTCAAATCTAAATGGGTGTTTGCCCCAGAAGTTTGAGATTGTTTCAAGAACAAGGGGAAAGTGATCTGATATGGTTCGGTGTGAGATGCAAACAGTAGAGAGTGGATGCTTGTCCTCCAAAAGGTTTGAGCAGATGAAGTGATCGAGTCGGGCAAAAGTCCGGTTTCTAGACCACGTAAATAAGCCATTTGTAGGGACAAGGTCAATGAGGGAATGGTCAGAAATCATCTGTTTAAATTTTTTGTCTGCAGCCGTCATAGAAGAAGGTGATGGATTTGTGTTGTACCTATCAGATGATTGAGTAATAAGGTTGAAATCACCTCCTAAGAGCCAGGGAGTCTGATGGTATTTAGAGAAGAGGCTTTGTAATTCATCAAGAAAGGAAGATTTGTCATATCCTAGTTCCCCATAAATACCAGAGAAGGACCAAAGGAAGTCATCGTCAAGTTTTTTAAAATTGATCGTAATCGAAAATTTTTGGATGGAGAAGCCTAGCATTTACAGGATCTGATTATTAAAGCCCACGAGGATGCCACCTTTGAAACCCCTAGGTGGAAGCTGGATCCAGGACGAGATTCTATTTCCACCAATGGTTTTGAGGGCAAAGGGAGAGAGAAAAGATTTTGTTTCTTGGATGGAAATTAAATCTATTTTGTTTTTATATATATGGGAACGTATTTTTTTCTCCTTTGAAGGTTTGTTGCACCACATATATTCCAAGAAGATATTTTCATGAGTGTGGAGGTGGAAAACGAGAAAATATCAGGTAAAAGATCAGATAGCTGTATTCTTAGACCAACCCATGAAAGATTCTATGTTGTTTAACATGAACTGAGCATCATCATTATTTTCTAAGCAAAAACCTATCTTATTTGCAAAAGATGTAAAACTTTTTGCGCTAGACCAAAAGCAATATCATCAAATGCGATATACTTGTTTTTTATTTTATGTGAAAGAGATGATGAGATATTTGATGTCGTAGAAACAGAACTGATTGAGATAGGTGATGAGTTACCTTTCTGTAGCCTGTTGATGATACTAGTTCCATTGGTGCTTGCTTGTTCGGGTTGTAGTATCTTTTGCAAGTAGCTTGACTTCGGCATAGGGCTCTCCTGCTCCGAACTCTGCAGCGAGTTTGCCATATTTTTTAAAGAGGAAACTTGATGAGCAGTAGGAGGATGGTTAGTGTTTGGGGAATGCCAACTTTCCTTCGTAGATGAAGTGGATTGGTATGAGTTTTTGCTGGGTTTGATATTTGGAGAATGGTGGGAGGAGTCCGGAGATCTGTTTCTTTTTTTGCTAAGAAGAGGATATGAATTTTCAGAAAGGTTTGTGAGTTTTCTGATCCAGACTTGATTTTTAGCCGGGGGAACTCTAGCAGGTAGGGTAGAAATTTTTCCTTTTGTAGGGCTAAACCATGAAGGAGGATGAGCAGATAGGTCGGAGAAAGCAGTGTTGTTAATAGAGGGGTGTTCAGCTTGAAGTTTCAGATGGTAGATTGACTCTCTGATCCTGATGTTGATGTAAGGAGGTAGAGAGATGGCGGCTTTGACTGAGAAAAGGCAGTATGCTTTGATAAATTGGGTGGGGTGAAGGGTTTCAGGACTAATGTATTGGAGCGTAGCTCCAATGGAATGTGCTATACCTCTAAATATTTCAAGCTCCCAAAGATGAGGAGGAAGGTTTGAGATGGCCACCCAGTCAGAACCACCTGCAGGGGAAGGAAAAGAGCCAGTATCGGCAGACCATTTAGAGAGGTGAGCCATGATAAAACTGGATCCACAAGGTATAGTAAGTTTCTGGTTGAAAAGATGGTTTATCTGCGTCCCTTCAGGAACTGTGTAGATGAGTTGGGTGGGGGAGAAGACTTTTCGTTTAAGGATGGTTTTACCTGGGAAAAGAAGAGCTAAAGCTCTAGTGATATCAAGAACATTGATAAGGTTGTTGTCCAGGTTATTTTCAATTGAAACAAGGATACTTCTAAGGGAGAAAACTTTGAGAAGTCGCATGGAGTTAGCTAGGAGATCCATGGCGATCGCATAGTCAAGGTAGTCAGGAGTCTTCATGGGTGGAGATGCGGGGGGAGGGTTGATACTATGACTTTTGACAGTGTGGGATTTTGAAAGGGGGATATGTTGATGAGAGTGTTGTTTGTATGAGGTTTTTGGCGAGGGGTAGGGTTTTAAAGTAGTGGATGTCCCTGAGTTTGAGTTTACGGGACAAGGGTTTGTTGTTTTTTCTGCATGTTCCGGCGGGAGATCTGCTAAGCATGCAAAGGGATTTTTCGAAATGTAATGATTGAGGGATGGTGCTGGTTTTGTCCAGTAGTTGGTGGAAGGTTGTTTTGGGACCACTGAAAACTTTTGGAAAGTGGGATATTGTTTCATTCGAGTTTGTATGTTGGGTCGATGGAGAAAAGGTTGTTGCATGTATCTATTTGGGAAAGGTTTTGCCAAGCAGTACCTTTTTATGTGTCTGAGACTACCACAGTTGTAGCAGGTGCGTCGAGTGAAGCACTTGGAAGAAGAGTGATTATTTCGGTGACAGAGAGAGCAGAAGAGGGCACGAAAAGGTTTTTTTGGGGGGGACCGTTTTCTAGTTTTGGGCGGTGGGATTGAGTTCAAGAGTATCTCTTATAAGAATGGAAGATTTTTCTTGACCCAGAACAGGAAAATCAAGATTTAAAAGTTTTTTGTTTTTGGGGATGATATCCTTGATATATGGAGGCATAGGACGGAGGGTTTTGTATAAAGAAGAGAGTTTTGGTCCATGTTCGTTTTCGTTAAAAGATGGTGAAGGAAAAAGTTTATACCTTTCTGCGATGGAACTCTGTTGTTGAACCATGGGGTGTGATCTCTTCTTCTTCATCTTCTGTTCCAGAGGAAATGGAGATAGGCCAAGATTTTGCACCTATAGGGGGTTGGTGTTCAGCCCTGATGAAAAGTTGGTCCGCCGAATCTGTGGATGATGAACAGCCTTGATCGTGACTTTTGTAGAGAAAGGCGAGAGAAGGTGGTGTTTCATGTTTGAAATCGCGAACCCAAGCCCTAAAGGTGCGATCTTCATAGGGTTGGAGAAACATAGACCATTCCGGTTGCAGGTCCAGTTCCTAACGCATCTCTCTCCAGCCATCCGAGATGAGGAGGAATGGAGTTTTTTTGCCCCAGGTTGTTTCCAGGGAGGTAGCCCACGAAATCGTAACTTGGAAAGAGAGGTGACCTATATCGATCATACAGATGCCTGGGGAGATATCATATTTGTGGTAATTCCACGCTCTAGGAAGAGGGATAGAGGATGCGAAGGTTGGATCTGAGAGATGGATCTCCAAGAAGGGGAAACGCGAGTTCATGGTGGGGGAAGAAGGTGGGGTTTTCAGAAAATTGCTGGTCTTCAGTATTTTTTGTTTCTGGATGGCCCGGCGGAAGGTTTTGATCTTGCCCGATCTATGCATGCAATGTTCTTTTATGCATGTAGCAAGGATGAGGGATCCCCCGGTTCGCATAATGAAAAACCGGAAGTTTGGTGGAGCTTTAAATGCTTCTCTTCAGCACCAGAGTAATCAGATGTGACCCTAGAGACCCACAAAATCCGGGGAAATAGAATGTGGCCGACAGAGAGAATGTGTAAGTGTGATCAGAGTGTTGTTGCTTGCATGTGTCTCGGCCAGAATGAAAACACAAGGAATGGTATTAATGAAGCTTTTGTCGCAAAGGATATTAAATACTCTATCTGCTCTGGCAGGAGACGAGGATGTCGAAAAAATCAGTTTGAGCAACAGAGAAAACTTTGTTACCTGAAGGCACAGGAGTCGACTGTTGTTATGAATCCCTATGCCCTTGAAACCAAGGAGTTGAGAACCTAGAATCAAAGAGCCCTTAAGTGGTGATGGCAGTAACCTGGAGATGAAATTAAAACTTGAAGATGTTTAACTACTAAAAAGATGATAAATGTTGACGTCTCGATGGAGCTAAAAACCAACCAAGTCGACGATGAGAGAGCCCGATGAGATGGGGGAAATGGAAGATGAGGAGAAAGGGGAAGAAACCTGTGGAGATAGGGGAAGATACCTGGGAAGCAACTGATCTAGGAGATGACGGACCGACTTCGATTTCTAGAGAGAAGTCGGAGCTTTCTCACACTAGCTTGTTAAAAATAGATATGTATAGCCTGAGATATGATCATTTTACAATTGGATATCTTGGGCGGCATCAGTCGTGGTCACGACACATGACACAACATTACAGTCGCGGTCACGACACACGACGCAACGTCGTGGTCGCAACACACTGTACATGTTTACTAAAAAGGGCATAATTATCTCATTTTAACTCCTATTTGGTTCATTATTTTTTTTTGGATTCATAATTGAATTATATACAATCCTACAATATTATTTTTATAACATTCTCAAATAAAAATTATTTATTAATTATTTCCTATAATATCATTAACTCTCTTCTTGCATATATGTATGGGTTAATGCTATATTGATTCCAACTCGGATCTTTATAGTATGTTTAAGTCATGATTATGAGTTGCCTAAATAAGTATTTAAGGTTACTAAAGTTAAGATAAAGAACAACATAAAATATTACTAAAAAAATAATGATAAGCATTAAGATTATCTTAAATCTCTAGGATTACCAGCAAAGCTAGGAACAGGTTGTAGCAATTCTCATCCTCTAATAAAAATTTTGTCTCGAAATTTCTAAAAGAGGAAAGGATACTTGTTAAAAATCTATGATTCTACTTCTCAAGTATCTTTTTCTACACAATGATTCCTCCAAAGAACCTTTACTAAGGGCATCTCTCTCCTTTTAAGCTTTCAAATTTTGTGGTCTAGAATTTTATTTTCAACATTGAGTCATTTGTTATCTTGCATATTGGTCTTCAGATGGTGAGAGTGAGAAGAGGAGGAAGGGGGAGAGGGGGAGGGCAAATCCCTGGCAGTGGCGCTGAGGCTAGAGATGGTAATGGTGGCATGTCTGAGTTTTCAACGACTCCTCCAGAGGGCTCAAGAGCAGCCGACAGAGTAGCGACCTCCACCTCGTCACCAGTTCACACTGTCCAAAAGGACCCATCAGCTTCCACATCTCAACCCCCTTCCTCATCTTCCATGTAATCACAAGAAGGAAATGCGAAACCAAGGCTAAATCTACCAGTGAGTGACTTGCTATAGCTTAGCTGGCCTGGCAGGGCTTGTGACGCCACTCCAGTCATCAACTTTGTAGAGTCATTGGTGAAGAACGGATCTAAATACTTCACGATGTCCAGTAAGAAGGAGACCCTCCCAACCTGAGAGGAATATGTCTCAATTCGGTTTACTGAGAGGAAGCCATTCCGGAGTCAACTCCAGGGTTGGGTGAAACAATAATGGAGGCTGAGTGGCGACTTCCAAATCATCGCAGAAGAAGTTGAAGGCTTCATTATCAAGCTCCCGACAACTGCAGAAAGGAAGAGGGTCCTGGACGAGGCCCCCTAGATGATGGATGATAGTCTGGTCACCATTCATCTGTGAGAGCCAGGAAGTGCCCTCTGTGTGTTGTCCTTTTAGAAGCTCCCCGTCTGGCTTAGACTGGAGAATCCAGGCTTGCCCTGGACCTTGGACAAGCTAAGCGACATTGCTAGTCTGATCGGAAGACCAGTCGATTTTGATGAAACTGTGCTTGCAGCTAGTTGCTTGAAGGAAGCCCTAGTTTGTGTGGATCTAAACGCAGGCGTAGGGATCCTTAAAGATGTTATAGGGGAAATCGATGATATACCAAAGCAAATTAACATCGGTTTTGTCTCCATGCCTTTGCTTTGCACCAAATGCTCCTGCTTTGGGCATAGACATTCATCATGCCCCTTAAATGTTAGGTGGAATCCAACGCCAAACAAACTCCAACTCTGGTCTGGGAAACCCAGTTTCACTCCAAGTGCTTGATTTTTGGCTAAGGAGTCATCCACCGCTAAAGTTGACGACACTAGAGTTGCTCGAGATCCTAAACAAGATGAATTCATTTCTAGCAATATATTGTCAGTGTTTGAACCTGAGATGTTCTGCTCCTCACCATTTGTGGCAGGGGAGGCTCTCAACCTTGACTGGGAACTGACTCTGTCCAGGTTAGAAGTCACCCCGCAAGGAACAAAATAGCTGGTACAAACAACCAAAATCTACCTGGAGTACAAGAGTGCACAGACCCTAGATACTGAAGAGGACTCTTTTTGCTCCTGCAACCTTGAACCAGACTTAGCAGATGATTTCAAGGTGAGCGACAATACCAAGCAAGGGAAAAAGAAGAAAAATCCTAAGACAAAAATTGGAGAGATCAAAAGGATTGAGTTTAACAATCTTGTCGATTCTATCTAGTTGTATTGGGGATTTGCAGGTCTGTTGGAAGAATGTTTATTCCTCCATGGATCCTATCTGATCCATTTCATATCATCTAGTTGCTGCTCTGAATCCAGTCAATGATTTTTGAAGGAGATGTTGGTTGTTATCTATTTCCTTCTTTCCACACATTCTAGGTGAGCATATAGCAAGTGGAGAAAGGCCTCAGTGTGCATCTAATGTCAAATTCCTGATGCTTTGACTCATTCAGCCTGGTTACAAATCTGGAATGCTGGTTGGATATTTGACAACTCTTGCTGACTTGGGTTCTTTTTTCATAAGTCCTGGTCATTCGAAGTACTTTGATCGTGTGCAATGGATCTGATATCTGTCTAATTTCATCCCGCATGGTTTGATCTAAATGAAATGCTCTGTTTTCTTTATTTGTGGGTGGTCTTCAGGCTGAACGGAGGGTGCTGTATAGGTTCAAGCCTTCAGTTTGTTTGTTTGATAGGTCTTAGTCATATTCTACATAGGTCAAAGTTTTTGTTTCTTGAGTATCTTGATTACTCGTTTGTTGAGTATCAAGATTTTTTGGTTTCTTGTTATGGGGTGCATACTGTACCTAAAGTTTTTTGGTAATATAGAAACACAATTTTTAGCTGACCAAAAAAAACATTGAGTCATTTGTTCCTCTTCTAATCACAACACATTTTAAGAAATCCTTCTCAATGATAACAAAATAATTCTCTATGCCACAATCAATCATAGGAAAGAGAAATAGAAACAACCATTTTCAATATTTTCATACTCTTGAGGTGTTACCTCAACATTGATAATCTGATCCAACTATCTCAATTCATATGGCTCAATATGTACTATTGTTTTGTATTAACTCCAATTTACAAAAGAGACTTCACCATGTTGTTTTGAATTTTACTTTTGTGCTACTCAAACAACAAAGCACTCACGAGTTGGAAGACTAGGTCCAACAATAATTGTACAATACTAAGCTGGATTACTGATATGAATGACTAAAACTATAAGACCCCTTTAATTAACATATCTCTTGCACATGTACAACTAAAATCACACGTAAAACAAATTTACATCCCTTGATATACCTTCAACAAATTATACTTCTAAAAACAAAAATTATGTATTACTTAAAGCCATTATTTTCTCTTATTTCTCTCCTCATTCATTAATACTTACTTATTGTTACTTATCCTTCTCATTTTGATCATATAGAATAAGCATCTATAAAATTGAAACATAAAAGGTAAGAATAGATTATTCATCATTCTTGATATCACTGCAAGAATTTATTTCATATCACATTTTACTCATGTTATATTTCTCCTTTTGTTCAAAATACACTTATTACATTTCACATTTATTTTTTACTCTTTTCTCTGAATCATTTTGATATTGTTTATATACCTTTCAGATTAGCTACCTTTAAACCCTATATTACTATCAATGCTAGTTTACTTCTCATAGTGCAAATCTCATGATCTTGTTTTATAGAGATGCTAGTATTCAAGGTCAAATCACTGGTGACATCCCTTGAACTACTACAACTCTAAACATTCTAGGGTTTGGTCCTTATAAGTAGCTTGACGTTATTGTGATGTGACTTCGATCCCTCAATTTGAAATTCAAAATTTGGATCTCACGAGTTTTACTATCTTCCTTATGTTATCAATTGAATTTCCTTTCTCTTACTTGGCCATTCAGATAGATTACATTCTCAATTTACCCTGCTAGGGTTTCATCATCATATTGTGTGTCATTATTACATTCACTAGATGTCTCATGGTGGTTATGCATCATATATGATTCATTTTCTTATCAATTCATTCCCACATTGCCCTCATGATAATACTTTATTTTACGTACTTTTTGTATATATTTTATACATCTTTTATTATATCTTTTATTAGCTTTCCCCAAAATTTTACCATCTTTTTGACTAAAACCTCAATTACATGATTTCAGGTACATTTACAGACCAATTCGCGGTCGTTACCTCGACCGCTACCCACACATTCAACAACCATGGTCGAGGTCTCTGAGATGCTTTAAGATCGAGGTCCTTCCACATTTAAGACAAACCACAGTTTGACCAAAGCCGCGATCACTGCTAAACCTTGACAAGCGGAGGTCGAGATCAGTACATGAGTACCAATCAGACCAGGGACCACAATCTATTTGGAGAACAAGGATGCCAAGTTCGACTACAATTCAAAGAAGACCATAATCCACATGGGGTCGTGATCCTTGCAGGCCGCGACCAAATATGGAGACCTCGACCTTGACCTCTCCAATGCAATGCATGAATCGACCTCGACAGCGATCATTTCCATACCACAAGCAAGTGGTAGACTGCAACCAAGTTCGACTGTGATGAAAGAAGGAATAAAGAGTAGACCACGACTGTAGTCTCACACCTCGCCCAACCCAGACTGTGATCGTGGTCAAGGCTTAACTCGGTGGAATGTGCCTATAAAAAGGCCATCCACCTGTCTTGTCAAATCATCATATCTTAGATTAGATCTTGAGGACCACAAAGTGCTGCTGCATCCTAGAGTCATTCCACTCCATCCCATCCAGCGGTCTTGGACCTCCAAAGGAAAAAGATGAGGTGAGAGAAGACTTAAGACTCCTTATTCGAGAGAAGAAGATCGTTCGTGCCATTGGCGTGTTAGATCTAGATTTGAAGAAGTACTGTGTCATATCACGTCTCTTCTCGCTCTAGATCTATCATTCCATTTTTCTATACTTCCCTCCTCTTTTGTGGGACTTCATGTATTCATCTCTATGTAACACCATTATGCTGTCCGCAAGCATGAGTGGCTAAACACCTTAGCTTGGGTTGGGAGTAGCCACTAAGCCTCTCCCAACATGTATGTTGTCTCTCTTTGTTGAATATATACTCTTGTCGAGATTATCTCCATACACCTATTTTAATGCTTCACTTGTATGCTTAGCTACCATATTGTGATGTTTGATAGTTGATATCTTGAGAGAGTGATATCACTTTTATCATGTGTTATGGAGTAGTATGAATGCACGATAGTGTTGGAATGCTAAAGCTTTAAATCATATGTTATGCTCTGTAGTTTACATGTGGTCATCTCGAGAGAGAGGCTACCCTTAGACTTAGATCTATCCTCATCTTGAGAGAGAGTGGAAAAGATGCTTTTAATGGTTGCTTGTAGTCTTGTATGAGAGAGATGATGTTACACGTTGGTGAGAGGTCTTAGTAGGTGTACCCTAGCCCAAGTTTCCTCCCATATACTTGTTTCATCTCATTTTTGCTTTCGTTCGTTCTTCTTACCTTTGTTGTACTTGTCTTAGCTTTGGTTTGTGTGCCATCGTTTCTTAGGGAACACCTTTTAATATACTCGTGTTTTTTGGAGTATAAGAGTGTTAGATTATGTGAGCTTAACACTGCCAACTTTGTCCCTGTGTTAGACCCCAATCACTACATTAGACCCCATTTATCGTTGCGGGGGCCTGAGAGTTGGGTTATCTCTTTAAAAGTCTGACTGCTCTGAATCAACTCCTTTTGGACGTGTGATTTAGGCCGGTCAACTTTTTGGCACCATTTCTAGGGACAAGGAAAAATGACACTGTTAAGAACTCAAGTCCATTCACTATAATCCCGTGCCTCAATATTAGTAATAAGTTTGATAGAACAATTACTTTAAGTCTGCTACCTTGAGTTTGTGTAGATTAGTTCCTTTTTACACATCCAATTTACTAACTCGACTGTGCAGTCTATTCAGGCACCCAAGAAGAAGTAGACTCATCCAACTTTGCTCCTTAAACTTGAGATACCATGCCACCTCACATGGACGTTACTCTCTCTGGGGATGAATGGGATGCGAGGAATCAACACAACCCACCACCACTAGGCTCAAATGAAGACATGAAGAAGACAACATGGATGAAGATTGTAGTGAAGACGATTGTCATGAAGAAGACCAAGACGAAGAAGAATGATGCCACATGCGTTGTAGAAGACATCACTATAACCATCATGACAATGAACGGGAGTGTGATGGTCGGGATAGCGACAACGAGGACTACGAAGAAGGGAAGACTCTTCATTTTTTGGCAACAATAATGTCCAACAAGTCTAGATGTCCAATCATCATACCAAACTTCAATGTAGCAAATTTTGAGCTAAAACCAGCTGTCATATCTATGATCCAGAACAAACCTTTTTGTGGGAACTCAAGAGAAAACTCGTACCATCATCTCAATGCTTTTAAAAATATTTGTGATACTATCAAGATGAGGGGGGTCCCATAAGAGGTGATATACTGCAAAGGTTTCAACTTTTCTTTAGAAGACAAAGCTCTATCTTGGTACCTCCATCTCCCCCACTAATTTATAGATGGGTGGAGACCCCTGGTAGATGCTTTTGTTACTAAGTTTTATCCTACATAGAGGACAATCTGCAACATGCAGAAGATTACCTATTTTTCACATAAGCTAGGAGAAAACTTACACGAAGCATGGGAACATTTCCAGGAGTACCTTAGAGATTGCCCACACTACAATTAACACAAGGGGTTCCTAGTAACCACTTTCTATAATGAGCTAACTCATATGGAAATGACTTCATTGAACGCAACCACTGGCAGTGATTTCCTTAGGAAGAATCCAAGTAGAACCATGAAGATAATAGAAAACATGGATGCACTGCAAGAAGGAGTAGACTATGAAAGGAATGACAGAGGCCCAATGAGGAAGGTAGGGGCTTAAGGACCATCTATGGAAGCCAAGGCTTTAGAAACCATAATAGCACAAATATAAAAAATAGCAACTGATGTGAAACAGTTGAAAGATACTGGAGTTAAAGGCAAGAAGCACACCGAGAAGGTCATGAAATGTGTCACCTGTGGAGAAGGAGGACATGGGGTTGATAATTGTATCTACACCAAACCAGAGGAAAGTGATGAAAGAGAAAGTGAAGAAGAGATGAAAAATGTTTCCTACATCAACTTCAAGAGGCTAGACCACCCTGGTTTCAACTATGGAAACAAGGATGCAACTGAGAATTTGCACCAACTGAAAAACTCACAAAAGCCACCACCAAGTTTCAAAAAGAGAAGCGGACAAACTCAGTATACTCAGACAACCAATTATCAAACCAACACAAATAACTACTCAGGGCAAGGTAAGAATCAGAATTGTCAAGGAGCAAGACTGAGCCAAGGATCGAGCCACGGCCAAGGCCAAGGCCAAGGATCAGGACAAGGAAAGGATAACAACCAACAAGACTTAGTCGCCCAAATATACGATTTTTCTAAGAGGAAAGCAACAATGAACGATCAACTAGCCCAAAATTCTCTATCTAATTCTGGAATCTTGACAACCGTACAAGTTTAGATGGTGGATATGCATACACATCAATGCCAAATTGACCCACAACTCGTGCAGTTGGCAGAGTTGGTAAAGAATCCCTCAGGAAAAATTCCATTGTATACAGAGACTGCAAAAATTGCTACCCTTTGATTTGGGAGGACATTAAACAATTCTCTAATAGGGAACAACAATGAGGAATAAAAAGATAAGGAACTACAACCTGAGAAAGAAGTTACTTCTGAGAAAACTACTGACAAAGGAAAGTCTGCTGAAGAAAGCAAAAAGAAAAGTGGAGAAGTTAGGGATCCATATCCTATTGAGGAAATCTTCACAAAGAAAAATCTGAATGCACCAAGGGTCCCATTCCCATACAAGCTCATCAAGGCACACCTAAAGAAAAGATATGAAAAATTTATGGAAGCAATGAAGAAGTTTCACATAGATGTTCCATTTCTGGATGCCTTAGAGGAAATGCCCACGTATGCAAAGTTTTTCAAAGATCTCATCACAAAGAGAAAGAGGAGAAACCATGTTGAAATAGTACATCTAGCAAACATGTCTAGTGCCTTTGTACAAGCTGAATTGCCAACTAAGAAGAAAGATCTTGGAGCTTTTAACATCCCTTTTTGTGTTGGGGACAACCTTGAAAGGAAAGGTCTAGCAGACTTGGGAGTGAGCATTAGCCTCATGCCCCTATGTTTAGCTCAAAGGCTGGGACTGACCGACATGGTCAAGACAAACATGAGGATTGAACTGGCAGATCACACATTCAAGAGACCCATTGGTATAGTAGAAGATGTCCCTATTTGTGTGGGATGATTCTTCATCCCTTACGAAATTGTTGTGATAGAAACTATCGAGAACCCGAAGTGTCCTATGATATTTGGATGACCATTTTTTCCAACCGATAGAGCTTTGATAGATGTCTCAGAAGGCATCATAACTCTCCGAGTGGGAAACTACCACATAGACTTCAAGGTCAAGGAAGCCATGAAGGGACTGTCTCTTTTCGAATCGGTATACTTCATTGACAACTACAACCAATACTACGAAGAGATTCAAGAAGAAAAGGCCATAGTAGTCCCACTGATGAGGGCCCTGAACAACCCATATCCTCTGGTGGAAGACCCAGAAGTGGTTGAAATTCTAGATTATCTTAACCAAGGCAAAGAATATCTTAGTGAGGATGAAGAAGTAATTGAGACTGTAAAATATGCTTGTTTAGAGCAGTCAAGCAAAGAGCAAGAGGTTCCCAAGCCAAAGCTGGAACTAAAACAACTCCTCGAAGGACTGAAATATGAATTCCTAGACAATGAAGGAAGGATCCTTTCATCGTCAATGCAAACCTAACAAAAGAATAGAGGGAAAGACTCCTGGAAGAGATAAGGGAACACAAAAAGGAAATTAGATACTCTGATGAAGACATCAAGGGACTTAACCCAGCCCTTTGTATGCACATGATAAATTTATAAGAATATCCAAAGCCACTGGTTCAACCTCAAAGGAAATTTAATGAGATGCTAAAAAAAAGTAGCCAAGAAAGAAATATTGAAACTACGGGATGTAGGGATCGTATACCCGATAAGCGACAACAATTGGGTAAGCCCCATTCATGTAGTTCTGAAGAAGTGGGGATGACTGTAGTAAAAGGAGATAATGGTGATGAAGTAGCCACAAGAACTGTTACGGGCTAGAGGATGTGCATAGATTATAGAAAAATAAATTCAGCCATGAAGAAAGACCACTTTCCCCTACTTTTCATTGACCAAGTCTTGGAAAGACTTGCCCACCATGACTATTTCTATTTCTTGGACGGATATTTTGGATTTTATCAAGTTCCGA
The DNA here is from genome assembly GCA_963693085.1 of Alisma plantago-aquatica. Lineage (NCBI taxonomy): Eukaryota > Viridiplantae > Streptophyta > Magnoliopsida > Alismatales > Alismataceae > Alisma > Alisma plantago-aquatica. Next base: position 58,734,170 of record OY856415.1, read on the forward strand.
TCCACCTTGATGATCAAGAGAAAATGACATTTACGTGCATCTATGGCTTGTATGCCTTTAGAAGAATGTCTTTTGTCTTGTGCAATGCTCCTGCAAATTTCCAACGTTGCATGATTTCTATGTTCTTTGACTTCTTAGAAGATATAGTTGAGGTGTTTATGGATGACTTCTCGGTTTATGGGATAGACTTTGATGCTTGCATAAGAAATTTATCCTTAGTACTACAGAGATGCGAGGAGAAACACTTGGTCCTAAAATGGTAAAGGTGCCACTTTATGGTTCAGAGCGGTATTGTCCTAGGACACAAATTTCCAAGAAGGGCATCGAAGTGGATCTATGCAAGATTGAAGGCATCTCTAAAATCCCACCACCAAAGTCTGTGACTGGGGTAAGAAGTTTCTAAGACATGTTGGATACTACATGAGGTTCATCAAGGATTTCTCAAAAATCTTGAAGCCCCTTTCAAATTTGCTAATCAAAGATGCAGTTTTCGAATTCAATGATGAATGCTGAAAAGCTTTCGAGACCCTGAAGAAGGCTTTGACTTATGCACCTATCCTACAAGTCCCAGATTGGGAGCTGCCATTTGAAATAATGTGTGGCACTAGTGATTACACCATAGGCACAGTACTAGGACAAAAGAAAGACAAAAAGCATCATGTCATATATTACACCAGTCGCACATTAGACAAAGCTCAAGTGAATTATACCTCTACTGAAAAGGAAATGTTGGTGATTGTTTTTGCATTTGATAAATCCCGATCATACCTTATATGGGCCAAGGTGAAAGTGTATACTAACCACAATGCTATACATTACCTCATGCAGAAGAAAGATACGAAACCGTGGCTAGAGGAGGGAAGTACAACTAAATGGAATGATAGATCTAGAGAGAGAAGAGACGTGATATGACACAGTACTTCTTTAGATCTGGATCTAACACGTTGATGGTGAGGACGATCTTCTTCTCTCGAAGAAGGAGTCATAACTCTTCTCTCTCCTCAGCTTCTGCCTTTGGAGGTCCAAGATTGGTGAATGGGATGGAGTGGAATGAGTCTGGGATGCAGGAGAACTTTGTGGTCCTTGGGATCTGATCTAAGATCTAATGATTTGAAAAGACAGGTGGGTGGCCTATTTATTGGCACATTCCACTGACTTAAGCCTAGAATGCAGTCGCAGTCTGGGTTGGGGGAGATGTGAGACTACAGTCGTAGTCTGCTCTTTATTCATTCTTTCATCACGGTCGAACTCGGTCACAATCTTCCACTTGCTTGCTGTCTGGAGATGATCGCGGTCGAGGTTGATTCATGCATTGCATTGGAGAGGTCAAGGTCGAGGTCTCCCTATTTGGTCGCAACCTGCAAGGATCGCCACCCCATGTGGATCGTGGCCTTCTTTGAGTCGCAATCAAACTTGGCGTCTGAGGTCTCCAAATAGATCGCGGTCCCTGGTCTAATTGGTACTCATGTACTGATCACGACCTCCATTGTGGTCACAGTTTAGCATTGATCGCGGCTTCGGTGTGACCGCAGTCTGTCTTAAATGCGGAAGGTCCTCAATCTTAAAGCGGCTCACAAACCTCGACTGTGGTTTTTGAATGAGTGGGTCGCGGTCAAGGTAACGATTGTGACTTGGGTTGTAAATGTAATTGAAATCATGTAAGTGAGGTTTTAGTCAAAAAGATGGTAAAATTTTGGGTAAATCTAATAAAATATATATTAAAAGAGGTATAAAATGTATACAAAAGGTACGTAAAATAAAGTGTTATCAACTCCCCCAAACTTAGAATCAAGCATGTCCTTAAGCTAAGTGTAGGTTCGAGAACTCAGAGAGAGAAAGAGCAAACTTATGTGACAAAAATTATAGAATATAACATGACTGAAATATCTCATTCTTTCGTCAAGACTGTTGTGGTATGTTTTCTAACCTTTAGGTCTCATTCCTCCCTCTCAAATAGAGTTGCATAACTTCGTTTTCTCACCATTACCTTCAATTGTAAAAGGTTCCTCCTTCTCAACTTATCACCCCTTCCCCTTAGGTAATAACCATACTAATAAAAAATCTTTTTCTAGGGGTAGTTCTCATACCATGTCTTTACTTTCAGTTGGCCCTATGATAATGTGTTCGGGTAGGCTTAAGGCTTAAAATGTTTTCCTCTTCCCTCTGAACTCCTCACCCACACCTATTGTAAGGATAGTGTTGCCCTTTTTGGGCTTCTGACTTTAATTCAGGTGGTTTTGTGAGTTTCCATTTAGGATTGAGGTGTGTAAGCTTGACTTTAAGATTCCACTTATGGGCACAACATAATTGCATTCATGAGTGCAGCAATATACCAGACGTGTGGAAACTTTTGGCATATTTTTGGGTACAACTCTCATTATTTTATTTTTCTTTCTTTTTGGCTTTTTACATCTCCTTTCAGACTTGGGTGCGATGGATTTTTTAAGTGGTCTTCTGGACGACCAAGCCTCTTTTTAGATTTGCTTTGAAAAGGGCAGTTGTTTCCCTCTCAACGGAGATAAGGATTTTCTAGTCAAAAGCTTCAGGTGAGGGTGGTTGGTCAGGAGTATGGCTAGGTGAAGTTCTCTAGTCTTTGAGGGTTTCATGAGTTAAGGTTGTCACACGTACAATGCCTTATTCCAAGAATGAGATAGAGTAGTATTGCTATGTTTCTTATTTTACTTATATATATGTTTCTCATTTATTTCTCTCTCTCTCTATATATATATGTATATATATAGGTTTCTCATTTATTTCTCTCTAGGAGGACAAAATTACTTCAATTTTAAAATTTAAGCAGGAGAGGAGGCTATATTCTGAATTCAAAAGGTAGCTTTTGCAAACAAAAATTGAATTTTTTTAGAATTTTAGAGAGGTAAAAAGATGCTAATGTACCTCTCTAGCCCGTTTATGACGCCTCCCCCAAACTTATCCTACACCATGTCTCGGGGTGTCAAAATTTGAGTGAGACATATAAAAGGGCTTTCTTTATTTGTTCTTGTTGTTGGTGGAGGCCCACTCGGACTCAAGAATCATGCTTGCATATACTCCTTGTAGTGTGTGGTATTGTTTGTATTGCATGCCCTCCACCTTGGCATCCATACTGGATAGGGACCATCCAGAATAGACAGAAGAAGCCACAGTCATTTGATAGGGGCACCTGCTTGGGGCTCCTGTGGCAGAAATGCGTCTTCTTGAAGTCTTTTTCTACCGTATGCTTGTACCCTTTTCCATGGATTTTTATCATATTAACAATTTCCTCAACGCATGTGTTGGCCTTTTATTCAATCAGAGTCTTTGTGGTTGTCATGTTAGTCTTTTTATTAAGTGTGAAGGCTAAATCTGAGTTGTTGTAGAGGATTGCAGTCCTTTTAATGACATTGACGACCAACAGAGTCTAGTGATTGTCATGAAGAATTGCCAGGAAGATGTAGTCTGGTATGGACGTCGCCAGGCGTTATTCGAGGTGCTCCTTTTCGCCTAATCATTTGTTTTTCAAGATGTCATTTACCAGCAAGAAGCATGTCATGTGAGTATTCAGCATGTTGTCACCTAGTAGCGCCCGGTAAGCTGACATCATGCTTACTAAAAGATATCCTCCTATTTTTAGCTATTCTCAGAGGTCATCTTTTAGCATGCAAATGCCGTCTCTCTCGAATATGACATATTTTGATGAATCATCTTCTTTCGAGGACCTCATAATGATATTCAGTTCTTTTAAAGACAAGCTAAGGCAGCTCCATCTGTCAAAGTCCTTGAAATAATATGTGACTTCTCCTTCTGGTCCATCCGGTTTTACATCAACTGGGTCTTCTTCTTCAACCTCTCCCTCCTTAGGCTATTCTTTTGAAGGTTATTCTTCTGGTGTTTCTACTACTGGAGGTTGTTCTGGCTCGTTTACAGATGTGTGCTTTATATCTTCTCCAGTTCTTTGATTCCAGCCTTCTTCCCAAGCCACAACCCTGGCTGGCTTTGTTGGATTCACCCATATGGTCTTCAGTTGTTCTCTCTAGGTCACCTTTTCAGGTAGAGGGATTTCTTGGTGAAGTCTCTAGGGTACAGCTTCTAAAGACATCACTGGGTTGTTGAAGAATCGACGATCGTAGATGACCTCCATTACATACACACCCCACAGTCCATGTAGGTCCTCATTGTCTAGATCTTCCAAGGGGGATGCCCTTGTTGATGGCTTCCATCATTCTTAGCACTATGAAGGCACAATCCCTATGAGCCATCCTCTTCTTGAGGGACCTTCTTGTTCATGGATAAGAACTTATAGAATCCCTGAAATTTGTCATCTGCATCTTTGATTGCTTGTTGAAGATGCAGTGGTATCTTCAAGGCATCTCTGGCATCTTTACTTTTGTAAATGAGTGAGGTGTTGTCCATTTTGGTTGCATAGCAGTTGAGCACCGTCGTCTTCTGCTCGTATAGGTCCATGACTATCAGTGTCCAATGCTTTACATTCCTTATGGGCATCACTACATATCTTGTTTCCTTTATTCGAACTGCTAACTTTAGTTTGGCGACATATGCTGCCTTGTAGTCTTCTTTGTAGAGGAGGCTAGCCAGATGTGTCATTCCATTAAAGATGGGTTACGGTTTGTTAGGGTGTAGAAATTATTACAGGAGGGTAGTGCAGAGCACCTTGAATAGCCTTTTGTGTACTCTCACTTTTTACAGGAAGATCCCCCGAAAGTGATCCCTAGTTAGACGTCCCTTATTATTATGTAGTATGTTTGACTTGGGTAGATTGTTGCTGGGGATGTCTGCCAAGATATGGATGTCTCTATACATAATCCGCAATAATGTTGACATGTCCATCTCCTTCATTTTGCATGGGAAGGGATGAGCTACTCCAAGTGTTTCTGTTCTAGTTGGTGCACTCCTCTCCCTGGTGGGCTCATTCACAAAGAAGGTTGATAGCCTGCCGTCCTCATCGTCATATGTTTCTTCGTGTGTAGAAGGTGTCGAAGTTTTTTCTATAGTTGGCCTAGATGTGGCCACTTGTTTAGCTTCTTTGACTGACAGTTATGTTGTGGCCGCCTGTTCTGCTACTTTTGAGGAAGCTTCTACAACTACATTATCTCTGATATTGCTTTCCTCAGAATTTTGGCCCAGTTTGGCGGCCATCGGCATTGCTAGATTTTCCTCCATATTTCCATTATAGAGGTAGTCATTATGCTCACGTGCCTTTGGAATAGGAGGAACTTGTTTCTCTCTTTGAGGCCGACACTTAGATCATCTAGCATCGTATCGAGCTCCACGACCTCTCTCACACTGAAATCTGCAGTGACTTCTTCTTGATGAGCTATAGCAAGTTGTTCTTCTTGCGTCGGCTTATTTGTAGGTAGGGTCTGCCATTCTGTGTGTGTACCACTGCCTTTGTCAATTTCATCTTTCCCTTCTTTAGGGTTGCTATTGAGATCGAGCTCCCTTTACAATGTTGTGGTTTTCATTGCGTGTTTGTCATTAGGGGAGCTCGATTGTTGTGGGGGCTCATCTTTCACTTACTCAGCTGCCGGTGTTGTCTTCACATTGACACTCTCTTTTTTCGGTGCATCTATCCCCATGTTGGTCCCTCCCGCATTGTTGTCGTGGCTGGAGGAGCTCGATGAGGAGTCTGTTGGGCTTGTTGAGTGCTTTGCCTTCTTTTTCTTCCACCATCTCTCGATTTCTTCACGTTCCTTTTCAAGCTTTTGGTGGTCCTCTTCGAGGCATTGGCGTTCTTCCTTGAGACTGGCCATCGTCGTGTCGTAGCCGCGATGCATATGCCCATTGTCGGATCAGATGGCGTGCCTCTCTTTTTTCAAGTCCTCCATTTTGTCCTTCATTTCCTTCAGCACTCCCATCATTATCCCTTGGTTGCTTAAGGCTTCTTGGATGAGGTCAGGGAGTTCTCGAGTTCTTTCATCGAGGACTTGTACCTCCGTTGTTAGCACATATAAATAAGAAATAATATTTGTATTTATTGCAGTGGTTTGATGCATTAGTTCCCACATGGCATCAAACCTTGTACCTAGTACACCCCTGAAGAAGGGTGTATGTTGTTGTTGGTGTAGTTGTTGTTCCATGCATGTTGTTGATGTGCTTGACATGGTTGGTTACAGAGGTGGTGGTGGTGGACCTTGTTCTTTTTCCTTCTGCTTGTCCTGTGGGTCCATGTCGGGTCCACAGACTTCTGGTTCCAGTACGGCTTGGGAGCCTTGTCCTTCTTGCTCGGCCTCTGGTTCTACGTTAGGCTATAGGTGGGTTGTTGTGCCTTCCTCTTTCTCCACCTCTAGCTCCACTATAGTTGCTTCTTAGTGTGGCTCTACAAGTGTGAGCTCTTCATTCGCCACTATTCCTTGAGCCATGGGGTTTGGTGGTTCTGTAGCTTTTTTCTTTGTAGTTGGTGAGGCTGGTGTATCCAATATATGCCTCTTCTTCTGTACCGCCAGTTTCTTCCACTGCTTTGTGCTCTTCTTCTCCTTTATTTCAGCTTGGGCACTTCTCTCCCCGACTATAGTTTCTGGTTCTGTGTCGACTCACAATGCCCATGTGCATGTCTTCTCAATGTCGTCCTGGGTCGGTCGCAATTTGTGGGCGTCGTAAAACATCATCTCTAGAAGGGGGAGGAGCCTCTTTGAGTTGCTCTACTTGAAATATAGTTTCTCCCCCTTCTGCGTCACAATCCTCATGCTGATGAGGGATTTGATATCTATTTTCAGTTGTCCCTCCATCTCCTTATACTTTAGGATCTCCTCTGCATCCATGAATTATTGTGTGATCTTTGTTACCTGGCCTCCCATATAGTATGCAGAGTTCCTTTTTGCTTCTCTTCCTACTGTCGTAGATAAACGTTCAATTAATATATTTCCGATATTTACTGGCTTTCTAGTTATCATCGACCAAATTAGGAATAGATCCCCCTTGCTTATTGTTCCCGACTCGTGCCTCATGTAAATGGTGTAAGCTGTAATTTTTTTGGATCGTGTGAATGAAGCACGAGGTGATCAGGGAGGCCTTCGAGTTCTTTGAGCTGTGTTCTTCTTCTCTGGTCAACTCTTCCCACAGCTAGTGGCTATCATAGGTGACTGTTTCCTTCTCACTTGGGGCAATAGAGCAGGCTTTTGCTTCTTCCTCTGTCTTCATAAATATCTTATTCATCATTGCCTCCATGATCATGTAAGACTCACCTCTTAGCCTTACATGTAGTTGATAATCTCCGTCGCCCGCCTTCCTTGTCTCACTACTTGTGGAGACTTTATTTAGAGAAGATAGGAACTCTACAATTAACCTCTTATAGGACTTGGCCTCGGATGTGCACAAGGTGCATAAGTTTGTACCTTCTAGGAACTTAACTACCATGTCATAAATTCTCATCTTCTTGAAATCCTCTACGTCCAGGTACCTAGTTGGGTTGAAGTCCTAGTTTTGACACATCCAGTCATAGGTAGACTGGTGTACTGAGTTTCTTGATATGAACGGGGGTTCGTTGGACTCTGTTGATGTCTCTCCAATGGCTTCTTTTTCTTGGTTGGCTTTCTCTATCTCCTCCCTTCTTGATTTCTCTGTTACTACTTGTTTTGCCTTCAAGCTACCCTTGGTTTCCTTGGGTGCAACTTTCCTTTTCTTCCCATTTACTTAGATCTCTGATTCTCCTGACTGGTACTCAGAGGTCTCTATTTGCTCAGTTTGTTCTATTTCTTGTGGAGAGTCCTCTGGTGTCTTTGATACTATTCAAGTTTCAGTTGTAACTCAACCCATTTGTCCACTGGAAGAGAGGTGTTCTTCTTTAGTGCTACTGTTAGGATCTCCGCTATCTTCTCTACCTCCTTCAAGGATGTTACATGTTGGGTTTTAGGGGAGACGGATAAGGCAGCGGAAAAAAAAATTTCTCCCCAAACCCATACCGAGGAAACGCGTCAACATCTATATAATAGGAAAGGATGGTTTGTGGAATCATACCTTGTCCCGAGGCTTGCTCGGTGACAATACCTCGCGCAATGCGCGGTCTTCAATTCCGGTCTTGGACGGTGTCTGTGCAACTCCTGGTCACACCGGGACTGACGACTCCTCCTACTGGACTGTCGGATGATAGTTGTCCTCCTGAGCGGCAGTATCCTCCCGCCTCTGTAGTAGTCCACACGAACCACCTGGAACTCCACACTCCTTGTACCATAAGGAAGTGGAAGGAGTCACACCCTCCTGTTGACGTACTAGTCGCCAACACACTCTCCTGCCTCCAGTTGTGACTGCAATTGTCCTTCCCTTGCTGCACCTCCCTTTTGCGGGAAGCACTTACTCAGGCTCTCTCTCAGTTACCAAAACCAGAGAGAACAACAACTCGCAAAGCAACTGGTTGCACTGAGCTGTTCTTTGAGAAGCCCCCAATACCCCTATATATATAGGCGGGTCATGGGACAGGGTTCTCTGTCCCCGACAATATGGGACTAAAGCAGGAGTAGAAGGGTCCGAGATTTTTCCACAAAAAGCAACCAACTCACAACCTGAACCGATCGGTTCACAAATGAACCGGTCGGTTGGGGACCTGAACCGGTCAGTTGGAGCACCAACCGATCAGTTGGGACCCATGAGCCGATCGGTTCACTTCTGAACCGATCGGTTCGTGGTCCTGGTCGGTTCCCGATTGACTTTCCTTCTTTCGTTTCTAATTGATATCGAATACCAATCCTAGTTCCAATCAAATTGGGCAAGTGAAACACAAGGAAAATTCTCACCGACCTGACTTTCCCAACTTCCTCTGTTGCACCAGTTGAACCGATCGGTTCAACACTTGAACCGCTCATTTCACCCTGGGCTTGAGCTGATCGGCTCAACACTTGAGCCGACCGGTTTAGCAACCTCAGCTGACCGGTTCATCACATGAACCGATCGGTTGGGAGTACAGGTTGTGCGATTTCAATCAATCTGATACTCCAATCAACGCGTCCAACACCTTGAACCATATGATATTGAGCTATCAACTGATTGAGTGTTTAATTGAACTACTAAACTCCTTTAGTAATCAATCTAAACGTTGCTTGTGGACAAAACTCCTCTTCCAGGTTAAATCCTATGTGTGTGACCCTGCAGGTCCATTTCACGTTGGCAGTGAAAGTCCATAACACTTATGACTTCACAAGCAAAGAGCAGTGCCTAGTCACACATCATTGCTACCCAAGTGAAAATAGAAAGTAGGAGAACAACTTTCATCCTAATATCCGTGAATGGTGTTACAGTGAATGTATAATTCCTTTGTCACTGATATCCTGAATGAACACAAGGCATGGAACAATCATCCTGTCAAAGTTCATTCACTTTCTTGATCTCAGAGTAAATTGAAGGAGATATGTATGACATCAATATCACATACTGATTCACACATGCATGCGCACGCCTATCTCAATCCTACTCATCAAGTGGCCTTGGATATCAAACTCCCTCATGAGGGACAAATCCCATATCTATCACTCACCCCTCAAAAGCCCCATGTGTCAAAGCCACCCAATCATCACCTTTATAACAACCCATGTTTCAGGACTGCGTTTGATGATGTCAAAGTGTGCCCAACGACATGTGTTGAGTGTAGTGATTTCAGGTCTAAGAATCACACTCACCACCATCACTGTGAGTACTGACTGTGACTACCATCTCATGGTTCCATGTGTCAAACTCATGGTGGGTCTATCCGGTACACTTGTTCTCTAACAAGTACCTATGTGTTTTGTTTGATATCTCTATATCATGACTAATGAGATTCTGTCATCAACCAACACCACAATCTAGTCTTGTGTGTCATTGCGGTCTATCTACCTTCCACAATGACATCCGACTAGGGACATAACAAGAATGTACAAACTCTTAGCATCCGTATGATCTCATCGTTCAGGTCATGAACCTGAAGGCATACGTCATTGAGTACTGTCATTCTCTAGACATTCAATCTATTCTATCACTATCTCATATGACTGACTAGAAAGAATTGGAAGCTTGCCTTTGATGTTTATCAAATCAATCTTAATGTATCCCACCAATCATCCCATGATTGGCTCTCAGGGCATACATACCAACAGACTCCCACTTGCACTGCGAGCCAATCACCATTGAATCATATTCATAGTGATCTTCAAACATGTCACACATGTTACAGTGCTCTAGTGCCATTATAGTGAGTAATGGAAACACCTTGCCAAAGTCAGTATAAATTGCATGTCTCTCATCTCTTCAATGTACGTCGCACGTATGAGATGGAGTTTCCATAATATGCGATCTAGTATTCCATTGCTAACCTTTAGCCACATTGCATGATTAAGGATTCCAGACTTGTCATCAATGAGCAGAATATCTATAAGTTCATCCCATGAACTTCCAGATCCATAAAGTATCCACTGCTGTTTACTAACATATGGACACTCGGCATTTTCTTTTAAATGGTTTTATTGGAACACTTCCAATTATCAACAAACTTTCACTTTTATATATCCTATATATAATTTGCGATTAATTTTCTGTCCTTTCGGAAGTTCGCATCAATGTAACTCTTTACATCGAACTCTTCCTTGTCTCCATAGAACTAGTACTTCACAAGTACTTATCAAGTTCTCATGGTGTTCCAGTAACCCTTACTGGAAGTAGACAGACATCCACTCGTCATGTCCCACATACGAGTTATCAAGATGAGCACATCATATTGTCATGTCCTACATACAAGATGATGAATGCATTTTATTCTTTCCATGTCATACATGCAAGATAATGGGATGATTACATACATGATAGATCCATATCTATTCTTAGTGTTCCCATTCTTCATAAGAATTGGACACTTGGCCTTGGGATACTAACTCCATGTAACATGGACAAGTTTTCTCCCACTAAATCTGTGCATACTAAACACTTTAGTACAGATTGCCAATGTATGCTTTCTCCTTTTAGGTCAAGAGATTTTTCGAGAACTATCTCATATAGGTCTCTATTCCTATCACATAGGAAACATCTCTATCTTCCTTAAAGATAATTTCCACTTTTGGATTTCCATTCTAGAACATTTCCATTTCACATCAACATGTGGAATGTGAGTACGCTCCCACTAAATCATAGATCCCTTCTTTATCTTTGACATATCAGTCAAACCCTTTGACTATATCATCAAAGTAAAGATCCAATTCTTGAGTTGCTTGTACTCAATCAATCACATTGATTCATCCATTGTAACTTATAGACTTCATTTGCACTAATGGATTCATAAACCTTATAGGTTGTGTCACGTACACATCCTTGTTTTATTCCTCATAGGAATGCGGTTTTAGTATCCATATGCCAAATGTCTCAGTCATTAAGTTGCAATCAACAAGCATCATCCTTCTTAAAATGTTATCCATGTGTCTTAACATTTAAGACTTATTTGCACTTATGGATTTCATCCAATGGGTGCTACCATCAAGGTCATACCTTATGGTTTACATGGAAGTCATTTAGGATGTAATGGTCATAAACCATAACTCAAAATTCGGTTCCTCATATTTATCTAGATATTGACTCATCATATGAACAACTCATCACATAGATAATTGAGGTGCATCTGCTAAGAATATAAGAACTCACAACCCTTGTGATTCTTAATTCCTTTATTAGTGTGGGATATACATTTATTAAGAAGAATTTAGTTATTTGATAATCATTCTCTAACTCCTTAGAGTATGATTCCTTCTTGATTTAGACATCCATATGCCTTAATCATGAGTTCACTATGATACACTATCATAATCACTCATAAGGATCTCAAACATTTGGTCCAAGTATTCCATTCATTGATCTCATCAAGAATTAACACTTTACCAAATTTATACTTCATTTGTGATAATCTTGAACACTTCAAGATATTCATATTGGTATTTCTCTAAACACCATTTGAAGTATTAGCATTTGTTCCAATAGGTATGTAAATACATCACATGTATTATACCTAATAGGATAATCACTCTCCCACTATATTAGTGAATATTGATTAATCATGTCCAAGATATTCATGTCTCTTACTGGTTCTCTAACCAAAAGAGTCTAGTTTTATCCATCATATGGACACTAGAAATGAATTTCTCATGATTGATGCTAATTTGATTGTTTGAGTTATCAATAACTTTAGGTATCATTTTATCTTATGCATACCATGTATCACAAGATACACAAGGCATTGCCACAAAGATCATATCTTTAAGATCGAAACATCAACTTTATTAATTGCCATCATTGTCATACAATATGCAATAATAAAGTGTTTCTATCTATTGGCAATATATGAAATAGCAGTTCTCAACTCTATTTCGTGCCCTTTAGGCTGAAATAAACTGAAAGATACTCCTATCTATGGCAGCAACACTTGCTCCAATGATGGTTACTTCTTTCTTGGTCCTTTCACAAAGGCCATCACTTCTTTGCAGATATTGCATATCATATATGACATATCCATATATTGGTATCATATACCTCGGATAAAGAAGCAGTTCATTTCATGATACCTTAGGTGGAGATCTCCATCCCCTCCTTCATCTTATTTTGTTCTTCCAGATATAGAGGGCAATCCCTCATACACCCCTTCCCCATGTGCCTTGAGGCTGAAGACGGCTTGGATTGTTGGCTAGCATCAGAACACTTCTTTGCTTTGCCTTTGTCCTTGCCCTTAAGACTTACCTTTTCTTTGATCACATCAAATATTATGGTTTGTCTTTCTTCATCTTTGCCTCTACTATCCTCAACATGTCCAACAACTCTTTCAACACTTGTCAAGGTTGTTCATGTTGTAGCTTATCATGAATTGTATGATTCTAGCAACATTTGCAGTATCATACCAATAGCCAACCCTTGGCTCAGAGGAAATCCTTCTTAGTCAGGTTTTCCACATACCCAATGACATTGAGTGTGTGAATACCTTACTGAATCCCCTTCTGTCATGACATACTAGGACAGTGTCTTGGAGACATCATATGTCTCATGTTGTCTCTGCAACTCATAGTTCAGGGAACACAACATCAAGCACTCCTCATTAATGTCATCCTTGGTATGCTTCCATAAGCATACTTTCAGCCATTGATGTGGTGGGATCGAGTTCATCTGGTTCTGGTATAACTAGGACTTAGAGCTTTCAATCTTTGATTGAGAACACTTCTCATCATCCTAAACAATCGTGGAATTATTCCCATTTTTTGTTGGTCTCAAAGACCGATCGCAAATAAAGTCATTTGTTGATTAACCATTTATTTTAACAAAAGGAAATATATGCAATTTTAGTCCAAAAACTCATTTTTGACTTATTTAATTGATTTGAAAAGTTGACGATATAATTAGGTCTTTAATTAATTATCACTCCCACTATTTTAGTTCAAATTGATAGCCCTCACCATCAATTCGGAATATTACAACGTACAACCTTCTAGTGGGAAAGATCCTGAAATCGTCTAAGTCATGAGTCAGCTAGGGATGATCGCCCACAACTTAGATCTCTCAGGTAGGCAACTTTTGCCAATTGCATCTTATGCAACTCTTGATAAGATGTCATATACAACTCCTTGCAATGATCATCTCCATGCCTCAAGGTGCTAGATCCTATCTAGGTCACCTTGTTAAGTCCGACCCAAAGCAAACACGATGAACATGCACCCTGCTAGGGCAGACCCACACATTCATCCTTCACGCTTCCACAAGATAGACGGTGCACCACGCTAGGGCGTGCCCACACTTGGTCGATCAAGCTTTTCACGTGTGTCGCATTTGGAAGGCATCTAAAACTTAATATTTTTAATGAGGGATTTGGTTTTTATATACATATACATATCCAATCACCACAATACATAGTACATATCATATACATGCTATATCTCACAGAAAACACGCACAAACGATAAAAAGCGATGATTATGGCCATCCTAATGTGAATCCTCGAGCCAAGAGGAATCACGGTCATCTAGGTTTACATCACATGCGACCTGTACAAGATGAACATATGTGCCTTGCCTTCCGAGTTGATCAACTCATCTCATGAATGATCTGTACTCTCCATCCGGTCGTCTAGGTGCCACCATCTGATCGGTTGGCTCCTCCAACCGATCGGTTTGCTTGGTCTTCGTGCATCTCGTCATGTCTGCCACCCGCTCGTCTCGCTCCTCGGACCGGTCATCAACTAATCGGTTCACTCCTTGAACCGACCGTCTGGAACGTCAACCGATCGGTTCACGCCTTGAACCAATCGTTTCAGCTGTCTTCTTGATGTCTGCCGGTCTTCGACATAACAGGAAATAAAAATATATCCTATTTATTACATTGCTTTAAAAAGGGAAACCCCGAGTTACATTCGGGGGGAGCAAAGGTAGGAAAGAATCTCGAATTATTTTGAGTTACATCAGGAATAAGAGAGGGAAGATCGGTGCGCAGACCGAGATGCAAGCAACCACAAACAACCACACACAGATAGGGGTTTATAGGCCATAATCATGCTACACACATCCACCACAAAACTCGTTTAAGGGCGACGCGTATCGAGTGCATTAATAATACATATCATATATGTAATTTGGGATTTGTGGATTGGACATGCATAAAGCCGATATTATTCGCATCGCATGCAATAAATAAAGGCGACAAACCAAAATCGATCATATCGATATTCCTAAAATATATAACAGTTGACGTGGCTCTGATACCACTGTTGGGTTTTAGGGGAGACGGATAAGGCAGGTGAAACAAAAAATTTCTCCCCAAACCCATACCGAGGAAACACATCAACGTCTATATAATAGGAAAGGATGGTTTGTGGAATCATAGCTTGTCCCGAGGCTTGCTCGGCGACATACCTCGCGCAATGTGTGGTCTTCAATTCCGGTCTTGGACGGCGTCTGTGCAGCTCCTAGTCACACCGAGACTGACGACTCCTCCTCCTACCGGACTGTCGGATGACAGTTGTCCTCCTGAGCGGTAGTGTCCTCCCGCCTCTGTAGTAGTCCACACGGACCACCTGGAACTCCACACTCCTTGTACCACAAGGAAGTGGAAGGAGTCACACCCTCCTGTTGACGTACTAGTTGCCAACACACTCTCCTGCCTCCAGTTGCGACTGCAGTTGTCCTTCCCTTGCTGCACCTCCCTTTTACGGGAAGCACTTGCTCGGGCTCAATCTCGGTTACCAAAACCAGAGAGAATGACAACTCGCAGAGCAAATGGTTGCACTGAGCTTTTCTTTGAGAAGCCCCCAATACCCCTATATATATAGGCGGGTCATGGGACAGGGTTCTCTGTCCCCGGCAATATGGGACTAAAGCAGGAGTAGAAGGGTCCGAGATTTTTCCACAAAAAGCAACCAACTCGCAACCTGAACCGATCGGTTCACAAATGAACCGGTCGGTTGGGGACCTGAACCGATCGGTTGGAGCACCAACCGATCGGTTGGGACCCATGAGCCGATCGGTTCACTTCTGAACCGGTCGGTTCATGGTCCTGGTCGGTTCCCGATTGACTTTCCTTCTTTCATTTCGAATTGGTATCGAATACCAATCCTAGTTCCAATCAAATTGGGCAAGTGAAACACAAGGAAAATTCTCACCGACCTGACTTTCCCAACTTGCTCGGTTGCACCAGTTGAACCGATCGGTTCAACACTTGAACCGCTCGTTTCACCCTAGGCTTGAGCTGATCGGCTCAACACTTGAGCCGACCGGTTCAGCAACCTCAGCCGACCGATTCATCACATGAACCGATCGGTTGGGAGTACAGGTTGTGAGATTTCAATCAATCTGATACTCCAATCAACACGTCCAACACCTTGAACCATATGATATTGAGCTATCAACTGATTGAGTGTTTAATTGAACTACTAAACTCCTTTAGTAATCAATCTAAACGTTTCTTGTGGACAAAACTCCTCTTCCAGGTTAAATCCTATGTGTGTGACCCTGCAGGTCCATTTCACGTTGGCAGTGAAAGTCCATAACACTTATGACTTCACAAGCAAAGAGCAGTGCCTAGTCACACATCATTGCTACCCAAGTGAAAATAGAAAGTTGGAGAACAACTTTCATCCTACAATACGTGAATGGTGTTACAGTGAATGTATAATTCCTTTGTCATTGATATCCCGAATGAACTCAAGGCATGGAACAATCATCCTGTCAACGTTCATTCACTTTCTTAATCTCAGAGCAGATTGAAGGAGATATGTATGGCATCAATATCACATACTGATTCACACATGCGTGCGCACGCCTATCTTAATCCTACTCATCAAGTGGCCTTGGATATCAAACTCCCTTAGGAGGGACAAATCCCATATCTATCACTCACCCCTCAAAAGCCCCATGTGTCAAAGCCACCCAATCATCACCTTTATAACAACCCGTGTTTCAGGACTGCGTTTGATGATGTCAAAGTGTGCCCAACGACATGTGTTGAGTGTAGTGATTTTAGGTCTAAGAATCACACTCACCACCATCACTATGAGTACTGACTGTGACTACCATCTCATGGTTCCATGTGTCAAACTCATGGTGGGTCTGTACGGTACACTTGTTCTCTAACAAGTACATATGTGTTTGGTTTGATATCTCTATATCATGACTAATGAGATTCTGTCATCAACCAACACCACAATATAGTCTTGTGTGTCATTGCTGTCTATCTACCTTCCACAATGACATCCGACTAGGGACATAACAAGAATGTACAAACTCTTAGCATCCATATGATCTCATCGTTCAGGTCATGAACCTGAAGGCATACGTCATTGAGTACTGTCATTCTCTAGACATTCAATCTGTTCTATCACTATCTCATATGACTAAACTAGAAAGAATTGGAAGCTTGCCTTTGATGTTTATCAAATCAATCTTAATGTATCCCACCAATCATCCCATGATTGGCTCTCAGGGCATACATACCAACATTACCTGCCTATAAATGGAGTTGATGGTGGTTGGAGAAGACATTCTACAAAGTTTTCATAATGAATTAGTTTATAATTGATTTAACAGTGATTAATCTTCTTGTAATTATCTAGGGGAATTTATTAAGTTCAAGTATGTAAATAGGGACCATGACCCATGGTCTTGTTAGTGATTTAAGAGACACTGCGGTCACAGTCTCAGGAGGAGGTCACGGTCACAGTGAATTGAGAAGGAGATCACGTCCGCGATTGTGATCGTGGTCGCAGTCTTATTCTGTGTATCAGGCAGGTCGCGATCGAGGGGACCGTGACTTCAAGAAATGATCCCCAACACTGCAACCCACGATGTGAACCTGAAACTTAATGTGTTGAGGGAGCACCGCGACCTTGCTAAGATTGACGCCTGGACCGCAGTCGTTGTTGCTGTTGAAGCAGACTGCGACTCACGGTCTACTTGGTCCAATGGTTCCATTTCCTTCCTTTGACTATTGATTGGTGGTTGAAGTTGATCGTTCTTGATTGTAGACGCACTCATCAGTGGGTGGTTGCGCCAGTTATTATATTTTTTAGATTTTTAATTACTATTTGCAAATGCCCCTTAGGGCGGTTGGATTTTTGGTTGACGGGAACAACCTTTGGCAGCGTAATGGATGGCTGGCAATCTAAATGAATCGAAAAATGGATAGGGCACAAGACAAAACCGGTATTGACACGGCTGCGGTGGATAGTCAAGGAAACATCAGTAAGAAGGGAGAAAATAGGATTTGTCTGTTACCTTACTTGTCACACGAGATGACAAAATGGAGAAGGTCGACGCGACATTGAGTCTGTTGAGGCGGCGGATTGCCGGTCACAGTTGAGCGATTCTTCAGATACGTAGGGTTTAACTTGGACTCAAGAAAGTAGTAGGTGAAAGTAACCTGTGAAA
Source organism: Alisma plantago-aquatica (assembly GCA_963693085.1). Taxonomy (NCBI): domain Eukaryota; kingdom Viridiplantae; phylum Streptophyta; class Magnoliopsida; order Alismatales; family Alismataceae; genus Alisma; species Alisma plantago-aquatica. The sequence continues at coordinate 58,752,010 of OY856415.1, forward strand.
TTGGGGTTTTAGCATATATATAGGAGGGTAACCGCGGTCCATTGAGATGAAGAAAGGAGGGATGACCGTGACCGTGGTGTGTTCAAAACACTACCATGACCCACGGTCTCTACTCTTCAATAAAATCAGTTGGTCGTGGTCTAGGCGACCAAACAACAATACCACGAGTTGCGGCTTTTCTTGAGGCAATGTTACACCGTGATTGCGGTCTAGACAGCGGCCAGGGTATTAGACCAAAACAAAACGTGTTTCTTCAATCCATTCATCTTTTTAAATAGAAATAGATATGTAAAAAACTTAAAAGGGAAGGAAACAAATTAAACTAAAAGGTAGAGAAAACAAAATGTTAAAGAAACAACAAAAACTTGGTTTGCCTCCCAAAAAGTTCTTGTTTTAAAGTCTCTAGCTTGACTTCATAAACATTCATTCATTGGGTTTCTCAGATGGATGTGGCAACTCATCATTCCTTTCCTCGGGTGACTGATTTGGTTCCTCCAAACTGATTTTAGATCTTCAGACAAAAGCTTCATCTTCATAAAATCTTTTTGCTCTATATTAACCTTGAAAGTTCATGTTTTGTCCCCTTGAATCTCCATCATTCCTAATGGGTATGTCTTCACCACAGAAAAGGGGCCCGACCATCTTGTTCTGAGTTTTCCTGGAAAAAGCATGATGCTTGAATTGAAGAGAAGCACTTTATCACCTTCACGGACATCTTTATTCTTTAGGTGGGCATCATGCCACACCTTAGTCCTTTGTTTGTAAATCTTTGCATTCTCGTAAGCGTGCAATCTCAGCGCTTTGAGTTCTTGCATTTGTAAGAATCTTTTCTAGCCTACTTTCTCCAGATCCATGTTCAGGAATTTGATCGCCCAAATGGCTTTATGCTCGAGCTCGAGCAGTAGATGGTAGAATTTACCATATATCAATCTATATGTCGTTGTTCCTATTGGTGTCTTGTAAGCAGTCCTGTAAGCCCAGAGAGCATTGTCTAGTTTCATAGACCGATCTTTCCTAGTACGGCTCACTATCTTTTCCAAAATTTGTTTTATCTGCCTATTGGACACCTCCACTTGTCTTGAGATTTGAGGATGATAAGGGGTGGCGACCTTGTCCCTCACCCCATACTTCTTTAATAGCATCTCAATTTGTTTTTCTCCAAAGTGTGATCCTCCATCGCTTATGATAGTGTGGGGCACTCCAAAGTGTGGGGAAATGGTCTTCTCAAATAACTTGGATCACTGATTTCAAATCACAAGTCTGAGTTGTTGCCACCTTGACCCACTTGGACACGTAGTCGATGGATACAAGGATGTATTGGTTTCCTTTTGATGATGGGAAAGGTCCCATATAGTCGATTCCCCAACCATCAAAGATCTCCACTTCCACCCATTCAGCCATAGGCATTTCACTTCTTTTGCTAATATTTCCCATGAGTTGGCATTCCTTACATACCTTTATAAAAGATGTCACATCCTTGAATAGGGTGGGCCAGTAAAACCCAGATTGGAGTACTTTCACAGCCATTCTCTCTCCACTGTGGTGCCCTCCATAAGGCAAAGAGTGACATTTTTTTAGGATTGACGAAACTTCTTCCTTGGGTATACATCTTCGATAAAAATTATCAGAACACCTTTTAAATAGCAACGAATTATTTCAATAATAGTTCTTGACGTCAGAGAAAAACTTTTTCTTATGGTTGTACGTTATGTCAGGTGGTAGCTGGCCACAAGACAAATAGTTACAAATATCAGTAAACCATGGTAATCTCTATTCCTCTGATTGATCTATTAGTAGGGCTTCATCAACATAGTTATCATTAACATGAAATTGGTTTTCCTCATCAAAAATGATTATGGATAAGTGGTCAACTACTATATTCTCCTTTCCTTTCTTGTCTATTATTTCATGATCAAATTCCTACAACAACAGATCCATCTCTCTGTAACGCCATTATGCTGTCCAAAAGCATGAGTGGCTAAACACCTTAGCTTGGGTTGGAAGTAGCCACTAAGGCTCTCCCAACATGTATGTTGTCTCTCTTTGTTGAATATATATACTCTTGTCGAGATTATCTCCATACACCTATTTTAATGCTTCACTTGTATGCTTAGCTACCATATTGTGATGTTTGATAGTTGATATCTCGAGAGAGTAATATCACTTTTATCATGTGTTATGGAGTAATATGAATGCATGAGAGTGTTGGAATGCTAAAGCTTTAAATCATATGTTATGCCACGTAGTTTATATGTGGTCATCTCGAGAGAGAGGCTACCCTTAGAATTAGATCTATCCTCATCTCGAGAGAGTGGAAAATATGCTTTAGATGGTTGCTTGTGGTATTGATAAGAGTATGAGAGAGAGATGATGTTGCATGTTGGTGAGAGGTCTTAGTAGGTGTACCCCAACCCAAGTTTCCTCGCATATACTTGTTTCGTCTCATTTTTGTTTTTGTTCATTCTTTTTACCTTTGTTTTACTTGTCTTAGCTTTAGTTTATGTTCCATCGTTCCTTAGGGAACACCTTTTAATATACCCACATTTTCTGGAGTATAAGAGTGTTAGATTCTCTTAGCTTAAAACTGCCAACTTTGTCCCTGTGTTCGACCTCGATCGCTACATTGGACCCCATTTATCGTTGCGGGGGCCTGAGAGTCGGGTTATCTCTTTAAAAGTATAACTACTCCGAATCCACTCCTTTTGTACACGTGATTTAGGCTGGTCATCTCATTAAGATGTTAAAGAGAAGATTATTCTGAGACTTAGAATTCTTATCTTCAAACATTCCCTTAATACATTTGTTATATGTAGGTGTTATTGGTTATCAACAAGAATACTTGACTAATTAGCACTTGCTTGAATCTCCTAACCTCTTTCTTTTATAATCTACATTACTCCATCATGTTTCAAACCTTTCCTTACTTTCCATAATCCTCTTACCATATACTACTTTTCCACCTATCATCTTTAATTTCTATTTTTCTCTTATGATCATGTTGCTTATTCATGTGTATGATCATGTATACCATGTTGTACATATTTCTTTTTATCGTTCTACTAATGTGAAGTTGAAATTCTAAATCAATAATCTCTCTACTAGTTTCATCTCATGTTTAATACATTACATATCCTTCATGTTACATCAAAGAGCTCATGCATGGGTCAAACTTAGTTTCTCTTTCCATCAAGTTTTTCCTTCCTAAATATAGTCTACCCTTGTATGACTTATTCATTTGTTAAGCTACACTTTTGTTATTCTTTTAGAAACCAGTTTGTTGTTCTATAGAGACTTGGAATCCAAAGGTAGTAAGGATGAATGTATTAAACTTCATAATAAAGGTATACATTCCACACTCTCAATTATATCATAACCCTCATTCCTTAATCAAGCTCATCATCTCCAACATTTCTCTTTGTTTTATCTAAGTTTGTTTTTATCCTAGTATTATTATTTACACACTCATCTATTTCTCTTTACTTTAACTCTTCTAAATAATCTTCACTTCTATGTACTTATCATATACTTTACTCTTTTCTTCTATTTTCCCTTTACTTTGGAGTATATAAAAGCATTATACTCAATTATATGATCCATTTCTCATGATTGATTTTTACTATCTTGGACCTTACATACTTTTCTCATATCTTTTCCATATTTCATATTTATATTTCATAAAAATACTAATCATTAAACTTAATCTGAACCTTATGCCATTTTCCTTTATTCCCAATTAAGGGTTTCTCATATGAGGCCCCAAATTTGAATCTCAGATATTAGTTCCAACTATTTCTTAGATATTCCAATCTTTCCCATATGTTTTAACATATTAGTGTATGTACATTCTCACTATGATGTGGGTCTAATTTATCCAAAGTATACTCTTATTATGTTTTCAATAGTAGTCATTAGATCCCAGTAACGCATCCTGCCAGCTGGACCAAGCCGAACCTACAGACCTGAAGCTAAGAGCTACTCAAGATTAACCGACTTCTATATATCAAACATATAAAAAGAATATCCACTTAGGGTAAACTCATTTAAAGATAATTCTGGTCTACTTGATACAAATAATAACTGAATCAACTTCATGATACACAAAAATCTAAAAGAACCCTACATATTCTACAAACTAATAATATGAACTCATACATATAAGAGCATTTCTATTGATCTCCAATCAAAGAAGCAATATAAAGCAAGAGTTGTATCACATTCTATGTTCAATCTCTTACTCCTTCATTACTTTCCGGTCTCCTAACTCTAATATTTCTTGGGTTGCTCTCTAGCCCATCCTTCCTCTGCATACCTGGCTAGGGCATCCAAAGAAGAATAGATAGAGTAGCTTGATACTGGTCAACCTAAGTATTCAGATACAGGGCCAGTGCATCTAAATACTCAGACCTCCCAGAGCTATAGACACATCACCTCCTGTCTACCACACTTATAACTCTAACTTTCTATCCTAATGGTCCTTGACAACTCATCCTACGAAGCTGTTACATCCACATCCAACAAATACCACTAATCATGAGATTAGGGCATATGTTTGAGAATTATACTTAAAACAAAGTTCACTCCCAACTTTTTTTTCTTTTTTTTCAAACTCTTGTTTTTCTCACATTTAATCACATAAAGAAACTTTGCAAGAGAATTAAACTTTGATTACTCTAATATGATCTCAACATTAATGATACACACCATACATTCATTATGTTTCTTACACTTCCATGTACATATGACAGGATAACCAAATACATACTCTATTATTAAAGGAATCAAAGTTACTCAACATCATTTATAACTCTCTCTCAACTCTATACAAGGACCTACAGTGACAGGGACCGACTAAACTTAACTAATCTCATACATAACTCCTGTAGAAGATCTACTTTGATGATTTGACCTTCTTCGAGTCCACATGGCTTCCCTAAAAATTATGAGTAGAGGGGTGAGCCTACTCGCTCAGTGAATGAGTACTTCAAAAAAATAGTCTAAAGCACTGATATAATTACATATATACTTTTGAGCAACTGATATCAATTATAACAGTAGTTAGCTTTAAAGAGACTAATCGTTCACAAACATAAATATGACACAATACTTTAGACATCTACAAGAGTGAATCGATATATGAACATGCTTGATTCATTATAAAGATAACTAATGATTTAGAAACATATAAAGAATAATTAAATAACTGCACACACATTTTAACCTCTCATTCATCTTATTATGCCCTGAACCCACATGAGGTGTACCACAACATGTGAAAGAATCACAACAAGCTACGATCTCACTGTGCAAGGCTTAGAAGCATGCCTGGGTTCCTAATCCTATTTCTCGATTAAGACCCTGCCTGTAGTGGGCCTCGACACGTCTGCCTTTCAGTGACTAATGGGAGCAGCTGGATATCTTAGACTCCACCTCTCAACCTGGGTACTTAGGCAGTGAGTCAAAACCCTCAGGCTTATTGTGCATCAGTGGACCTACTAACCACTGATCATTCAACATGTAACACAGGTACCACCGGCATCCCCGATTGGTGTTGGGTACCACACAACTATAAGGAGTCTTCCCTATTGGTCAAGACCCCCACACCCTACTAGTGCGCTCCGACTTACCTCGATATGGACTACCTCCATTCGAGAAGCTGTTTCCTCCTCACAGCGCAAGCCTCATCCTACGAGAATTCTACAATGTTTAGGGCATCTACATGTCTAATTCACTCTTTAAATTCACAATTCAATCATCTCATCAACATATCTTAGTTCAACGTTGTAAATCGTTCATTTCATAAACCATCTGATAACATTTATCACAACTGAACGGTTAAGCATAACTACATCTCATACTGAGAAACATTAATATCACAATACTTGATTCATTGAACACCCTATCTTTAGGGTTTCATTTACTTCATTCACTAATCACATGAATCAGATAAGTATTTAATATGTCATAACATCATTGAATAAAGATTTCTCTCAGTAGTTCACGTATAATTGAATATATATATATATATATATGAAACCCTATAATGAACTGAACTAGGGCTTCCATGCCATTTACTAAAACATTATACATCAAGAATAACATTGAATCAAGATGTTTATTTGCAAACCTCCAACTTTCCATTCATTTAGGGTTTCACCCTCTTACTGATATATCAAGCAAACATTGATATCATCAAATGAAATGCAAGATCTTATCTGACATATATTGTAATACACATACAAATAACACAATCATCTATAAGCAAGGAGATTCAACTAGGCAAACTTTATTCAATTATATAACAATTTCAGGCATAGCCAAATACCCTAAATTTCAATTTACTCTTATAGCATTTGAAAATACTTTTAAGAATTATCATTTATATGTATTGCACCCATTTCGAATATGATTTCATCATATGAAATTCACCATAATAGATAAATAATCCATTTCATATCAACTTACACAAGCTAGATCAAATAGACCATTTAGGGTTTGTACTTGCATACTAAGAAATTGAAAATTATTGAAGATTTGACTTATTTTCGTGCAATATACTATTTAAAGGAAATACCCACTCACCCTAAGTTGTGAAAACACCTTAAAAATGCATCACATCTCTGAAAATCTCGAGTCCATATCAAGATCCTAGTAAAAATCAGTGGTTTCTTCTTCCTTTCAACCCTTAAGCGAGGTCTGATGTAGGTAGAAGATGAAGGTCAGAGATTAACCCAAACTTCAAATTTGTTGGATTAGGGATTTCGAGCAAGGAGAAATGAGGAGGAAGAATCAACAGTTAAAACTACTTACCAAGTCGAATCTATGACAACCCTTTTGGATTTCCACCGTTCTTCATGTTCTTCCCCAAAAAGCACTCCAGAAATCTCCTTCTAGGTTGACCTATCATTGAGAAAGGCGTCTGAGATGATAGAGGATCGAATCACGGTTCCAACACATTTTGTTTTGTTAAAAATGGATAAGTATAGCCTGAGATATGATCGTTTTACGATTTGCTCTCTTGGGCGGCATCCGTCGCGGTCGCGGCACACGACGCAGCGTCGCGTTCGTGGCACGTTGTACATGTTTACAAAAAAGGGCATAACTAACTAATTTTAACTCCGATTTGGTTCCTTTTTTTTGGATTCATAATTGAATTCAATCCTATAATATTATTTTGATAATATTCTCAAATAAAAAGTTATTTATTAATGATTTCCTCTAATATCATTAACTCTCTTCTTGGATACATGTATGGGTTAATGCTATATTAACTCCAACTGGGATCTTTATAGTATGCTTAAGTCATGATTATGAGTTGCCCAAACAAGTATTTAAGGTTAACAAAGTTAATATAAAGCACAACATATAATATTACTAACAAAAACATGATAAGCATTAAGATTATCTTAGATATCTAGGATTACCAGAAAAGCTAGGAACATATTGTAATAATTTTATTTAGTTAAAACCACATTCTGAGGTTGAAGTTATTCTTGAAATTTTGGGATGTTACACATATCCATAGGGATGACTTCATATGTTATGACCATGTCTGAGCTTTTTTGGAAAACTAGGATTTACTGGATGATTACATGCTTTTAGATTGATCATCACTTAAACATGATTGATGATGGTAGATCAATTGTGATGTTTCAAACCTAATAAATAACTATAATCATGATTTTACTTTCAAGGATCAGGGTTTCAGAAGTGTAAACCCTAATCACCAAAATCTAGGATTTTGATAGTTTATAAATACAAAATTTGATAGGCATAATAGTATGGTAAATAATTTTTCATATTTTCTATGGAACTTGAATGTATTTTAAATTTTCATATGATATGTATAGTCAATCATGTGTGTTAATGAAAAAATTCATAATTTTTGGATGTTCTTTGAATGTATTTCTCAGTTGAACTACACTTCAACTGTCCATGATGTAGACTGCTACTCACTAGTGTAATGTTTTATTTTTAATTATTTATTTATAACTAATAATGATCCAAAAATTTTACTAGAACTCTAAAACTATGTGTTAGACAATAATATAATTTCTCAAATTTTTTGGAGGATCTGTAGCCTACTTAGTAAATAGTTTACAATAATATTTTTATGACAAAAAATTCCTGTTGAAATAAAAGAAAGTATAAGTAGGTTCAATTTGCAATCGATCCAAGTAGCTCAATTCCTCTATTTGAGTACCCTAACACACTGGGATATCCCATATTTTGTGATTCATTTTAGAGAAATGAAATCAAAGAGAGAGAGAGAGAGAGGGAGAGTTAGAGTTTTGGATGGAGAAAGTGGTGATGATGGCGATCTAGGATTTATTCTTCCTAGAGTTGATGAAATCAAGTAAATTCATCATTTCTATATAGATTTTCTTGGTGATTCTTCTCTTACATGTCAAGATTTTGTCAATCCTTTGATCTAATTCAAAATGATCTCAGATATCTTCCTTTTCTCACTCTTACTCCATAATTCTCCATTCCTAGGGTTTTTGAGTTGAAAGAAAGAAGAAAGTGATGGATCAGTTCTTGAGCTATGTTTTTAAGGTGTTTTCACACCTTACATGAGTGGTTACTTCCTTGAAACATTAGCTTGCACAAAATGGGATAAAATTCACAATAATATTTGATTCCTTAGTATACGACTACAAACCCCAAACCTACCTTTTAGTTTAAGGTTATGAAAGATGATCTAGAAATGGATTGTTTCCTATTGTGATGAATTTTAGATGATAAAATAATATTATTAATGGGTAAAATCATATAAAATAGAATTCCCAAAGTGATTTCATAAGTTACTTGAATATACCAAAATCTAGGGGTTTTAGTTATGTCTAAAATTGTTGTATAATGGGATAAAGGAATTTTCCTATTTGAATCTCCTTGTTTATTAATGATTGTTTTATCTGAAGGTGTAGTACATATATGTTAGATACTATCATGTATTTCATTTGATGTTATCACTCTTTTCTTGATATCTCAATAATGAAGGTGAAACACTAAATGAATGCAAAGTAGGAAGTTTGCAAATGGACATAATGAAACTCATATGATGTGATTCTTGTATTGTTATAATTTATTCATTCAAGGTTATGTTTGATGCCTGATATTCCAGTGAATGACATTGAAACCATAGTTTAGTTCATTTCAAGGTTTCATATCTATGTTTGGTCATATGTGAACTATTGAAAGCAGTCTTAATTCAGTGAAAGTTTATGACACATTAAATCCTTATGCATGTCATGTGATATGTGAATGAGGCAAATGAAACCCTAAGGATATGGAATCCAGTGAAAGAAGTATTTTCATAACAATGTTTCTTAGTATGGTATGTTGTGATGCTCAACAATTTAGTTTGGAATACATGTTATGAATGATTTATAAAATGAACTATTTACAAAGCTAAACTAAGAAATGTTGATGTGATGATTGAAATGTGAATTTAATGAGTGAATTAGACATTTAGATGCCCTGAACATTGTATAATCCTCACAGGAGGCCTGCTCTATGGAGAGGAAACATGCTTCTCGACTAGAGATTTTTTGTAAGTCGAGGTAAGCAGAAGCGCACCAGTGGGGTGAATGGGTCTAGGCTAGTGAGGACAGACTCCTTAAATGATTGGTTTCCAACACCAACTGAGGATGGCGATGGTACCTGAGTTTTTAGGCTAATGGATATATTTGGTAGGTCCATTGATCAATGAACATCTTTGGTAGGTTTACTGGTGCACAACAAGCCCAAGGACTTTGACTCCCCACATGAGTAACCAAGTTGATAGGAGGAGTAAGGATATCCAATCACTACCAATAGCCACTGAGAGCCAGACGTGGTGAGGCTCACTGCAGATAAGGTTTTAGCCTTATACAATGAGATTGTAGATTGTTGTGATGATTTCACATGTTATAATACACTTCATGTTGGTTCATGCATAATAATATGAATGAGAGACTAATCAAGTGTGTGCATTTATTGGTTTATTCTTTGAAGTTTTCTAGAGTAACTTGCCATTTGTATATTTATGAATTACTACTTCCTTTGTGATTACTCAAGTATGTTAAGATATTGATTAGGGATATCTAGAGTATCCTTCAATATATATGTATATGCATAATTAGTTCTTATGATAGTTCATTATTGTCCTACTTTAAATTTAGTTTCTCAATAATATATCTTTGACTTCTAAAGTGTTTTATATTGTTTCTTTAAAGTACTTATTCACTGAGAGAGTAGGATCACCCCTCTACTCACACATTTTAGGGAAACCAAGTGATTTGAAGATGTCAATGCATTAAAGTAGATCTTCCATAGGAGTCATGTATTAGACTAGTCAAGTTTAGTTGGTCCCTGATGTGCACAAATCATATCAGTTTTTTGACCATTTTTGGATGCACATTTCACTCATTTTGACCAAGTTTCCATTCTCAATCATGCTACATTTCTCACATTTTAGTTGTTTTACTCGTTTCATGTTTATGACCACACATACATTACTATAAAGAGGAAATGGGGTCAATCAAACAAAAATCCAACCTTAGTTGGATTCCCTAGTAGATTGAGCATATCACATGGGATTTCTTGAAGTTTCTATAGGGAACACAATGTGCGTGTTTCAGCACACTGCATGTAAGTCTACAGATGGTTATATTTTCTCCGAATTAGCAAAAACATGACATGTCTCTCTGATGACATGTCGTGACCATTCAGTCTAAAGTTATCATCATAATTTCTGCCAAAGAACATGGTGTGTGTTTATTAGCACACAACATGTTCACTCCATTGAAGATCTTCATAGACTATCAGTAACACGACCTGTCTCTCAGATGCCATGTCATGCACTCTTCGGGAAGGGCAATTTTGACACCAGTTACTCAAGGCGACACAATGTGTGTGTTCTCAAACATAGCGTTTCTCAGTCGATTTTGCAGTTTTACAAAGTAACTGTCCCTCATTTTAAATATGAAATTCAATATAAGGGATGATTATCTCTCATCATTTGAAACACTTTTTGACCAGAGAACTTACCAGGACAGAGGAGAAGTGATTTTGGGGAGGAAGAGGTGTTTTTTAGAAGAGAACCTATTTTCTGCCCATTTCTCCTTCAAGGATTGCAACAGAAGCTTATCCTCTCCATTACAAACTCTTGGAAGAGAAGGTTGTTGGATAAGAAGGACCATCACAGACATAATTTTGTCTTCAAATTGGAGTCCTTCCTTTTTCCTTGGATTTTCCTTGCTCTTTCTTTCTTTACTCATGTTTTGCTTCCAAATATGTAGCTTGTACTTGTGTTTCACCATCATGAGAAAGTAGACTTCAATTTATTGGGCATGGGGGAGTAACTCCCATTTCATTACATGGTTGGAGATGAATTTCATATATAATTCTATTTGCTTCACTGTTGTAAGGTTTATAGGTGATGTTTTTCTTCTTACATGCTTTGTTGCCACTTTATATGTATAATTTATGCTCTTTGCATAATCTGGGAAGATGTGCATAGGAGTAAGGAGGTGTAGCATAGATACAATACCTTGACTATAGGAGTGTCTAGGATGTGTTGGGGAGCAAAGGTTTGTAGTTCTAATATACATATATCCACTAGAATGGTATGCAAATTTAGGATTGTTTCATGCTACCGAAGGTGGGTTTAGGATACAAACCTCTCTTATGTTATTGCTAGTGTTCTTGATCTTCCTTGTTCTTCATGTTATGATGTGAATGTGAAACCCTATCCTCAATAATCCTTAATTAAATTTGAACATTAATATAAGTGATTTTCGTTTAGTTTTATTATCTAGTTTTCTAGTTTACTAGTCCTAAACCAAACCAACCTTTGAAATTATTATAGATTGTTGAATACTAACACTCTTGCACCTAATGATACCCTACTCTTTGGACCTCGATAGTACTACATGCACATGCATACTTATAGGGTAGTGTTTGAGTTTATAAATATTAAAACTTATGCACATAGCCTAACAAGTTTTTGGCACCGTTGCTGGGGAGCATCAATATTATTTTTTTTAGAGAAAGAAGTGTTAATTAGTAAGAGAGACTAGATAACACCCTCATTTCACACTAGTACATTTCTGACCTCTAATATCACTTTGCCAGATGTTGCTTCCACTGAAAAAATGACACCAGAGATCAAACAATGCCGGTTAGATATCATAAAAGTCACCATTGATCTATGAGTATTGCTTTTTCTTTAACGTCAGTTAGTATATGACAAAACTGACATCAAAAATAATTTGTGAAATATAATTTTTCAGTAAAAACATATTTGCCTCCAAAATTCTTAAGATAAGTGTCAGTTCTCTGGGAGCCGGTGACAGGCACCTTTGCATTATAAAATTTGCCTCCAAAATACTTCTCGCGATGATTTCACCTCCGTAAAATCATCATTGATTCACAGGAAAAGACACGAAAAAAATCACAACATGTGTCGGTTTTACATAAAAATCCTGATGTCAGAGGGTTCACGCCACACCCTATGGAAAAGTGTTCCCACCGAATTGCACTTTAGTGTTGGTTCATCTAGAAACAACCGATGACTCATTCCTTACTTAGGCCGACTTTTTTTTGTTTAGATAATGGCCTATTACATTGATTTTTTACCACAAACCGATGTTTATGTAACTAGGATAGGTGTCAGTTTCTGGTATAAAACCAAGGACTCAGTCCTTACTTAGGCCAATTTTTTTGTTTGAATAATTGCCTCTTGCATTGGTTTTTCTCATAGAATTGATGTCTAAGTAACTAGCATAGGTGTCAGTTTTATATAATGATCCAATGACTAAACACTTAAGTGTCAATTTTGTCGAACAAATGATGAATAAATTAAGCTTAATAGCACCTATGAGAAACATACTTCCCCAATCTCTATTTTATTGTTCAATTGGACAAATTTTCCCTATAGCTCTGGTGATCCTGGCCTAGGCCGTCACTGCCTGCTCCTTCTCTACATGCCACCACCACGACCTGTTACAGCCTTAGCCGCCACCAACAATGCTACTACTTCTCATTCTTTGAGCCTCTAATGCCACCTACTCCAGCCTCCATCGTCGCCAACAATGTTGCTGATACTGCTCATGTTTCTAGCCTCCGTTGTTGCCTGCTCCAACCTCTACTGCTCTCGACGCTACTAACGAAACTCCAGACACTGAGGTCTGGAACCCAACCCTGGACTTCATACATGTCAATGAGGTACATGTGATGTATTATGAATTGTGTTGACCCAAAACCTAATCTATAATCATTTGACTGTAACATTTACCCCCTTGATGACATTTATTATATGTTGTTGACATTAGGTGCCATAATTTTATGTATATATTAATACATCTAGTTGGACCTAATTACATGTATGTAAATCAATTCATCATTATGTATTATGTTTCACCTTGTTCACTAATACACATATGATGACTCAAATATGGTTAATAAGTAATTAGATTTACATAAATATGCTTGAATGTGTAAGGTGAGTGTAAGTGTGGATTATTAGTAACCATAAATGAATAAATGTGAATGTGTGATTCATGTGGACAATAATGTGATTAATATGCATAATGTGACAATAAATAAGTGTTGGCCTAGAAACTCATTCAAAATTTACTCAGTAGGAGTAAATCTTGGATAGTCCCCAGTTTGGGATTGTTCTTGAACACTCAATCTTGCTAAGGATGTAAGTGTATAATTTGTATTTTATTTCCAAGATGTTTCATCAACACTTCCCCATTTGTTATGTAAGTACATATGTAGGTCGATATTTTCCAATCTACATTGGTGTAATTGGATAATTGTGGGGAAATGCTGCTAAACTTTCTTGAAAACCAATAACACATTATACACTTACTAGTGAGATTAGGTGTTCAAGAATGATATAGGTGGTACACACATTCATTACTGAACTCTAAACCCTAATTTGTAAACCATAAACCCTAAATCCTAATATGTAAACCCTAAACCCTAATATGTAAACCCTTATCCCTAAACCCTAAATATTAAACCCTCATATGTAAACCCTTATCCCTAAACCCTAATATGTAAACCCTAAACCCTAATCATGTAAATTCTAAACCCCAACACTTGTTTTTTATTCAATCATAGAATGGATAGATCATGCATGTCCATTCCAAATCATTGCACCCCAAAGATTATTACTGGTCCTGATCAGTTTATAAGATTTGTGGAGGAACATAGGAAAAGACATGGAGATAGGTTCTATTGTTCATGTAGGCATTGCAGTAGCAAGTTGAAAGTCGACATTGTTAATGAAATAAAAACTCATGTCTTGTGCAATAGGATTGTATAGGGCTATACAAAATGGTACTGTCATGGAGAGATTACAACCATGAGATCAATAGATGTCGATAGCAGTACTTGTGTCGAATAAGAAATTTCCATTGATGATGTAGATGTGAATGAACTGATTCTGGTAGACATGGTTGATGTGATGCTAGATAGTTGTGGGGTAGAGCACACTGATCCACCTCCCTTATTTAGAAACATTGTGCATGATGTTGAGAGACTATTATACATAGGTTGTACTAAGTTTACAAAGTTGAGCACTGTGTTGAGATTATATACTGGAAGGATAAAAATAGACGGAGTGACAAAAGCTTCATGTCATTGTTGTCTTTGTTGAAAGAAACTCTTCCTGTAGGTGAAGAGCTTCCAATATCAACACAAGAATTAAAGATAATGTTATCCCAATGAGAATGAAAGCTAAGAAGATACATGCATGCCTGAATGACTGTGTGTTATTTCAAAAGGACAACATCAATTTTAAAATTTTGTCCAAAATGTGGGGCGTGAAGGTATAAAATGACAACTTTAGGGAAGTCCATAACTAGCTCTCCTTCCAAGGTGATGTGGTATCTACTTATAGTACCTTGGTTTCAATGCTTGTTTTCCAATATCATGGATGCGGATAATTTAAGGTGGCATGCAAAGATAAAGAAAAACAAGATGGTGTCCTACGACATGTGTTTGATTCCCCATAATGGAAGAAGTTTGATTTATTGTACCTTGAATTTGGTGAACACGTCAGGAAACTAAGACTTGGGCTTTGTATCAATGGGATGAATCCATACAACACATTGAGCAGTCAACATAGCACTTGTCCTGCTATGATTATTATATACAATCTTTCTCTTTGGTTGTGTATGAAAAATAAGTACATCATGTGGTCATTGTTGATATAGGGATCTAAACAACCTGGCAATGATATCAATGTTTATCTTGAACCTCTGATTGATGACTTAAAGAAAATATGGGGAGAAGGTGTGATGATTTATGGTGCTTCACGTAGAGATACATTTCATTTGTGTGCATGTTGTTTTGCACTATTAATGACTTTCCAAAATATGGGAATTTGTCTGAAGACAATGTAAAAGGATCCAAAGCATGTCCTATATGTGAAGAGATACTATTTCAATATGAATAAAACTTGGCGGAAAGATTGTACATCTTGGTCATCAAAGGTTTCTTTTAAAAGTTCATCCTTACTAAAGGTTGCACAAAGCATTCAATGGATCCAATGAGGAATGGAGTGCCCCTGATCTAAATTAGGGAAGTTGTTTATGAAAGAGTAAAAGACTTTTTCAATGCATTCAGTAAGAGATCACATTGTACCATTCCCAAATAGAGTGAAAAATATTTATACAAGAAGAGGACAATATTTTGGGATCTTCCTTATTTGGGTTCTTTGGCAGTTAGCCATTGTATCAATGTCATGCACGTTGAGAAAAAAATGTCTATGATAGCATCATTGGTGCTCTGTTGAATATACCAGGTAAGACTAAAGATGGCATCAAATCTAGAATGGACCTATGAAACGGAATAAGGAAAAAATTAACAAAAAAGTTAATAGTGATAAAAAAACTTGTTACACATTGTCTAGAAAGGAGAAGAAGACTTTTTGCGAGTGCTTGATTAATGTTAAGGTACCACATGGATACTCCATAGACTGGAATCTATTAAGGATATGAAGCTAATATGTATCAATTCTCATGATTGTCACACTCGAATACAACAAATATTGCTCGTGGCAATTCGACGTATACTACCGAAGCATGAAAGGTTTGCAATCACCATGAATTTTTTCTTCTTCAACACTCTATGCAACAAAGGTATTGATCATGAGAATCTCGATAAGTTGCAAAGAGACATGGTTGTTACCCTATGCTATATTGAGATAGATTTTTCTCCTTTATTCTTTGATATCATGGAACATCTTGTTGTCCATCTTCATGGTCTGTCCACAAACAAAACATGTAATTATAATACATGAGTGATGGTTATGGCCATACTATTGTAATTCCTTAAAGCCACCAAGAATTACTACCACCTAAGGTCTACATCATATGTAGCAACCTATTATCGATGAAGATCTATGCTGGATCTAGTTCGAATCGATTGATTCACCTCTTGGTCGCTTGGTAGGTCTCTTGGATTGGTCATCTGATCTACAGTCAAAGCAACATCTGGATACCTCCAGTCAATCGGTTGTACCACCAGCCAATCATTTGGCTTCTCCTCTTGTTTAACCTCCTTGATCCTCCAGCCAATCGATGCGTCTTATGAAATGGTTGTTTGGTCTAGAACATAATGTCTTATTCATCGTAATAGGAATTAAAACTATCCTTATCCTATTTAACATATCACATGGTAATAAAGAAACCTCAAGTTATATTTGAGGGGAGCATAGGAAGGAAAAAATTAATACTTTTACACATGGAAAGGAGAGAGATGCTAGCTATTCAAAATGAGATATAGACAAGAATAATAACCATCCAACCAAGTACAAAGATCTAGGGGTTATTGGCCCTAACCATGCTAACATCCACCATCAAAACTAATTTTAGGGCAACACATATAAATTACATATATATATTAAATATATTGGGATTGTATGTGGTATTTAGTCATATATGTACATTAATCATTTAAACATTCACATCACATGTAATAAATAAAAGATAAAACCAAAAACTGATCATATCGATTAAATACTAAAACATAGTAAAATTGGCATGGCTCTGATACCACTGTAGGGTAAATATGGCATCAGATACGACAATGCAAATAAAAAAAATTCACTATCATATTCCCCTAAGATAGTAGATTGTGTCAACAACTATGTAATGGGAAAGACAGTTATAAGATATATACCTGGTCCTGAAGCAAGTCCAATGATAATTCTTGATGCAATGTGCTTCTTTCTCAAGTTGCACCTAGGCAACTATCAGTAGCGACCTCCTAGTTGATCACCATCGACGATGGTTGACAACATCCACCTAGCATGTGGAAATGAACCCTTGCATGTGTATTTCTCCATGTGGATCACCAAAAACTCCACATTGTACTACTAGAGCCAATGAGAAGGAGTTGTCCCTTCGAATGTTAACATGTTAGGGTTCATTAGTTCTCCCATATTGTCTATCCCTTGTTGTCCCTCCCTTTTATGGGTAGGACTTGCTTGATCTCTCTATTTACCACAACTACAGAGGATAACAACTTGTCAGAGAGAATTGTTGTGTCTTTGAAAGCCTAGACTGCCCCCTTTATATAGGATGTCCATCTTCAGGGTTTGTAGTTTGTTCGGGAGTTGAAGAGTTAGAAGTTCATGAATTTTACAAAGCTACAAATGTTGAACCGCTCAATTCACTAGTCAACTGGTCAGTTCATACATGAGACAATTGGTTCAACACTTAAACCAGTCATTTCACTGTATTTTCTATTCATAAACAAATTGTCTTTCCATGTGATGATTAATGCACAACATGACATTAGCGTCAATCCTTAATCCAATCATATTTTTCATTGAACCCAGTGATTCATTGCATGAAGCGGTTATTTTAGACCTTGAACCGGTCGGTTCACTAAGTGAACTGGTCGGTTCACTAAGTGAACTGGTCGGTTCATGCCTTATTTAGGTATTATTCAGCCAATTTTGTTTCCAATTGACCTCACACTTGAATCGATCGACTCAACACTTGAACTGTCTGGTTCACAATCCATTCTGTCAATTTCCAACCATTATTGTTAAAATTGAATACCTAAACACTTTAGTACTCAAGTTAAACCATAATCATGAGTAAAATCCTATTCCAAGTACATCTTATGAGTGACCCTATAGGTTCCAAATTACGTTGACAATGAACGTCCATAACTTATTTATGACATCACAAGCAATGAGAAGTATCTAGAAATACAACATTGCTACCCAAGTAATTGGAAAGTTGGAGAACAACTTCAATCTAACATCTTTGATCAATGTTACTGTGATCGTATAGTTCGTTTGTCACTGATATATGTATTAAACTCAAGGGATGGAATCATCATCCTCTTCAACATTCAATCCATGTTTATTGAACTAGAGTAGACTATCTGAGATGGACATGAGCTCACATATCATATATTTAGTCACATGAGTATGGCCATACATTTCTCAGTCTCACTTATCAAGTGGTGTGGATATCGATCTCCTGTTAGAGGGACAAATCCCATCTACATCACTCACTCAATCCCCATGTGTCGCAATGCACCTGAGCATCATTTTTAGGGAAACCCTTATTCAAGGTCACATTAGATGGTGTCAAAATACATCAAACAACATGTGATGAGTGTTGTCACTTCAGGTCTAAGAACCACAATCATTACTATCACTATGAGATCCTATTCTGACTACCATTTCATGGCCTCCATGTATCACTCTTAAGGTGGGTCTATCTAGCACACAGTTCTCTAGCAAGTTTCTATGTATTTGGTTTGATATCACATATCATGACTGATGAGATTCTGTCATCAACCAACACACACTCTAATCTTATGTATTATTGTTGTCTATTTTTCTCCCACCGTAATATCCGACTAGGGACATAAGAAGAATGTATATACTCTTAACATACATGTGATATCATTATTAAGGTCCTTAACCTAAAGGCATAAGTCATCAAGTAACATCATTCTTTAGACATCTACTATGTTTGTGTCATCATCTCATGATTGAGATAAACATAATAGACAAAATACCTTTATCATTGTCAAGCCAAGTATATGATGCCTCATTAAAATCATCAAATGATTGGCTCTCCGGGCATATATACCAACAGAGGGATCACTAGATGTAACATGATCCTGATAAATTTAAGAATCACATTCTCAATGTCTAAATCATATGTCTCCAAATATTCATTTCATTATTGTTTGATTTATTTTCTTTGGTTATTGTGGGAAACTATATAGTCAAAAGTCATATTCTATTCACCTTCCTTCATCTCCTTCATTCTAGTATGAGCACAACAATATCATTCATCATGTTTATGCTTTATTGAAGTTCTTTTTTCGTCTCCTCACCACATTTAAGATTACTAACATATGAAGTTCTCTCTTATAATTCACATAAAATACTTTCAATATATTTGATTTTCTATTTAGTTCATCAAACTTTTGGGAGCCCAACCTCTAAACTTATCACATCTATAATATTAATAAAGCCTCGAAAGGGGGATAAAGTAATTTTTATTGTTTCTTTAAATTAAAACCATGTCCCTCTTGTGCAGACTACACTTTTGTCTTTATTTTATAAATTTGTATACTATATAAGAAGACTCATCCATACTATATATGAAAGCCCACATAGGGGGATAATTGAAAGTTTTGTCATTATTTTTTAGATTTTACAAATAGATCCTCATATGTGCAAACTCCACTTTTTCCTTTATTTCTAAATTTTATATACTATATGAGTAGACTCATCTATATTATATAAGAAAGCATGCCGAAGGGGTAAAAAATGGAGTTATCCCATTAGATTTTACAAAAATAAACTGATCCACGTGTGTCTTGGTTGTATGTGGTGAGATTAAATCATAAGATGATTGTATTGACACATCTTGTAATTGATTTGATTATTAATAAAGGTTGTTTTGATAATTATGTTTGTTTCAATATGAGATATTGAATAAATATAATAATGTCCTAAGAATGTATGACTCAATGATGTGAATATGAGAACATATGTATGTTAAGAGTATACATTCTTATCTTAGTCCCTAGTCAGATATAATTGTGGATATTAGGATGAAAATATTACATTAATACTAGTGTATGTGTGTTGACTGATGACTAAATTTCATTAGCCATGATATAGGATATTCAGTCAAACAACAAACACTTATTATAAACAAGTGTACTCGAAGACCCACTTTGAGTGTGATACATGGAAGCCAATGATGATAGAATCATACCTCAATGTGATAATAGGGGTTGTAATGTTTAGACATGTCACTATACTGATCACATGGTGTTCAGTGTGCTTTGACACTACTCAACACGACCTTGAATAAGGGTTGGCATATAAGTAGTGGTAGGGTATATTGTGACACATAAGGATCACTATGAGTGACATAGATGAAATTTGTTCCTCCAATTGGAGTGATATTCTGACCACTTGATGAGTGAGTCTGTGAAATGCATGGACACGCTCATGTGAGTTAACGTAACACATTGAGCTCATGTGTATCTCAAATAATCTACTCCATATCAAGAAATAAAGATTCAACATAAAGAGGATGATGTATCCATGCCTCAGATTCAATTTTGATATCAAAACCAAAGGGATTATACTATCACTGTATCATTGGTCATGAAATTAGGTCAAAGCTTTTCTCCAACTTCTTCAATAACTTGGTTGGAAATGAAGTCTTTCTAGATGCCAATCATTGCTTAATAAATAATAATTTTATTATGGACATTACTACCAACGTAATGTGGAGCCTATAGGGCCACACACATATAATGCACAAGGACTATAATTGTAAACATGACTAGAAATGTTCCAAGTCATATGAATTACTAAAATGTTTAGGTAATCAATGAAAATAATAACAAAATGGAATCCTATAAGGTTGGATAAAAGGTCTAAGATGATTGGTTGGATTGAAAATTATCAAATAATGTGATAAGTTGACTGCTAAATCACTGGAATTTGGTTGGAGTCACCAATCAAATGATTGATAATTAGATAACCAATTAATGTGATTAATTTATCAATTAATTAATCAATTACTTAGTTGAAGTAAAAGATCAATTTATTGATGGCATAATTCTAGAATGTTTCTATCATACTATTTGTCTATCCACGAGCATGTTGCTTTAAATGTAGGTGATGCCCTTTTATTTTCCATGGTTTTAGGAATCCTCCTTCCTTGACCCTCCTATTTAAAGGGGCATGATAGCAGGGCCACACATACACACTCTTGCATAAAAACCCTAGACTACATTATCTGGGAGAGAGAGAAGGATACAACCATGACACTAGCATGACACCAAGAAAGAGACTGCTCCTTTCCTCTGGCTAAGGGAACATGACTAGGAGTTCACATTCTTATGTGTGGCCTATGTAGAGACGCATGCGTTATTGCAAGTGAATTTGGAGGATGTATTCGAGGACCATCTAGGTATCATCATGAGTGATGCACACCATCATCTGAGAATGTCATTGCAATTACTCTACAATAAGGTATACCTAATACACCCTCATTCTGGATACATTGTTCTTGAAGAGATCTACTTGTGGGAAGCATGAATAACTTTTTTATATTTCCGCTACATTTGTTGCCTCCATGATTATTCAGAATGGTATCAGAGAACCAATCTATGATGTATGTGGATTAATTATGATGTGATCATATTTTTATGTCATTTTCTATGGTTGCATGTGTTGCAAACTATAAAACTATCAATGTGCATATTCGACTAATTTCCAAATACACTTAAGACCAATATTTTTTACATAGCATACATGGTCTACTATGGAAAAACTTAATTTTCCTCATATAGGGGCGCTACCCCTGCGTACCCTACATGGGAATGAAAAAATACTTTAATGGGGAATGTCCAACATTAAAAACGATTGCATTATGTAATATATATATATATATAATGTTTATATATAATAGTTACACCTATAGAATCATATATGTTGCCCTTGATACATGTTTTATGTGGTGGATTTATGCATGCTTATGGCCTAGGACCCTTTTGTGCATGTTGTGAATGGATATGAAAGGTTGTGCATGAATCCTTTTGTAGAAGTATTCATATTCATGTCGAGACTCATGTTTCTTCCTAAATGTCATTAATTTTATTCGCTCTAAACTCCCCTCATATGTAACCCAAGTTTCTCCTTTTACATATCATGTAATATAAGATAGGAACATATTTAGTTTTGGAGGACTTGTCATGGAGAGGCAACTAGAAGATCCAACTCCGACAAGTGTCCATCGAGCCATTCATTGTAATGCTAATCAAATGCAAGTTCATATCAAAGTTCAAATTTTGACATTGTACATTGTATGAGATTCAAAAGACAATAAATCCTTTGTGAATCTAAAGGATTACATTAGTATGGCCATAACCAATGCTTATACATTTTTGCATTGCTTTAAATCTGTGGATCATGATTGTGGATCTAATGTGTATATGATACATATTATGAGTATGTGGTGTTTATATATATATATATATATATATATATATATATATATATATATATATATATATATATATATATATATATATATAGCTGTGTGTGTGTGTTTGTGTTTGTGTGTGTGTGTATAACCCCTCAAAACATATTAAGGGATATATGCTTTCTATTATGCAACACACATGGAAACCTCAACCAACTATGTGTGGAAAGGTCAAAGTGTGGTTCAATGTCTATCTTGGGGAAGTGTTGGAATAGATATGTGGGTCTACCAAAGAAGTGTATATTCTATCGTGTTGGCCTTTGGGCTGGCTTAACTAGGTAATTTTAATTAGATTAAGTACCTGGAAGCATATAGATGAGATATGACAAAGTGTTGTGTTTCCATCTATAAAGAGTTGCATTATATGCAATTGGAAAGATTTTCCTACCTAAATAATCAAATTATTGGTAATAAACCAAAGTTGACTCACGATTTGATGAAACATAGATCTTGACTCACTAGAAGATTATTCGTTGCAATATTATGAATTAATAGTGAAGACTATTAACTTGAAGTAAAATAGTGAGATCCATATATAAATTGAAGGCCAAATTAATATTTAAAAAACCTTTTCAAATGAGTATATTGACTCGTGCAAATATTTCCTTGTAGATAACTGGATAAAAACAATAATGTTTCATTGAAATCGGTCCTTGAGAATGACAAACTTAATGGAAATAACTTCCATGACTAGTTCAAGACTCTGAAAATGGTTCTCACTCATTAGCTTAAGCTCTATGTCGTACACATGCCAATACCATAAGAACCAATTATGAATGCGCTAGGGCAGAAAGGGATGCTTATTGTAAGCATGCCAATGATGTAATAGACATAAAATACCTCATGTTGTGATCCATAAACCATGAGCTTCATAAGAAACATGAGAACATGGGAGTTATAGATATGGCCACACATGTACATAACATGTATCAAGAACATGAAAGGTAAGAGAGGTATTATGTCTCCCAGGCATTGCGTAAGTGTAACATGACAGAGGGTGATCCATTCGTACCCCATGTGCTCAAGTTAATTGTGTATATGGAAAGCCTAAAAACATTGGGATTTCATTTGAACCAAGAGTTGGACACATCTTGCAATCATTTTTTAAAATTATATAGCCTTGTCATGTAATACAACATGAGAAACTTTTTTAAACCATAGACGAAGATATTTGACATGTTGAGAACTATTGAGGCACAAATGAAGAAATATCAGCCCAAATCTAAGTTGATGGTAAACAAATGAAAAGGGAAACCCGAGGCCAAATACAAGGCAAAGAAAGTCTTTAAGGATAGACAAAAGTCTATATATTCTAAACTTCAAGAAAAAATAGGAGTGTGTAAAGAAGGCAATTTTCACCACTGTCACCATCATGTATAGTGGGAAAGGATTTTCCCTCTCTATGTAGAGGAGCTGAAGCATAAGAAGGATGTAGAGATCTCCACTTCAAGTATTAAGTTATTGAGATAAATTTATTTGATTCATTGTGATGTGGATCTCACATATGTACAAATATATATGATCTGAAAGGAAGTAGACCCTTGAATAAGGGAGAGGTGGAGATACACTTTGCAAATAGAGAAAGTGTTGGTACTACCACTATAGGAACCTACTATTTATCTATGTGAAGTGGCCTTTTAATAGAGTTAGAGAACTACTATTATGCACATGCTATAAATAAGAACATTATTTCTATTTCTTGGTTGGATGAGAATGCATTTTAATTTTATATTAAGAATGATTGATGTTCTATTTACAAAGATGAGACTTTTTATGGCAGTGCCCCTATGTCTTATGGTATGTACTTATTAGATCTTGAGACAAGTCTCTATAACATAAATACTGAGAAACATAAACTTAGTGACTCAAACAAAACCTATCTATGACATTGTCATTTAGGCCACACAAATGACAAGCACACTTCTCGACTCCATGAAGATGGATATATATACTCCTTGATTTTGAAATAATTGAGACATGTGAATCGTGTTCATTAGGCAAGACGTTGAAAGCACCTTTTACTGGTAAAAGTGAAAGGGAAAGTGACTTATTAAGACTAGTACATACTAATGTATGTGGATCTTTTGTCACAAATTCCAAATTTGGTACTTCATTAAATTTCTTGATGACCTCAATAAATATGTCTATGTGTATCTAATGAAAAACAAGTCTAAATCCATTGAAAAATTTAAGAAATTTAGGAATGAAGTAAAGAAACAACTTGCCAAGAGTGTTAAAAACACTTCAATCAGATCAAGGTGGGGAATACTTAAGCCAGGAGTTTGAGGCTCTTCTGAGACATTGTGGTATTGTATTACAATGGACTCCACATGGAACACCAAAACAAAATCGTGCATCAGAAAGAAGGAATCATACCCTATTGGACATGGTATGATCAATGATGAGTTTTATTGATCTTTAGGCTTCCTTTTGGGGATATGATTTAGAAACCAAAACATTTACATTTAACCATGTCCCTTCAAAATCAGTTCAGAAGACATCATATGAGATATGGACTGTGAAATGTCCCAATGTGTCTTTGATGAAGATGTGGGAAAGTGAAGCTTATGTCAGGAAATAATTTTCTAAAAAGCTTGGACCAATATTAGATATATATTATTTATTTGGATATCCTAAGGAAATAAATGGATGTAATTTCTACATTCCATTTGACAATGAAGTGTTTGTTTCTAAGACTGTTGTATTCCTTGAAAAAGGAATTAAATTCTAAAGGAACCATTGGGAGGGAAATAGAATTAGAAGAAGTTCAAGATCAACAAGAAAACATCAAACAATTGAGTTAGATATTGAACATGAGAAATTACAAACAATTGTGGGATCTCAAGTTCCTCATGTAACACAAGAACCTCGAAGATATAATAGGATGTGCCTTACACCAGAGAGATATGGGTTTCTCATGACTCAATAAGGTGATATGTTGGTCATGAATGATGATGAGACAACAACCTAAACTGAACACATTGAAGGACCAAATCTTGAGAAATGTCTAGAAGCCATGATATTTGAGATGGACTCCATGTACACCAACAAGGTATGGACCTTTGAGGATACATGTGAATGGGTAAAACCCATAGGGTGAAAATGGGTCTTCAAAAAGAAGACTAACATAGATTGTAATGTAGAAAATTACAAAGGGTGATTGGGTGTGAAAGGTTTCAAGCAAGCTCAAGGTGTTGACTATGATGAAACATTTTCACTAGTTGCCATGATTAAATCTAATAGGATCTTGCTTGCCATTATAGCTAATCATGATTATGAAATCTAAAAAATGGATGTTAAAACCACATTCCTTATTGAAAATTTTCTTGAGGATGTATACATGACACAACCCAAACGTTTTATTGCTCCAAATAAAGTGACAAAGGTATGTCATCTACAACAATCAATCTACGAGTTGAAGCAAGCATTCTCAGATCTGGAGTCTTTGTTCTGATGAGACAGCTAAATAGTTTGACTTTATTCAACATGAAGATGAACCTTGTGTTTAAAACAAGTATGTGGGATCATAATTGTATTCCTTTTATTATATGTAGATGAAATACTTTTGATGGGGGGTTACACACTTACTTTATAGTTGGTAAAACATGGTTGAGGAACACCTTCTCTATGAAGGACATAGAAGAAGCATCCTATATTCTAGGGATCAATATCTATAGAGATAGATAAAAAAGGCTTCTTGGTCTAAGTCAAAGTACATACATTGGCAAATCGCTCCCGTCCGCTCCCGTCCGCTCTAGGCGACTCACAGGGTGACTACGGCAAAGGCCTCGCGGCTCGGGGGAGGGGGCTTGGGCGGCTTTGGCGGCGGCCAGCGCTACCCCGCTCCCCCCGGGCCCTTGTCTTCTCGTCGGGGTCACGTGGATCGCAAGTAAGGAGTGCTGT
Source organism: Alisma plantago-aquatica (assembly GCA_963693085.1). Taxonomy (NCBI): domain Eukaryota; kingdom Viridiplantae; phylum Streptophyta; class Magnoliopsida; order Alismatales; family Alismataceae; genus Alisma; species Alisma plantago-aquatica. The sequence goes on from OY856415.1 coordinate 58,778,457, forward strand.
AAAGATCGGCTATCCTCCCATCTCTGTTCAAGCGGCGCCGACATCCGATCCCTAGGGTCTGATTTCTGACGGCGTTCACGGCGGGTGGAGGGATTGCGGTGCAGAGATAGTGTTTGCATCGTACGTCAGCGGATCCTTTTCAGCATCTCCTCCTGTCTTGTTCCTCGCGGCTCTAGCTCCCCATCCCCTTTTCACCTTAGCCGTCTGGCTGGTTTTTTTTTTTTTTTTGGCGTAGTGTGTAGTGGCAGCTTCTCTACCTATTCTAGTCACTACTGGTTAGCGTTTGTTTGCTCGCTGCTTGTCAGCATTTATCTGCTCGCTGCTTGTCAGCTTTTGTTTTGCTTGTGTCTCCATGCTGCTGTGGCTTGTTTTGTTACTTGGTTATATGGCTTCCTTTGAGATGATGATGCATCGGAGCACCGCACAGATCCAGGCCCTCTATCACTACTACACGCTCAAGTCGAAGGAATTCTTCGTGGAAAGATGCTTAAGACAGCATCAAGGAAGAAGAATCAATACGGAAGCGTTCTATTCTCGTTCCGATATGAGTTGCAGTGATGTTAACTTGATCTTTGTTTGCTCTTGCTGTATTTTTGACTCAAATTGTAGATGTCGTATGGCTTATAAGTAATGAATCGAGCCATTTTCCCTCAAAACAAAAAAGTACATACATTGGCAAATTGTTGAAAAGGTTCAACATGCAAGAGTCTAAGAGAGGAAAATCAACCATGTCACATGGAATGAGTCACTTTAGATCTCAATGTACTAGCTCATATGAAGAGAGGGAACAATTCCATATGCATCCACAATTTGATTTATCACGCATGCAATGTTATGTACATGTCCTGTAGTCTCAGATTCTTTGAGCATTATGAGTAGGTACTAGTCTGATCCTAATGAAGGTAATTGGACTTCCTTCATCCTTAAGTACTTGATAAGAAATTAGGATCAATTTATTGTTTATGGTGGTGAAGAAGATTGCTTGTAAAAGGTTACACGGATGCAAGCTTCCAAACTGTGAAGGACGGTTGTTGATTGTAATAAGGTTTTTTGTTTTTCAACAAAGGCATAGTTGTAAGATGGAAAAGTTCCAAGAAAGATATAGTGGTTGATTCTATTGACATTGAGTACATTGCTACCTCCAATGCATAAAAGTAAGCTATATGGATCAAGAAGTTCATTGGTGAATTAGGAGTAGTTCTGTCCATTGATGATGTTGCATAGTTATAGTGTGACAACAATGGATCTATTGCACAAGCTAAGGAACCCAAATCACACCAGAATTCCAAGCACATATTGTGACATTACCATTTTATATGAGAGATCATACAATGAGGAGATGTCAATATTGGAATAGTACCAACTAGAAGCAATGTTGTTGACCCTATAATGAAATTACTTTTACAATAGAAGCATGATGGTCATGTTATATAACTTGGAATGAGATTCATGAGTGAGTGGATCTAGTGCAAGTAAGAGACTATTATTTGTATGCCATGAGAGCCAATCAGATGATGATTGTAATGGAACATCTTGTATTTGATTTAATTATTAATAAATGTAATTTCAATTATTATTTTTGTTTCAATGTGAGATAATGAATGCACATAATAAAATCCTAAGGATGTATGACTCAATGACATTTGAATTCAGGCTGATGACCTGCATATGAGATCATGTGTATTTTAAGAGCATTCAATTCTTGTCTTAGTCCCTAGTCGGATATTGTTGTGGATATTAGGATGATGCTAGTACATTAAGACTAGTATATATGTTGATTGACGACTACATATCATTAGTCATAATATTAGATATCAAGTCAAACACATAGGTACTTGTTATGAACAAGTTTACTGTATAGACCCACTTTGAGTGTGATACATGGAAGCCAACAATGCAAATCAAAATTATACCCCAATGTGATAATGATGGTTGTGGTCTCTACACCTAAAGTCACTATATAGTTCACATGTTGTTCAACGTGCTTTAACACTACTCAACCCAATCTTGAATAAGTGTTACCATACAAGTGGTGTTTGGGTACATGTGATACAGGAGGATCACTATGAGTGACGTAGATGGAATTTATCCCTCGCATTGGAGTTATATCATGGACACTTGATGAGTGAGACTATGAATTCATGACCATGTTCATGTGAGTCAACACATGATATTGAGGTCACATAAATCTCAAATAGTCTTTGCTAGATCAAGAAACAAAAGTTGAATAATGAGAGGATGACATTTCCATGCCTCCAATTCAATCTGTATATTAGACACAGAGTAATAATACAATCATTATAACAATGTTCATGATATAAGATAAAAGTTGCAACATAGAAAAACCTAGCTTCTTGACTCTAGAAACCCTAATCACATAGATAACAGATTGGTATGCTTGGATATATCTAGAATTGAGAAAACAAGGTTATGAATGGACCATAATACACATGTTTATACCCTAATGAATATTTAGTCCGCATAACATGAATAACCCAAAGGTACCCTGACCGTGCTTTGCATAAGTCAATGCTAATGAGTTGATGACCTAATATACAAAACTTGACCCAAGATTTCATACATGTCGATGAGGTGTATGCGATGCATAGTAATGTTGCCCTAAACCCTAAGATATAATCATCTAACCCAAACATGTACATTCTTGGTGACATCCATAATGTTAGTAACATTTGGTGTCATAATCATATAACACATATAAATCCACATATACTAGATCGAATCACCTAATGATGGGTCCATATGTAAATGGGTTCATATGTCACCTTATTCACTAGTATACATATAATGACTAGGATGTGCATGATTATTAGTTTGTTATGAATCATGTAGACAATAACATGACTAATAGATATAGTGTGATAATAGTTAAATATTTAATATAAATAGAAATTAGTAATGTGCCATCATAAAATTTAATGTTGAATTAATGAACTTAAGGGGAGGAGTAAGTAAAATATGGAACTTTGTGCAAGAAAATACACCATTACCTTTGCAATTACTAGATGAGAATAATAAGAGTCTAAGTAATAAAATGTTGAAAATAAATCTTGATATATAATATCATTAATAATATAATTGTGATAAACCCTAATTTTACTATAAGACATATATGGAAATATCAAAAGTTAATTCTAACCTTAAAATCTTATTCCTTGGGTCCCAATTAGCTTGGGTTCTAGGTTTTAGAATAATTGAATAATCCTAGATTCCCTAATATTATTAAGGAAATAAAAGATAAATAAGTCTAAAAATATTAAATAAAATATTCCACGACTTTAAGAAGCAAAAACTAATGTTATATTAGGAATATACATGTTTTAATTAGCTTTATTATGAATTTTCATCATATTTGAACATTCTAGACCCCTCAACTAACTAAAGAAATAAAATATGTAAAGAAAATCATAAAATATCAAATATTTACTACATTGATATCAGTTTTCCTAATGTTTCATGGTTTTATCTGTCACATGATCTTTGCTATTTGTAGAATTAGTCTTGGCAGTCTAATTTTTATTGCATGGTCAGTCGGCTTTCTTCTTCCTTGACTTTCCTTTCTTTCCCATGCCCCCAAGATACGAGGCTTCCCAATTTGATTTCTAGTCTATTTTTCCTCTTCTCTTAGCATTTTACCACAATTTCTCCACCAATGCTTTCCTTATAGGGTTCTGCAAAGTTTGGTCCTAGATTTTCTAGGGTTTTATAGCCCTAGCCCTATATGGGCTCCCGTCTCCCTTTCTTGTCATGTTTTGTTTTCTAATTCTGATCCTTGTCCTTGCGACCCTTTGAGGGTATTAATAGTTCACACTCTAACTTGAAGGATCTTGATAACTCATCTTCAGTTACCCTTTTCACCCCCCCTGTCACACACCTCCATCACCCAAACTCTGGTGGCCTTTGTGAGGACTTGGTGTTTGTCAGTGAAGGTCTTTCCATGGCGTGGCGTGATTTATGACCATAATATCTCGTTGCAACTCCACATACCTTTTGGCACCTTTGATTTCCTTATTGTTGTGGTATTTTATTTTTCTCTCTTTCTATGATACTTTTCATACATGGATTAATTCTCAAGATTTCATCATTGTTTATCATGTTTTCTTCAAGGAAGTTCTTAGAGTCTAGCTTTGACCATGTTGGCTCACTCATTTTGGTGTTTTCTATTCTTTCCCTTTATGCTTGGGGCCAGCAATGACAGGAGGTGATTTAGGTACTTAAGGTTTCCCATCCTTGTTGACATTGTTTGTTTGGTTTAGAAGGAGGCTAGGAAGATGATGGACATCTTCATTGTTGTCATCCCCCCTTTATTAACGAGTTTGGATCTTGGTCTTAAGCTATAGAGGTAGTGTATTCTCATGGTTTGAATGCATTTTTTCTAGAAAGGAAGATACCGATTTTTAGTGTGATGAAATTTGCCCTCTACATGATTTGTATTTATCACACTTTTATGTGATGTATCATCTTTTTTGTCTTTTGGGTCGATTTAATCCATGTGCCTAGACTCTGTAGATCTGGTTGAGTTGGGTTCCACCTCTCTAAGGGGATAATAGTTAAGTGCATTTTTAGAGACTTCTAGCCGGAGGGTACTATAAAAATTCTAATAAATTATATATGGTTTAGAAAAATAAAGCAAGATATACTTTTGCTTTGGTGATTATTCTCCATCCAATGGTATAGGTTTATTCTATTAGTACCAACATAACATAAATTTGATTTAAAGGATTTTTCCAAATTAGATAGATTCTATAAAATTCACATCTAAAGATAAACAAGTCAGACAAATAAAGTAAAATATCATCTAGATTTAGGAAAGTATAACCTATGATATGGCACAAATTTTAATGACCTATTTTTTTTTGTCAGCAAAAACTCGTGGGGCCTTTTTTCATTTTTTTGGTGATGATATGTATAGTGCATTCCATTTCTCAAATGAGAAATGAAACAAAATAAGAAAAGGAGTATATATCTATACATTGTATATCATATCTAACAAGGATCAATCGTATGTATCAAACTATCAATACTCTATACAACTCCTTCCTCCCATTCAACTAAGATCTTCATACAGAAGCATCTTCCATAACCTAATCAGCATCTAAAGACAGGAACTCTCCTTATATCAGACCATTCAAAAATGGAAAAGTTAGGATCTTTTCCATAGCTGAGGATATGTTGGCAACAATAGTGATCATCACCATAGAGTCTATCAACAACAACAGAATATAGAAACCCCATAAAACATATGCTTTTAGGGCTTAGACATCAAGAAAAGAAGAATCAGACAAACTGCAATCACATACAGAGAATCAGAAAAACTTCAGACACTAATAGAGATTGAAAGACTTCAGAATAGAACCAAAAAATCTTAAGACATCAACAGAAGATATAGAATTAATCACCCTAGACAATCATAGTCCATCAAAATTTTCTTCAGAATGACAACAAAATCTTTATACATCCCATGATGAACTCTCATGTTGCTCTCCATGCAACCATAGTACATTATATGGGGGTTGTAATACTTGTAGAATAGTTCTTCATATTAACAAGCTCATCCCTGCATGAAGGAATCACATCAATCTTCTTTTCAAAACAATCTTGGTTCCATAAGATCTTAATAAAAGGGCAATCATAAGAGACATGGTAAGTGTCCTCATATCTATTCATACAAAGAAAGTAGATATATGCGATAGAAATTCCCCTTCTCCTAGTATAGTTAGATGTAGGTTTGCCTTCCAAATATGAATAACGCAGTTAACTTGGCATTTATAGCTCCATATCCATTCAAAGATAGGATCCTCATCACCTTTCTTCATGATAATCTCACATATTAGTTTGATATTAGACTCCTTTTTACCATAATAAGTCAGGTGATCCCTATCACTTAGACTAGGTAGGTAATCAACTAACACAGAAGATAAGGTAGTAGACCATCTGCTCACATGAACTTTCCATTTTTTATTAGAGATAATAACATTCAAAGGATAACTAAAGGGAAGACCCAACCAAATAATCATCTCTTTCCCAATTATATCCCCTAAAATTTTTGAAGCACACCAAGGATATTGCCAAAGCAAGAAGCTATCCCCCGAACCAATATTGAAAGTAATAAGGGGAAGAAGAACATTCCTTATTCTCAGGATGTTGTTAAATAACCATGAATGGTTAGAAGATTCTTCAACAGTCTAAAAAGAACTTTTCTTGAGATATTTCTCCCCACCCATATGACCCACAAAGTATCCTTCTTACGAGCCACATTCCAAGCATTCATAATAAGACCTGATTTAGCAATGTCTTTTCTTTTCCTCAAACTAAGACCCCCTTCCTTTTTTGTAAGAGTAACAATATACCATTTAATTAAATGTAAGTTACGTTTATCTTTAGTCTGCCCCCACAGAAAGTCCCTAGAGATGCAATCAATTTTTTCAAGATTGGAGCTAAGAATTGGAAAGGATAAGACCCAATGTAAATACATGGAAGATAATGTAGACTTGATAAGCTCAATCCTTCCTATAAGAGAACGAAATTTGGCTTTCCAACTTTCCATACATTTTTTTTATTTTTTCAACTAGATATGAACAATGCTTCATGGATATCTTCCCAATGAACAAAGGTATACCTAGATAATTGGAATTATCTAGGTAACCAATAATAATGTCAAGAATCTCAGACATTTTAACCCCATTTGCCTTCTTACTAGAAAAAATAGATCTCTTCATAAGATTAATCTTTAAACCAGACACATAGCCAAAATTGTCAAATAAGTTTCTAATATTAGAGGCACTATCCTCATCTACTTTAGAAAAACCATCAAATAATCAACAAAAATGGGATGTGAACAATAGAGACCCTTTGATACTCAAATAGGTGAAATAAGCGTCTCACAATCAACCTTCTTCATCATCTCACTGAACCCCTACATTACTAAAACAAACAAGTAGAGATCTACAGGGTCCCCCTGCCATACTCCATTCATAGGCCAAATAGAATTCATAGGCTCACCATTGACTAGAACTTGATAGAAAGTCGAATACAAAACAACATCAATCCACTGAATCCAAGTAGAAGGAAACCCCATGTTATTCATATCAAAAAGATATAAAACCAATTCACAAAATCTTAGGCCTTGGAGATATCATCCTGAATACACATATAAGACCCTGAAGCTTTCTTTAAATCACTTAAAATTTCATTGGACATCAAAATAGCATCTTTTATGATCCTTCCATTAATAAAAGCAAGCTGATTTACATCAACAATAGAAGGCAAAACCAATTGAAGTATGTTACATAAAATCTTCAAAATTGTTTTGTATAAGGTGTTACACAAAGAAATAGGTCAACAATTGGATATAAGAGACTATCCAAATATTTTAGGACTAGGGTAATAAATGTCCTGTTAGCCTCCTTCAAAAGAAAACCATTAGAAAAAAAATTCAAGAACAACATTAACAACATCATTACCAATAACATTCCAAGATCTTTTATAAAAAGGCCCATTAAACCCATCTAGGCCTGGGGATTTGTCATCATCTAGATTGTTCACAATAACTTCAATGTCCTTTCTAGTGACCTTACCAATGAGACCCTCACGTTGAGAAGAAGAAAGAGTATCCACGTTCTAAGGACCTAACCATACACCTTTAGGATTTTCACTCTTACAAAATAACTCAAAATAGAATCTATGGATAGCCTCCTGACGTGTATTTTACTACGCGCTTAAACGCAAGTATACGCGTCGAGTAATATAGACCTTTGTGAGGCCCGAGTCGAACACAGGGATACGTGAATTATTGGAGACTCCTACTAACTAATTGCAATCAGCTAGGCCGGATGACAAAGTAGGGTTTGTTGTCGAAATTAAAAGAAAATAAAATGAAACAAAGAAAACAATCAATTAAAGGTTAATTTAATCAATTCAAAAGGGTATCTTTAGGATTGCGGTTTCACCGCAGGTCAACGTTGTATTAGGTTTTATATAATTCCTCACTCTTCTCTCTCTATCCGGGTAGTGGCCTGAAAACAGAATTACCCACTGTCGTGGTGTAATTCACTACTTAGGTTTAGGTTGATTCCACCGTCGTAGTAATCATTCCCCTAAACTAAGCGCATTACGAACGATCTCTCAGTTTCCACCATTAATTTTACACCTCCTTTGTCAAGGGATTTATCGGTTAATGTAGGTTTTGTCTCTTTTCAACCGTTAATCCTTCTGTCGAAGTGATTAAGGGCATTAAGTTATTATTATGGTGATCAGGCGTAACAATATATATGGAGAAAACGAAACTATACCATGGATTTAAGAGAGAAGATATGACTTATTAATATAAAACTGTCATACAATGCATTCCCGGGCTACTCCCGGTCCTAAAGATGGAGGGTTTTAGCCTCGCATGTTCATCTTGCACAAATACATGGTAGAAATTGGGGAATTCATAAGAAAAACGTGAATTAAGTGGGAAAACCCCTGAACGGAGAAGAACTGGTGGATCCTTTGCGTAGAACACGAGCTTTCCCGCCTCTCGGTGGTGAAATTCGTCTTCGGCAGCGTCCGGATCGACAGGGATGAGCTTCTGGCCTCCGTTCTCCTTTTTCTCGCTTCTTGGCACTTGTGCAATGGCAAATTCGCTCCTTTTTCTCGTGTCGGCGGCCGTCATTAGGTATAAGTCCCTAATTAGGTCGTCAAATAACTCCAGCCATCCGATTGAGATCAAAACGAATCCAACGCATATCTGCCGGCGTCAATACCATCGACGAGGGTCGATGGTATCGACCCAGCGTATTAGCGGTAGCCTTCTTTTCTTTTCGTCTAAGTGCCTGTGTCCATCTCGATACCATCGACTAGGGTCGATGGTATCGACTCTCTTTAGTGTCGGTTGTTGTCTTTTAGCGACGCTGTAGCCTCAATGTGTCGATGGCATCGACTTGAGTCGATGGTATCGACTCTGTGCTGCTCCTCTCGGCTGGCAACCTGTGGCTTGGTCGATAGTATCGACTTCCGTCGATGGTATCGACGGAAGCAGATACTTGTTTTTCCTGAAATTCCACAACAAGACCAAGTAAATCCACACAAATTATGATAATATGATAAATAATGCTCAAAATAGTAAAACAAAGGGGATTTGACATAAAATGATGGCAAAGACCGAAATGAGTGAATTATGCAATATTATCCATAAAAAATGACTAATTAGAGCATAAAACACATATGAAAAAGGTCTATAAATGCGACTCAAAATCATCGCATCAAACTCCCCTAAGCTTAAACATTGCTCGCCCTCGAGCAACTAATCCTTAGAATAGAATTGCAGATGTCAACTAAAAATCAACACACCAACCCAACATCCCATGTGACTCCCACTAAACATTCTCAAACCGGCCTTCTCTAACCACAGAACAGTAATTACCCTAAAGGCGACAATAATCATCCATAAAAGAAATTATCCTTCAAACCGATGAACACTATCACATAAGGCAGTTAACATAATAAAATTCGTCGATTCAGCATTGGTGCATCTTGTGATCGCCTACACTACATTGCTCGCCCTAACTACCATCTACATGGAAGCAGTTCTCCTGATAATCATTAGTGAGGAGAAATTCATGGTGGCCTACCAATCCGAGCAACGGGTGGATGGAAATGGGTGGTTCATGGAAGAACTTGGAAGTATTGTACAAATTCAACATGCATAAAACAAAATGTCCTAAATGATGCAAATGCACATTAGAAATGCCCTAATGCCTAAAATTGGGTGAAATGATGCGTGCACTAACCTTCCACCCCAAAATGAGATGGAAATCTAATTAAGCCACATGTACTCAATTTTCCTGTAATGCGAGTGATATCATGTTCCTTTCTCCCTCTTATTCCACTTCCTTCTAAATTCTCTTTTTTTTTCTTTATTTCAGAATTTCAGAATTTTTTTCTTCACTTTAGCCCACGTATCCATAATTGCTTAGAGATAAGTGTATTGGGCCATTTATTTCATGCTTGGAAATCTTTGCAATATTTCGAAGGTATGGAACAGTTTAGATCACTTTTGAGGAAAAATTGAGATACATGGTGTACTTTATGCATGAAAATCATGAGTGCAACTACATGGCATGCACCTAAAGGTAATGTGCATGAATCCCTATATTTTTTTTATGCAAACGTATGGAAAATATCAATGCAAGTCCTATCTAAATGCTATGCACACAAGAAGGAATTGAAACTGCACTTTACTTCCAATTCTTAGGTGGATTATGGAAAAATGACGTGGAATGATCACAAGATTAAATGACTGAACCTTAGAAAGATATTATGTGTCCCTCCTTACTGGCATGTGTAGTGGTTTGGAGGGTTCTCTCTCTTACATCCAATTAAGGTCTCATTACCATTTGGTTAGGTTAGGCTCAAACAACCGTTACTATCCACTTTTCATGAGTCAAAAGGAGTATAGGTGTGAAATGTTGTTTTAAAGTTGACATAATCAATCATTTTCATAGGATAAGTTCCCCAAGGACAACCAAGTCAAGCTATCCAAAGACACAAAAATTTTCAAATTTCCCTTAAATTTCCCATGAATTAACAGCAAGATGACAAACATTTACGACATCCACAGTTACACTAGATAGCACGTGGATCCTACCAAAACTAAAAATGCAAGAAACAAATAACAATGCTAAAAACTTAAAAACAACAAAAGAAAAGATAGAGCTGTTCCATCTACCCCCCTAAGCTTGAATTCGACTATGGCCTCATAGTCAAAAACAATCTTAAGAGTGGAACAGAGATACCCTTATCATTCTTGTAGAGGCGGAGGTGGGTACTGTGGGGCCGTAGGATCCCAAGAAGGATACTCCCCCTGGAAGCTCGGATCGTAATGGGTCCTCGGCGGAGGCTGTGGATAGCCTCCAAAGTAGCTCTGACTCCAGTAGTGGTCATAAAAGGGCTCATGTTGCATCTCCATCCTTTGCAACCGGTTGTGTATCTGCTGTTGGTTGTCGAGGAGGAGACGTTCATTCTCGAACATCGCCCTTTGGTTGTCAAGTAACCGGTTCGTAGTATCCTGAATGCCTGTATACATCTCTAGAAGCTGCTGTTGTGTCTGATGTATGTCCTGCAGCATCGTATACATTCCCTGCATTGAGTAGGCATCCTCGCCTGGCTGCGAGGGCTGTGGTGATGGCGGCGGGGGCTGGGATGATGAAGACGCACCCAGATGCATCCTAGGATGCTTCCGTGGTGCTACTCGTGCGCGAAGAGGTGTGAAAGCCTCCTCTTCCTCCTCAGCCTCGCCTTCTTGGTCATCGTTACCGCCTTCTTCTTCATCGGACTCGACGGCTATGATCGGCCACCGGAAGTGCTGTGTGCCCTCGATGTGGAAGACGGCGTCCGGCAGTGCGCACTCCTGATAAGCATGGTTGACGTGGCAGTGTGTGTACGCCAACCCATCCCGGAGAAGGATAAGGTTTGAACGGTGCAGATGTTGCACATTCACCTTACTCCTCGTGGAAATTGGAGTCATGGACTGTAAATTCAGCCCCAAGTACATCGCCAATTTGGTGATGAGCCCACCAAAATGGATCAGAGCCTTCCTTGTACTCCTCTTCACCGCCAGGACGCGCTGCACAAAGAACGCACCCCAGTTGCATTCTTGTCGCTTCAGGAGCATGTAGAGGAAGAAAAGATCGCTCTCCTGAAACTTTCTCAATGCTAAATCGCTCCGAGCAAATAACGTAAGGCTCAACATCCGGTGTAAGACCCGGACGAAGGGATGCTCGAAGTCCGCTACCGCAGCATTATGGTAGCTCACTGTCTTTCCCGCCGGCACTGTGACTAGCTCGGCGAAGATCTTGTCGTAGTCGGTGTGGGAATCTAGGCGCCGGTGATCATGTTGGGAGTGGTTCCAGTTAAAGATGTTGTTGAACTGCTTAAGAGTGATGTTGTAGTTGATGTTGAACAGTCGGAACGATACCCGACCCTTGATCCACTCACGATCCGATGCAACCACGTCGTTGGGCACGACGCAAACGTCGAGGGACGCCATAAACTCCGCCACCAATTCCTTGTAGGTGGGCCATTCGCTGAAGAACGGCTGCCCATCCGCATGGCGCTCCAGCTCGCCTGGCCTTATGCTGGTGTGGCGTACTTGACCCTTCAGTACATAGGCCAAGTTGGCCTCGAATCCAAGATCGCGGATCATTCCCCGGTCCACATACCGGGTCGGCTCAATCTTCCGCTTCATGATTTCCTCAAAGACCTTCCTCACCTCCGCGGATGGGTGAACCAGGCACGGACGTGAGACTGAAGCAGTAGGGGGTGGAACAAACTCCACGATCTCCATAGGATTCGCACTCGAGGACGATGATCCGGCGGCATGCACCATTATTGCAAGAAAGATGGGATTAGAAGAAGAGAGCTCGGGGAAGATGGAGAAGTGATTCTCCGCTCGGTGAAGATCCTTGCTCGATGTTGCTGCTCTTCAGTTGCTCGAGGGCTCGTAGAAGTGCTCGGCGCAAAGGAGGAAGTTTGCTCTGAAGGTGTGACGTCAAATGACGTTGCAATTCTCCTTATATAGACTTGGTCGGCGCTACTGTTGACCCGTCGATACCATCGACGTGGGTCGATGGTATCGACATGTCTCGATGCTATCCGCCTCCCTCGCGAGTATCGACGGCTGACGATTGCTGGATCGTGAAACCCAGATTGCTGACCTTTCGATACCATCGACGCAAGTCGATAGTATCGACGCAGCACCCGGATCGCTGGCGTGGACTTCACAATCACCGTCGATGTCTTTGTGCGGATCGGTGACATGGATGTCGATACCATCGACGGGTGTCGATGGTATCGACTTGACTTCATTGCGACACCGCCACTTTTTCACTTCAACCTGTGACCATGTCGATACCATCGACGAGGCCGTCGATGGTATCGAGTTGATTGAGACAAATCATTCTGAACTTCTCTAGAGATCTCGATGGTATCGACTGGCATGTCGATACCATCGATGATTATTGCACAACCTGCCTGTAGGTCTGTCGATACCATCGACGGGACCGTCGATAGTATCAACGCAGAGCGATTTTTGCAGCTGTCAACCTGAACCTATGTCGATACCATCGACGCGTGTGTCGATGGTATCGACCCTCCCTGTGCCTGCACATTGAACAAACGGATCAAGGTATCTTATTTACACTAGAATTTAAACTAAATGAAAGCAATCTATGACTATAATTAAACTATCCTAATGTACCAATGGTTGGGTTGCCTCCCAACAAGCGCCCTTCTTTAACGTCTTAGCCTAGACGGTATGAAGCTCACCATCTTTTCACATTGGAGACTGCGCTTAGATGATCATGCGGTAATTTGAATTCAACTCGATCTCCTCCAATTCCCAAGGACAAAGTACCTCTCCCTAAGGCAGTCATGACATCTGCCATTGCTTGAAACGGCCTCCCTAAGAGAATTTCACAGCTTTGGAGTGGTGGCATATCCATGACGACAAAGTCCACCGGAAATATGAATCTATCCACTTTGACTAGAACATCTTCACATACACCATAGGGTCTCACGGTAGACCCATCTGCCAATTCAATTGTTGCGGCTGACCTCTTTATCTCTTTTAACCCCAGCTTTTGAAATGTCGCCAAAGGCATGAGATTTATGCTAGCGCCAGAATCACATTGCGCTTTTGGAAAATGTTGACCACCTATTGAGCACGGAATGTAAAAACCTCCTGGGTCTTTTCTCTTGTTTGGTGACCTCCCATGAATCATAGAGCTCACCGTCTCATTCATCCGACAAATATCATCGACTTTTATTCGCCTCTTCTTATTTATGATTTCTTTAATGAACCTCCCATAGGCGGGTACTTTCTCAATCATCTCCACTAACGGAACGTTGATATGGAGTTTTCATAATATCTCCAGAAATTTCTTAAAGTGACGATGCTCTTTCTTTGACTTTGGATTGACCGGATCCGAAACATCAGCTGCATCAACACGCCTGTGAGGTGGCACATAAGCGCTTTTCGGGGGTACCTCCCCTAAGCTTGCTTCAATCACTCCCTCCGACGTGGCTTTTGGCGAGACATCCTCAATAGTAGCAGCTTGTTGTGGTTCCTCTCTCGCCTTAGATGTCTCCACATGTGCACAAACAACTTGCACTTGTTCTTCCTGCCTAGGTGGAGATACAATATTCACAACTCTTTGTGATTTTCTGAAGAAAGGGTTTCCGCCCGACAATCCATAGTACGTGTGTGGATATGGTATCGCCGGTGTTGCATTCACATTGAAAGTCATTTTTCTTTCTTCTACAGCTTCTTGCACCTGAGATTCCTCATTTCTTACCACAGACATGTACTTAACCTGATGATGTGCTTGGGCCACGTTCGCATTCTCTGCTGGTTTCTGTTGATTGGCGTGCTTGATGGCCGCCACTTCACTTGAAATCTGAGCCACAGTGGTTTCTAATGCCCGCATTTGTGCTCCATGGCTTTGCAGCGTCTGCCCAAACTTGGTTATAATATCACCTTGAGACTGCAATTGTTTACCAAACATGGCCATCATCTCTTGGTTTTGCTGGACCATTTGACTTAGTAATTCGGTGTTCTTATCCTCGGCTCTTTGCTGTGGCTTGGCATCCGGATCCTGCAGAAAATTATTTGGATCCTTCCATGAGAATTTTTTATCCTTCCTCCATGCATAGTCATTGTTTATATAGCCCAGTTGTTGCATGAATTTCACTTGGGCCTCCTCATCTTCAGATGCATCTTCCTTAGTTAGCAGCTTCTTAGCTAGAAGATCTAACTTATCGTTTAGCTCCCTAACTATTCTGGATTCACCAGCAGCCTTGACCTGCTCCACAGCACCTCTGTCACCCCATGACTGTTTCCTAGCCATGTTCTTTAATATCTCCCAACATCTGGTGTCTGTATTATTCAAAAAGAATCCAGATCCTGCAGAATCAAGGTTACTTCTATCGTGCTCAGAGAGAGCAAAATAAAAGATCTTCACCTACGTCTCTTTATCCAACCCATGATGTGGGCACCTCCTCAGCATAACCTAAAATCTCTCCCAGGTCTCAGAATATGTTTCACCCGCCTGTTGGGTGAAATTGTGAATCTTCCTAATCATGTCGTTGGTCTTCTCAGGAGGGAAAAACCTCTCGAAGAAAACCTCCACCATATGATCCCATGATTCAACGAACTCATCATCGAGGTTATGAAGCCACTCTCTTGCCACTCCTGCCAAGGAACTTGGGAATAACTTGAGGTACAAAGCATCTTGTGCGAATCGGTCGATCTTCACCATGTCACAGTTCTCCACGAACTGGCTAATGTGTGCAACTGGGTCCTCATTCTTCAGCCCGTGAAATGCATTAGATTTTACCAAGTTGATCAATGCCGGATCGATCTTATATGTTGGTATGTTGACCGCCTGCTTCTTTATAGGCCCCTTTGAAGCTGATGAAGAAGACGCTTTGATCTTCTCCCATATCGTCTGTGGTTCGGCCATTTCTTCTGCTTGCTCTTGCTCAGATTCAGAATCTATATCGCTTTGGTGCTCTTGCTCGTAGTACTCCTCGTCCTCAGGTCCCGGAGGTGGAACCTCGGGTGTGCGATTGTTGTAGTCTGTACTACGTGTATGCACCATATACACAGTACCTGAAATGAGAAAATTTGAGTTCAGTACTATGCTTGAACGAGTAAATACAATTATAAAGAAATTTAGGAATATTTAAAGTTGTTTCAAAATAAAATAAAAAAATGTGGCCTAGAGTGGCCGCTCTTAGCACTCGAAGTGCCAACAATTCGCCGTATCCCCGGCAATAGCGCCATAAACTTGACGTGTATTTTACTACGCGCTTAAACGCAAGTATACGCGTCGAGTAATATAGGCCTTTGTGAGGCCCGAGTCAAACACAGGGATACGTGAATTATTGGAGACTCCTACTAACTAATTGCAATCAGCTAGGCTGGATGACAAAGTAGGGTTTGTTGTCGAAATTAAAAGAAAATAAAATGAAACAAAGAAAATAATCAATTAAAGGTTAATTTAATCAATTCAAAAGGGTATCTTTAGGATTGCGGTTTCACCGCGGGTCAACATTGTATTAGGTTTTATATAATTCCTCACTCTTCTCTCTCTATCCGGGTAGTGGCCTGAAAACAGAATTACCCACTGTCGTGGTGTAATTCACTACTTAGGTTTAGGTTGATTCCACCGTCGTAGTAATCATTCCCCTAAACTAAGCGCATTATGAACGATCTCTCAGTTTCCACCATTAATTTTACACCTCCTTTGTCAAGGGATTTATCGGTTAATGTAGGTTTCGTCTCTTTTCAACCGTTAATCCTTCTGTTGAAGTGATTAAGGGCATTAAGTTATTATTATGGTGATCAGGCATAACAATATATATGGAGAAAACGAAACTATACCACGGATTTAAGAGAGAAAATATGAATTATTAATATAAAACGGTCATACAATGCATTCCCGGGCTACTCCCGGTCCTAAAGATGGAGGGTTTTAGCCTCGCATGTTCATCTTGCACAAATACATGGTAGAAATTGGGGAATTCATAAGAAAAACGTGAATTAAGTGGGAAAACCCCTGAACGGAGAAGAACCGGTGGATCCTTTGTGTAGAACACGAGCTTTCCCGCCTCTCGGTGGTGAAATTCGTCTTCGGCAGCGTCCGGATCGACAAGGATGAGCTTCTGGCTTCCGTTCTCCTTTTTCTCGCTTCTTGGCACTTGTGAAATGGCAAATTCGCTCCTTTTTCTCGTGTCGGAGGCCGTCATTAGGTATAAGTCCCTAATTAGGTCGTCAAATAACTCCAGCCGTCCGATTGAGATCAAAACGAATCCAACGCATATCTGCCGGCGTCGATACCATCGACGCAGGTCGATGGTATCGACCCAGCGTATTAGCGGCAGCCTTCTTTTCTTTTCGTCTAAGTGCCTGTGTCCATCTCGATACCATCGACTAGGGTCGATGGTATCAACTCTCTTTAGCGTCGGTTGTTGTCTTTTAGCGACGTTGTAGCCTCAATGTGTCGATGGTATCGACTCTGTGTTGCTCCTCTCGGCTGGCAACCTGTGGCTTGGTCGATAGTATCGACTTCCGTCGATGGTATCGACGGAAGCAGATACTTGTTTTTCCTGAAATTCCACAACAAGACCAAGTAAATCCACACAAATTATGATAATATGATAAATAATGCTCAAAATAGTAAAACAAAGGGGATTTGACATAAAATGATGGCAAAGACCGAAATGAGTGAATTATGCAATATTATCCATAAAAAATGACTAATTAGAGCATAAAACACATATGAAAAAGGTCTATAAATGCGACTCAAAATCATCGCATCACCTCACTGATATCATTCTGATCATGAACCAACTCTCCATTAACAATCAAGCTACTGATGTTATTTATATTGTGATGCTCTTTCAAAGAAGAATAAAAAACTTTGTATTAGAATTCCCATTTTTCAATGACTACACCTTGGACTTCTGCCTTAGAAAAGACTCTTCAATATCACATAATTCCTTTATCTTCAATCTCAAATTCTTAGCATTAGCTCTATTTATATCATCTAAAGGAGATAGATCAACAATCCTTTGGGCTTCCAGAGCATTGTCTTGAACAATACTAGCTTCTCAATTAAATATCCCATAGACTTCTTGTTCCACTTTTTAAGCTTCTATTTTAAATTCCATAGTTCTCTATACATCTTAAATATGGAAAACCCACATTAATATTCCATGCCTTCTCTGTAATAGAATAAAAACCTTCTAAAGAGGTCCAAGCATTCACAAACCTGAATGGATTATTGATCTTTGTAGGATTTCCAATAGTCAAGAAGATCCTTCTATGATCACTGATAGTATTAGATATATAATCTCCATGATAGACATTGAAGATAGATAAAAAATGATTTTTGTATAGAATTTTATCTATTTTGGAAGTGATAAAGTCCTCCCCATCTTGATGATTATCCCAGGTAAAATATGGTCCTCTCAAATCCAATTCATATAACCCGTTGTCCAACATAAACCCATTGAAATCATCCATATAATTTTTAAAAGGAGGCTGTCTACCTATCTTCTCACACACCTTCCTCATAGAGTTGAAATCACCCAAAATAACTCACAATTCAAAGATAGATGAATTAATATTCAATAAGAAATACCAGAGTGTGTATCTATCTAAATCATCATGTGCCCATAAACTGCAGTGAGTAGAAAAGAAGATTCCTCAGTCTGAACTTTATAATGAACAACTTGATCACATTCACCAAGCTTAAGGATCTAGCAAGAATCCTCTTTTCAAAGCACTATTACTCTCCCAAGAGCATGAGAATCATGATTCAAAAACCATTTAAATTTAGGAAAGAACTTATTCATGAATTTATTCAATTTTTGACTAAGAAGCTTAGACTCACTAATAATAAAAACATGGATATTCGAGCTCCTAAATTCCCTTTGGATACCAGAGATTTATTAGAAATACCTCTAACATTCCAACAAGAAACATTCATTGAAAGATTCAATTAATACCCTATGTTGTTGAGCTACCAACCTCAATCATCAAAACCTTCACTAATAATTTCTAGCCCTATGAATTTGTTCTGCATATGAGAAAATATAGAGTTCGAAACCCTATGAAGGATACCCACTGAAGGCTTCGCAGTACATTTTGGGGGAGATTTACGTATACTCCTAACCTTTTGAGGAATCTCAAAATAGACTTTTACATCTACATTGTTGGTATAGTATGCCCAGAGAGCCAATCATATGATGATTGCGATGAGGCATTAGATACCTGATTTGATAATGATAAAGGTAATTCCATCTATTATGTTTGTCTCACTCATGATATGTTGAAACGTACATGATAGATGTCTAAAGAATGATGTGACTCGATGACATATGTCTTCAGGTTGAGGACCTGAACAATGAGACCATATGTATGATAAGAGTACATACATTTTTGATATATCCCTAGTGGGATATTACTATGGAAACAAAATAGAGAATAGTAATACATATGACTAGAGTGTGTGTTGACTGATGACATAGTCTCATTAGTCATTATATATGATATCAAGTCAAGCACACAAATATATATTAGAGAACAGTATATCAGACAAACCCACCGTGAAAGTGATACATGGATACCATGGAATGATAGTCACAATCGTCTCTCATAGTGATAGTGATTCTTAGATCTGAAATCACTACACTCATCACATGTGATTGGGTACACTTTGACATTATCAAACATAATCCTGAAACATGGATTGTTATAACAATGATGATTGAGTGACTTTCACACATGGTGATAGACTGTGAGTGATAGAGATGGGATTTTTCCCTCCTACAAGGAGTACGATATCCAAGGCTCCTTGATAAGAAAGGCTGAGAATTGTATGGCCATACTCGTGTGATTTAATATATGATATGTGAACTCACATGCATCTCATAAAGTATGCTCTATGTCAAGGAACATGGATTGAATGTTGAAAAGGATGACGTTCCATGCCTCGAGTTCAATCTGGATGTCAGAGACAAAGGAACTATACGATCACTGTAACACTAATAACAGATTTTAGGTTGAAGTTGTTCTTTAACTTTCTAAGTTACTTGGGTAGCAATCATGAGTTCCTAGATTTTGCTCATTGCTTGTGATGTCATAAGTTGTTATAAACATTCATTGCCAATGTAAATTAGAACCTGTAGGGTCACACACATAGGTTACCCCTAGAAGAGGAGATTGTCCATGAATGATGTTTAGATTGAGACTAAATGTGTTCGGGTACTCAACTAAACATGCAATTGAATGACTAGACTCAGAACTATCAAGTTCAAGTGTTGAACTAGCTGGTTAGAGTGTGAGGTCGATTGGAGACTGCATTGGCAATGTCAGGACTGCCAACCGATCAGTTCACCCTTGTGAGCCGATCGACTTGTGTGAGCCAACCGACCAGTTCACTTGGTGAACTAGGTGGCTCATAGTCCTGCCAATTGTGGAATTAAAGATTCACTCAGTCAGAGGAAAACTTTCACATTTCACATGTTCAATTTGATTGGAATAAGGATTAATCTTTGAATTAATTGGAAACAATTAAGTAAAGTCAATTGTAGGCAAGTCTGGGAAGTGAAATGACCGGTTCACTTAGTGGACCAACTGGTTCACACTCCCATTTGACCGGTTCACTAGTGAATCGATAGGCACACCTTGCCAAACGATCATTTCAACTGTGAAACGATCAGTTCACCTGCCGCGGTACAAGTCATTCATAGAATTTCTAGATCCTTGTACTCCCGAATAGACTGGGAACCCTGACCCTTCCCTCTACTATAAATAGAGGGGTATTGGGGGCTTCTCAGAAGACACAACTCAAAATATTAGTTGCTCTACAAAGTTGTTTCCCTCTTTAGTTTTGGTAACCGACAGAGCCCGAGCAAGTGCTACCCGACTAGGGAGGCCCAACGAGGGAAAGACAACTGTAGAAAAGTAGTGTGAGTTTGGGAGAGCAGGTTGGTGCTAGTAAACTGACAGGAGGATCATCTCCTTCTTTCCACTTCTTCTAGAGTGGTAGGAGTTCCAGGTGGTCTGTGTGGACTATCTGCAGAGGCGGGAGATGTCTGCCGCTCAGGAGGACATGTCAACCACAGTCTGTGGTGGAGGCTAGAGTCCATGGCGAAGACCAGGAGCTGCACATACATCATCCAAGACATGGCATTGATGACTGCACATGGTTATGAAGTATTGTCATTGGGAAAGCCCCATGACCATGTATATCTCTCTAAAACCATCCTTCCCATTATATAGTCATTGATGCGATCTCCTATTAAGGGTTAATGGCCAATAAAATTTTTGTTTCCACTTCCGACTCTGAGGCCATAAAACCAACAGTGGTATCAAAGCCACGTCAACATACTGTGTTTTGGGATAAATCGATATGATCAGATTTTGGTTTTATCATCATTTATTTATTGCATACGATGCAAATATTTAAAATGACGAATGTGCATATCTGACTAAATACCACATGCGACCACAAACTAATAAACATATATGATATGGTATATATGCAATTGATACACGTCGCCCTAAAATGGTTTTGATGGTGGATTGTTTAGCATGATTATGGCCTATTAACCCTTTGTGTGCTTGGTTGGTTATGGTTGTTTACAACTCAGTTTGCATACTGAGCCTCTACCTTCTATTCTACATGTAATTCAAGATAACTCAAGATCCTTTCTCTTCTACCTTTTCTCCCCTCAAATGTAACTCGATGTTTCCCAAAGATTGTGTAAAAGTAGGATATTTTACTTTCTGTTATATCAAATAAGAAGACGCTCAGCACCAGATGAGCCAACTTCCTGGAGGACCAAGGAGGATTGTGAAGGAGCCAGATCGACCGACTAATGGCCCAACTTCTTGTTGGAGGAGTCCAGACATCGAAGGCCAGACCGACCAACCAAATGACCAGGAGGTGAGTCGATCATGTCATAGGATGAGCCGATCAACTCGGAATGGTTCAAGCACAAAGATCTTCATCAACAACATGTTGCATATATAATAGACCTTAGATGACTATAATTCCTTGTGGCTCCAAGGAATTATAATAGGATGGCCATAATCATCATTTTATCAATATTGCATGTTTTCTCATTATGGTAATAGCATGTATATGATACATACTATATATGTGGTGATTGGATATGTATATGTACTTATATAAAATCCCTCAAATACAATATTAAGTTGAAGATGCCTTCCAAAAGCAGCACAAATGAAAATTTTGTTTGGCTAGGTGTGGGCACGCCTTCACGTGGTGACTGTCTACGTCGTGGGAGTGTGATGGTGAATATGTGGGTCTGCCTTCTTAGGGTGCATATTTATCGTGTTGTCTTTTGGGTCAAACTTAAGTTGGTGACCTTGATCAGATCAAGCACTTGAGGCATGCAGATATTTATGGAAAAGAGTTTCGCATATCATTTATCCAAGAATTGCATATGTTGCAATTGGCATGATTGCCTACCTTAATAATTGATCATGAGCGCCAGCGTTGGTTGGGTATTGATGCAATTGTTTTGGATCATGGCCACTAGAAGATTGTACGCTACAATCTTTTCAATTGATACATGAGGGTTATCCATTTGATCAAAATAGTGGGAGCGATAATTAATTAAAGGCCTAGTTAATATTGTTGAAATTATAAAATCAAATGAATAAAAAATGTTTTGACAAAATTGCAAATTCTTTTGTAGAATCCAAATGACAAACAAAAATACATTATTGTTGTGATTAGTTCATAAACGGGATAAACTTCAAAACTTGTTTAGGACTTTGAGAAGTGTTCTCAATAGTGAGTGTAAACTCTAAATTCCTTGAAAGACCAGAGCTAATGGAACCACTCCAAATGCACCTAAGGCTAAAATTGAATGCTTACTTGAAGTATGCTAATGATGCCTAAGACATCAACAACCTTATGCTAAGCTATATGAACTATGAGTTGCATAAATAGCTTGAAGCATGTACATTCTTGAGATTGTTATACATCTTAAGAATCATGTAAAGCAAGAAAGGTATAATGTCTTCAAAGAGATGTTTGAGTATAATCAGACATATTGAGATCAAGTATAATCTCAGATAGTCAATATGATTGTGCATATAGATTGACTGTGATTTTTTAGAGGTCAAGAGTTGACCAAACATATGATTCTACAAATCATTGTGTGAATCATATAGCCTGTTTATCAAATGTTGAGAAACTTGGCCAAACCACTGTCTGAAGTGTTTGGCATATTGATGCCAACGCATGAATGAAGAAAGGACAAAACATGTGATAATGACCAGTAGAGTGAAGTCCATAGACTAAAGCAAGGTCAAGAAATGTTCTGAAGCCAAGCTAAGGTCCAAATCTTCATCACTTAGATATAGAGAAGGGGTAAGTGTAAAAGGGAATATGTCCTTTTTCACTTATAAAGATAAGGAAAGAAAGTGCCACCATTGTCACAAGTTTGACATTAGAAAGGGAAATAACCTCTTTATAGAGGAACTCAGGAAGATGATAGAGATAGAGATCTCTACTTCATGACTTGAGAGGAAGTAAACTAGAAACTGTGTAGAGCAAGAGTTTCTACCATAACAGTTACATTATGATATTCATGGGCATGTATTAGAATAAGTGAATTGCTATTATATACCTGCCATCAATGAAAACATCATACATCTTATATGGGCAAGAATGTTATGTTTCATATTAAAGATATGATTTTTGATGGAAATGCCTATGTCTCATCAACTATACTTGATAGTTGAAGAGACAAATATGTATGACACATGCAACGAATGGCATAAATAACTCAAACTTGAACGCCTATAGCAATGTCGTCTAGAGCGCATAAATGGGAATTGCATTTCTGGAATCCATATGATGGATATCTAGACTCTTTTGGTTATTGAACCAATAGAGACATGCTAATCTCATTCATTGTGCAATATGACAAAGGTTCTTCACTAGATGTAGTGAGAGAATGATTATTCTATGAAGGATTATACATATTGATGTATATAGACCTTTCAAAATAAATTCTAAAGGTAATCACTAGTACTTCAGGGTGAGTTTGGGTGACTACTTCTCAAATGTCGATAATCATGTATTGGGTCGTATGAATTTTGGTATTTTCATAGTGGAGGAGTAGAAATATGTAACCAGCTCACCATGTACAGTTGCATGCAAAAACTGTGACAACAGAGCAGTGATCTGACACAGAATCAGAAGTTCTAAAGCCCGCCAATCCTGTTGTCATTTGCAATTGCCATTTCGGTGCTAAATTATTTACACAATGGTACAAAACAAATACAAACCATAGCCGTTGTTGTTAAATTGATATGTAAATCTTGTATCAACTACCAGGTCTTACGATTATGCCAGTCAAACTAGGCCTTAATGTATTTACTGATGACATCAGTAGATATGATAGTTTGTATTTAGTGAAATACAAACATGAATCTCTTGAAGTGGTCATGGAGATCATAAATAAAGTACATAACAAACTTGGTATAAGTATTAAATTTTGATATGATCGATATGGAAATACTTTGAACCAACAATTTGAGAACCTTTTGGAAGATCATGATAATGTATCATGATGGAATCCACCTGAAACACAATGATAGTGTATCATGAGAAGTGTATCATAAAGAAAGAATCACACCTTGTTGAGCCAGAGTGTGATTACTAGCTAAAACTTCAAATTTCCTGTTGGGCACATGCTTTACACTGGGAATAAATAGAATCACAAAATGTTGTGGAATCTCAAAGTTCCTTAAGTAACAACAAAACTCATGGTTCTGGTAGAACATGCCTAGAGCTTGAATGATATATGATATCTTATGGACAAGAAGGCAGTGAGTTGATCATATGATGAGTCAACAGTCTACCTATAAGCTAATGAGAACTAGAAATTGAGATATGGCTTGAAGCCATGAAATACAAGATGGACTCCATGTACATCAACAAATTATGACTTTGGTTGATCCACCTAAAAGGGTAAAACCCATAGGATACTTTTGGGTCTTCCATAAGAAGACTGACATGGAGGGTAATTTGGTTGCAAAGAGTTTCTAACAAGTTCAAGGTGTTGAACATGATGAAAACTTTTCATAAGTTACCATGGATAAATCCATCTAGATAATGCTTGCCATTGTATCTTAATGTGACTATGACATTTAGCATATGGATGTTAAAACTACATTCCTTAAATGGAATATTGTGCAGCATGTGTACATGACACAGCCTAAAGGTTTTATAAATCTAATAATGTAAATAAAGTCTATAAAACTGCATAGATCAATCTTTAGATTGAAGCAAGCACCTCAGAATTGGATCTTCAATTTGACAAGATAGTCAAAGAGTTAGACTTGAGTCAGAATGAAGATGTAATGTGTGATTACAAGAATTTAGTGGGAGCATATATATATTCCACATATTGATGGGGAGTATCATCCTTATACTACAAAATTTGGCAATGAAGTGCATTCTAAAAGGTTTTTAGAGAAGCATCCTATGTGATAGGAGTCAAGATCTATAGAGATAGATCAAGAGGGCTTCTTGACCTAAGAAAGTGAACATACATTGGCAAGATTCTGAAAGGGTTCATCATGATGAGAGAAAACATGTCCATATTCCATGGAGTTAGTCTCTCAAGAGCCAAGTGTCCCAATTCTTATGAAGAATAAGGAACACATGGATAGATGCCATATGCATTCACAATTAGATCTATCACGTATGAACTCATCTCGTTATCTTGTATGTATTGGAATGACAAGAAAATATGAACTAATTATCTTGTATGTATTGGACATGACAACAATATATGAACTCATCATCTTGTATGTATTGGACATGACAAGAAGATATGAAATCATCATCTTGTATGACAAGATGATATAAATATCTAGTTATCTAGTATGTATTGGACATGGCGAATGGATATCTGTCGAACTCTAGTAAGAGTTACTAGAATACCATGAAGGACATCTTTGTGTACTTGTGAAGTACTCAAAGGATTAGTTATTTAGTTATGGTAATAAGGAAGAGTTGGGCGTAAAGAGTTACACTGATGCAAGCTTCTGAAATGACATAATTGTGTTTGACCTTAGAATAAAAATTGTTAGTTGGAAATGTTCCAACATAAGACAATTGATTAATTCTATAATAAGAAGCCAAGTACCTTAGTGTTATGAACACTATGAAGAATACTTTATGGATCTAGAAGTTCATATGGATGAACTTATGGGAGGTTCCGACCATTGGTGTCTCATTAGTAATATTGTGACAACAATGGAGCTACTGGTTAGGCAAAGGAATTTCAGATAGCATACTACGACACTTCCATCTCATATGAGTTGTTGTACAACGAAGGGATGTGAAACATGTAATATACCGACTTGAATCAAATGTTGCTTACCTGCTATAAAAGTGCTTGTGCAGTAGAAACATGATGGACATGTTGAGATCACTTGGAATATGATTCATGGGTGATTGGCTCTAAGTGCAAGTGGGAGTCTATTGGTATATTATGTGTGGGCTCTGATCTCCAAAACCCGAGATAAACACATAAAACTCGAAGTAAACTTAGCGGAAGCGATTTGATTAGCAGTGGAATACCAAAAATCACTGGAAATTAAAACTTTTTGAGATAAGATATTGAAACCATAAAACTTCCTTCATAGAAACAAGATAAACTATTTACATCTCTGTTAAATTACTT
The DNA here is from genome assembly GCA_963693085.1 of Alisma plantago-aquatica. Lineage (NCBI taxonomy): Eukaryota > Viridiplantae > Streptophyta > Magnoliopsida > Alismatales > Alismataceae > Alisma > Alisma plantago-aquatica. Next base: position 58,804,764 of record OY856415.1, read on the forward strand.
CTTGAGTAATTATATACAACATGATACAAAATCTCAAGAGTCAAATCAAAATCTCAGACCATTAACTCCAAGGACCTGAGAGTATAGAGACAACATAGGACTAACTATCTAACTACACAACTCAGCAGACTGAATCTCCACCTGAGATTTACTGCTGCTCCTGGTGTTGCTGCTTCTGGTATTGGTCACCTGTAGATTGGTTTCTTCGTCCTCAAAGACCACCTAAAAAGTTGAAATCTACGGGGTGAGACAATTTTAAATAATTGTCCCAGCGAGAGTTATAACTCTCCTCCAGAAGCTTTATTATATCAATCAAAGAACAACATAAGTAATAACAACTGTTAAAGCAATCAACAACAGACTGATATTAAGCAGAAAACCAAACATCTCAGAAATATGAAGAACATATGAACTATATAGTATAACAACAATCATGTATCTCGTAGTTCAACTTAGGCAGATATTCTACGCGGCTGATTATGTTTTACAAACATCCTTAAGCCCTGTGGAGTTGAGGTATACCACTCATACTCCAACCGACCACTGTTAAGTCACCTCAATATCATACTAGGTCATCGAAAGATCCAGATTCTCATGACCTCCATCTACCTCAGTCAGAGTGAGGATAAACATGCAGGACATCTAGTGTCTCTGCTACTATAGCTTACCAGGGTATTCTGGTCCTTCGCTATTAGAGTCAAAGTGGCATTCTGCACTCTCTTTGCTATCGAAAGATTTCTTGTTTATCTCTCATCGATGCGGTATAAAAGATTTCCCTCAGGAGAATAATGTTACATCACCCTGGTATAAACATATAGTGAAGGGTTGATGGATTAAGATACATCTACATCAATTCCTACACTAGGATGTAAGGATTTACATATCCATATACCCCACATACTCAAAAGTATGTGATCTAGGAGTTCCCTTAGGAAAACCTGTTTCACCATCATGTAACTTCTGACAATGATGGATCTATGATCAGGGCTCTACATGGTATGATTATGCTTGATTAATTAGGTACATTTTAGTATTCTTTAAACATCATACATGTTCTCAAACATTAATCAATAGCATATCAGCTATGAAAGTAGAATACTAAATGTAACAAGTCTAACTCACATCAATTATCATTTCCCAATCATTTTATCACAAGTCATATCATAAGCATGACCTTGATGATACTCATGGCTCTTACAGCCTATCATCTCATAGGATGCCACTTTCTGAGTAAACAAGGTATGTCACTATTCATAAAGCTAATAACATGCTTTCAATGAATATGTTATCATCATTCTTACCTGGATGTGATCATCATTATATAAGAACTTGCATGGTTAATTCAACTGATAAAAGTAAACAATTTATTTTCAAGAGTTATGCCTTCATACTCTTCACAAGAGCTAAGTTCCCTGATTCTCATCAATTAGGGTTTACTATTCACTTCATGGTGATATGAACCCATAACATCATCATGTATGAGAAACATCACCATTGATGCCTCATATTAAATTAAGATTCATCAATTATCATAATTAGGGTTTCCATGATCCCACATAGGTGGATCATACCCTAACCATGCACTAACATGTACATTGAAGGTACTTTATTTGAATTTCAACCATAAAAGGTACTTTCTCTCTCCTATTACTAGTAGGTGGTGATTTTCTCTCTCCTCTTATAGTAGATGGTGATTACATCACTCTAAAACAGGTCGGGTTAAGTCTTCATTGATTAACATAAGCCAAATCACCACTTTCAAGTCATTAGGGTTTGATTAAAACAAGGTATCACTCAATTGTACCCTTCAGGGGTATATTGGTAAAATGCCCCATGGATCATCATCATGGGTCAATTCATTAGTCACTTAGTCCCTTAATTTCCTAGGGTACCTTTAGGATTTAGATTAGACCACCATTGAACCAATTAGAACCTTCAAAGAAGTAAGCAATCTCATCCCTTAAACCTCCAAACGGTTACACACATACAACCTCCAAACGGTCTTGAGACCATTTGGGTGCGTTGACCGTTTGGTGAGGGTTGACCTCCAAACCGTTTAAGCTTATGCGGTTTGAAACCATTTGATCCTAAACGATCTTGAGATCGATTGGTCCAAACGACCCTGAGATCGTTTGAGCCCAAAAGGTCTTGAGACTGTTTGGTCCAAATGGGCTCAAACCGTTTGGACCTCAAAAGTGGATCAAAAGTTACAATCAATTATGGTTATCTATGTTGAAGCCCTCAATTGGCCAGATCCATGTTAACCACTTACAAATTGAGTCAATTAGGTTTAGGCTCAATCAATTGGACATCAAATTGACCCTCAATTGAAAGCCAATTAGGGTTAAATCTAACTCAATTAGGTTTTCAATCGGTTAGTCATCAATGTTCAACAATGTGAATCAAATCAAGGTTGAACCCATCAATTGACCTCCAATTGAATCCAAACTTGGCCCAAACGGTCTTGAGACCATTTGGACACCCTCCAAATGGTTACACACATACAACCTCCAAACGGTCTTGAGATCGTTTGCCCAAAGTTTAATCAAAAACCAATTCGATTGGATCAGGGTTGAACCCTAATTAGGTCTAAAATCAGAATTTTTATCAATTCATCAACTTATTGTAAATGGACCCTCAAACCATCAAATTACCTCAACTCTAGACCTCCAAACGGTGAAACCCCAAGTGGTCTTGAGACCGTTTGGGTCCTCCAACCCAAAACTCAACAAGATCTATACTTGAAAACAACAAATCAACCCGATTAGGTTTTAAGGGGTTGAAGTGCCTTCAACACTTCATTTGTTATGAATTAGATTATGATTCTATGTAGGACTTAAATTCCACATGTTTCCAGCAGACCCTCAAATGGTCGTCCCTTGGTCAACCCTATCAAATGGTCTTGAGACCGTTTGATTCCAAACGGTCTTGCAAGACCGCATGAGATGAAACGGTTTGAAACCGTTTGGTCTCAAACGGTTTGCAAACCGTTTGGACCAAAAAGGGTCCAAGGTCGTTTGATAAAGTTGCCTAGGAAATCACGCCCATCATATTCAACCTCTGTCAAGGTCGGTTACTCCACAGATTTCTTGAAAAAGTGCAAGGAAGAATGGGGAAGAAGAAGAACTAAGTACAAAATGCAAGAACATAAATATGCATAATAAAGCAAAGAATTTAGAGTTATAAAACCCACCTTAAACGTTGTTCCTAGAGCTCCAAGCTTCCAAGCTTCAAGCCTCTAATGGCGTCTTGAGCTCCACAAGTCGGACAGAGGTGATTCTCCAAGGAAAAGATGGGGATGGTTGGCTAGAACAAAGAACCTAAGTGAGTTAACCATAGAACCAACCTTATATGATGAATTCATCCAAGAATCCGAGCTTGAAGATGGTTCCTACTCACCTTAGCACTATTTGGTCATCTCCCTGAGGTCCAGAGATCTGCCTTGGTCAGTTGAGAAAGATGAGAAATGAAGAGGAGAAGTGATACGTTCACTTAGTTTGCAAAGGAATTGGCTTATATAGTTTAGGCTAATTTTCACCTTAAGGACCCCTAGAACATGTATTTCTCATCTAAGTCCCTCCTTCTTTCTAAGGCACGTCCAAACCATCAAAACTTCGGCAAAGATCCATCAAAACTCAAGATCTAAGGGTAAGGAAAACCAACAAACAACTAGGGTACATATATGAAGGATCTCCTTACTCATACTGGGTGAATTTTATGCACAAAAAATCATTTTCATTATCTGATTATTCATTGATGTATCCCTTTCATCATTTCTACTCGAAATGATTTCGAGGGTCATAAAAGATATTCTAGAAGGTGTATTTTACAAGTTGCACCCGCATTTTGGGTAAATTACACTGATACCCCAAAATTAGGGTTTTTAAGCACCAGGATCATTCCTCAAGCTTCATCTGAATGCCCAAGTTTAGGAAATCCATCACATCTCATCATATTCACTCATATGATATCTCATCATCAGAGGAACATCTTAACTGTGAAAATTGCAAGTTAAACCCCTTAACTGGGTAATTTGCACATAAGTCCCTGCATTACAAAACAATATTACAACTTTGTTTATAAAGGGACAAAATTGAAAGTGTATGTTCCTGAGGAACTTTAATTACATGCCAAAGAGTAATCACAAGTGTTTAATTACATATTTAGGCAAAACTTCTAGGGTTAGATTATAACCCTCGTCAGGGATGTTACAATTTATCCACCCCTTACAAGGATTTCGTCCCCGAAATCGATAAAACGTATTTAAGAGAAAAGAGCAGGGTATTTCCTTCTCATCTCATCCTCTAGTTCCCAAGTGGATTCTTCAACACCACGGTGATTCCAGAGGACTTTCACAAGGCTTATATCTTTCTTCTTTAGCTTTTTAATTCTGTTATCAAGGATTGACACTAGTCCCTCCTCATAAGTTATATTTTCATTCAATTCTACTTCCATAGGTTGTAGAACTGATTCGGTGTCTGGATGGCATTTCCTCAGCATAGAAATGTGAAACACATGGTGTAACTTCTGCAGCTCTAGAGGTAACTCTAGTCTATAGGCTACCTTTCCAACTCGTTCAATGATTGGATAAGGCCCTATAAATCTAGGAGCTAACTTCCCTTTCTTTCCAAAACAAAGGACTCCTTTCTAAGGTGAGACCTTGAGGTACACTCTGTCTCCAACCTGGAACTCTAAGGATCTATGACGTTTATCAGCATACGACTTCTGCCTATCCTGTGCAGTCTTAAGTTGTTGCTGTATAAGTTTGATCTTCTATGTAGTCTGTTGCACAAGGTCAGGACCTAACAACTGATGTTCACCAGTCTCATACCAACATAAAGGTGATCTACAACGTCTACCATACAAGGCTTCATAAGGTGCCATATCAATACTATGTTGATAGCTATTGTTATAAGCAAACTCTATCAAGCTTAGGTGTAGATCCCAACTCCCGGTAAACTAGAGAACACATGCTCTCAACAAGTCTTCCAAGGTATGTATAGTCCTCTCCGACTGTCCATCAGTCTGTGGGTGAAAGGTTGTACTAAACCTTAACTTAGTGCCTAAAGCTCTGTGTAACTACTCCCAAAAACGACTGGTAAACTGGGGACCTCTGTCAGAAACTATAGTGACAGGAACTCCGTGCAATCGCACTATCTCTTGAACATACAACTGTGATAACCTTTCAGCAGAATAGGTTGTCTTGACAGGTAAGAAATGTGTTGTCTTTGTCAACCTATCAACAATTACCCAAATGGAATCATGTCCTTTGTTTGTCCTAGGTAGACCAACAACAAAGTCCATGGTCACATGGTCCCACTTCCACTGTGGTATGGGTAAAGGTTGCATTGTTCCTGCAGGTTTCTGGTGTTCAGCCTTAACTTGCTGACACACAGGACACCTCAGAACGAACTCAGCAACATCCTTCTTCATCCCAGGCCACCAATACATATCTTTTAAGTTTCGATACATCTTGGTGCTCCCTGGATGCATAGCATACATCGAAGAATGAGCTTCTTACAGGACTAACTTCCTCAAGTTATCCACATCTGGTACTATCATTCTCCCATGATAGCATACTACTTGATCATCTGAGTCATGGAAACCATCTCGCTTCTCACCACCATACCCAGATCTGATATGCTGAACTGCAGCATCAGCTTGCTATGCCTCCTTTATATGCTCTCTTAAGGTAGGTTTAATATGCATCTCAGCTAACAAACCGACTAACAATGACACCTTCAACTACACATTGTCTTGCCTTAAAGAGATAAGCATATCTCTTCTAGAGCATACTAAGGAACTTAGTTGTGCTCTATCCATGGTTAATGTTGCTGCTTTCCTACTCAAGGCATCTGCAACCACATTGGCCTTCCCTGGATGGTAATCAATTATACAATCGTAGTCCTTGATTAATTCCATCCAGTGACGTTGCCTCATGTTAAGCTCATGCTGAGAGAAGATATACTGAAGATTCTTGTGGTCTGTGAAAATATGGAATGTTTCTCCGTAGAGATATTGTCTCCAGATTTTCAAAGCATGAACCACAACAACCAACTCTAGATCATGTGTCAGATAATTCTCCTCATATTTCTTAAGCTGTCGGGAAGCGAAAGAAATCACTTGTTTATCCTGCATCAACACACATCCAAGTCCATTCCTGGAGGCATCACAGAAAACTACATATCCTTTTCCTTGCTCAGGTAGCACCATCACAGGTGCACTTGTCAACCTCTCCTTCAACAACTGAAAAGACTGTTGACACTTATCACTCCAAGAAAAAGGAACATCTTTCCGGGTTAACTTGGTTAAGGGTAAGGCTATAGAACTAAAGTTCTTAATGAACCTTCGGTAATAGCCAGCTAACCCTAAGAAACTTCGAATCTCCGTCGGTGTCTTCAGTTGTTCCCACTGTAAAACAGATTCTACCTTTTTTGGGTCAACACGAATACCCGAGGCAGATACCACATGTCCAAGAAAAGATACTTCCGGCAGCCAAAACTCACACTTGCTAAACTTAGCGTATAGCTTGTGTTCTCTTAGCAAGGTCAAAGCTTGGCGAAGATGTTGTTCATGCTGCTGAGCATCCTTACTATAAATCAGAATGTCATCTATGAAGACGACAACACATTGATCAAGGAAAGGTTGGAAAATTCTATTCATGAGTTCCATAAATGCAGCTGGTGCATTAGTTAGTCCAAACGACATAACTGTGAACTCATAGTGACCATATCTTGTTCTAAAGGCAGACTTGGATATGTCATTGTTCTTAATATGGAGTTGATGATATCCAGACCTCAAGTCTATCTTTGAGAAGACTGTTGCACCACGCAACTGATCAAAAAGATCATCAATCCTCGGCAGAGGGTACTTATTCTTTATTGTTACTTTATTAATTTGTCTGTAATCAATGCACAACCGCATTGACCCATCTTTCTTTTTAACAAACAAAACTAGAGCACCCCAAGGTGAAGTACTTGGTCGGATGAAACCCTTCTCAAGTAACTCATGAAGTTGTTTCTTGAGTTCTGCCATTTTGGCAGGCACCATCCTATACGGTGTCTGGGCTATGGGTTTTGTATCTGGGACTAAATTGATTTCAAAATCAATTTCCCGAGGCGGTGGTATACCGGGAAGTTCTTCAGGAAAAACATCCTCGAATTCCCTGACTACAGGAACTTCAGCAAGGTTGGGGCTCTCCTTGGTAACATCTACTACATGGGCCAAGAATGCATAACATCCTTGCCTCAACAGCTTATCAGCAACCATAGGTGACACAAGACAGGTGGGTAGAATCTTTCTTTCTCCTTGAAAGATCCATGTGTTGCTATCATCAGCAAACACAGCCAACTTGGATTCACAATCCAAGACAACCCTATACCTTTCCAAGGTATCCATCCCAAGGATTATATCAAATCCTTGCATATCAAGTGGTATAAGATCCACTTGAATGCGATGATCAGAAAAGAAAAGAATGCAGGGAGAGCATATTTCCTACAAAATAGCAGACCCACTCAACGGAGTTTCCAGCAACAAGCTATCTGTCCTATGACTGACTGTCATATTGCATTTACAAATCACTCTTCGAGTGATAAAGGAGTGTGTAGCACCCGGGTCAATCAAAACAGATACAATACATGATTTATACATATTAGAATATAAAAGTTCCATCTGACCTGCCACAACCCTTGGATTGACCACTGCATCTGGTGGGTTCATAGCATAGAATCTCACTGTCGCCTGAGGTTGAGTCAGTGTTGATGATCCATCTTGAGACGCTTGTCCACGTCCTCTAACTTTTCCTTGAGATTGCCTCCTCTGTGATCCCTGTTGATTCTGTCTTGGAGGCTGTGTCACACTGACAGGCCTAGACCTACAGTCCTTCATCAAGTGTCCCACCTTACCACAGTTGTAGCAACTTCTCTCCTGTTGATGTGGTCTCGGTGGTCCAGTGACTGACATTGATGTCGAACTGTGAGTCTCTTGAGGCGGTTGACTCCGTCCTCTACCTCTACTTGGAGACCATTGAGTCTGAGAACTCGATATGGGTGGTGGAGGGGTAGGTGCAGAGAATCTAGGCTTCTTAAAGTCCCTAGATGAAGAACCCTAGAACTGTGGATATCTCTTTTGGGTTTGCCTCTTCTCGACTACAGACCTCTCTATCCTTTGGACTGACTCAACGAAGGTAGAGAACCTCTCCCGGTTTTCTAGGGCAGACACGGGAGTAGTCATGTCAGCATTCAAACCCTTCTCGAACCTCCTGATTCATTCTTCATCTGTGGAGGCCATGTGCGGACAAAACCGCAACAACTCCATGAACTTAGCTTCATACTCGCTAATGTTCATCATGCCCTGCCTCAATCTCTCAAACTGAGAGATGTTCTCATCCAGGAAGGTCTTCGGGAAATACCTATGAACAAATTCCCGATGAAAGTCTTCCCACGAGATCTCTATTCCAGGCCTCTTCTGCTCTTCCATGGTCCACCAGTGACTAGCACTTCCCTTGAGAAGATAGACAGCATGTCTAACCTTCTCAGCTTTGGGGATGTTAAGGATTCTAAAAGCTTTCTCCAACTTTGTCAACCACAGCTCAGCATATGCGGGGTCGGCTGTCCCAAAGTATTCGGTAGCTCTGACACGACGAAGTCGCTCGAACGTCTTACCGATACTTTGTCCTTCAGGCTGGCCAGGTGCCCTAGGTGCAGGCATGGGCATCCTATCGGTTATGTGTGTCATGGCAGTCATAAACTGCCCAAACATCATTTGAACTGTTGGGTTACCCATGACAGCAGGGTCGAACTGAGGTGGCTCCCTGGGTGGCTCAGGTGCGAGTTGTTCTATTTCTGGGTGCCTTGCACCTTCCTGAGGTGTAGCAACACTACTTTCTGCCTTGTACTCTTCATGTGGCTCAGGCATCCTTATATATCTTCTTCTCCTGAGGAGCAGAAGATTCTATTAGATAAGGAAGAAACTCTAAGGATAGACTCGACATCCTAAGTCCTATGTCTCTGTAGACTCAGCAAACCTGGAGCTCTGATACCACTTAATTGTGGGCTCTGATCTCCAAAACCCGAGATAAACACATAAAACTCAAAGTAAACTTAGCGGAAGCGATTCGATTAGCAGCGGAATACCAAAAATCACCGGAAATTAAAACTTTTTGAGATAAGATATTGAAACCATAAAACTTCCTTCATAGAAACAAGATAAACTATTTACATCTCTGTTAAATTACTTCTTGAGTAATTATATACAACATTATACAAAATCTCAAGAGTCAAATCAAAATCTCAGACCATTAACTCCAAGGACCTGAGAGTACAGAGACAACATAGGACTAACTATCTAACTACACAACTCAGCAGACTGAATCTCCACCTGAGATTTACTGCTGCTCCTGGTGTTGCTGCTGCTGGTATTGGTCACCTGTAGATTGGTTTCTTTGTCCTCGACGACCACCTAAAAAGTTGAAATCGACGGGGTGAGACAATTTTAAATATTTGTCCCAGCGAGAGTTATAACTCTCCGCCAGAAGCTTTATTATATCAATCAAAGAACAACATAAGTAATAATAGCTTTTAAAGAAATCAACAACAGACTGATATTAAGCAGAAAACCAAACATCTCAGAAATATGAAGAACATATGAACTATATAGTATAACAACATTCATGTATCTCGTAGTTCAACTTAGACAGATATTCTATGCGGCTGATTATGTTTTACAAACATCCTTAAGCCCTGTGGAGTTGAGGTATACCGCTCATACTCCAACCGACCACTGTTAAGTCACCTCGGTATCATACTAGGTCATCGAAAGAGCCGGATTCTCATGACCTCCATCTTCCTCAGTCAGAGTGAGGATAAACATGCAGGACATCTAGTGTCTCTGCTACTATAGCTTACCAGGGTATTTTGGTCCTTCTCTATTAGAGTCACAGTGGCATTCTACACTCTCTTCACTATCGAAAGATTTCTTGTTTATCTCTCATCGATGCGGTATAAAAGATTTCCCTTAGGAGAATAATGTTACATCACCCTGGTATAAACATATAGTGAAGGGTTGATGGATTAAGATACATCTACATCAATTCCTACACTAGGATGTAAGGATTTACACATCCATATACCCCACATACTCAAAAGTATGTGATCCAGGAGTTCCCTTAGGAAAACTTGTTTCACCATCATGTAACTTCTGACAATGATGGATCTATGATAAGGGCTCTACATGGTATGATTATGCTTGATTAATTAGGTACATTTCAGTATTCTTTTAACATCATACATGTTCTCAAACATTAATCAATAGCATATCAGCTATGAAAGTAGAATACTAAATGTAACAAGTCTAACTCACATCAATTATCATTTCCCAATCATTTTATCACAAGTCATATCATAAGCATGACCTTGATGATACTCATGGCTCTTACAGCCTATCATCTCATAGGATGTCACTTTCTGAGTAAACAGGGTATGTCACTATTCATAAAGCTGATAACATGCTTTCAATGAATATGTTATCATCATTCTTACCTAGATGTGATCATCATTATATAAGAACCTGCATGGTTAATTCAACTGATAAAAGTAAACAATTTATTTTCAAGAGTTATACCTTCATACTCTTCACAAGAGCTAAGTTCCCTGATTCTCATCAATTAGGGTTTACTATTCACTTCATGGTGATATGAACCCATAACATCATCATGTATGAGAAACATCACCATTGATGCCTCAGATTAGATTAATATTCATCAATTATCATAATTAGGGTTTCTTTGATCTCACATAGGTGGATCATACCCTAACCATGCACTAACATGTACATTGAAGGTACTTTATTTGAATTTCAACCATAAAAGGTACTTTCTCTCTCCTCTTACTAGTAGGTGGTGATTTTCTCTCTCATCTTATAGTAGATGGTGATTACATCACTCTAAAATAGGTTGGGTTAAGTCTTCATTGATTAACATAAGCCAAATCCCCACTTTCAAGTCATTAGGGTTTGATTAAAATAAGGTATCACTCAATTGTACCCTTCAGGGGTATATTGGTAAAATGCCCCATTGATCATCATCATGGGTCAGTTCATTAGTCACTTAGTCCCTTAATGTCGTAGGGTACCTTTAGGATTTAGATTAGACCACCATTGAACCAATTAGAACCTTCAAAGAAGTAAGCAATCTCATCCCTTAAACCTCCAAATGGTTACACACATACAACCTCCAAACGGTCTTGAGACCGTTTGGGTGCGTTGAGCGTTTGGGGAGGGTTGACCTCCAAACCGTTTGAGCTTATGCGGTTTGAAACTGTTTGATCCTAAATGATCTTGAGATCGATTGGTCCAAACGACCCTGAGATTGTTTGAGCCCAAACGGTCTTGAGACCGTTTGGATCCAAACGGTCTTGAGACCATTTGGTCCAAATGGGCTCAACCGTTTGGACCTCAAAAATGGATCAAAAGTTACAATCGATTATGGTTATCTATGTTGAAGCCCTCAATTGGCCAGATCCATGTTAACCACTTACAAATTGAGTCAATTAGGTTTAGGCTCAATCTATTGGGAATCAAATTGACCCTCAATTGAAAGCCAATTAGGGTTAAATCTAACTCAATTAGGGTTTTCAATCGGTTAGTCATCAATGTTCAACAATGTGAATCAAATCAAAGTTGAACCCATCAATTGACCTCCAATTGAATCCAAACTTGTCCCAAATGGTCTTGAAACCGTTTGGACACCCTCCAAATAGGTACACACATACAACCTCCAAACGGTCTTGAGACCGTTTGCCCAAAGTTTCATCAAAAACCAAGTCGATTGGATCAGGGTTGAACCCTAATTAGGTCTAAAATCAGCATTTTTATGAATTCATCAACTTATTGTAAATGGACCCTCAAACCATCAAATTACCTCAACCCTAAACCTCCAAACGGTTTTGTATTGTGTCCAAATGGTCTTGAGACCGTTTGGAGGAAACCCCAAACGGTCTTGAGACCATTTGGGTCCTTCAACCCAAAACTCAACAAGATCTATACTTGAAAACAACAAATCAACCTGATTAGGTTTTAAGGGGTTGAAGTGCCTTCAACTCTCCATTGGTTATGAATTAGATTATGATTCTTTTTAGGACTTAAATTCCACATGTTTCCAGCATACCCTCAAACGGTCGTCCCTTAGTCAACCCTATCAAATAGTCTTGAGACCGTTTGATTCCAAACGGTCTTGCAAGACCGCATGAGATGAAACGGTTTGAAACCGTTTGGTCTCAAACGGTTTGCAAACCGTTTGGACCAAAAAGGGTCCAAGGTCGTTTGATAAAGTTTCCTAGGAAATCACGCTCATCATCTTCAACCTCTGTCAAGGTCGGTTACTCCACAGATTGCTTGCAAAAGTGCAAGGAAGAATGGGGAAGAAGAAGAACTAAGTACAAAATGCAAGAACATAAATATGCATAATAAAGCAAAGAGTTTAGAGTTATAAAACTCACCTTAAATGTTGTTCCTAGAGATCCAAGATTCCAATATTCAAGCCTCTAATGGCGTCTTGAACTCCACAAGTCGGCCAGAGGTGATTCTCCAAGGAAAATATGGGGATAGTTGGCTAGAACAAAGAACCTAAGTGAGTTAACATAGAACCAACCTTATATGATGAATTCATACAAGAATCCGAGCTTGAATATGGTTCCTACTCACCTTAGCACTATTTGGTCATCTCCTTGAGGTCCATAGCTCTTCCTTGGTCGGTTGAGAAAGATGAGAAATGAAGAGGAGAAGTAATACGTTCACTTAGTTTGCAAAGGAATTGGCTTATATAGTTTAGGCTAATTTTCACCTTAAGGACCCCTAGAACATGGATTTATCATCTAAGTCCCTCCTTATTTCTAAGGCACGTCCAAACCATCAAAACTTCGGCAAAGATCCATCAAAACTCAAGATCGAAGGGTAAGGAAAACCAACAAACAACTAGGGTACATATATGAAGGATCTCCTTACTCATACTAGGTGAATTTTATGCACAAAAAATCATTTTCCTTATCTGATTATTCATTGATGTATCCCTTTCATCATTTCTACTCTAAATGATGTCAAGGGTCATAAAAGATATTCTAGAAGGTGTATTTTACAAGTTGCACCCCACATTTTGGGTAAATTACACTTTTACCCCCAAAATTAGGGTTTTTAAGCACTAGGATCATTCCTCAAGCTGCATCTGAATGCTCAAGTTTAGAAAATCCATCACATCTCATCATATTCACTCATATGATATCTCATCATCAGAGGAACATCTTAACTGTGAAAATTGCAAGTTAAACCCCTTAACTGGGTAATTTGCACATAAGTCCCTGCATTACAAAACAATATTACAACTTTGTTTATAAAGGGACAAAATTGAAAGTGTATGTTCCTGAGGAACTTTAATTACATGCCAAAGAGTAATCACAAGTGTTTAATTACATATTTAGGCAAAACTTATAGGGTTAGATTATAACCCAGGTCAGGGATGTTACAGTTGCCCAGAGAGCCAATCATATGATGCTTGTGATGAGGCATTAGATACCTGATTTGATAATGGTAAATGTAATTCTGTATCCTATGTTTGTCTCACTCATGAGATGATGAAACATACATAATATATGTCTAAAGAATGATGTGATTTGATGACATATGTCTTCAGGTTGAGGACCTGAACAATGAGACCATATGTATGATAAGAGTACATACATTCTTGATACATCCCTAGTCGGATATTACTATGGAAGGAAAATAGACAATAGTAATACATAATATGAGTGTGTGTTGACTGGTGATAAAGTATCATTAGTCATGATATATGTTATCAAGTCAAGTGCACAAATATATGTTAGAGAACAGTATATCAGATAGACCCACTATGAGAGTGATACATGGATACCATGGAATGGTAGTCACAATCATCTCTCATAGTGATGGTGGTGATAGTGGTTCTTAGACCTGAAATCACTACACTCATCACATGTGATTGGGTACACTTTGACATCATCAAATGCAGTCCTGAAACATGGGTTGTTATAACGGTGATGATTGGGTGACTTTGACACATGAGGATAGACTGTGAGTGATAGAGATGGGATTTTTCCTCCTACAAGGAGTATGATATCTAGGGCCTCTTGATAAGTGAGACTAAGAATTGTATGGCCACACTCATGTGATTCAATATATGATATGTGAACTCACATGCATCTCGGACAGTCTTCTCTAGGTCACGGAACATGGATTGAATGTTGAAGAGGATGGTGTTCCATGCCTTGAGTTCAATCTAAATGTCAGAGATAAAGGAACTATACAACCACTGTAAAACTTATCACAGATTGTAGGTTGAAGTTGTTCTCCAATTTTCTAAGTTACTTGGGTTGCAATCATTATTTACTAGATTCCTCTCATTACTTGTGATGTCATAAGTTGTTATGAACATTCACTACCAACGTAAATTGGAACCAGTAGGGTCACACACATTAGATACCCCTAGAAGAGGAGATTATACATGAATGATGTTTATATTGAGACTAAAGGTGTTTAGGTACTCAATTAAATATACAATTGACTGACTGGACTCAGAACTATCAAGTTTAAGTGTTAAACTAGCTGGTTAAACTGTCGGGTCAATTGGAGACTGCATTGGCAATGTCAGGACTGCCAATTGACCGATTCACCTTTGTGAGATGACCGGCTAGTGTGAGCCAACCGACCGGTTCACTTGGTGAACTGGGTGGCTCATAGTCCTGCCAACTGAGGAAATGAGGATTTACCCGGTTGGAGGAAAACTTTCCCATTTCACTTGTTCAATTTGATTGGAATAAGGATTAATCTTTGAATTAATTGGAAATGATTAAGGAAAGTCAATTTTTGGCAAGTATGGGAAGTGAAATGACTGATTCATACTCCCAACCAACTGGTTCACTAGTGAACCGATTGACTCACCTTGACATATCACCATTTCAGTTGTGAAACGATCAGTTTGTCTGCTGTCGTGCAAGTTATTCATGGAATTTCCATATCCTTCTACTCCCGAATAGATTGGGAACCCTGACCCTACCCTCTACTATAAATAGAGGCGTATTGGGGGCTTTTCATAATACACAACTCAAAACATCAGTTGCTTTGCAAAGTTGTTGTCCTCTCTAGTTTTGGTAACAGAGAGAGCCCAAGAAAGTGCTACCTGACTAGGGAGGCACATCGAGGGAAATACAACTGCAGAAAAGCAATCTGAGTTTGAGAGAGAAGGTTGGTGCTAGTACACTGATAGGAGTGTCATCTCCTTCCTGTTAGTTCTTCTAGAGTGGCAAGAATTCTAGGTGATTCGGGTAGACTATCTGTAGAGGCAGGAGATGTCTTCCGCTTAGGAGGACACGTCAGCCGTAGTCTGTGGTGGAGGCCAGAGTCCATGGTGAAGACCAGGAGCTACAAAGACATCATCCAAGACATGGTGTTGAAGACTCCACATGGCTACAAGGTATTGTCACTGGGAAAGCCCCAAGACCAGGTATATCTCACGAAAACCATCCTTCCCATTACATAGTCATTGATGCGATCTCCTATTAAGGGTTAATGGCCAGTAAACCTACTCTGAGACCATAAAACCCAACATACATCACTAGAATTGGGACTTTGTGAAATGATGAGGATGGGAGTCGATGGAACAGAACAATGATTAACATTAGCTTTAAGCAACATGTTTTAATAAGATCAACATTATGTTGGATACCAACTTTGTTCAGAATAAATGGTTCCTCAAATGTAGCTACCTCTTCCATCTACTGAGAAGAGATATCATTTTTCCTTTATGCCCAAACTTTCTTGCAAAGTGACTATTATTGACTTCATAAAAATAATTGTGACAACAAAAACCACATAGATTACATTTATAAGGGAACCAATCATAAGACAAATCAATAACATATTCATCACCATCGTCACTTGACACAGTTATAGATGGAGGAGATTTAGCATCAGTAGAATAAAGAACAAGAATCCTAGCATACTAAATTCTCAAATAGAACTAAGTAGCTTCATACATTATCAATGGAGATCCTAGTGATGATCCAATACTTTCAAACATTTTCACATCCCATAGCTTAAAGAGGCAGATTATATAAACGAGTCCAAACATGCACTTATTTAAAACTGGCTTTGGAAAAATTATCACCCTGCTTCCATCTTTTCAAGATCAACAATCTATTTTTTACATACCAAAATCCACAGAGTGCACATTTGAGATCTTTTGAATCTGAGAATCATAGTAAGGAAATACCTTCCCCTATGTTGAAGACTTCTAATGAACCTTTCAGATTCCATAGCCAAGACAAATAGTTCTCTAAAGTCGAAAGATGAGGCCTAAAATCAACGATGTATCCAATAAGGAATTTACTCCATCTACCTGCATTCTCTTGGGCTTCAGACTTTGGATACATTATCTAGCCATCATTCACTATTACATTCATATGCTTCATAGAAAACTCATCTGGCTTTGACAAACTCCTTGGATCTCGAGGTAGATTGGGTTGAGAGTCTAGATCATGGTAATGTAGCGGATCTCCTACCTTGTTCCTCCAAACCTGGAAAGTTTCCCCAGCTGGAGTTCGGAAGTCGAGTGTCGCACTTATAGTCACCCCTTCAGTTGCCCTACCAGACCCGAATGCCATTATGAAAACCCTAGTTTGTTATATTATAACCTAATTTTAACAGAATAAAAAGATGATTTTTAGACTTGATGAATTTAATAAGAAGTTAACCCTAATTTCATTTATGTGTTTAGTAAGTGGCTTGGAATCATGATGTGAAGCTAGTATTTTCTTGTATCTTGCTAGACTGAATGCGAGGTATTTTGCATTCTATTACCCATATTGAGCAATTGACATATGTTTCTCTCTCTTTGTATTTTTTGTAACATCCCTGACCTGGTTACGCTTTAACCCTAGATGTTTTGCTTAATAAAGTTAATTATATGCTTTCTCTTATCTCTTGAAAAGTAATTAAGGCTCAAGAGGAACTTATGTTTCAATTTTAGTCCTTTTTGAATAATGTGGAAACAATGTTTGTTTGTTTTGGACTAAAGTACAAATTACCCAAGTTGAGGGGTTAACTTGTAAATTGTACATGATAAAATGTTCCTCAAGTGTTGAAGCATCATAAGAATGAGAGTGATGCAGATGTATGGCTTGTGGTAGCCTAAGTACCAAGAAAGAGCTTATTGAGCAATGTTGGTGCATTAAAACCTAGTTTTGGTGTAATGTGCAATTTACCCAAAACCTAGGGTTCAATATGCAAAATACCACCCCTAGAGAGTCCCCCATGTTTCTTGTCATCACATATAGAAAATAAAATGAGAAGGGCGTCTCATTTGAATCATTTTGGAGGAGAGAGAATCTTGATATTAAAATAATTAAGATTTAAGCATAATTGGAAACATAATTCAATTTAATGCAAAAATAAATATATTAATTGAAGTGCCCTTCAACCAAATATGTGAAGGTTGAATTTGGATAAGTGTGGACGTCCATGTGCCTTTCTATGACACATAAAATATCCTAAGTGAGTGGAGATCCCACTCACGTTAGTTAACTAAAAAGTAATATCCACTAAATATGGGATATTAGTATTATATGAATTAAGGTGCTTAATTGCTTTTCCTTTAATTCATGGATAATGAAGAGGAATTCAAAGGTGGAGTTGATAGCTTCATATGCAAGGAAATGAGGGGATTCTGTAGCACCAATTTGGGAAGTTGAAGGTTTATTATAGGACTTTCTCTCTCTTCAAAATTCCCTTATATATACCTCATTTTCCACCCACATAAGGACTCTTTTACGGATTTTCTTTATCTCCTTGCTTTGGCCAAGCACAAGGGAGCTTAGGAGAAACATTATTACGGACTCCAACCTATAGGTAGGCTCCTTAATCATCTTCAACCTTGATTTCATGGTGGAAATCAAAAATCAATGCTTGATTTCTTCTTTTCTCCATTCAATCTTCAATTCTAGCCATTTCTTTTCACTCAAAAGCTTGAGGACGGACCTTGGGAGGTTGACAAATCTTAATTCACCATTGTATACGTTAATATTGAAGCTTGTGTTCAACTTTGAAGGTGGGTTATATAACTTAAACCCTTAAATGTTATTATTACATTCAATTCTTCATCATTTGTTGATCATTTTGTTTTTCTTGAAATTCCTTTGAATAATTGATAGAATTTCCATAAGAATGGTAGTAGATTTTGAAGGATCGAAGCTTGATGATGATGAAATCATCATAATCACACACCTCAATGAATATCTTGGGCAAACGGTTTCAACATTTGGAACCAATCAGTTTCAAGATCGCTTGAAACCAAATGGTCTCAAGACCATTTGGGAGTAAACACTCTCAAGACTGTTTGAGATCTAACGCTCTCAAACCATTTGGAGGATCAATTCTGATGTGGATGGATGATGATCCAATGATACCAATTGATTCGATTTTAAAGGCTCCATGTATGGATGATCCACTAATTGCAAACCCTAATCGATTGAATTGAGTGAAACCCTAGTTGAGGTAATCAGTTTTGAGGTGGTTTGACCCAAACGGTCTCAAGACCGTTTGGAGGTCAATGGTTGATTATGGTGATGGTTGAAGATCCAAGGGCTACAATCTGATGTACCTTCAATAGTTCAATTGATTGATGGTTCAATGAGTACAAATCCTATATCGATTTGATGTTGGAAACCCTAATTGGTCCAAATGGTTTTGAGGTGGTTTGGACCAAACGGTCTCAAGACCGTTTGAGTCCAAACGGTCTTGAAAACATTAGGAATAAAACGGTCTCAAAATCATTTGAGATCAAACGGTCTCGAACCTTTTGAATTGTCCAATCAGTTTCAACACTCAATCGGGTTTCAATGTCGAGATGTCCATTCAGTTTCAATGCAAAGGTTATCGATTCAGTTTCAAGACCGAATGGAGGAATTGGTTTCAAGACATAATGGATGATTCGGTTTCAAGATCGAATGGATTTGATTTCAAGATCGAATAAAGGATTCGGTTTCAAGATCGAATGAAGGATTCGGTTTTAAGACCAAATGAAGGATTCAGCTTCAAGACCGAATGGATTGATTCAATTTCAAAACCGAATGAGTTGATTCAAGTTACAATTGATCTTAGAACTAAATGGGTACTATTAAAGGAACTCAAGATTGATTATAATGGTTGTACCTCTAAAAGTACTTAGGCGATTAGTACTTTTAGAGTGATTAACCTTTGATGCTTTTGGAAGCAATGACTTAATACACTATGTCAACCCTTCATTCAAGATTGAATTAACCTAATCTAATCAAGTCTGATGTAATCACACTCCTAGAGAGGATGAGAGAGAGAGGAACTTATACATGAGTGATAATCATGTAGTGATTAATCCTCAACACTTTCAACATGATTAAAATATGTAATTAGGGTTTGATCCATGATGATGAGATCACGAAACCCTAATCAAGAAGGTTGATGAGCTCTCACCCTAACTTAAGGAAAAGCTTGGTGTAACCCTAATTTTAGGGTAATGATATGAGAAACCGTAATTTAGGGTATTTTGATGAAAAACTCTAATTTAAGGAAATGCTTCATGAAAACCCTAATCTTGGATAAAGCTACATGAAACCCTAATTTTAGGGTAATGATATGAGAAACCCTAATTCAGGGTATTTTGTTGAAAAACCCTAATTTAAGGGAATGCGTCATGAAAACCCTAATCTTGGGTAAAGCTACATGAAACCCTAATTTTAGGGTAATGATATGAGAAACCCTAATTCAAGGTATTTTGATGAAAAACCCTAATTTAAGGGAATGCTTCATGAAAACCCTAATCTTGGGTAAAGATACATGAAACCCTAATTTTAGGGGAAATGTTATAAGAAACCTTAATTCAAGGTAAGGATGTAATGTGAAACCCTGATATAGGGTAATGTGATATGAAACCCTAATCCAGGGTGATGTTATGTATTATGAAACCCTAATTGGAAAACCTAGCGCTAAATTGTGTAAAGTGATGACTAACCCTGATTGAGATGAATTGGGAAACCATAACCCTAATAAGGGTATAAGTGGTGTTACTTTGTATAGCATGGTGATAAAATGTAATTGATATAACTGTTATCAAGTATACTAACCATGCATGTATCATGAGATGATGAGCATAGCCAGGTATGAGCTATGATTTTTCATTTAATTATTGTTAATAGTCCTTGTGAACCATAACATGCTTGTTGCCTAGTGAGAGGTAACAAGAGATGAAATGGGATTTGTGAGACATATGAGATGCTTGTGCAGCAAGTATCATGTTTACCTTGGTTAGATGACCTGAAGGTGTTTAGTTACCTGATAAGTGGTAACAAGTGTTCTTTGCTGATCGGAGGGTTTGAATACCCATTTTCTATAATCATGATGATGAGTTTGTGAAAAGATGAGATTGTTCCTGATGAGATGAGGGATTGAGATCCCAATGTTCTATTAAAGATTTGAACAGTACTTGATGAAAGTATTACACATTCTTTGTAGCAATTGTTAAATAATTAATGTTTGGAAATTTGTTTGGTGCTAAAAGAATATGGTAATACACTTAATTAATCAAGTTATATTATATAATGTAGTTTCCCTGACCACAGATCCATCAGCGTCAAAATTTTCTGAATGGTGAAACAAGTTAAACTCAGAGTGCATATTTTTTAATATGCGGGGTAATTGGGCAACTATATCCTCATGCCCCATAGGAATGGTTGCGAGCTATATCCTATGTACGGGATTGGTTAAGGACCATACCCCGGTATGAGTATGGCTATGGGCCATTACTCCATGATATGATATCAGGCATTGGCTATGAGCCATAACCCTGAAGAGAGTATATGCTGCAGGCTATAACTCTATAGCGAAGATGCCAATATACCCTGGCAAGCTAATGGTAGTTTGATACGTGCTGTCTCTACCATATAATCTCGTACTGACCGAGAAGGATGAGGTCTTGGAGTCTGGCTCTTCCATTGACCTTGTGTGGTACCGACACTTTCCGTAATCATGGTCGGTTGGAGTATGGATGATATACTTCATCTCTTTAGGGCATTAAGTATGATTGTAAAATGTAATCAGTCGTGTAGCGTATTTTCTTAAGATGGAAATACGAGAATCATTGGTTGATGTTAACTTGCTTAGCATATACTAGATGGATAAATGTTATACACGTTCTTCATATTCCTTATTGGATAAGTGATATGCTGCATTATCAAGTTATAGCTGAAATTCTTTGAATAAGAATATTACTCTGACCTTTTCAGACATAGATTTAACTATTGTTGAATATATATGATTCCTATGCTCAATTTTATTCTGTTAAACTACAATAATAATGTTTTTGGCGGAGAGTTATATCTCTCGCTGGAACTGGGTCTCACTTTGTTGGTCACCAACACTTTTAGGTGGACACGGAAGAAGAGGAAGAAACCTTATAGCAGGAGAAGAGCAGCAACAGCAGCAACAGGGACAACAATGACATCAGGTGGAGACACTGGCTGTCATGTCTTATATATAGAGTCCTATGTGTCGTATTTGTACTTTCAGGTGCTCAGATTTAGTAGTTAGTTTAATGAATCGATCTGATATTTTGGCTTGATACCTCGAGGTTCTTATGCTGCCTATGTACAGTTTTAACAGGGCAGTTGATGTATGTAAACCTCGAGAAGAGATGCTACAGGACATGTTCTTGTGAACCAGAATGTAATTGAATTACTGTGGTTCTTGTTGAAAGAGTTTTCCTATGTATGGAGCTCTTTGTAAATGGTTTTAATTTTTAGTGATTTTCAGTAATTCCGTTGTTGATGTTTGCTTCCTCTTAGTGAATCACGTTTTGTATGCCACAAGTTAGTGGTATTAAAGCTCTAGGTTCGTTGAGTCTACAGAGACATAGGATTAAATCGTTGAGTCTATTCTAGTGTCTTCCAGTTTATCTAATAGTGTCTTCTGCTCATATAGGAGAAGAAGAACTTGAAGATGTCTGGATCACATGAGGAACATGCTGCTGAGAGCAGCATTGCTGCACTAGGAGGAGGTGCAAGAGACCAGACTAGGGAGGAACTTGTACCTAAACAGCACCAGTTTGACCCAGCCATGATAGAGAAGCCAGCTTTCAACGCTCTGTTTGGGCAGTTCATGGTAGTTATGGCGCACATTACGGATAGGATGTCACCACCTGAACTAAGGGTACCAGCCCATAATGAGGGACAGGGAGCTGACAAGACTTTTGAGAGGCTTCGCCGGGTAGGAGCCACAAAGTATGCTGGTACAGCTGACCCAGTAGATGCATACTTATGGTTGACTGAGCTGGAGAAGGCTTTCAGAATCCTCAATATCCCGAAAGCCAAAAAGGTGAGACATGCAATATACCTTTTAAAAGGGAGTGCTGGCCACTGGTGGACAATAGAGGATGGCAAGAGGCCAGGTGTCGATGTCGATGGGAAGAATTCCGATGAGAATTTGTCATTAGATACTTCCCTAAGACTTACTTAGATGAGAAGATATCTCAGTTTGAGAAGATAAGACAAGGACCGATGAACATTAGCGAGTATGAGGCTAAGTTCATGGAGCTTTTGTGGTTCTATCCGCATATGGTAGCTACTGATGAGGAAAGAATTCGGTGTTTTGAGAAGGGGTTGAACGCTGAATTAACCACTCATGTATCTGCTCTAGAGAATAGGGAGAGATATGATACCTTCGTGGAGTCCGTGAGATGGATAGAAAGGTCGGTGATCGAGAAGCGACAGACCAGTGGTAAGAAGGTGTACACTCAGTTCCAAGGACAGAGGTTCGAGATCTTTAAGAAGCTGAGGCTTTCTGCACCGACAACACCATCAAGATTCAATACCTAGACATAATGGACATCGAGTAGGGGTAAGGGCCATAGTTTTGTTCCAAATAGATCCCCCAACACAGCATCAACATCGGTGACTGGACCTCATAGGCCCTATCCTGAGACCAGGATCTGTCATCAGTGTAGGCAAGTGGGACATCTGGCAAGAGATTGTCCAATCAGGAACACAATGGTGACTCAACTCCAGAGGCAGAGTCAGCAAGGTTCTTAGAGGAGGCAGTTTTTGAGTGGCACTCGAGGATGTGGGAAAGCATCCCAAGATGGTTCGTCGGCACCCAACAACCGAGCACGGGGTCAACAGTAAGCAACAGAAAGATTCTATGCGATGAATCAACCCGAAGCAGTAGTCAACCCTAGAGTTGTGGTAGGTCAGATGGAACTATTTAATTCTGATATGTCTTCATTCTTCTTTGAATTTGTTTTAATCGATCCGGGTGCTACACATTCCTTTATCACTCAAGAAGTGATCCTTGACTGCAATATGACTGTCAGTCATAGACTAGATAGCTTGTTTTTAGAAACCCCTTTGTTGGGATCTGCAATGTTGTGGGAGGTGTGTTCTCCCTGCATTCTTTCCTTTTATGAACATCACATTCAGGTGGATCTTATACCACTTGAGATGCAGGGTTTCAATATAATTATTGGGATGGACACCCTAGAAAAGTATAAGGTTGTCTTGAATTGTGTTTCCAAGCAAGCTGTGTTCACAGATGATAGTGACACATGGATCTTTTAGGGAGATAGAAAGATTCTTCCAACATGTCTTGTGTCAGCTATGGTAGCTGAGAAGCTGATGAGACAAGGATGCTTTGCATTCTTGGCACATGTGGTAGACACCATGATGGAGAGCTCTAATCCTTCTGAAGTTCGGATAGTTAGGGAGTTTGAAGATGTGTTTCTTGAGGAACTTCCAGGTGTACCTCTGTCCCGAGAGATTGATTTTGAGATTAATCTAATCTCGGGCATGCAACCGATAGCTCAAACACCGTATAGAATGGCACCTGCTGAAATGGCAGATCTCAAGAAACAGTTGTAGGAATTGCTTGAGAAAGGTTTTATCTGACCGAGTACTTCACCATGGGGTGCTCCGATTCTCTTTGTTAAAAAGAAGGACAGATTGATGCGGTTATGCATTGATTATAGATAG